>CM022392.1:164678441-165878441 GCA_011833715.1 Carcinoscorpius rotundicauda | reverse complement strand
AGTAAAGTTGTTTCCTAAAACCCACCTGGTATAATTAGAGCGATTCGTGTGGTATTTGTCTGAGTTGTATAATGTAATTTGCAGGATCTATGCTGTATACCGTACCACCAAGTGTGGTGTGATATAATTTCAACAGCACGTGTGGTTTTGGACGTAACGTGTTAACTTTGAGGATTATTGGCGACTAAAACTTCTCAAATGTAGAAAACATTTGAAGTTTAAATTGTTTTGAGTAATACTGTCTGTAGGATAATACTGTCTGTAGGATAATACTGTCTGTTGGATAATACTGTCTGTAGGTCTTCCGTTTCTCACGTTCAGTTTACAGGCTTTGACAATTTAAAAACAAAACTGTGATTTCACTTTAAAACGCAAATGGAGGTGATTGTGTTTTGTCAGTGCTACACTGACTTGTCAACGTATTTTTATCTAACGCATTATGCATTTATGCACACCGATAATACGCTTTTTAGATTTCAGCAGTACGAGAGAGTATAGAGTATAATTACACACATACTAACCGGGCCACCATCTTTTAATGTTCGTTTTTATTTTCACCCTATGTGAACCTTTGGAAGTAATTGTTTTTATTTTATATATTTTTGATATATCATGAAGTGGTTCACTAGTAAATTAACAAAAGTACGCACATAAAAATACTTCAAGTAAGCCTTTTTCGAACACAAAAGAGCTGAATTTTTCTTTCAAAGAGAGATCTGTGCTCTGAATTTCAATATGAAACTTTTGGGTGTAACTTCAAACTAATATATATTTATTTATTTACCTGCTAATTGCGAGATTATTTTGCTCTTTCAATGCGAAATGCCGAAACAACGTTTGTATGTGTTTTTACGCTTCTTTCTAAACGTGTCTTTAACACTTTGGATGTCATTTGGTAACAAGTTTTCGTCAGACACAGACAACATTCAGCTTCAATTCTCTCTCTCTTTACCCACGCTGCTATAACCCCGTATCATATAGGTGTGTAGTTGTGTGTGACCTCAGGTCAGGAAGTCCCATGTACCTGTTTTGGCATCATTCCCACTATTGGGCACGTGGGTTGGAGTAGACGTGCCACTTCGCCCGTCGTCCGTGCAGTTGAGGAAATTCATTAAAACCATCTGAATATGCATTATTTAAGAAAAAAATCATTCGTCACAGATTTACGGTTTCGTGAAAGTAGAAACGTGATTTAATCGAACATAGATTGGGAAAACTTGTACGAAGCTTAGTAAAATAAAATATTTCAAGTTACCGATCTTCGTCTGATGAAGCACTAGTTTTAAACAGCTGTCTAAACACTTTTCTCTCCGAAGAAACTTTATTTAATAAGAAGGGTTGATGATAAAATGAACACTGTGACGTTGCTTATAACTGGCACAGTGTAAACTTATTCCAAGCAATTTTTTTTTTATATTTGCAATGTGCACGAACTTAAACGTAACTTTAAGGAAGGTGCTTACGTAACGTTACTTTTGCCTCTTACATGCATGTTTGTTAATTTTTGAATTTTGCGCAGAGCTATACGGAGGCTATCTACGTTAGCTGTCCCTAATTTAGTAGTGTAATACTAGAGGGAAGGCAGTCAGTCATCATCACCTACAGCTAACTCTTGGGCTGCTCTTTTACCATTGAATAGTGGGATTGACCGCATATTATAAAGCCCCCACGGCTGAAAGGGAAAGCATGTTTTGTGTGACGGAGATTCGAACCTGCGACCTTCACATTACGAGTTGAGCATCCTAAACACGTACGTGTTTAAAGTTACTTCAAGCTGTTTTTGTCACTAGTTTAAACATCTCCCACACAATATAATTGTGTAATGTTACTTATGCCTGTACAAGTTTAAATTATATTAAACAAGTGTTATTGGGACAAGTTATTCTGTAACTAGTGTTAGTTTAAACGTATCCTGAACAAGTTTATTCACTAATGCTATTTGTAACTATCGTAAGCATGTTATTTGATGCTCATGGTGACTTACCCACGTATAAACTTCATACACTTTTTTGTGTAAGTGAACAATTGTAAATTTATTGTGGTCATTTTTAAAGTGGGAAATGTCTTAATTAATTAAATGCATTTGTGACTTAACATTTGTATTCGAACCTGTTTTACTGTATTTGTTTCAGACGTGTTTGAGGCTAAGATATATTGAGTAGCTACTGTGTTTACATTAGTTGTAATTTATACACTGTTTTGCATTTCCAGCGTAACTGTAGTTTGTTGCAATTAATGTTTGTTTCTGGAACAAGTTAAAGATTTCTCCTGGGCATTACTTTTTAACATTCGTTTTATCACTGTAACCAAAATTAAATACATCGTTCTCGTGTTACAGTATTCAGCTCAGATGTATTATACGCAAGTTACCACACGATCTTACTTGTGTTACAGTATTCATCTTCAAATATATTTTACGTAAGTTTAGTTCACCTTTTTACATTTTTTCATGCAAGTTATACAAATAGAGCCTAGGGTCCTAGTCTAATTATGTATGTCGTCTCTCATGGTGAACCGTGGTGGACAACGAAAGGTTCCATCGGAACTGGACGTTATGTGATTAACATCAGATATTTTGCTTTGCTTTCACTTGCAGGTTTTTAAAATTACTTGTGGCATACATCTAAATACATTCTGCGATCTTATATTGTTTGTAATTTAATTTTGTCTGAAAGGTGTGTGATTGTGTTACGTTTAATAAAACATCCATAAAAAAAAAAATGGATTCAGCTGATGTAATGAACTGTGCGTTTCTCAAATCGTTCTTTTGTAGAATAAATTTTTACGTACCATTATATGTACATTTTTATTTCCCGTGTGCTGTATAGTCGTACAACTGATATCCTTGACTTGTGTATGGCCCAAATTAAATGGGAAAAAAACATTTATTTGTTCCTTGTATAAGCTCGAATTTTCACAATGATCTCGGTCGTTTGTTCTGCACGTCCGACGATTAAGCCTTCTATTGATTGAGACCACGTGGTTCGTAGATGTCTTTGTTCTCACAAACAATTGGAAGATGGTCAAAGTTTTAAGAATGCCGTTTTAATTGTTTTCGTTTCAATAGATTTTTTTGCTTTCTAGCTTTAGGCAACAAAGTAGGTCAGGGCCTACCTAATGTGTGCGTCTTTCAGCCCTGGACTTGGTTTAGTGTGATATCAACATTGAAATAGTGAAGTCACTTGAAATTGAAAACTACCGTTAAAGTAGAACCCCTCTCGTAATCTGAATAGTTATTTTCGTATTTGTGTGCTGTACGGTTACAACGTTTATCTGAATCTTATTGTTACATATAATTCTTTGCAATTGAAGGTATTTTTTATGCTGTCTCTTGTTATAATGCTAATTAAAATACGTTTGGCGAATTATTGGCTAGGATAATGTACTCAGCGCCATCTGAAAACATTTTTATTTTTGCTTTTGCGATGTGAATCTACGGTTTCTATTCCGTTTGAGATCCAGTAATTACGGTATTTATGAAATATGATCGCCAATTGATTAACAATTAAAACAATTATGATTTTTAGCGTGCGATAACTGAAACGTTTATTCTTTTTTTAATTTTTAAACAACGGAGTGAATATTTCTTTTTTCAAATTATTGCCTAACCAGACTAAATAAGAACACTGAAAGTAAGACGGACAGAGAAAGAAAGCAGCCTAGACGTAACCGTGGATATTTTTTCGTATTTATGTTTGTGTTTTGGCCATTCTTCAAACTGTCTAAATAATTAACCAACTGGAGTTTGTATAAATATTATAATTAAATCACTTATGAACTACAGTTATGTTACTTGTATGGTTTAAAATATCTGTTAAACTACATATAGGAGGAAAAGTTCAAGCTCTCTCGCTGAAGATTTAGGTTATTAAATGAATTTGGCGTGTCCCAGACGCCAAAAAATTTAGTACATTATACTATGGCGCCATCGCATGGCTGGCCTGTATGTGTGACAGTGTAGGAAAGAGATTGCCCTTGGAAGGCAGGTAGGATCAGCGAAAGTAAGCCCGCAGGCCTAAAAGCTATAGTGGTGGGGGGAGTAAAAATCAAACAAACTATCGTACATGTAAGATGTACACGTCTATGTAGGAGAAACTTTAATCCATACAGTGCTTGAAAGGTTTAATCTTATGATACTCACCGCAGACTACAAAATTAGTAGACTGACGCCTATTTATTGCACTTTACAAAACCACAGTTGGCTTTTGTTGACTAGTAGAATATGTATCATTGAAACAGTAGATGGATTTTATAAACAGTTTTTATTGACTGATAAGAAATTTATTATTCAGCCGTAGTTGGATTTTATAAGCAGCTTATATTGGCTAGTAGTAAATTTATAATTGAAATTGTAGATGGGGCATGTAAAAAAAAATTGTAATGACTAGTAAGAAATTTATCATTAAATCGAAGATGGGTTTTATGAACAGGCTATGTTGTCTAGTAGGAAATTAATCACAAAGACCATGTTTGAGTTTTATAAACAGCTTGTACTAGCCAGCAGAAAATTGACCGTTGGACGTTCTCAGCAGGTTTTACTGAATAATAGAAAACGTCAACTTCTAAATATCAGTATCTAAAAACAGTTGTATGTCGTAATATGTAAGTATTTACGCAAATGAATGGAAGGGTTAACGTTAATATTTTAAAAATCTAAGGTTATTGCTTAAATGTTTGGCCAACCTCGATGTAGGCGTGTTTGAGGAACTAAAAACTTTCGAGTGATTTATCTGATCACGTGACTTTTGTCGTTGTTGTTGTCGTATAGGTATTCGTTATAATAAATAACGTGTGAAGCCTGAGGTATCATTCGATTTATTACTTGTCACTGAGGTATACCAGTTTCGGGGAATTCCACCCCTCATCAGTAACCTTGGACAAGGGCAAATTGAGAGAATAAGACCAGATTTCATGCAGTGGTGGAGTACATTTTCGGATTACACATATTCTACAGTTAAAAGTGGCTTTCTTTGACTAACCGTATTTTATTTTTCTTTGTCTGTTGCTCTCGTCGACTTTTAAATGACATGAACTAGTTTATTGATTTTGTGGTTGTGGAATGCTTAAACTGTAAGCAGTTAATTTAGTAGATAATTAAAATGAAATGGAAAAGTAGTCCAGTGTAGCAGGTAATTTGAGAGCCATGGTTTGGTAGAAAAACTTAATTTAATATTTCAGGGTATTAAAATTGGTATTTTTGTACCAGTATTCTGTACATAGCTGTACAGAAGCGATAACATGTTATATATTTGAATCTTACTTCTTGTAAAATAGCAAAGTACACGATTATGGTCAGTATTTGAACGTTAATTAAATTAACCATTTGCGATTTACTCTTTTTGGACGTCTTTGTCGCAGTTGGTCTCCCAGACATGTGTATAACTTGGTTGATTGAGAAATCAATGTAATAAAAATAAGGGGAGAACGAAGGTCAAGCGAAATTGCGAGTTTCGCCTTTTAACAGCTTAATGAAATGAACTTGGATTCCTTACTTATAACTATATATTTCTTTCCCCCATGTATTTGTGAGGGGTATTACCGTATGTGCGTAAGGAAGGTGATTAGGAAATAAAACTTTTTGTGGCAATGTAACTGACAACATTATAGACAGTTTAAGCTTTAGCGATGAAGCAGAACGCCCCTTTCAAGTACACTCGTGGATAAAGACCCGGCATTTTAAGATAAGTTTACATTAAGCTGTTACCGAAATGGGTCTACATCAGTAAGAAGTGTCTAACATGTATAGCTTTTCTTCGGTTGAATGAGAAGTAATATAAATGGCGTCTGATACCAGTACGTGTAATAGATGTGTACATAACATGTCCAGTAGTCAGGTTTAACACTAACTAGTTTTTGCTCCGTGTTACTAGTACCAATGACTGAAATGTTACTCGGATGTTTTTCAGTGTGTTGTTGGAAGTTTTGGTAACGTACAGGAGTTTTATACCATGTAACTGGTTAGTATTTGAGGTAGACAGACCAATGTTCCACCATCAGTAAAATACTCGTGCTTTTCCAGCCCGTGCACGTGGCACAGAGGTGTTTCTGTGAATTTACAACTCTAGAAACCGGGTTTCGATACTTGTGGTGGGCAGGACACAGGCGATTGTGTAGCTTTGTACTTAATTACAAACAACTTACCTGTATTGTGGCTGACTTCTCATGACCTAAACTGTCCTATGGTCTTCTGTAGTCTGCTGCTGTTTGCAGACCTCACTCTTTGGAAACTTGTGATCTAACCTTTGTTATTACTAATATTTTGTATACCTTTTTTATATCTTGTAACTGGTCAAGAGTCATTTGTTCGTAAGTGTGTAAACTTTTTTTCCGGTTGTTGTCACACATTAAAAACGTTTCTATAGTTCTCTCGAGTTATTTCATTTTTCTTACTGGAAAATGAACTGTCGGTTATTGTCTTCACTTTGAGACAAGTAACATTCATACTGTTTTAAGTTGATATATCTTTTACTGAAGTCTTTCATACGTTCCACACTTTTTTTCCCTATTGAATATCCACTGTTGCATCGTTGTTTTCTCAAATATTTTCTCTGGCAGTTTTACCACTGTCTTTATGAGAGTTTTCGTATTGTTATATAATTTCCCTCTTCCCATTTAATATTTATCATTTATTTGTCGTCTTTAGTTGTATATTTCATCTTTCATGCCCGTTTCTTCCCCTGAGGTTTTGGGAGCGTAAGTTAGTGTATAGATTTATTATTGATTCAACCCTGAAATATTGATACGCTTTTAAGACGTTTTCATTGTGGTGTTCCCGAAACACAGGACTTCCATCTTTTCAGGCTTGATAGTTAGTTCAATTGTTCTCTCGTTAAACTCAGGTAACGAGTCAAATTTAAGGAATTAATATAATTGAAACTGTTAGAATGTTATCTTTAATTTGTAACTGTGTATAATAATGTTTTGTTGGTCACGAGTTGCAGATAAAAATGTAACGAAAACCAAGGATCTTAAACTACTTTCGAAATGTTATTCCTTTTATCTACTTTTCCCATTAAATGTTGGATTGAATCGATCATCACTCGCGATCTTTGCCACTTCTAGCTACTTCTGGTCCAGTGTCCAAGCACTTGTACATAAATGTGTTGTTTTTTGTTTCTCTCCAAGTTATGTAATCGCTGTTTGTAAACTAGTTTTTTATCTCATCCGCCTGTGTGTTGTTCCTAAAGCAAATATGTGTGCAATTCTCGAGGGTTTTTATAATTATGGAACGTTTTTATTTCGGAATATTTCGTGGAAAATGCGCCATATTCCTTGTTCCGTTGAACCTGAGAGCTGTTAATTAACTGACCATAAGTTTGTATGGAATTCTATTTTATATACTAGAAGTACAGACAGTGACGTTCGGTCTGTTCTAACGTTAAAGTGCCAAAAATATTGGTTTCTTTAGAAAACACTCCCCCGTCTTAATCGAATAAGCGGTTGGGACAGTGATGTTGTTGGACAGAAACGTCTGCATGTTTTGTACATAAGTACTTGTTACAGATGGAGCAAAACAAAGAGCAACAAAGTTTGAGATTATGTATCATAATATTATGTAGAAAAGTATGCATTGACTTTATGAGAGTATTTCAAATTATCCAATTATTACCTGAAGTGAAAACCATACTGTAATTGGATGTAAATAACATAATTCAACCATCATTAACAGTTTAACTATTATATTTAAATGTAAAAACTATACTTTTAGACTTAACTGATCATTTTACAGGTTATTGGTCAGACATTACTTGCTAGGCAAGAAGTCAAAGTTTGTGACTGCTAAAATTGATCTAGGGTTTACTTTGATTAGTCTAGAAATTCAAATTTTGTTTATGTGAACAACAACTAATAAGACATTTGTTCCAAAACTGACACAGCTACATATTTGCATGTTTGGTCCTGGTAAAGGTACCTGATACTGCCAGGCTTCATCAAAAGGTGTAGGATGCTCTTTGCATGTTATGGCATAGAATGTGAACATTTTTTTCAGACCCAGAGGTACCAGCATGATGTGTGACATTTAAATTCCGTTTTCATTTAATATCAACTTCACCGACTTCTCGTTGGGTTGAGTCATTATTGGTAGCATTAAGGCAGTAAAATTTAGATGGTTGCCAAATGTTAACTGTGTGTGCCTGATTGCACCTCTTTTTTAAACTTTTTATATTTGAGCCCATCTGTCTTCCTCTTTCTAATATCATAAGGATGGTTTCAACCAGTTCTGCAAAACAACACATGACATCACATAAACAGATGGACAGCTATTTATAATAGGTGACTTGTATAAGTACTACTAAACAAAAATATAATTTATAATCATTTAATGAATTTCCATTCATTTTTAGTTCTATTTGAACAAAGCTTGTGGTATTGGCATTCAAAATGCATGTATATATTAATACTCATCAAAATGGAAGATTTTCCTCAAATAGGCTTTATGTGCATCTGGACCTACTTTCAAATTTACTTGGATATTGGGTAACTTATGTTATATCTAGGGGTGTTATAAAGTTCATCTTGTGGCTAATGTTGTATCTGTCATTTTTAATCATCATAAATCTGGCTGTGACTGATAGAAGATATCGTGCCTTCTCTAACTATGTGGCTATAAAGGATTTTGTGTATTATAAAGGAAGAGCTAAGCTATTTGTCATGCTTACAACAATTATTTACCATCTGAAACAAAACTGATCTTATCAAATGTTGACTCAGTTGATACAGAGTACAGTGATGTTATTGAAATATATAGACATACATCCATAAATGTTTTCTTGGTACAAAATCAAGCTTGAAAGTATCTTGAGGAAATGGACTACTTAAAGATCCAGGCTAAGAAGCAGTCCCTTCTGTGAAAAACGAACTTTGGAATTGTTTTGTTCCTTAATTTTATCCAAAAATTATAGCTAGAAAAATGACTAATTCTAGAGTGTAGGAATTCTACCTGTCTCAACATGATGTTTGTTTAGTGATAGATTTGCCAAACTAAGACAAAAACTAAAAGTATTTTATGGGAGTTAAATCTATGTTAGGTTTTCTACATTGACTAGAAACAGTTTACACAGACGTGACGATGTCAGTTTCAGAAACTTAATCATCTGAAACACGTAAATATTAGCTGCATTTGATTATATTTTATACTAGATAGTATATTCACAGCCAGCTTTAATATCTTCCATTTGAAATATATTTTATTTGAAACAAAAATCCACAAAAAAACAATATCATATTGATATGTGTACACATGTCAGAATACTTGTTTGTGATATTTTTATTATCTTCACACAATTGCAAGTGGAAGAATGGTACATGTTAGTGATGGATCTTTTGGATTTGAGATTGGATTTAGAATCTCAAAATGTAACTTGTTTTGTAGAAGAAATATGGTAAGTTGGTGGTGTATGTAGAATACTTGTTGCTTATTTGCTTCAGAAGAAATGTCTTGACCAGAGGCTCTGTATATAATACATGTATGAAGGAAACAACTTCATTTTTTCTTTGTATGTGTGTGTGGAAGTTTGTTTGTTTGGAAGAAATGAGAGATATTACCAACTGAAAGTCAGGGTACATTACTTACCATATGACAGAAATGAAAAAGTTGAGGCTTTGTGTGGAATGTTTATTTGTATAAGGTTGAAGTAAGTATAGTACTGATTTGAATTTGTGTGTAAAGTACTTCTACAGGGTATAAGAAAATGAAATCTTACATGTATAGTATGAACATGAAATTAAACATACATGGTTTTAGTTAACCCATACTCTCAGGTTACTGAATATGAGCTGCAAAACATCTTGAATGCAAGGCAAGTACTTTGCTTCGAACTTTGTACCATAATGAATTAATAAGCATACAGTTTGCACACAGCTGCCCACCGTCAACTCCTAACAGGTTTCATCAATGACAATAAACTACCCAAAAATAAAACCACTTGAAAGTGCCACATGATTAACCCTTCATTTTGGGTAGGTCAAAGTGTGCATATTGAAACTTTTTGCAGAGTTACGTTCAAAATTTAAACTACTATTTATTTATATATATGAATAAACTTGGCATGAAAATATAGATAATAATCAGAAGTATACAATTATTTAAGTTTTAATTTTTAAATTTATAAGGAAATACTTTTAGAAAATTAATTTTCACTTGTATAAGAACTACGACATTTGTTGTCCTCGTCTTTCTTCATCTCCATTTTTACCACCCCTTTGAGGAATGCAAAATTTAACATGCATTACTCGTTATAGTGTTGTCATCACTATTTGCATAGCCTTCTGTCTTGTTTAGTTATAGTATTATCATCACTATTTGCATAGCCTTCTGTCTTGTTTAGTTATAGTGTTGTCATCACTACTTGCCTAGCCTTCTGTCTTGTTTAGTTATAGTGTTGTCATCACTATTTGCATAGCCTTCTGTCTTGTTTAGTTATAGTGTTGTCATCACTATTTGCATAGCCTTCTGTCTTGTTTAGTTATAGTGTTGTCATTACTATTTGCATAGCCTTCTGTCTTGTTTAGTTATAGTGTTGTCATCACTATTTGCATAGCCTTCTGTCTTGTTTAGTTATAGTGTTGTCATCACTATTTGCATAGCCTTCTGTCTTGTTTAGTTATAGTGTTGTCATCACTATTTCCATAGCCTTCTGTCTTGTTTAGTTATAGTGTTGTCATCACTATTTGCATAGTCTTTTGTCTTGTTTAGTTATAGGGTAAGAAAATAGAAAATCTGACTCCTCTTGCCACACCCACCTGTTACATCCTTTCTTTTGAAACTTACCAGTAGTTTTGTCTGACATATAAAATTATATTATTTACAACCAACAGAAAACCAAAGTTTTTGTATATCATTTATCATTATGTTTTCTATCTAGAGAACTATCTATTTTCCTTCAAGTTCAAACTTTTTTCCCACAGGAAATACAGCAGTAAACTTAGATAAATTTTACTGGCATTTGCTTTGCAGTTAAAAAAAACATTAAAATTGACAGTTGTGGAACATTGTTTCCTTTTTTGCATGTTATTATTTTGTTTTCTTTGACATCATTACTATTAAAAAGAAAGAGAAACAGGGTTAACTTTTATTGACTGTGGAGAGCAAAAAAACAAAACAAACAAGTATTGTATTTCTTATTTTTCATATGTATTTTTTATTATCCTTGTTCACACAGAAGTAAATTACATCCCACTAAAAAAACAAACAGTTGCCATCTGTGCAGGAAACTCATTGTCAAAGATGCAAGTTCATGAAAACAAAACTAAAAACTCTTGGCTGATTTTATGACAAGTACAACCAAAGAAACTTTAAAATTTCCAAAGAACTCACCTGTGGAACATAAACCATCATTTACCTTATAAAATGTAAAAAATGCAATCATTAATGTGTAAGAAACATGCAAATAACTTTTGGAGAGAACATTTCAACAACCATAAAGTTCATTAACACTGAAAAAGAGATCCAGGTTGCTCACTACTTCAACCAACCTGACCATTCCATTAACTATGTTACTCTTGTCAACAATTTCAAATTAAAGCTGAGAGTGTGATAAAAGAAGTTTATTGGATCACTACACTAAACAGTTTCAAGCTTTTGAAATCGGTAATCTTCAATCATTGGTTTTTAACATGTATTTTATCAAACCTATTCGTAGTGATTAACTAGCTTAACATCTCTTTTTTTCATTCATTTCCAGAGTGTCACCTTTATTTTACATAAACAATTAAGAATAGTTTTATTTCTTTTATTTTTTAATCATTTACAAAGCACAATATTCCTACACCTTTTAATGTAACACTCTTGTTGCCAGCCACATTGTACTGGAAATGAGATGCACAAAAATACATGGAAAAATATAATGAAGATTTCTTGGAAGAAATGGTGTTGCTTAAATCCTTTTTATATATCATTTATTTGATCACACCATCACTTCCAGTTTACCTGTGAGAAAGCAAAGTCCACCTTTTGCAAGCACTTAAGTTGTATGTTGTTTTTTTGATAATTTTATTGTTATAAAAGTAATTGAAATTAGAAAATTTTTAGGTTAGATGAAATTGAATAAATAACTAATAGTGGTAATTTTTGAGCTATTCTCCTGAATGATCTGTGCGTTATGTAATTTGATACCGTAATGCAAGTTGCTTATTCCTCACCTGACTTGCAAGTCATATGGCATGAATATTAGTTACTGTGTTCAGAGGGCAATGAAACAATACAATTTAAGTATAATTAGTTGTATACTATTACAAGCTTTAAGCAACTTAGGATAAATAATTATATTTTATATTTTACAGACATTCCATAAAGTAAATAGGGAAACTTGGAATTATTTTATAATTTTGTATGATGGTTACAAGGTCATTCAAATTGACCAGTTTCATGTATAGTTAATATTATCTACAATTGCAACATAAAATAATAAAATTTTGTCTGTTATACGACTGTTTTTGCATTTCTTGAGTGGTGCAAATATTTTAGACAAACAACAAGTAGTTTTAATTTTTTTATTTCTGCTCGAAAATAATTTATAAGATATTAAAGTTTAGTAGTTGGTACACAAACAGGTTTCTCCAATAACTTGTTTATAAGCATGTTAACTGGACCAAAACAAATTGCAAAGGAAAACAAATCCAGTAGTCACTTTTAGGTTATGATACTATTACAACACAAGAAGGTATTTTGGTGTTTATGAGAAAAGCTGCTCGTTTTATTCTCTCTTGCGTGTTGTTCGACACCACTTGTTGAGGGTAAGCAATGCTGTTATATTGTAGAGAAACAACATTCAATATAAATTCTAAATTAAACATTAACATACTATTTTCAGTTTGCAGAAGGTACACATGCAGGGCACATTGTAAATGAACATTTCCATTCACACCAAAGTGTGTTTTTGCAAGTTTATTGAATTCTACTTGTGGGACCCTTAAATTTGTTTTTGGCTCAAGGAAAAAAACAAACGCAAAATTGCGAGTTCAGGACCCTCCACTTGGGACCTCAGTTTCTGACTTAGAATGCTTACTGTATAGTAAAAAAGAGGTAACATTACTACATGTGAATGTGTTTGTAGAATACTTATTTGTAACTTTACTGTTAACTTCTGGTTGTTTTTCTTGATTTTATAATCTTTTATCTGTATGGTTTTGTTGAGAATTAGTAGTTTTATTTACTGACTATGTACACTTTATTACAATCTGCAGCTTTTATAGTAAGATTTGTTTTTGTAACAGGTAAGACGTTTCAATCAAACCAGTGATCGAAATGCACACAGTCTAAAAACAAATCTTACTGTAAAAGCTATAGATTGTAATTAACATTAATATGTTGAATACTTTGGATTTGGTTAATATTGTGTTAAGATTGTCTTACCAAGTATTACCATGAACATGCAATGTTTCTTGTAAGTATTTAGCTTTCTGTGTTAGCATTATTGTACAGTGAATATCAACAATAGTAAGTATTAATCTTTGTAACAGTTTAATGTTATACAATGTGTATGTGCTAATTTTGTTGATTTTCGTACAGATCAGGAATATTGTTTCCATAATTTTGCTTGTGCTTGAATCCTTATTGGTAATGGATTGTTGTTCATCTCCTCCTAGTTTTGTTGAGTGAGCCATTGGATACTGGTGACCTAAAACAGAAAACTTTGAAGATCACAGACTTTGGACTAGCCAGAGAACTGTATAAAACCACTCGGATGTCAGCAGCTGGAACATATGCTTGGATGGCACCAGAAGTGATCAAGTCTTCAACGTACTCCAAAGCTAGTGATGTTTGGAGGTAGGTTGATGCTATGTTCTGTTGTCTTTCAGAACCATGTGGGTCTTAAGTGTATCCACAAGACATGAATGTATACATTGTGTGTGTGAGAATAACTGTTCATTGATTTTTGGTATGATTTTTTATTTATTGTTAATGTAAATAAGTTCTTTTAAACATTTTTAATGAAAGTAGGATAACTAGCTGTAAGAAGTTACCTTTGAAATTTTTATATCATCCTACTTTTGATATGATGTGCATTAGTGTGAATAGGTGTCTTGTAATTATTTCAAATTCCATGAATATTCCATGTACCATCTCAGAGGACAAAATGTTACACAACTACATATTGGTATTCAAATTTCTAATAGTAATAATAAATCAGAGAGAAAATTAGATTTATATCTTAAGAAAGGTTATTTAGGGTCCATTGGTATGTTATTTTTAACTTCTCTTGTGTGACAAGAGTATTTATGCATGTTGTTATAATGGTAGTTAAAAGCATTGTTATGTTTGATATTGAATTGATATGACCAGTATATAAAATGCATTCATTTCTAATTTTGGTTTTCATCTTTGTACATGTTGGAATGTATGAACTTTATTTACAATCAGTGTTCGTTACTTTAAACTGTAATAGTTAGGTTATTGACATGAAGCTTCTGTAAGGAAGATAATTGAGGGTTTTATCTCTTGAAAGGCAACATCAAATGTAAAGATTAGGTTCTTTGTTAGACTGTACTTGGAAATTGTAGCATCAGTGAATTTAGTGATTTTGAATTTTATTTGGATTACAAGTTCTGCTTTGTAATGGCACATTGCTAATTTGTTCACAAAATTACTTTACAACATGCATCACATAAGTGTTTTGATAATATTTTTTATTGTACATTTATCTACAGAATACATTTCAGAAACCGGTTTGAAAATTGGACTTGATGAATGTAAATCTGAATGATTGGTCTATCTTATCAGATGTCATAAAGTTACACAAACAATGAACAAATGTAGCTAAAATATGAAATTTCAAAGAAATGGTTCAGTGGTTATTAGAAAAAGAAATGTGTAGTCAGGGTTTTGGCCAAACATTTCAAAGAACTGTATGGAATAAATGCTATATAATGATCTAATAATGGTGCTGAAAACTTCCAGAAATGTTATTTTGAAGGATTTTCCAATTATTCAAATCTTTACAGTAATTAGCTGAATTCCATTATGTGGCTTCCCTAAGTGGCTCTTTCTTGTGTAAGAAAGTTTCTCTGCAGAACCATCAGTTAGGCTTATTAATTGGAAGCTCTGAGAATAATGGAATTTGGAGTTTGACTATCTGTCCAATAGAAGTACAAGTTATACAAATATTTATTTGTTAAAACACAGTCACAATACAATAATAAGATAAACAAGGGGAAGTGTTTAGTGGTGTGTGTCAAACTGATAAGAGTTACATGAACTCTTTACTTTACTTAAAAGCTTTTATCACTTTGTTTGCCCTCTCAGTAAGTTGAAGTGAAATCTAAACTCGAAGTAACTAAACTTAAAGTCAAGTGTACACTGAGATGGATATTGTAAACCTCAGTAAAATAAAACACTTAAGTAAAGCAAAATATTATTTATAAAGGATAAGCAACTACATTAAAGTGAATTTTTACCAAAAGTTTAACTTGCTAGAAATACTAACAGTTCATCAAAATCTATGTTAAAATATTAAAGGTTAGAAATCTTTTAAGTTTTAAATTATTCTTGCATGTTTCTGAAGATCACATGCCATCTTATTTGTAAGAAAGCCAACTAATTCCTAATTAATGAATCCATATCATGTACATTTTAAAACCAAGAAAATTTGAAGTGTTACTTGAGCAAATCTTGGCACCCATATTGGAAATTCAGAATAGTACATTGACAAATTTACATCTTAACTAAGGAGTAGCAGATGCAAAGAAATATTCAGAAATTTTAGGAGATTAAAAAATATCCTGCTTTGGGAGATAATGAACTTAATCTGCATTATCAAAATTAGCACTAGTAAGCACTACTGTTCTATGACTGCCTGTGAGATTTATTCTGTCCTTGTTTGTAATATCCTTTATTTTTATGTATTAATGTACAAACTGTGTTAAGTGTCCCACTTTGCACTCCAAAAATTCTGGTCACTTGATGTTCCAAGAAACTTCATTTAATTCTAAACATTCTTGTGAATCATAAGCAAGAGTATATATTTAAAATAACCGTGTAACGTATATTTAGGTCTATAGTGTTTTATTATTACATCTGCTTGATCCTGAAAAACACAAGAGATGTGAAAATATTACATTTTAACTAAAGGGGAGGAGATGCGTAATATCCTGTACTACATTATTAGACTAATCTCTTATTGTTTTCATCTATATATATATATATATATATATATATTTTTTTACTTTTGCACCTTTTTGTCAGTCTAGAAATGAATAAATACCCCTGTAATCCATGAACTTTTGAAAGATGGATCTTTCTACTTCAAGGGCAAACTGGTAATCAAATGAAACATCCACCTTTTGAAAATGCTGAGGATATTGGGTTTTCATTCATTTTTATTTAATCTTCCTGAACCTCTGTATTTTGCTAACATCATTAGTTTTTATCAACCTGTTAAGTGTTTTTGTATGTAGTGTTTTGAAGTTACGTGTCTGACCAGTATATAAGCAGTATTGTGGACTTTGTATACACACAAAGACCACAAGATGTTATTTTATGTCTGAAGACTTAGAAAATACAGGAATGTTAACCTAATATAAATTTAATAAGCAGAAAGAATGCTTTGTTGTTATGGTGTGAACACTTTTTATTGAGAGAGTTGCAGTTTTTGGTTATGGTGTGAACACTTTTTATTGAGAGAGTTGCAGTTTTTGGTTATGGTGTGAACACTTTTTATTGAGAGAGTTGCAGTTTTTGGTTATGGTGTGAACACTTTTTATTGAGAGAGTTGCAGTTTTTGGTTATGGTGTGAACACTTTTTATTGAGAGAGTTGCAGTTTTTGGTTATGGTGTGAACACTTTTTATTGAGAGAGTTGCAGTTTTTGGTTATGGTGTGAACACTTTTTATTGAGAGAGTTGCAATTTTTGGTTATGGTGTGAACACTTTTTATTGAGAGAGTTGCGACTGTTTGGTTATGGTGTGAACACTTTTTATTGAGAGAGTTGTGACTGTTTGGTTATGGTGTGAACACTTTTTATTGAGAGAGTTGTGACTGTTTAGTTATGGTGTGAACACTTTTTATTGAGAGAGTTGTGACTGTTTGGTTATGGTGTGAACACTTTTTATTGAGAGAGTTGTGACTGTTTAGTTATTGTATGAACACTTTTTATTGAGAGAGCTGTGACTGTTTGGTTATGGTGTGAACACTATATAGTCACATTCTGCCAATATAATATTTTGTTATAGTGGGAACACTGTATTGGCAGTGTGTGACAAGAATGTTTTGTTCTGAGCATGTATTGTGTTGCTGCTTGTGTATATGATATGCCTTTCTGTATTCAGTGAGTGAGTGTGCATACATATGTATTTTAATTGGTCAGCTTAGATCGACTTTCTGTTTAAGTGTTATAATTATAGACTTTGATTTAAGATTTTAATTTGAATGAGTTTAGTCTGTGATAAATTTTCAACTGGTATAGTTATATAATGATTCAGGTACATACATTCATAATAAGTATGGATAGTTAAGTTTTTGTAATTTATGACATATTTTTTCTTTGCCAGTTGTATAATAAAGTAGATTATGATGTATTACACGGCAGGAAATATACACCTCCAGTTTTAACACCCACTGGTAATAATTTACACATGACCCTGAACTTGTATAGCATTGGTTACCCAAACGAATCAGGAAATATTCAAGTTACATATCATGTACACTTTCATTAAGTCCCTTAATGTTTTTATTTATTAGTAAAATAACTAAAGTTTTTGGTGTGTTTGCTTTCTGAAACTCAAGATTTATTTCAGTTTGCTGTAAATGTTTCTGATATCGTATATAAAGTGTTCTCTACACTTCCACCAGGCTGTATCAAATGTGAAATAGAAAAGTATACAAAAGCAATACAAAGCTGTAAAGGTATCTCAAATAACATTAATTAGATGTCTATAAGCACATTTGCACACACATTTGTAAGTATTTATATAATGATAGTATTATTTTAAACTATATAATATTATGTTTGATTACTGCTGTTCTTTTGTAGTTTATAAACTAATGTCACAAGACATTCCGATTTTGGGGAGACAATTGTGTTTTCAAGCTGCCTCTTCCAGTGTCTGACCTCCAGAAATTTTAGGAGATGCAGACGTATCCTGCTTTTGGAGATGGTAAACTTAAATGTCCTGCATTATTAAACTTTATACCAGTAAGCTCTAATGTGCTGCAATTGCACATGAGATTTGTCCTGTCCATATACAATATCTCTCATTTTCATATATTAATATTCAAACTGTGTTAGGTGTCCCACTTTGCATTCCAGAAATTCTGGTGACTTTGTGTTTAAACATTTAAAGTTTTATTTGTGAAGACGTGAAAAATCTTCATTTAATTCTATCTAAACTATCTTGGTAATGATGAGCAAGAAGATATATCTGAAACAACTGTATAGTACATTCGCTCAAGTCTGTAGTGTTTTATTATTACATCTGCTGGACTATTCATTTTAACATTATTCAACTATAACCCTGCAACAGTTTTCATCGAGATATGAGAAGTTTCAGTATATTCAGTGTAATATCGTATATACGAAAGTCTGATATTTCAGTGTTTTCCATTTTCTGTGTAATTTTTTACACTTTTTTAGTGGTATAGAACTTTCTGAAATTTTCTTTTAGTTTGTTTCAATGCAAATTTTGACACAAGTTTCTTTGTTCATTTGTGACTTTGTCTTTCATTTTGTAAATCGATCATCACCTCCCATGTTGTTGAGAAGGTAGACATGCCATTCTGTTGGCTAGGGAGAAAACATTAGAATGTTAAAAGACGAGGTAATTAGTTACAGGGCGATGACTTTTTGAGACAAAGAAATCAATAAATTTCCTGCTTAACTCTCTTGTTATTAGCAGTTGGCTCCTATACTTAAGAGGAAATCAGTTCAAATGAAAAGTAGTTCCGTTTTTTATGAAGTTCACATGTATTTGAATAATATAGTGTGTGTGTGTGTGTGTGTGTATAAATTGTAATTATATCTGGTGAATATTTATGTATGTGTGATGTAAACTAGATTAATATAACTTAACAGTATTTTTAGAATATACTTTTCTTTTGGATTTATGCATTTTAGTTATATCTGTTACAAATGCACTTTAACATTAAACATATTCTAAGAGTTTTTGACAGAGAGTTTAGGTGGAGTTGACTTGACTGTGAAATGAGAAGTAACTGTTCAATAGAGAAATATTTGTAGAAATATATTAGTGACTATGCAACCTACCAGAGAAATGTCTTCAGGTCAGTTTGTGCAAGATGCTACAGGCCTTATATAACATCCAGATGTATTGAAATGGGTGTGCTTTGAATGTTTGTTTTTTTCCTGATTCTGATTGGTGGAGCAGTGAAGTGTGGATTCAACCATTGGTCGCTATAAGTTTTATTGTATTAACATAAAAAGCTTCTTTTATTTTTCTTGTTTTCAAACATTTGTCTGAGTTCATGATCCTACCTTTGCTACAGTTTTCTTACATAATATGTTCTGCAGTGGTTGAATTTGTTTTCATTAGTTTTGTCCAGAGTTGGAATTTCATATATTTAATTTTTCTGTTTCTTGTTTGTGGATTTGTTTGGTTTTAACTATAGGGAACATCAACACAATAAAATATTTATTAAACAGACTTTGGCCGAGAAAACAACAACTTAATGCCAGCATTGGTTGAATCCATATTTAGTTGCTCCTCCAGTCAGGACGAGGAACAAACAGCCAATTAAAATATGTCCATCTCAATCCACCTGGATACTATACAAGACCTGCAGTAGCTTGCAGAAACATACCTGAAGATAAAAGACAGAACAGAATACCTTTGAAACATCTTCCTCTACACTTAAACTGAATGAGCAGAATTTATAGTCACTAAAATACAGTGTATAATGTAGTGTATTAGGAAGTTGCTATCCATTTCACAGTCAATTCAATATTCTTGTTGTTAGGTTAATATGTGTTAGTATTGTGATGTGATTTCAATCCTAAGAATGCATGTTTTTGAGAAATTTCTGCACAAATGTATTGCATAAATCTGTGGTGATGCTGTCAAGTTTATAAACATTCTACGAACTGGACATCTAGCACAAGTAACTACTAATCCTTATAAAAGGACCTGGCATGGCCAGGTGGGTTAAAGTATTCAAGTTGTAATCTGAGGGTCGTGGGTTTGAATCTATGTTACTTCAAACATGCTCACCCTTTTAACTGTTGGAACATTATAACATGACAGTCAATCCCACTGTTCATTGATAAAACAGTAGCCCAAGAGTTGGCAGTAGGTTGTGATGACTACTTGCTTCTCTCTAGTCTTACACTGCTGACTCGAGGGCTATCTGTGCTAGCTGTCCCTGAGTTGCCTTGCACAAAATTCAAAACAAACAACCCAGACCTAATAAGAGTATTATCAATCAATTTTTTTATTCTGTGTTCTTAAAATATTATTAAATAGTTTGTTTAAAGCCATTAAAAGCATATTTATCATGAAATATGATTCAAGTGACAATAAAATATATTAATTCATGGGTTGAGGATAAAAAAAAAACATTGATCTCTGGCTAGTTCAGTTTTTACACTTGTGTATACTTTTTTAAGTGTTGCACTGAAACTTTTTAGGTTCAAGCACAAGGAGCAATCAGGTCTCTACTGAACCATCATTATAACTCATATCTCTTTCAGCAGTTAATCACATGCATGCATACTTGTTAGAAAGCTAGTAATATAGTTGTTATACAGAGAACATAGAATTAAGATTAGACAAAATCACATAAAACATCTAAATGTCAGATTGCTCATCTACTAACAACTGGTGTTGTATATAAATAGAAGCTATATAATCATACATATTTCACTTTTGTTACAAATTAACAAAAGTATGTGAATGGTTTTAACCTTTGTACAATACTGAAATGTACTCAGTATTATCCATTAAACATGTGGTGTGCAGATGAGATATTATATTGGTGTGGAAGTGACATCATGTATTGTTACATGATGTGTAAATTGTAGTCACTTTCTTTGTCATACACTGCAGTCGATAAATTGTGGTTTATTTAGATGTGATAAATTGATAGGTTTTTTTCATTTTACCCTATTGTTAAACTTTTTTAATAAATAAAAAGATGCAGAAACCTGTCTTCACATTGGCTTATAAAATATTAACAGTTTTTAATTGCTGTATTTGTATATTTTTATAAAAGATGATCAAATATTGGTAAACTTGACGAGTTAGAGTAAATTACTTACTGTGTTTTTCAATAGCTTGTCTATTTGTATTAAAACGTTATTATATTCTATCCAGAATGATTGTTTTATAACTTCATCCTGATTTTTTTAAAACTGTCGTCATGACCTCTATGTTTGTTAACTTGTAATGTCTTTCAAACTTTTTTATGCTAACATGACATCAATATTTACTGTACAATCAAACCATGACACACAGCTTGTTAAATTTATATGTACCATTTAACTTAGTACCATATTTATTTAACATCATGACATCCAGACATAATAGATTATTTTATCATACAATTCAGACATGCAGAACTGTATAATAAATAATCCATACTTACTCAATTATGATGTACCATTCATGCTTAGAGAATCCTCATGACACATAGATTTATTGATGTCTCCATGAAATTCAAATATATTGATGTATATTGGCATACATTCAGACACACACAATTATGTTACAACATGAGGAATATACAATACCACTGTTCCAAGTCTTACTGAATCCTATGTTCGTGATGTGCAGGTGTTTTAAATCACCTTAAGCTTTGGGTACTTTAGAATACAGTGACATTTTGGAAAGCATCCTAATGTAGATTTTAGTAATAATATTATGTTTGTAGGAAGTTTGTAGTGTAATTTATGAATCCCTGTATAAAGTTGTGCATTACACAAATTTTTTTTTTTTTTAAATCATTGGGAATTCTACTGTACTTTGAATTAATTTAACCATAAAAACAACGTGTGTCTGACTGTCATTATATTTCATGTTGTTACAAAAAACAAAAAGTCATAATCTATTGTTCTACTGAATTACACTTTCAGGTTTTAGGAACTTCCTTCCATCATCATTAACACTGGACAAATATAAACTAAATGAATGACACTAGCTTTCTTATAGTGACAGAATCTGTCTTATACATAATGATTTTAATTCTTTTCTCTTGTGCTCAGTATAGCCAAGTGGTTAATGCACTTATCTTGTGATCCAAGGGTTGCAGGTTTGAATCCCTGTCACACCAAACCTGCTCACTCTTTCTACCATAGGGGCATTATAATGTGATGGTCAATCCCACTATTCATTGGTAAAAGAGTAGTCCAAGAGTTGGCAGTGGGTGGTGATCACTACCTGCCTTCCCTCTAGTTTTACACTACTAAATGAGGGAAGGCTAGCGCAGATAACCCTCGAGTAGCTTTGCGCGAAATTCAAAAAACAAACAATTCTTTTCTCACCACAGCAAAACCTGTGTTTATTAGTGATTTTAAGAATATAAATCATTAATGCTACTTAGTTATTATTCTGAATATTCAGCAGAGGAGCTGTTTGAAATACTAAAAATAAATATGAAATCTAATCCGTCATTTCATTCATCACTTGTGACTGACTTGCAGCAGTTTTGGGGAATCCAATTTGTCATATTTTATGATATATTATCTATGTATGGTGAACTGTTGCCAAAGGTCTTATCATGAAATGCCATCGTTTCTTACACATTGACAAGGTCGTGGAATATTAAAGAATTTTATCAACATGTTTATATAGACAGAAGTACCGGAAAGCTTTCGTTTTTATTTGTTTAAACGATATCTTTATCACTTCGATGTTTACAGATGTATTTTGACATAATTTTAGTGACTTAAGAATGCCAATTTTTTAATCATTCCTGGTCCTATAGAACTGAAATATAATCTTATTATTGTTCCTAATTTCACAATCATATAACAATAATATAGTTTTGGTGTTTACTCTCTCAACTTTTTTTACCAACAGAAACTGTTTGATAACTAAGGGATACAGATCACTACACATTAGTTACTGAACAGGTTCAAGTTATCGTGTTTATTCCTGTTAATGTGTTTCTTTTTTATTACTTTCAGAGTTCAGTAAAATCTCCCTGTGAGAAACGTTTGTTGTGTAAAGTTTAAAGCAGAAAAACAAGTAAAATAATTGCCACAATATTTATTTCGTACATCTCCAACTTTGTTATATTTCAATTTACAATGTTTAATAAATACTTTATGTATAATTCAGAAAGTTTAAGAGAATATAGTTTTATTGAATGCACAAAAACTAATAAACATCTGATCTGTCATTTTGATGCACTGAATATTTTACTACATTTGGTTAAAAACAACACAAATTGTATTCCTCATTCTTGACTTTATAGAAGTAAGGCTTAACAAAATGAATTAGTATATAGTTATGTGAAAAAAGAGGTGGCTTTAGTTTTTCCTTTTGCTTACAAAAAGTTATTATAATGAGACTTTTTAAAGTGATTAGCATAATGTTATGTTCGTAGAGTCTAACTGAAAACTATGCATAAGAAATGTATTTAAAAGAATTCCCTTTTCAGGATACCCAGACCTGGCATGGCCAGATTGGTTAAGGTGTTTGACTCATAATCTGAGGGTTGCAGGTTTGAAACCCTGTCGCACCAAACGAGCTCGTCATTTCAGCCGTGGGGATATTATAATGTTACAGTCAATCCTACTATTCATTGGTAAAAGAGTAGCTTGAGAGTTGGTGGTGGGTGGTGATGACTATCTAACTTCTTTTCCTCTAGTCTTACACTGCTAAATTATGGATGGTTAGCACAAATAGCTGTCGTGTAGCTTTGTGCACAAGTAAAAAAAAATAAAAAAGGTACCCAACAGTAGTTTTTAGACCTATCTTAACTAATAAAATTTAGAGTCCTAAGTGAATGTGCTGCATGAGAATTTGATGAATAAATACAGGAACTTGTGTTTCTTTATTGCATGTTGACACTTGTAAAGCTTATGGAGTTAGTACTTCAAAAATGTTCCTATGTGTGGTTCATTTCAGAAGAGTAAGTTACAAAAATGGTGTGGATGCTTTTTGTAAGTTGATGAAGCACGATTGTAATCACTTACAGTTTGTTCCTGAAGAAGAAGGGTCCACCTTTAGAAAGCGCTCGAGTTAGAAGGTTTCTGTTTCGTTTTTGTCAAGATTTCTTGGACCTACATGTTTTTAGAAAATCATGAACATTATCAGTTATACTTGTCGTAAGACATTGTTAGGCCTTTTATATTTTAACTCTACATTCTTAAACTAGTCTCTTAGTGATTTTCTAAAATAGGGAAAGTTTATAACAGTATTATTGCAACTACACGATATTCATTATATAAGTCGCGAACGACGCTTATCTCTACATCCAGAGTTCTTAAAGTCGGCTGGAATACAACAAAAGCGTAATATTTTATGACAGGTATAATATAATTATAAATAGTGATTTTCTAAAATAGGGAAAGTTTATAACAGTATTATTGCAACTACACGATATTCATTATATAAGTCGCGAACGACGCTTATCTCTACATCCAGAGTTCTTAAAGTCGGCTGGAATACAACAAAAGCGTAATATTTTATGACAGGTATAATATAATTATAAATAGTTCAACATTTGATGTAATTGAGAGTTTTATGTCAAAACTATTGTATAATTTCTCAGTTACAATGAGCAGACTACAGAGAGTTTAAAAACTCGTTTAAATGTAAAGTTTATGCAACAGTTGCACGGTTTTAAAAAAAAATGTCACTTGGGTTTGGTTCAAGACGTGTTAAAGCACGTGTTTTTAACGCAATCGTAAGATCAAATTATAAAAAAACAACAAAAAACATCGCTACAGACTCCAAACATGTAATATATAAGAGCTGAAAACTGTCGAAAGTGGACCTGTAGATACGTGCACTCGAAGCAAATTACGACAGTGGCATAGTTTTTCAACACTGTTGTACGTCTCGATTCCGTCTCCACCTAGTGGTCACGTTTTAATCTATGGCCCATTGCATAATACCCGAAAGGTATAAACAGGTTACTATCACACGAGAAGCATCTGATATAAACTTGAGTGCTGTTTTTTACAACTCCAGTTTAGGTTGTTTTTATAATTACTGCACGCAATGTTGACACGGGTGTTATAACATCGGTCAAGAATCACTTATCGTATCTACTTTTTATACTATAGTGTTAATTAAATATGTATTGCGTGGTGACAGTGATGAAACTTGTTAGTAAAGGTGATATTCACTGAACGAGCTAATGGAAAGTATCGTGTAGCGCGGGTGTGTTAAAATTCATTCGCTAGTATGTGTTATTGAAGAACAGATATATCAAAGACATTCAAATTAGTTCCACATTTGTATATTTCTAAGGTTTCTGTCTTGGACATCTCTCAACAATATTAATAGTTTTATAATAACAACATCAAACTAATTAGCAAATTAATCCTAACTTTGAACAGTGTAAAAAATTTTGATGAAACTTAATTCATAAAAGCATAATGTAGCCACAATACTCTAGCTGTAGTAAACATTAAATATTATAAACATTATTTTAACACTTAGATGGATAGAGTTTTTTATTAGACCCATGTAGCGTTTTGTTTTTGGATTTTTTAATGGAAAATTAAACAACTGTTGTAAGTTTAATACATTTTTAGATTACAGGAGCTATTAATCTGTGTATATACATTTTTAACGTTAATATATTGCTTGATGTTACACAAGAATAATGTTCGAAAGTTATTTCTTCATAATTAAAATAAATTATGACACAGATTTTGAATGTGATATTTGTTCATACAAAGCCGAAAATAATTTAAATTTTGAAGACAAATAATGGAAGTAATTTTTAAAAAATGCCGGAAATAAAAATTATTTTGAATTCAGTGAAAAAATTTCAAGTAAAATAAGATTTAACTTTTTTTATTGAATGGAGAAAAAAAACTAAATTATTTTGTTTCGAATATTATTTCGCTTGAATGCATTAAGCTAACTTTAGTGTTTACGTATATGGTAACGTGGCTATTTAAAAGAACCCTGATCCCGTTTGGAACGTATTTGAAAGGTTTTGTAACTTTCTGATATTTCGTACTGGTTAAATTGTGTTGATAAACATCAGGAGTACCAAGTTTGATACCCGTGTTAAAAACAAAACAAAATCACCTTTGTTCCTGGTAGACGTAGGAAGGAATCGAGGAATATAATACGAATAAGCTCGTATTTGTTGTTTATAATACAACCTTTAAGTAACATTATTATTGGCCTTGAAACTGTATTACGTATAAACGAAATTACTTAATGTGTGTTTAGTGTTTTACAAAGCTCGTGGTGTGTGTTAATATCTCATTGTAAGACGACTACATTTCAGTTTGTGTGATAAGATTATTCGAAATTTTAAAATTATTTTTTTACCGATTTACAGTTTTGGACAAGGTTATTTGTTATTATCGTTGAACTAAGAATATTACCTGCTGTTTTACTCTGACAAACTGTCTAATTACACGCACAAGAAAACCTTTCTTTGCTCCTTATTTATATGTATAATTATCCCACAACTTCAGGGAAGGCCAGCTAGTTATCACCCATGTGTACCTGTTGAGGTACACGTGCTTCTAACGTCACGGCATGTCCTTGATCACCTCTTTCGTGTCTGTTGCCCGAGGAAGTTCGATGGCCACCCGAGGACGCACGCACGTGTGTGTATATATATATATATATACACTAACAAAATAACACCAACTCCTGCTTGGAATGATTTTACAAAAAGATGAAGCTCTCACTGAAAAACGAAGAAACCACATACTCGTTATTATTGATGTAACCTAATTCTTGTGTGATGTTTGCTGTGGCAGTGTACATAACGTTAGAACGTTGTTGATTTGTGTGTTAGGCCCACGATCTATATCTGTAAATGTGATAGTCTCATCCTTAGATTTACGTACGAGCGCATTTCTTCTGTGGTATTCTGACCTGAGATCCGAAACACACCAAACGGGTGCTCTAACGACTGCGCTAGAGGGTTAACCCTTTTTAACAACTCGGACTACCACATATTTTCTTACTCGCAAATTAGGCCTAACATAAGACTGTGAGTCGACCACCAGCTGGGCAAAAATTTCTTTACAACGCGAAGCCTACCTTCTGCTCCCCCTCCCCACCACTCGGCTGAGAACTAAATGCAGGAACAAGCCAGTTCTTAAACAACTGTGTTAAAGAACTTAACTGGTAGTAAGGTACTCAGCGCTTGTAAATATTAAAACTGATTATGTGAATACAATGTTATATGAATGTTTCAACGTGTCACGATACAAAATGATAAAGTGTGTAACCCTAGCACTTTCGTGTGGAAGATAAGCTACTAAAGAGTCCTTTTACAAGATGATGCTTGTAAGTATACAGTTCAAGGAATCAATTTACCTCACACTGGTTCTTTGGTGTTAACCAGTCTTAGGCAGAGTTACTCTTCAGTAGATTAGTGGATACTCCCTCTTTGTTGAGTATCTGTTCCTAGAAACTTGCATGTTAATGGAATAATACACACTTTCTTGGGGATTCAGCTTAAGGTTCTTTTCTAATCTGATCTGGAATTTCCTTTAGCTCATCATAAGAATTACCAGAGTCTTTCCATGTACATTTTTATGATCCAAGTACAGTGTACCAGGGTAGTTCAGACAGAGCTCACACCATGAATCATTGAAATGTAACAGGAACATAACAAAATTCAAATAGAACATGAAAAACTGCTACAAATCATTTCCTACAGGCTATAATCACTCTACTTGCTTTTTGACTTGCACTTGCCAGTATATGCTTTCAAGATCCAATGTTAAATCCATTTTGAAACAGATAGAACATTCAAAGTAGTGTCAGACCTTAGTGGTAAATATGCATCCTTTTCATAACTTTGCTCACCTTCCTGTAATTCATACAGAACCTTGTGGATCCATTATTTGTCTTTTTAAAAATATGATTAGTGATGCTCATAGATGACTGATTCCCTCTCAGTCCTTGTTCTTTGATGGCTTCTGTCTCTTTTGCTAGTGGAAATGGTCTGGCTAAGTAAAATATTGAGCCTATGAAGCTCATTAAAGAAGTTGTTGGATATTCCATGAGCATGTTATGTAGTTTCTGGTATTTGATTGGCAATAAAACATCTCTATCTCTGGTCATAAAACTTGTGTTAGGTGATAAGTTGGTCTTGTGTAAGGATTTAGGATCACACTTCTAATAACCTGGAACATCTTTCTTCATAGGTGACTACTTTTAATGTTCTTTGATATACAAGTACTATATGTACATCCTCACATTGTTTAGAGTTATATCAATTGAATTTTATGGTTTTGCTGACCATATCTTTATTCTCTAAATCAATGAGAGTTCTATCAACTATTAATCCATCAGGTCCTGATGCAGTAATTGTTCTCTTGTGACTCAGTTACTAGATTACTAGATGTAGATTTAGTTTTAACAAGTCCTGGTGTGATTATTTTTTCTCTGGGTGGTATTACAACTGCTTTTCTTGTTGTAAAGGAATGTTCAACTAATGATGTGCTAATTGTCATGTTGTGCACCGGTATTTGCAGGTCATAGACTATGAACCTATTTGAAACTAGTCTAATCTCAAATCCATGTCTGTATGAGGTCAGTTCTTAATTGGCACTATTCCTTGATTTCAGTTACCACAATATGATGAGGCATAAAGAAATTTTCCATGGTAAGGGTAACTTGCAATTTTCCTGTTACTGGAACTTTGTGGTCACCTGCTGTTTGCATCATTTTTCTTCTTTTTTCATCTATAAAGGGAATTTTTCACTTTTTAATACTAAATTGGTTGAGATTATTATATCTGTAAAATGAATGTAAATCAGTATACTGGAAGGCTTCCCATCAGTAAACCTGTAAACTTGTATATTGGTTTCTTTAAATAATGAAATTCGTTTTTAATTTGAGGCAAATGTGGTATTTTTAGGTGAAATTTTCCCCTTGAATCGAGCAGACCTTGGTTAGACCTTTGTCATTCATTCTGTGTTGGTTATACATGAAAATCCTTCATCAGAGTTTATTCATCTTGATGTTTTAACAGTTTTTGATTCACCCGAATGTCTTCTATAATAGTCATGTTTCCATCCCTATAGCAGTTCCTTTTTTTCTGGATTTTTTTTGGGAAGTTATTATTTCATACAAATTTCTCTCTGCATCTCCTGTCAGTACATTATTTTAAGTTACATTGAAAACATCTATTGTAAAATGGTTTATTTCATCAAGTATTTGTTGCTAGTTGTCTAATTTATCCTGTTGACAAAGAGAGTTGAAGTTTCAATACTACTTGATTTATGATTATATAACTTCAAGGTGGTGTCATCAGCTGTGTATTTTTGACTTGTACTACCTTCACCAACGTTGCTTCAGTTTAATTCTCACCCTCATATGTTATGACATCAATAAATTGATCACATACCAATTACTCAATCATTACATGAGAAGCACTCAGATGAGAGAATTGGTCAAGGTTTTTCAGATCTTCATATGTGGCTAAGTTACCCACCTTAGTTGTAAATTATCCTGTGTGAACACTTTTTGCTCTGAATGCTTCCCTCTGATATGCTGCTTCAAACCTATTGGATAGTTGTTATGGCTCTCAGCTTGAAAATTACTTAACATTGTCAAATGTGGTCATTTTAATTGAGCAGCCAGAAAAGTTAAGTCTCCAGTTGTTTACTATTCTAGTGGTTCACTCCGAAGTTGATCTCAAACTGAAGCTGGCGTTTTCCTGAGATACCTTTATATCATTGCCCATTGTTTCTCATTTGAGTGATGTGGTTTAGTTTGTTTTGAATTTTGGGCAAAACTAAACGATGTCTGTCTGCGATAGACGCCCCTAATTTAGCAGTGTAATGCTAGAGGGAAGGCAGGTAGTCATCACCACCCACCTCCAACTCTTGGGCTACTCTTTTACCAACGAATAGTGGGATTGATCGTAACATTATAATGCTCTCATGGTTGAAAGAGCATGTTTGGTGTAACGGGGATTTGGACTCGCAACCCTCGGATTACAAGTTGAGTGCCTTAACCACCTGGCCATGCTGGGCCTACGTGGTTCCAAATAGTCAGCAAAATTTTATAACCGACTGGAGTACTCCAGAAGGGTCCTGCATTTACAAATGGCACAACAATAGTAATAACAGGGGTAAATCATAGATATTCTCTTATTCTATATTAATTACACTGATTTTCATTTCTAATTAATCAAATTGTTTGCTGAAATATTTCCATACTGATAGATGTTTATCTGTACATCACTTTTGTGCTTGTACAATCATGCTGTTGTGATCTTTCTACGTGTCCAATTGTGTCATCAATGTTGTTTTCAATCAGATTTATTTTTGATTTAATTGTTTAAATATCTAGTCTTTTTTAATTTTAATATTTTTAAATTTTCATTTTGTATACATTTTTTTATTTAAATTTCTTGTCTCTTTTCTCTAATTTTTTTTTTCTAATAATTTCAGTAGGTCCAGTCAGGCTTGAATCTCACTTCTTGTCCAATTGATTATTATCTGATACAGTTTAGTTGAAATTCAAGTTTATTCAAAACTTTGTTATTTTCACTAAAATGATAGACATATATCACCAGTAACGCCATTCTTTTATTGGATGGGCTCTTTCAGATTGAAGTCCAGTCCACATAATTTAACCCTAGTTATTGTACTGCGAGTAACATTTTAAAAAGGAAAACAAAATAACTGATATAATTTTGATCGATGAAGTAACTATGTATACTATCACCAGCATTAATCCAAATAATTCTCTTAATTAATCAAATTATTAAATTCTCATTAACTGCACATTCAAAACAAAACTGATTCTCGTACTTATAATATAGTATCGTGTCTCCTCGAATATTCTAGATTTTTTATTAACTCTTACGAACTTGGTTGATCTTTACGTCATGCTCCCTCTAGCGAACACCCGGATTAAAAATTAAAAATATTGCATAAACGTTATAATCGTAGTCGTCACAAATACTGCCTTGCTGGATTGGTGCTAACCTGAAATAGACATGCAAAGCGATATTAGTGATAACCTTAGAAAACGTTAGTTATGGTGTGCAATTCTATATTTATTGTAATTTAATTAATAATATTGCCAGCAAGTTTAAAAACTTGAGATGATGACACATGTTTATAAAACATAGAACAGGTGTGGATGTATAAAAACCAACCATATTTCAATCCTAAAACTGTTTATTTTGGTACACCTTGGACAGGTGACCGGAAAACGATGTCCCACTTTTATACAGAAGATTAAATTAGAGCTAAGTAAATGTGGAAACTTAGCATGTTTACTGCTTGTGCTGGCTGTGATGTAAATAAATTAATTATAAATAGACTACTATGCATGTTATGAAGGTCAGTGAACGTTAGAGTTATCTTGTATACACCATACTGGACATTTGCAAAGGTTGTCTGTGCAGACAGATAGCAGTTGTATATCCTCAGTCTGAGGTTATCATTTTCAGACCACACCTAGTTTCCCAGGACCATATTTTTTTTCTTAAAACAGACATATCATGATTTTTACCACTTTTGATTTAAATCATGCCGTTAAAGTGATTTTTAAATGCTTTAAATAAGATCGATTATAATTACAGTGTACTTGCTTAATCAGATTCGCACCTTGACAGTTGTTCATGAAAATTGATAACGTATCACCTAGACCACTACTGTGTCTGTTGTAACTCAATCTGTCTGATGAACCCTGATATTGGGCGAGACCTTGTCGGCACTATTACGACAGAAGCAGTGTGGTTGAACTAACCGAATATCCCCTTTTCGCACTCGCGGGTTCTTAAGTCGTTATCAGCCGGGTGTGGCTTAATGGGAGAAAAAAAAAATCTGGGCCAGCTATGTGTTGCCCTGCATGAAAATGCAGTTCAATTGAGTCTTTATCTTGGCTTTTGCTCGATCTTAAATGTATTTGAAATTATCAAGACACATTCAGTTAAGAAGCAATGGACAAAACTGTAGAATGAAGCCTAGACAAAGTTTTTATAAATAGTTATCAGGGTCTTGGGCTTTCTACATGTTTAGTGTTTTATTTGATTCGTGTTATAGATGAAAGTACAATAAATTTCATGTTATCTAGTCGATTATATCATGCACAGTAGACTCATGTATAGGAAGTCGTGTGGGTAATATATAAACTTTTATAATAATGCATAATATAAACCTAATGCATTTTTTTATATATGGAAAATCCAACATGCTTTTAAAAGATAGGTGTATCCCTAGCAGTCGTTCATTTTAGGGCTAACGTACTGGTTAATTACGTCAAAGATTTAATCAAGGCTTTACTATTTTATAATTAAAAGTAAAACTGCAGTAACCTAAATCAAACGTATATAGGGTTATTGTGCATTTTAAACATTATTAAATACCTAAATACCATAATTTACTAATGTTGTATATACTTTTGGTATGGTTGGTATAACGCGAATGAAAGTATTATGGGTAATTTTTTTATACGCTACACCTGTAATACAACAATTAAATAAATCATTTCCTATGACAATTTACTCATTATTTTTCATGATAGTCTGATCATCTATATTCCTTTTACCAGGTTAATCTGTTCCAAATAACTTGTTGAGCATAATTTATTTAATAGCGAGTTGCCATATCTTATTTGATTAACGCTATGCCCAATAATTATTTAACGTCTCACAGTTTATATTTTCAGTAATAATTCGTGGTTATGATTTGATTGTTAGCATGGAGGGCTTTATGTTGGAAGGCCGGAAATTCGGTATGCTGCTGAACACTGATAATAGTATACTGATATTCACTTTTATTATTCTATTAAACATAAGCCAAATGGGCACAGTGATTCCCTCCCTGTGGTTACTAGTTGTAAACTAGGAATAACTGTGTGAATCTTGGGGTATCTGATCTCTGGCTGTTTGTGTTATGTGTGCATAAAATGAGGCAAAAAATAATCAGTCTTTTATACCATAAAGCTTTGATTCATCAGATTGTTTTTGAAAATTTTCACAAATAATAATATTACTAGTTAAGTTTTATTTGATCTTAAACTTATGTGTAGAGGTCTTAGTAATAAAATATATTTTTATTGCTTTGTTTTTTAAATGAATTATGCAGGTAACCACATTTCTCTGTTGAATGTTTCATATTGTGCTGGAAATATTAAAACAGCTAACAGACAAATGATGCAGGTGGCATTTGTTACATTTTAAGTAATAATATGGTACAAAAATTAGAAGTTGGTGTCACAATATTTTTTACCCCATAGTTTCTCTTCTGAAAGAACTACTGGTTATTAAACTGGCTATTTAGTATTACTGGTGTGGTCACTAATTAACCAGAAATTCAAAAAATTATTGCTTTCTGTATGTTATTGTAATGTGGCAGTATATGAAGACAAAGAGCTTTTAGTTAATGATGAAAATTTCGTTTTATATAATGCATTCAATTCTAGAGATGTGATTACAACCCAGTCAGTCTTTATTTGAATGTATGATAACATTGTGAGAAATGATATGCATTTGAAGTATGTTAGTAGTAACAGCTCTCACTTGCAGTGTTGCATTGGTGTTCCCCCTAAACGCATCACTGATTGTAAGTTTAATTTATTTGAGATATAAATAAAATTTCTCCTCCTTGTAGTGAAATAACCAAGGTACATAGTTATTTTTAAGACACCATCATGTTTTTTACCTTTCTTCAATAACCAAAGTACATAGCCATTTTTAAGACACCATGTTTTTTTTATCTCTCTTCAGTAACCAAGGTACATAGTTTTGATGAAGGGATGAAAACTGATACTTTAATTCCTAGTCAGCAAATTGAACAGATTTGAAATTTCTAGTGGATGCAAAGATAATTGTGTTTTTCAGTGGGGAAAAATGTATCAGTTTATTAGTTAAGAGCAGATAATTCACATATCTTCAGTAAGGGCCCAGCAATGCCAGGTGGGTTAAGGCATTTGACTTGTAATCTGAGGGTTGTGAGTTTGAATACCCATCACACCAAACATGCTTGTCCTTTCAGCTCTGCGGGCATTATAATGTGACAGTTAATTCCACTATTTATTGATAAAAGAGTAGCCCAAGACTTGGTAATGGGTGGTGATGACTATCTGCCTTCAATCTAGCCTTACGCTGTTAAATTAGGGACAGCTAGCACAGATAGCCCTCAAGTAGCTTTGCACAAAATAAAATAGAAACAATCTTAGTAAACATCAATTATCTAAAAAAAGCTTAGTAAAGTAAAAGTGTATAGATAAAGTAAATGTCCTGCATGAGCAAAACTAGAGAGAAAATTGTTATATTTATTACATTTTCAGAGAAGGTTTACTTCTCTCACCATAACTTCTCTTTGTGGCCTATAAAAAGTTAAATATGTTACATTAAAATGATTTTTAAGCCTCACCATGTTGTTTCATTACATCTAGTTCTGATCTATCTGATTGACTGTGCATCTTGATAGTAATCTTGCAGTATAGTTTCTGTCTTAAGACTGTTGTATTCACAGTACACCTCTTCTCTTTGCTGATGTTTTATAATCATCAAGTTTAAGAGAACAGCAGTTTCCATCTGCCTATTTCAGTTATTTAATTCACACAAACATTGTGGAGTGACCAGCAGATTGATCACTGTGTTGTATAGAATAGCATGAAAACTCTTTCCATTCTTTAGCTGTTGGAGGTGTGCAGTGTTTGAGTGGCTGTATGATGTATGCATGTGGAGTGCCAGATTTCAAAATGGAGGCAGTTTCTTTAGTATGTGGTGTACTGTATCTTGGGACACGTGGACATTTGTATGCTTGTAGATTCTGCACGTTGCTTATCATAGCTGTAGCATGACTTATTGCAGGTCTCTTTTCATAAGGTCCTGGTACCCTAAGTTTATTCATATTTCTGCATTTTCCAGTTCTGCTAAATACAAAGGATGCATCTTTCCTGAAAATTCTTATTCTTAAATCTGAATTTTTTATGATTTGAGTATATAAATGCTTATATTTGATCGAAAGGTCTTTTCTTATTTATTTCTTATATAAATGCTTTTACACCTGAAAGGACTGTTAATGCCTCTCAAAAGTAATCAGTTGTTGGTGTCATAATATTGCCACACATGGCATAAGTGAGGTAGTGATAAATGTTGTTTCACTTAAACTGCATATCACCTGGGGTTGTCATAAGATTACTGATTTGCTTATTCAAAACAGTTACTATTACATACTCGACTCTAATGTTGCAACATATTTTGTTAATAATGTAATTTACATTGTTGTATACAGCCTATATTTAAAGTCGTGTTTTTATTCAAATAAGAATTTTCGTTCTTAATAGTTGTTAATGATGCAATAAATTCACCATTTTTTCTCATACATATTAATTTTTCCATTGCAGATTGAACATTAGAGATTTGTAAAATTGGAATTTTAAATCCTTTTTTTATTTTTCTTCTACGAGCCATTACCCCAAAAGCCTTTCCTTCATTTTTAGAACTTATCAGTTGGGCTGTACAGTGAAAGACACAAGATTCTCTGAAATGTTATTTATGTATATAAGATGAATATGGAAAATAAAATATATCAAAATTATTATTACAAATTTTAGGCCTAATTAGTTTTTAATGCTTTGTCAGGTTTCAGTTTTTAAGTATTTTTCAAACTATTTTTTTGCTCTTAAATTATAACCCAAGTTACTAAAGAGTTTGCTCATGAAACAAACTAGATATTAACTGCAAATAATTGAGCGGTTTTTCCAGGTATAGGTTGTTTATTATGAAAATAAACTATTTGTTCTGGAATCTTTCCAAATCATTTTTTATGCATTACCAAACAACTGGCTGTAACATGATCACAACACTTTTTTTTGTCTTGTCTGCTAATATAACTCCAGTCCAGGTTATGTAAAGAAAGGTAATATACAAGCAAGTCTATACAGGGATGGTTTCACCTGACAAAGCTAGCTTTCACAGCATCACTATGTAGTTTGAGCAACACGTGCCACTGTAATATTTCATTGACCTTTCAGTTTAGGTTATAGCCCTAGCCCAAAGAATGATTTTTCAAGCAGTGTATTTACCTTAGGGTGTTTGTGTGACTGTTTGTGTCTATAATTAAACAACCTATTTTTTAACCTGTTTAACAGTATTAATACTTGTAAGCATGGCATCCAAGCCTAAATCATGTAATAGTGTTTGTTTACGGTAACGTATTTACTGATAACTTCATACAATTTAAGAACCTCGTGAAGACATTCTGTTGCTGGTTGTATTATGTGTTCTTTAGTATCCCTTAAAGAGTTCCCTGGATTAAACTTTATTTCATTATAAGAGATCATTATCTCTTATTCATACAACAGTTGCATTTCTGTGTGAAATATATATGTACATATGTATTGGAAGGGGATTACAAAGGATTACTACCCCCATCCCACCTTTAACACATTGCAACAAAAGTAATGCTAAGTCTTTGGTTTCCTTTTATATTTTGCCAGTTTTATTTGGTCATCTTACATGACTGCTGTGTAGTTTTTATTTTAGTCTGTTAAACCATCTTACTAGTGATTCCATTGAGATTATGAAGTAATATTGATTATAGGCATGTTAGGTAATGGAAACATTAAATGGAAGTAACATGTAGTTGTTTTGTACAGTTATCAACAATGTACAATACACCAACATGTTATTTTCATACACTGATATGCAAGTTTTGCACAACTGTCATGTATTTCATTTGTCGTCAACTAAATTGCAAAAGTACCTTATTAGAGAAGTTCTTGAGTGAAAGGCAGTTTGATTTCAGGAAAACTGTTTCTGCTTCACTGATTTCATATAGAATTTGTTTAGTCGTGTGCTTGATTTGTTGTACAGGAATTCATTCAAAAATCTCAAATTCTCTGATGATAAACTTGTGTTTTCCTCACTAATTTTGCAGTTTACTAGAAAAACAGAATTCACTGCCTTACACACTGAGTTTTTAATAATGCCGAAAACTGAGATGTGGCTAATATTGATATCTAAACTTATGAAAACAGAAAATTTTAACACCATTGTAGCAAAAGCTTTTATCATAACTTCCAAGTGACTCTGTGAAATTGAAGTATGAAAAGCAAGTAAATATAAGAGTTAAAGAAATGTGGTAATTATAATGAATATTTTAATTACATTAATCATTATGTGACTTCTTTAACACAACAAAAGTAGCATTTAAAAAGACTTCCCTCATATAAGCACAGACACACACAGAGGTTTGTTATCCTTAGGATTTTTGTTATTGTTATTTTACCATGTGTATATGGAGTTGTGTTGACAAAAAAATATTTGGTTTTCGTTTGGAAACAAAATTTTGTCTACTACAAACTTTGAACTGTTGTAGTGAAAATTTCATGTTTGATGGACAAAGTGAATGTCTTCTAAGAGCAAGTCACAGTTTGTTGAAAAAGATCCTAAAAAAATATTCATTGTCACTGTGTTTGGAAGATACAGTTGTGTTAGCTGCCTGTTCTCTTTGCCATGTTTGTATTGTGACTACTTTTAGTTTGTTTGTTTTTTCTTGTAAAATTATATATTTATTTAATTATTCACTTGTAGTTTTACTGCTGAATTTCATCCACATGCAGAAGCTTATGTGGTTTGTTTTTTTTCATAAAGTGTAGACTTACACTTAATTGTAAAAAGTGCTATTGTTAGCAAAATAGTTACTTAACCAAAATGTTTGTTTTTAAAGTAACAAGATAAGTTTCATTATTGCATGTAAAAGCTATGTAGAAAGTGTTAGTACTGTTCATACTATTTTGGCGTACCTCTAAATGACGTGCATTTAAATTTTATTAGTTCATAAATACATACATTAACTAAGTTTTTCTTTAAAATATATTGGGTATGACTGAACTTTTGTTTTTCATGTCAAAATTACAAAAGTTGCTTGTTCTTTAATATGTGAATTTATGGATATTGTAAATCTCTAATCCAGTTTAACTTTTTGAGGTATAATTGGGATAATGGTCAATAGAAAGTATTTAGTATTGACTTCTAATCAGTACAAGCCATCCATACAGAGTGAAACTAAAAATTGAGTTGGTAATGAACATAGGTATTTAGATATAACTTTCCTGGCTGATATTTATAAAGATTAAAGTGCATTGTTTGGGTACCATCAGGGTTAGCAGTCTTTTTTATGGTAATTTTGGCAGAAAGATCATCCAACTGATGGTTCTGTGCATCTAATCATTACGAGTTATCTGATTTATTTATTTGTAATATTTAACTGTTTGTGTAGCCAGCTTGTTATAATGTACTGTCTTCTGTCATGTTGACTATTGTACATTATTTTAATTCTAGCATGAATAGTTATTTTAAGTTTGAACAAAGGCTTTTAATGTACGTTTATAATTTTATGTGCTATGATCATGTCAGAAATTCTGCAAAATAAGTACAGAATTATGTATTATGACTACAATTTTCATTGTGCCTTGTAATTAGTCTTGTAACTACCAGCACATTTTATAATCACAAAGTAAATACTTAAATCTCTTGTGTTTATTAAAACCAGAATAATCTGTTATATATTAACTGAATTAAATACATAAATATACATTAATAAACAAATTTACTACATATGTAACTCAAAGCAAGTAAGATTTATTCCTAACTTATTTCTCAGAGAAATATAATGTACAGGAGCAAATGTGAATAACTGTTGTTGGTATCAACCATATAATACTGACAGCATTGTACCAACTGAAAGTTGAATTTTATTATATTTATGGTTTATTAATTGGACATTCTAATGATTACAGCTATGGTGTGCTTCTGTGGGAACTGTTAACAGGGGAAACACCTTACAAGGGTTTTGACACGTTTGCTGTTGCCTATGGTGTTGGTGTTCAAAAACTTACATTACCAATTCCTTCCACCTGCCCGTTTCCTTTTTCAAGAATATTGAAAGGTAAGAGCAGATGTGCTTAAGTGAAAATTGAGCACTTGTTCGTTTTCTAATGTCTTCAGCTAATTGCATGTTATTTTATGTAGGTGTTTTTGTATTGCAAAAGACTCTCCACATGAAAATTATATGCCACAATTATGTGCTTGTCATGCCACCTGGTGGCAAAATTATCTATTATACCTTACTATTGCTTTAAATAAAAATTATAATATAATTATTGCTATAATAACAAAATCATTAATATATTTAATTTGTAGAGATTATAACATTACAATTTTGTTTTGACAGTACCCAAAACTTTTAGGTGTTTTTTTGTTGACCTGATATACATAGTTCTTGCAGTAAACCTATTTACCAGTGATAGTTTAAATGAGTGATGAATATGCTGGAATGAGCAGCAATTGCCTGTTGTAGAAAAACAAAACACCACAAGTGTTAGAGGATGAAGTTTTGAAAATATTCTATCTTTTGCCATCAGAGCCTTAAAGCAGAAAACTTTGGAAAATGATGTCCTCTACATTTCTTTTTTTTTACAACAAGAGGTTGCTACCCATTTTGGTGTACTCATTATGAATACATTTTCAACACCATTTTATTTGGTACACTTAAATAATATAAAAATTCTCTTAACCATATAGATAAAATGTAACTTTTTTAAAATTAAAGAATAATAACGTGTTTTGTTGAAAATATATAAATCTATGAATGAATACTAAATCATTATCTTGCGTAAATGTAACAAATGTAGATGTCTGTTCTCGACTGTAGAATGCTGGAATATTGATCCTCACAGCCGGCCAACATTTGTCAACCTTCTTACTGACTTAGAAGTCATAGCTCATTCTCCATTCATGAGCACACCTCAGGAATCGTTTCACACCTTACAGGAGGACTGGAAACATGAGATTGGAGAGATGTTTCACGAGTTGAGATGCCGTGATAAGGTGAAAAACTTTAATTTATATAATGAGTTTGTAACTCTGCTGAAAAATAATAAGTGGATATTTAGCAAAAACTTCAAACATGGAACCTTTATTTGCTGAATGATTTTATCATGCATGAATAACCTATTGTTTTTAGTTTTCCTAGTTACGGGCATTCTATGAGCTATTGCTAAGAAAAGCTTTATGTCTCTGTGAAATGTGATTTTGTAGGAGTTATTACAGTTGAATAAATCTTTGCAGTAAATACTTTTGTTGTTTGGAGCTACGATGTGGAAGTTACTGAAGTAAATCTCTGGTATGTGTTTTCATTTTGTTGGAATTGTAGTGTTTATTAATCTTAAACTATTCTTTGTGATAAGTCCTATGGACTTCCAGTAGCTATAGTTGAGACTTTATCTTAGTACGTTCCCATAATTTTGTCATTTTGTAGGAAATAAGGTGCAGAGAAGAAGAACTCAGTAAAGCTATCATCCAGCAAAAGATTCAGGAAGAAATGTTGAAGAAGAGAGAACAGGAACTTGCTGAAAGAGAATTCTATGTCTTAGAAAGAGAACTGAGCATCATATTTATCCAGCAGCAACAGGGACGACCAACTCCTAAAAAAAGGAAAGGAAAATTTAAGAAAAGTAGACTCAAACTGTTAAAACATGGAAGTCATCAAATCAGTATGCCATCAGGTATTGTATAGATGTATCCTGGTGAGATAATGTGTGGTAGAACTGAAAAAAACAAAACATGAATAATTTTGAAAAAAAATTACTTATAAGAAAAATTTCTTATAACGAAAGTATAAATGGTGAATCTATTTCTTGTATAAGTTAATTTTGGATTAGTAATTTATAAGTTACGAAGTGTTGTGTAGTGTCCAAGCAAATATTTTCATAAATTTTAATGCTGTGTTCAGAATCAAATATAAAAGTGTGTGTTATGGATTCTGAAAAACAGAAGGATATTAATACTTTCTCTAAATCTTATATTATGAATCACTTTCCTCTAAGGATCCTTTCAGTCTGTAAGAGAGTCATCTCGTGTTTTGATTAGGGCACATGATTCATAATTGTAATTTAAACATTTTTAAGCAGCCATTAAGGCTGTAATGCAAGTGTCTTTTAAAATGCAATTTCAGTGCTTTTGCATTAATGTATGTTATAGGACTTTTGTTTTTTTTAAACTTTGTGAGAATGCAAAATATACTCTAGTGGTAAACCAGTGTAAGTTATCATCAAATTATTTGACTGCTACTTCAATAATGAAGAAAGTTTCATCACCAGAAGTCACAATAACTGTTTTTGTTTTCACTTCTAGATTTCCGACACAACATCACTGTACAACCCAGTCCTACAATGCGATCCGATCTAAAGTCTCTACTTATGCCCTCTAGTCCAGAAAGCCCTCCAGCCTCACCTAATCACCCTCGGTTACGAGCATATGCATGTAGGTTTTTCCTCTGTTTAATGGTTTTTATATATCTTGTATAAGTATTTAATATCATTTTTTATTTCTTAGGCTTTGTTTTTCTTATATGTTAAATTTTCATGACTGCTTTAGTGTTCTGTACTTCTGTTTAGCTAATGCACTTCATATATTTATTAAATATCTGAATAGAAACAGTTCATCTTGGCTATAAATATAAAATTCTAAACAAGTATTGTGAAATTATGTCTCTTCCTTATTGACAACCCCTCCAACAATGAATATCTGGGTAATATTGTGAGTCTGGTACAGTGGATGTGTTTATCTCTCCATCTTAAGTATTATTGTGAAACTGGTACACCTAGACCATGTTGATAATTCCTGTAGCAGTAAATATCCAAGTGTAATTTTATTAGGCTTACATATATAAATTTAATAAAAACTAGAAATTTTCATTGAGATGCAAAGAATTTGAATAAGCTTTCCGTTTTGATGTTTTTTCTCAGTGCCAGCTGATGGTGTTAAGGGTAAAACCTGGGGGCCCAGTACCGTCCACCAAAAAGAGCACGGGTATTCCAGACAGAGGTTATTAATAGATGAAAATAAACGTTGGTCAAAGAGTGCTCCAAACCTTGAAAAGTCACAGCGTGGGACATTTCCAGTTGGAGGGGTTTCTAACATTGGAGCTCTTCATGAGATTGGTAGGTCAAAGGTGACAATTTGAGGGTCATTCACGAAATCTAACTTCAGCTATTTATTTAACTTAAAATAGTAAGACATGAATATGTGTTTGCCTAGAAAACTCAGTTTATCTTTTAACCAAGAAACGTTTTTTATTACTGATCTGGGAATGGATGTAGAGAGTAGCTTGAAGTGGTTGCAGCTGCAGGTAAAATTCTGTCGGTAGCCACTGGTTCCGAGTTCCAGAACTTATTTTTTGAAGTGGTACTAGTGCTGGGACGTATTTGACCTGCTTTGTTGTTTTTCTTGTTATGGTTGCAACCACTCTTTCTTATGGATTACTAAACAAATATTAGTCTAAGGATTACCAAATGAAGAAATTTTGTTTAAAAGGATTTATTACATGGTGGTAGGAGAACACCCATTAATAAAAAATCCTGGCTTCACACCCTGATATATTTCTGAGGTTTAAGCTTATGTTTGTAGTTTGTTCTTTCTTCTTATAAAATGAAGTATAATATGATGCATGCTCTATGAATTTGGTGCTGAACCAAAGCTAAGCATGTTACAGAAACAAGAAAAACATTGGTTTGTGCTGATGTTAGTAAACTAATTGTGTAGTTCATTTTGTCATATTTATATGGCTCTTCTTTTCCAGGAGCAGAAGAAGAATTGAATGAGAACATGGGGTCACCTCGACACTGTGGATCTTACAATGGAACAGTAACTACTGATTCTGGAAGCTTAAAGAGATGTGGCCGTAAGCTGGTTGACTCCGTGTTATGCAATCTTGGTGCCATGCTGGCAGGTGTTGGTGCTGGATTTGATGTCCGCACAGTCAACCAGTCTCATCTCCACCCACGATTGACTCCTTCCAGAGCAGATGAAAAAGAAGAAGGTCGTCGGTGGTGTTCCAGAGATCCTGGTGAGTTAGTGCTTGGAATGTGGATGTTAGCTTTGATGATACTTCCACAAACAAATGTCGATATATCACTAAGATGGTTGTTTATTATAGCTATGGAATGTATGTTTTCACCGTACGATTGCAAAGAGCACAGAATGATTGGGCATTACTAGTTCATGTATAATGAACACACTATTTTCATTATAAAGACGTTTTCACACTAAAAATCAGTTTCCTATTTTTTTTAAAAAAATTTACATCTGATTTCTCTTATGTGTACATATAGATGCATACATATTTTATGTATTATGTCTGACTTGTTTATGTGTACATATAGATACATATTATTTTGTGTTACGCCTGACTTGTCTGTGTGTACATATAGATACACACATATTATTTAATTTATGCTTAATATTGTGAATGTTTAGATTGGCTTTCCATTCTTTAGGTATTTTATTTCAAACTTACTTCTATAAAATTATTTTAAAAGATTTTATTTCACAATAATGTGTCTGCCAGAACAGATAGCAGTTAAATGAAAATTTTAAATCATAATTGATTAGACTTTATTTTGCAAAGCAAATTGTGATGTATAAACACTGGGAATGTTTACTTAGAATTAATAATATATAAATACTGACAACACTGTACCAAGAACATTATGATATATAAGTACTGGTGACACTATATTATGAATGTAATATAAATAATGTTAGTACTATTCCAACATTGTAATGCAATCTCGTATATATTGCTAACCATGGTCTTTGTTCGAATGTTCATCTGTCTCCCGTTTGAAATGATAGAAAAACGGGAACAAATAATGTTGAAAGCAAATTGTATTTCATAAGCAGGAAATTTTACACTAAATTGTCAAGGATTAATCACATTATCATTCAAGTTACAAAATGTGACATCATTGAAATGGCATTTGTTGTTGAGTAACTCTTAGCGTGACTGAAATATTCAACAGCTACTGTTCTTGGCAGGTGTTACAAGTAGCTCAGAGCTTTGGCTCTGAATGATCTCAAGAGTGTAACACAATCTGTTGTAAAGTACAGAACTAATTTAAATTGATAGATTAACTGTTCTCATCACTGGGGACGGGTACTTTTACTTGTTATGCATAAACTGGTTGTACAATACTAATGTTGAACTCATACAAGATAAGTCAATCTCAGTATTCTACTAAGATTGTATTTATATGTTAAATTTGTAGAGTAGTATAATAATAATTATCTAAAAGACTTAATTTGTTACTGGTAAGTTAGACTTGGATGATGTTTCAGCTTTGTATGTTTGCTTTAGTCAGGTAATGTGTGTTTGGGTCTTTCCCACGTGTGGTTGTGGAGAGGATTGATGTTACAGTCGAGACTCACCTAACTGGTAACATGGTCCTGCAACATGACTCTGTGGTGTTTGATTAAGGAAGGCCAAAATCGTTGATATCTTATCTTAAAATCTGTATTAATAAGTTATTTTCTATTTCTTCCATAAAGTGATTTTTTTTCTCATGACTTTTCCAGTTTTCTTCATTGTCACTAGGTTTAGAATTTTTTCAATTAATGTGGTAACCATTTCTGAACTGTTGTTCTAACTGCATTTTACATTCTTTAGTTTCTGCTCCAAATATCTGGTATTTTCTCTTATATTATAAACCATAATAGAAACAGAGAATTTTGTATCTTATGTTTACTGAAAAATTTACTGGTTGGTTATTTTACTTTTATTAAAATGTTTTTTTTAGTCACGGGTGCTGCTAAAGTCAAGTTTAATCTGGTGTAGATGTTATATGTGATTTGGTGTAAGAAAGTACTGAAAATGGAAAATTTGTGTTTTTTTACATATAGTATGTTGTGTGAGAAACCTCCCATCCTACCCAGGGTCACCTTTGTTAAGTAACTATTACAATAACAGTTTCTTAATGTTATAAAGTCAGTATCTTCATCACATATATTTATGAGCTCTTTTTTTGTATAAATATACAAATATAACTAACTTGACTATTTCTATGTGAATTGATTGATAAAGTAAATATTTGTCTGTTGATTAGTGTTTGATAATCTGTTGTGGGCGAGTTTGTAGAGGTGCATTTCTCTAGGAAATCGAGAAAAAATTAGTGACCTGTCACTGCTATTCTGAACTTCATGTTTGGTCATTGGGAATCCAGAAACACCATAATTAGTATGAGGTAGCTGTGTTGGCAAATGATGAAAGTATCATTCACATAACAGTTTCAAAACAAAATGTAAAGTAATCAATTTATTTTAAGAATTGCAAAATAAATGCTTAACAAGGATTTTGTGATCTTTGTACTTCCTTGATCTTGAACTCATAGGAGCTCTGTTGTAGGACCACATTCAGAAGCTAATCAGACAACCCTCATAAGTCAAGTCAATCCTTTTCACATAAATACCCTCAGAAAATAAACTGTGACAGTCATCATCCAAGTCTAAAACTTTCCACGCAGTCTGCCCTTTGAGAAAGTATACAGTGGGTTATGCATTCAGTTGTGTACTTGATAATGCTAAGTACTGTTTTATATATTGCAGGGCTATTATATTAATAATGTTTTGGTTTTATAGTTTAGTTTATTTCAAATATATAAGAAAAGTTATCCTAAAAACAGTGATAGTTAATAGCTATTAATAAATTTTGCTGTATAGTAATATTCTGCTGTTTAATTTCAAGATTCATTGTATTGCCTTGGACCTGAATATGATTTCTCCTCTCCTTCTGGCTACACTCACAATACTTACCATGGGCAAACTCGGCATTATAGGCCTAGCATCAGCTTTGAAGTTAGTGGATCTCCTTTGCGATTCACAGATTCTCCTCAGCACAATCCCAGTATGGGATCGAGCGGATCCCACAACCCTCATGCTCAGAGCCCTCGACGAAAATCCTCCAGTGCCAGTAATGACAGTGAGCATGCTTTCACCAGTTCCAGCTCAGGTATAGGTCCTTCACCCATGGGCATGCCACCTCCCATGGGAGAGAGGTACTTGGACTACAATCGTCAAGATAGCTACCCAGCTGTACACAATCATTATACTGAATATGGGTCACATTACCACTACCACCCAGAGTACAGAGGCCCAGGCTTGGAGTCCAATTACTACATTGAGAGGTTCTTTCAAGATTATTCAAGGCCAGAAGTTTATCATGTTGAAAGGATTTATCCTGACTTTATGCGCCATCAAGAAGGCTATCATGCATATGAGAACCCCACTTCCTCTGTTCCTTCAGGAAACCCTCCAACTGCAATCTCAGCCCAACCTTGGACTCCTCAGAGAATAGTTTACGGACATCGTCGAACTTCATCCAATGTATCTAATGCCTCAAATACATCATCATCAAACATAAATCCTTCATTCCATATGGATGACCATGAACATAATATACCTCATCCATCAACACCACCCCCTCCATCCCACTCTTTGGGGTACCACTATCCGTCACAACTTTCCCAGCTAGATACTCCGAGACGTCAAGCCAGCGTCGACTCCTTCCCTGATCGACCTCTCACCTTAGACATTCCAGGAAGGTATCGACCAACTCCTATTTTTAAAGTCAAAACTAATGTAGGGCGAACCTCGCCACAAGGCTGGGCCCCTTCATTCAGTGGAGGTGGGACTCCAACCAACTCTAACACCCCTGATTCCAACACATGGATAACACCTGGGGAGAATTGTGGTGTCTCCCGTGTTCGGTTTCAAGTGGGAGGCAGTTATGAAGAACCTACACGAATCAGTAGAGCAATAGGAACTTCTGGAAGTGACACGACCCTGCTTGACCTTCCAGCAGAAGGTCAATCTGAGGATGAAACCATTCCACTTACTGCCAGAATGCAGCTTTCTATCCATAAAAAGCAGAGACTGGCTTTTCAAGATAGGGAAAAAAACTTTTTGCCATAATGTAAAGTTTCTTATATTTCTGAAAGCCATCACAATGACACCCGTAGAGTGATCCGAGTTCTAACAAACCTTTGCCATTAGCATGCTGAGGTAGTGATGATATTTAAAAAAAACAACAACAAGCAAACAAAAACAACCCTAAAAACAATCCATTCTGTATTTAAGAATTTTATTAAGTATTTACCTATAACATTCCATCACAAGTACGTTTAATAGTGTTGATTTTTTTCATTGATGTGAAGAGATGTGGTATTCCTCCTTTTGCAGGTTGTGAACTACTGGTAGGATAACTTTATCTATGTACATATAAATAATCTCAAAGCTTGAATGTCGTTATTGATTAATGCTTGCATACAAATTAATGAAACTACTACGAAGGTCACAAACAAGTTTAACATTTTCATAACTTTTCACGTATCACTAAAAAAGAAAAAGAAAATGTAAAATCATGCCATTTTTAAGAAAAATTAATGTACAGAATTATTTTCTAGTTTTTTGTACAGGATGTGACTGTTCCACTTATTCTTCAGTAGACAGATTATGTAATTTTCCTGTAAATCAGTTTTTGTTTTTTTAAATAGTTTCAGTTGCAGGAAGAACCCATGTTGCTAGTCGTATTTTGCACACGTTGTGGGTAAATTCTCAAATTTCCGAGCCCAGGTCACACTTTATTTCACAGCAACTTTATAACTGGATGTTACAGGTTATTGGTTTGTGATAAACTTAAAATCAGAATAGCCAGCTTCCGTACTGATCATAGCCATGTGTATAATATCCAGCTTCACAAAGAACAGTGAATAACTTGAGGCATACACCTGGTTTTGTAACACCCTCATTTCAATAAGAACCATAATTTAGATGTGTGTAGCACCATAGTATCCTGATTGAATAATGATTGCAAGTACTTGAGAATGTATATGGCCCCTAAACAGTCAACAAGTGTTTGAGTTACGTGTAGTTTCAGTAAGAATTACAAGCACTGTATCCACTTTAGTAGTAATTGTAAGCACATGAGATTACATGTAATATCATACTAACCACTTTCATTGACAACTACAAGCATTTGTAATGCATTCAATACTATAAAACCTAGTTTCAGTAAATAGAAAGTACAAGCACTTAAAGTACTTATGGCATTATGATAAACCTCTAATAGAATCCACAAGAAATTTGTGTTGGATCACAATATCCAGTTTAATTTGGTTTCATGATTATTTGACGTATTCTTAGCACCGTAACCCACAGGATGGTTTTTGCAATTATAAGCTGTTACAGTAAAAGTGGTTTTATAATAGTCAACTTTAGTAGAAACCACAGGTACTAATAACATAGAAGACCACCTCACCTCTCATCATTTTAAATTACAATACTTGAACGAGGAGCTTGTTGACTTAGGGCAACCCATGTGTTACGAATCTACGGTAACCGTTTCTTATAATCATTCTTCAATACATTAGCCCTGTCATAGTGTAGATTTTCATTTTCCCGTTTAATGTATATAAAAGTACTAACTATTTCACATTTACCTTGAAGAACAACTGAAAATAATGGAATTTGCATTATGTTGTGTAAACTCTATATTAAACTCTTTGTTTTCCATAATGTTTATATTAGCTCAAGAAAGGTTGTGGTTCTTGGTTACTATAGAATGAAGCCATTTCTTTAATCTTCAGACAAATATTTTATCATCGCAGACAGCCAAGTTCAGTATTGTTTTTGTTATTATTACAATGTTAGAAATAAAATTTAAAATACAGAAATCATTTTACATTACTTTGTACAGTGGTAATGTTGTAGGTGGCAGCACCAGCTGATGATGGCTGCTGTTTCAGGGTTAAAGACTGTTCATTTCTCTTCATTCTCTGATATGATAACATTGAATTTTTTGGTTTGAAATAACACTGCTTCATGCTTAATTAAGCAAAAAATAAAAGTATATTGATCATTAAGGGTAAACTATCTAGGCTTCATAAAGGTAAATTGTCCAGGCTAGTTGAAGGTATTCATGTTATCATAAAGCAGTTGTCTAGGCTAGATGAAAGTTTACTTGTATCAAGGAGAAACTGTGTGGGTTAGATGAGGTAGACTTGCTAATTTGTGGACCAGTGAAATAGGCTAAATGAAGATGTTACTAACAAGGACAAACTAAGTAGCCTAAACTAAAGCAACTGTAAAATTTATAAAATAAATTCTTCTTTTATTAAATAATTTATGACTAAAATTTAAAATAAAACTTATGTCTGTGTTTAAAAAAAAAAGTTTTTTTTACACAGAATTATTTGTTTATAGTTTGTAAGTGAATGAAAATAGTAATACATTTAGTTTCATTCAAAATATCCCCCTTGATTCTATATGGAGTTTTCTAAAATAAATCAACAATTTTTACATTTTTCATATGATAGAACTGATATTGACGTGTTTTTTTTTATATAACGACTGTATTTCCTATTAATTAGCGAATTCTATGTGATGTCTTTAGGTTTAAGAGTTTGAATTAAGCTACATTATCTTATTGTTAACAGCTGTTACTTTCTCAGATGCCTTGTTCTAAAGAGAGAGACATTTATTTTAGACATCAGATTGCCAAAGAATCTCATTTATGCTCAAGTAAAGTTGTGGTGAAATGTCCACATTTAAACACATACAGCTGGACAAAATGGCAAGCAATAGTAGGCATCTTTCCAAGTTTGAAAAACGTTTCACGGATATATATATATATATGTATATGAAATTATATCTAAGTGGTGACCTCGTTCTTTTGTAAACTTACCAATTTGATAGAGTTTTTGTAAAAAATTCTTTGGTTGGATAGTTAGTTAACAAAGATGCTAAATGATGAAGAGCATTATGCTAGGAATAACTAATTTATACTTCAGGCTTATTTTGTATATGTTTGATAATTCAGCCTGTTTGGACCATTTGTTTTACTTCAACCACAGTTAAGTGTGTGTACAGATTCTGTGTGGTTGTATGTTTAACCCTAATCTATTTCATTCTACAGATTTTGTTAGTGGCACTCTCAGGGTTTAGGTTACCTAGAAATATCAGTCAGTGGTGTTTATTACTGAAGACACGTGTGGACTCCTATCATTAAAAACAATAAATAGGAAATATGTGTAAATACCCACTGAAATGTGAAAAATTGAAGATTTTGCATAATTATAGTGGTCGTTGACATCTTGAGTATCCTGCCATAACCATGTTATATATGTATATATACATATATATATTGTTTGAACAGCATTATATTTTATTTATGGTTTGGAAGATTTACCAAGTAGGGTTAAAAAAATTTGGATGTAAATTTGTGTAATTTTATTAACTTATATGTTTGACTATGGGTAGGAAGTCCAAAAAGTGTGGAAGTCTTGGATATATATATTTTTTAAATTGTACTTGAAATGGTAACCTTTGAAAAGAGTGGCTCTGTTAAGTGTTTGGGATTTTGTCAATTGAAAAATGTCGTACAAAAATCATCTGTGGAAAAGTTTTCTTCTCGTGTTTTTGGGACAACAACTAGGCTTTAAACAAAGCACTCTTTGAGAGTGAAGAAATAAGAACTAGTGTTATTGTTCCTTACACTTTATCTTATGAAGAAAGGTTTTGAATAGGAATGATGTACGAAAATTTGTTTTACAAACTGACATAAACATATAAATAGTTTCTTCATTGACTGTCAAAGAAACAGTACTAGATATTTATTCACCTGTTAAAGATAGATTCTTAAATAAGTAAATGTTGTTGTTTTTTTAATGCAAACATTTTTTTTGTCAGTTTAAAGGCTTACAGAACAAAAAAATTTACTGAAGAAAGTTTTGTCTGTTGAATTAACATCACATTAAGTAGACTTTAGCTTTTAATTTTATGTTGTGAAAAACTTAACATTTTACTGTGATTACACTTTGCAATTTGTACATAAATATTGATAAAGTAAATGAAAACTAATAAAACATTACAGGTCTATCTTGTACAATAACAGTTTGAATACACAGAATGTTGAAGCATAGAAATAATTAAAACAGCACAAAGAGAGAGAAGAGTGGATGGTCAGAAAGTGGTGAACTGGGCAGCATTTTTATACAGGTGTAATCATAAGAAATGTAGAATAATGTAAAATGTTAATAATGCAGAAGTTGTGTCGACACATCTTGTGTCGGTGATGAGTGGGTTTTGTTTATTTTTATCTAACGGTATGGAATGAAGAGAGTTTGTTTGCTCGAGTTTTATTGCAGGGTGTTAACAAATGATAATCTGCAGCTATTAAGTGAGAAATTGTCGATCCAAAAGTATTATGTTGGACTTTAGTGAAATACTTTGACATAGACTTGTGTCACTGTAGACAACAACAAAAACTATGCACTCAAACAATCTGCCATTACTGTTGAGTCATCGCTGATTAATTTACTCTTTATTTCAGTACTCTGTCTTCCACACTAACCATTAAACCTTTCTCTCACTTGCCTCACCTGAATGTTGACTTGTAATTCACGTCGATCTGTACAGTATCCTGCCTCGAGGTGAAGTACATTAAATTGTTATTTACAGTCTGATGTGTGTGTCTGTCTGTGTAATTTCCTTGAAGCAGTAATACTTGCACGTACAGAAATGTATGTTCAGTAATTTTTTAATGACCTCAACATTCGTGTTGAGTTTTTGTGGCAATAACATTTTTTTCCTTACTGAAAAATCGTTACTTGGTACTTTAATGATATGCACCATTCTTGTTTACTATCTGAATATAATTAACACATTCCTCTGTAAAACAAATGTCACTACCTTCTTAATGAAATGTCTGTCATACTTAGCTCTTCTTCGGAGAAGATATGCTTAAAAACTGTCATAATAGAATCATATTTTCATTTGATACATTTCTATAAGTGAGGCACTTCTATATATAACAACTATTCAGTAACACGTGTTTAATGAAACACCTCAACTATTCAGTAACACGTGTTTAATGAAACACCTCAACTATTCAGTAACACGTGTTTAATGAAACACCTCTGCCATCTTCCCCATGCCTCTGTAATTAGCCATTTTCAATCCAGAACATAGATTCAGTGGTTTACTCATAATAATTTAAAAGCAAACTGTTGCTGACTTTCATCTTACCAAGTGTTTTAATGTTTGAAAATATATTTAAATCGGATGTTTGATTAATAATGGAAGTGTTTGACAGACCTGTTTGAATAATTTGATTACAAGTAATATAATGATTACACACACAGTTTTATTTTTCTCTTTGCAATAGCTCAATATAGAAGGTTATTTGTAAACATATTAGGTTGATTAGGAGCTTCTCTTTCAAAAAAGAAAAAAAATCGTTTGTATCCAATGAAATTTTGAGTTAAATTGCTGTGATAATTTCTACTTTTTGGTATATGTAAAGATAGATAAAAGGAAATGTGATATTCAGTATATTACAGTGACAATTTACTTTCTGAGTTACTTAATTTACTGTTTGTTTGTTTTATTAGATTTTCTAATATTACAGAAATTTCTTTTTACATTCCAGAAATGATAATTAAACTTATATATATATTAATGTCAGGGTATCTTGTTTTGTTTTTTTTCATTTGTTTCGGAACAATAGTTCATTCTTTTATTTTGAAATATATCTTGTTATTTCAGTTTATATTATTTAGTTTGATAAAGTAGAATAAGTGAATTGGATTCAATCCTTAAAGTTTAAAAGAAAAACTTTTAACTGTATAAATCAAAAGATGCTGGAAAAATATTTTTTTTACTTTAGTTTGCTTATGCAATCAAGTCGGTGGCTGTTAAATTGCTTACTAGAAAAGAGTGTAAAAATATTTATTAGGAGTTTTCATAATCCTGTGTTGTAACATGTACAGAGTTTCTTTTAGTTAAGTATTCATTGCAAATACTTGGTATTATTTTTATCACAACTCTGATTAGTATGACGAAACATCATGGTGTGATTAGGTTTTCGTTTGTTATTATTGAATAATAAAAAAAAGATAATTCCCAGTTATTCATTCCATTTGAGTTGTACATAAAGTTCAAACATTAGTGTTGTACAGATGTAATCTTCTGAATGATCGTATGTATTTTAATAAGTTTTCAGTTTTGTAAAGTATCCAATTGGTTATTTCCTTCATTATGTAAAACAGCTAACATTTTTCTTTTATGTAAGTACTAAAAATTCAGCTACTCTGCTAATGTTGGTACCACTTTTATATGTAAATGTGGCCATACAATTTGAAACGTTTTTAATTTTTTAGGGTGTGTGAGCGTGTGTTAAAGTGCAGTGTGCCCAACGTCTTTACACTTGAATGATTGTATTATGCCATTAAAAGGAATCTTATTCATGGGTGTTCATGACGTGTTGTTTTATAATTATCAGCAGGCCTACAAAGAAGGCAGATTGCACTTCAGATGTTAAATTTTCATCTGTCATTAAATGTAGGTTTGTGTAAGGTATTACAGTTAACGTGTGGTAAGATTGTTATTTCTTTCATCCTAACAAGTTCGAAATAGCGCACAAGTTGTCAGATTGAAAAAAAAGAAAGAGATAGAGACAGGAAAAAAGGGAACTCGTGAATTTAAACTACACCAGTACAAATACCTATATAATTATTTTGGTGCTAAAGTACATCGATCATTCGTTAGAAATTTCGCAAACTCTGAATAATTAAATATCAACTGTTTTTTTTTTATTATTATTTAACATCGACTATTGAATAATTACTTTATTATGAATACGAATTTTTACAGAATCTACAAGTAAATCTCTAATTTTCTTTGTATAAGTCGATCTAACAAAACTTGGCCAGTACACGATATGACCTGGAATGGCTTGGTGGTTAGGGCGCTTGAGTCGTAATCTGAGGGTCACCGGCTCGAATCCCCGTCACACCAAACATGCTCATCCTTTCAGCCGTGAGAGTGTAATAATGTCACGGGGCATCCTACTGTTCGTTGGTAAAAGAGTAGCCCAGTAGCTGTCATTGGATGGTGATGACTGGCTGTCTTCCCTCTGGTCTTACACTACTAAATTAGTGACGGCTAGCGCACATAGTCCTTGTGTAGCTTTGTGCGAAATTCAAACGAACAATACAGCCATAGTTATAACGTTGACATAGCTAAAGGTGTGGATTCAAACGAACAGTACAGCCATAGTTATAACGTTGACATAGCTAAAGGTGTGGATCATTTTCAGCTTTATGTTACAGCTTGAGCTTTAAACTTTTTCATGCGAGGACCGGTAAGTTTAAATCGACTATTGTTCTCGTGAAGATATATTAATTAGGCTTACTCCAAGGTTTTCATCATATTGAGATAGTTATTTAGAACTACGTAAAAACAGTTTATAGTTACTTGGGTTTTCAAATACGTTTGAAATTATACTTACGGATATAAGCCTTTTAATAACACCTACCCATATTTTTACAAAGGAATTCAGTTTTATTTAACTTAAAATAGGAGAATAACTATTCGGACATCAAGAGTGTAGCGAACACAGAATTACTGTTTAGCTTACACTCCTGGTGTCCGAATAAAGGATGTGAAGGTATATGAAAACTTGTGCTTGTAAGAAATCACTTAATGATAAGATAGAAAGGACAAAGTTAATACCAAACTTAGAGGAAAATAATCAAATCTGTAAATACTGTTTTCTGATCATGCTTAGATTTTTTTCTTCCCGAATAATGTTTAGGAGAAGAAATGATACTGTTTGACTCTGAGTACTAGATGGCAGCACTTTGTTAGAAACTAATTGCCAAAACACCAGTGAATTCAAGCAAATCTGTCAAAATTACGTAAGGAAATTCACCATACGGTGGATGTTAATTTTACTTCATGAGTAATAGTGATTGTTTTTCTTCGACCAAGAAAATTTATATGGATGATTGCTAGGCTATCGAGTAGTGGTTGTGAGTTGAACTCACGATTTTATCCATTTATTAATAAAAAATCGAAACTATCCCTCGAGATAATAGTGATTAGATAATGCTGGACTATTAATTCGAGAGTTCACGTCTCGCTTCAAGAAGAAGAAACAAAAAGTACCTCGCAGTTTGGGATTTTTGCTACATCGAAACTGTGGCTGTCAACTCCATATTTCGTCGGACAAGACTAAATCAAGATATGGTAGTGAAATGTCATCGACTTCTTGTCAATCAGTTATAAGTTATAGACAGCTACATGCATATAACTCTTTTAGTAAGCTTACACGAAGGATCTAACAAAATTGTTGTACACTGAGTTAATCTAACACACCTCAAAGTCGTAACCGCGGTTTTTAGGAATATCGCAAATAAACACACCCTTTAACTTTTCAAAGAATCATCAGAATTATTGAAACTTTACTAGGTGGAAATATACTGTGAACTTAATTCAACATCATATGCACGAGAAGAAGTCCATGAACGTAAATCACGGTCTTTTACAGAGTACCATTTAACTTGATCTGACGCCAGATTTACCAACATTCATTTTACGTTGTTTTTGTGACAGCTCATGGTAGGAGAGAATAAATACCAAGTAGAATAGCCCCCCAGTGGCTCAGCGGTATGTCTGCGGACTTATACGCTCAAATCCGGGTTTCGATACCCGTGGTGGGCAGAGCACAGATAGCCCATTGTGCAGCTTTGTGCTTAATTCAAAACAACAACAAGTAGAATATGAGGGATACTCAAAATAATCGTGTATTTTAAAGGATGTGCATATGCCAACTATACGTTGGATGAGTGTTTTTGCTTTACATTAATATTACCTTGTGTTTCGGACATATCGTAAAGATAACAAATACCTTCGCAAACTTATCTGATTTTTTGTGTATAACAGACTTGTTCATTCTACTAAAAGTTGCCTCATCTCGAGTAGATACACAGCCAATTCGGAACTAAAGTAAATATTTTTCAGTTACGAGGTCTATCGAGTGAACTGAGTTCGTCCACGTTCGATTAATGTACTCAAAACCGCTGTTTTTGTTGCTGAATTTACCTGCTACTTATTTTTCTCGGGCTTTTCCTTTTCACAGTGCAATTCGCAAAAGTTGCAACATTATTTGTAATTTGTTGTTTATTTTGTATCTTAGAATATTTTACGTACTCTTTCTAGACTTTGTAACACAAGATATTAAATTATCGGGAATTTCTCTACAGAGAGCAAACCTTCGAAAATAAGGATCATCTTCATGACACCTAACGTATTTGTTCTTTAGGATCTCTCTCATATTCCTGAATGTTGTTACAGAATGCCTAAATATCATTGACACCAGAACGCATTATTCTGTGAACTACTGCTATATATGTACACTTGCAGTATGAGGGTCACGAACATTCTGGCTTCTTTATAATTAAATCAATATATTTTACAATATTAGTAACGAAGACAAGGTAAATTAATGATCAAATTTTCACTAAGAAAAATTCTCACAATAGCAGAAGCCGATGGTGAATGGTATAAAAACAAGTTATTAATTTGAGTGTTAATGTTAACTTAATTACCCACATACCAACAGTCTTTACACAAAAATCTAAAATTTATGCCTATAATATATTCAGATCATTGCTTTCTGTAAATTGTCATCGCGGGTTCCTGGCATATAATGTTGAAATCGAATGAGTTAAGTTTGTAACTATTATGTAAAACAACCATTTCAGCATTACAACAATAAAAAAAAAGAATTACACCCTCTGACAACAGCTGGAAGAAAATGAAACACGCCATAATCAACAATAAAAACAAATACTCTTTTAAACTTTAGTAGTAATAAATAAATAATGTACGAGCATAACTTTTTTAATGATAAACCTAGAAAAACCTTTTACATAACGGATATAAATTAATATATTAACACGAGAAAAGAAACATACTTCCATTTACAAACAATAAAAATAGTTATTTGAGTTTGAAAATGGAAAAGAAATGAAATAAAATATAAAAAATGATTCAGAGATACTATATTTTTGTTCGAAAGTGGGTCAGTGGTAAGTCAATAGGCTTACGATGTTAAAATAGATTTCGATACCCGTAGCGGGCACAAAAGAAATAGCTTATTGTTTAGTTTCGTGTTTCTCAACAACCAAAATAAACAAATCTATATACTTACAACAGTTTGTCTCAGATGTATAGAAGCATCTTACAGTGTACATCATTAGCATGGACAGGGAAGGTGAGAGTTCCGGCTTCTCTTGTCCTTACATAAATTCTATTGGCAGATCTTTCAACATGAAGCTTGCCCATCGATTAACCACAGTGATGATCATGATAGTGTCTCAGTTTTTAGCTTAGGTATTGTTTGTTTTGGTCAACTTAGCATTCACAAACTTTCACTTTTAATCCTGTCAATGGTAGTAACGTCGTTTCTATCAAACAGGACTTAAGTCTCGGTTCTTGACGACGTGAAATTCACGTGAAGGTGAGTTAGAAAGGTCAAAACGTTGTCCTTCCTTATCAAGAAAAGTATTAATACCTATACCAGCTGTTCTGAGATACATTTTCAAGTCTCAGTTTATTATGCACCATCTCTTGAAAATAAAACTTAAAGATGGAGATTTGCAGAAATGTTTAGTGATGACTTTGGATGAACTATCCTCAGCTGTTGCTGGATTATCTCATATAATATCCTCAGCTGTTGCTGGATTATCATATAATATCCTCAGCTGTTGCTGAATTATCTCATATAATTTCTTAGAAGGTTATGACTCTACCTTCTTTAACATAAAAAAACACACACCTTATTTCATTTATATTAGCCCTAAGGGAAATGATGTCACTGGGCCAATTAATGAAGTGAAAATAATCTTGTTAATACTCATGGACTTCTTGTCAACGATGGTAGTGGTGTGACTGGCGACATTGTCTTCACAAATGTCTCACTCTTGTAAACAATAATCTCTGTTAATATTACCGACAAACGCAAAGTGTAATTGCATTGTACACTGTGCAACCGCTTTCATTGGAATGTAAAATTGTTTTTGAAGAGATCCTAAAGTACACGGCTTTGGCATAAATCGTGTACCAGACTGTTTAAACTACATGCTCTCATATTATCTGATTCAAAGATAATGTCAGACTTACAAAGAACAATTAGAGCTACTTACGCGATTGTTCATTTCCATTCAAGTATAAAAGGTTGTAACCTCGAGGCATCTCCTGACCTGCCTTTAGAGGACATTGCTGTTAACGTTCGTGCACAAAGTACAGCTTTAGAGTAATACCACACAGCACATACACTGGTGGCCAAACTCTTAAGGTCAATGAACATAAAGAAAAAATATGCATTTTGCATTGTTACACTCAACCACTCATTTGAGAAGAGCTTCGAAAGATGAAAATAAGAAAAGGAAATAAAAATAAAAAACTTTTTAGCATTTAATGGGGAAAATGTGAACACTATGAAATTAGCCTAAATACTAGCTGGTCAAATGTATAAGATCATACTGAAACGAAGCGTTAATCGGTAAACAAGTAACAAAATTTAGTCATTTGTGTTTAAGCATTAGTGTTGTAAACATCTCCCACTGACATCTCCTGTGTTACATTGGGTCAAAACAAGGCAAAGGCTATAAAGTTGACAGAGTTTGAACATGGCAGAATTGTCGAGCTACAAAAGCAAGGTTTCTCTCAACGTGCCATCGCTGGTGAGATTGGGCGGAGTAAAACTGCTGTTGCAAATTTCTTAAAAGATCCTGAGAGATACGGAACGAGAATTTCAAGTGGTCGGCCCAAGAAAATTTCGCTGGCGTTGAGCAGGAGGATTCAACGGGTTGTCCGGCAAGACACCAGCAAATCGTCGAACCAGATTGAGGCTCATACGGACGCTGAATGCAGCTCAAGAACAATAAGACGGCTTCTGCAAGAAAATGGCTTTAAAACCGTAAACGCATTCAAAGGCCACGCGTCCTTCCACACAACGAAACAGCTCAATTAAACTTTACTGAGAAACACCAAACAAGACACATAGAAAAGTGGAAGAAGGTTTTGTTCTCTGATGAGAAAAAAATTAACCTGGATGGTCCAGATGGCTTCCAACGTTACTGGCACGATTAGGATATCCTACCGGAGACATTTTCGACACGACACAGTGGAGGAGATTCTATCATGATCTTGGATGCTTTCTCCTTCTATGGAACAATGGAGCTTCGGGTTATACAGGGGCGTCAAAACAGCAGCTGGCTACATTGGAGTTTGGATAGGGTATCCTTATTGGCTAAAGGTCCTTGCTTGTGTGGAAATGATTGGATCTTTCAGCAGGACAAGGCTGCAATCCACAATGCCTGCAAGACAAAGGACTTTTACGTGGCGAATAACGTGATTTTTTTTGGACCAGCTGGTATTTAGGCTAATTTCATAGTGTTTACATTTTCCTTAGTAAATGTTAAATTTCTTTAATTTTTATTTTCCCTTTTCTTATTTTCATCTTTCTAAGCTCTACTTAAATACGTAGTTGAGTATGACAACGCAAAATGCATATTTTTTCTTTACTGGCCTTAAGGTTTTGGCAAGTAGTGTTGGAAGACCAGGTATTATATGCCGAAGAAGTAAGGTAGCTATAACAGAACCAACTTAATGACTTTGTTGACTATGTACTATGTGAAAACTGCAAATACACACAATAAACGATGAAATCCAAAATAAAAATGTTACATTAAAATATGAAAGTGGGAAACGCTTATATATCACTCAAATATAAGTGTTTGAAGTTAACTAAGTCTTTGGTTGCTGCTGGTCTATTCTAAATGCCATCTTTATAAATGAACATTTTATTCATCTTAACTACATGAGAAATGATTTATCTGTTTGACAAAGTCGTTATATTCAAAAGTGGCATACACGTTGCATGTGAACATCCATATGATGCAAAATTTCTTTTGTTTTGTTTTTGGAATTTCGCACAAAGCTGCTCGAGGGCTATCTGTGCTAGCCGTCCCTAATTTAGCAGTGTAAGACTAGAGGGAAGGCAGCTAGTCATCACCACCCACCGCCAACTCTTGGGCTACTCTTGTACCAACGAAAAGTGGGATTGATCGTAACATTATAACTCTCCCACGGCGCGATCCCGCGACCCTCAGAGTACGAAGCGCACGCCTTAACGTTCTAGGACATGCCGGGCCTCAACTAGATTTCTTTTAAAGGTGGTGAATATTACAACAATTTTGTCTATGGAATTGTGGCATCTTTAGGCTATGCTTTTTCGCTTGCTTTTTGGTTCTCAATATTTACATATCACGTTTATAATTAGGACCATATCTAAATTTGAAGAAACACAAATGCACGAGTTCACAGAAATAAATTAAAAAACAATTGTATTTTCTTTCTTTTGCTTTACATATTTTTTCTAGTATATGGTGAAATCACCAAACGATTACATATACTCGTGTGCTTCGTTTCCATCCTGCGTATCCTTTCGTGATATTGTTGAAAATTAGGTTGTCTTGCTCTGTTGGCAACACCTATACACACGCCAGTCATACCGTGACGTATTATTTGCTCACAGTAATCACGTCAAAACAAAACCAAATCACTACAATAGAAGAAAACCTGAAACCATATTTGCGAAGTTTGACAATACAATACATTTCTAAACTTTATTATTATTTTTATCTTGAAATGAAAATCTAAACAAACCTATTGTTAAATGTCTCGCAATACATACTTCAGAGGGTAAATTTATGCACTTAGCGGAGTCTAGGCAGTCTATTTTACCTGTTTAAATATAATTAACTTGTACTACTTTATTGTGATCCTTTACAAAACTCTGAAACAACCCACCTTTTCCATTTATATATATTTTTCTGTTGTGGAAAATAATCAATCATGCAAAATGAGAAGGCCTGGCATGGCCGAGCGCGTTAAGGCGTGCACTCGTAATCCGAGGGTCGCGGGTTCGCGCTCGCGTCGCGCTAAGCATGCTCGCCCTCCCAGCCGTGGGGGTGTATAATGTGACGGTCAATCCCACTATTCGTTGGTAAAAGAATAGCCCAAGAGTTGGCGGTGGGTTGTGATGACTAGCTGCCTTCCCTCTAGTCTTACACTGCAAAATTAGGGACGGCTAGCACAGATAGCCCTCGAGTAGCTTTGTGCGAAATTCCAAAACAAACAAACAAAGCAAAATGAGAACTTGGTATTGCATAATTTGTTGATTCAAATAGGTCACAGTGTCGTCAAAAGTTTAAAGCGAGTAGACTTATCACTCAAAACAGCTGAAGGTGGTTTAGATAAAAATTAAAGGGAGTAGTGTATTATTAAATAAAATCTTTATCACTAATTCCTGAAATATTACACATACAGAAACATTATTGTTATAAAAGAAGATGTCCCAGCTGTCACATATCGAGAATAAAGATAAAAAAGGTGTGTGGATTTTTTTTAGCAAAGTTGCATCGAGCTATTTGTTGTATCTAACGAGATAAACTGAATCCCTTGATTTTGGCATTGTAAATCCGTAGACTTACTGCTGTACAAACGGGAGTTAGGTAAAATGGTCTTCAAACCTAAATTACTTTTAAGTGTGATGAAATCTAAATCTACTAAGTTTCGCAAACAATAAAGATGAAAGCACTCACCTATTCTATTTTGATGTTTTTTACATTCAAGTTTCATTTCACAATTAGAAAATGAACAAAGCTACAAATATTCATTACTTTTCATCTTATGTTAAATTTGAGCCTTTATGATTAACATAATATTCATGGAATTAATCTTATGTTAATCGGAAAGGCTCAATATTTTATTTAATGCTAATTAACAGACAATGCAACTTGCCCAAGAAAAAACTACGACCGCTATGCCGTTTGGATGTTAATATTTGTGAATAATTTTGAAGACTTGCATGTATGTGGGCCTAAGTTTATGCTAAGCATAATTTTATTCCTGTGTGGTTGAAATAATTAGTGGTCATAAAAGACAGACTTGGAATATAATTTTAAGAATCCAAATTAACTTTATGACATTCATTTTAGAATTATTAATAGTATTGCAGTTAGACGTTTACTAAGTGTTTTTATACTACCTTTAGGCCTATTCGTTATACTGTTGTAACGTATTATCAGTGCAGTAAGAAATAAAAGGCACCATTTACCTATAAAAGTTAAACGATCGAAATTGTTCCACTTGTTAATTAATACTACTATTAAACATTAAAAATGTAAATATTTTCCTTTTAATTCCTCAAGTTTGTCATCATTAAGGTCAAAGTTTCAAGACAATCCACAGAGTTATTTTAGAAATGATTGTTATATGTTACTCATATAGAGGCAGAGTAAATTGTTTTCAAGGATAAGGTTTATAACACATAGCACAAAATGATTCCTAATTGCCCACAAAGCTACATAATGGGTTATCTGTGCCATGCCCACCACTTCTATCAAGGTCCAATTTTTAGCAGCATGACTGGGGGAAAGTCATAGAATATTATGAATCATTATATTCATTCATACACTTTAGTGAAGATGTGGTAAACTTTTGTAAACTTGTTTATAGTATATAAGCTGAATTATCCGTCAATGTATGGGGAATGTTTAAACTTCATTAAAACAAATAAAGATCTTGAGGTGATCCCACCTTAAACACCCTACATCTAATTAACCATGAGAAAAACAATCCAGTAACTTTCATATTTTGACCTTGAATCCTTTTAGAATGTTCAATATTGCCTAAAACATCAACCTGCCAAGATTGTTAGAGATTCATTAAGCTGGGAATAATTAACCAAAAATTTTTACACAACAGAAATAAGGTTACGTTCAATTTTGACCACGTTATTACGTTGCTCATAGTTCATAATGGTCACAAACAAATTTTAGTTAAAACTGGCCAAATGGGCTCAGAGGAGTTAAAGTGCAAACAAACGTACCTTTCGTCTTAATACACATAAACAACTTGTTCTAGAGTATTTTGCTGATTGAGGAGTATCGTTGCACACATCACTTTTGAAGATGAATAGAAGACGTTTATACCACGGCCAATGACTTCCAGACGTTTTCTGAAGATCCAGTTTTGACAAGACATGTACAAAGAAATAGAAAAAAAATCGCTGTTGTACTTAACTGATAAATCAGTATGTACTAACAGTTGGTGCGTTATAGGTAATTTTTTGTGGTTGTTTCTATTGACAGTTGACGATGTTAAAACATTGAATTGTCCATGTAACGTTACGTGATAATAAATGAATTGATAACGAATTATTTCGATAATTGTTTGTACCGATGATATATTACGAGACGATAATTATGCTTCAGTGAAAATTAACTTGATCTAATATTACTGCTACTACAGCCTAGTTAAGTAGAGTTATTAGGATTGAAAGGTTAGGTGTTCTTTTTGTACAGATAAAAATGACGCAAACTAACTTTAGTAAGAGCAAAGGAACAAAATTTAACTGAGCTTAAGCCTAACTTATCAGTTCATAACTGTCTTGTGGCAAGCAAATGAATTGCTGCTTAATTGTTTTCATTATATTGTGAATTCAATTTTTAAAAACCACTAGAATTATGTAAACATTCAGATAACATTTTTAATCGAGACTTTGATCGTTTAAATTCCAATAAAAATATTGATTTGATTATTTTATAACGAAGCTATCTTCCATATCCACCTTGGGAAATCGAATCTCGGAATTTATCATTTGTAAATCCTTAGAATTATCGCTGCTCCACCTGGGGACTAAACTTTTTCTTTATCTAATTTGTATCTATAGCCTACACGTGTATGTATTGTGGACTGTTAGATTGTGTGTGTTTTTTCTCTTACATTTTAATTTACATATTTAACATATACACTGCTGGCCAAAATCTTATGGCCAACGAACATAAAGAAAAAATATGTATTTTGCATTATTAGACTCAACCACTTATTTGAGTAAAACTTCAAAGGTGAAATTGTGAAAATAAAAATGAATAAAACCTTTTTAACATTTAATAGAGAAAATGTGAACACTGAAATTAACCTAAATACTAGTTGGTCAAAAATTTAAGACCATGCCAAAAAGAAGTCCTAAACAGGGTGAGAAATGCCCAATAAGAAGTCTCAGTAGTGAGTTGCACGGCCGTCATTGCGACTAACTTCAAACATTCGCTTTTGCATGGTCGATATAAGCGTTTGCGGAAGGCTGGCTGGAATGTTATTCCAAGTGGTGAAGATGGCTTCACGAAGATCATGCACTTTTTGGAATTGACGTCCATTTCTATAGACTTTTCTTGCATCCATCCCCAAACATTTTTAATAGAGTTCAGTTCGGGCGAACATGCTGGATAGTCCAAAAGAATCACGTTATTCGCCGTGAAAAAATCCTTTTTCCTGCGGGCATTGTGGATTTCAGCCTTGTCCTGCTGAAAGATCAAGTCAATGTCACACAGGCGAGGGCCTTCAGTTAATAAGGATACTCTCTCCAACATGCCAATGTAGCCAGCTGTTGTTTGATGCCCCTGTATATCCTGAGCTCCATTGTTCTATGGAAGGAGAAAGCATCCAAGATCATGATGAAACCTACTCCACTATATCGTGTAGAAAATGTCTCCGGTAGGATATCGTCATCGTGCCAATAACGTTGGAAGCCATCTGCACCATCCAGGTTAATTTTTTTCTCATCAGAGAACAAAACCTTCTTCCACTTCTCTGTGTCTCATGTTTGGTGCTTCTCAATAAAATTTAACTGAGCTGTTTCGTGGTGTGGATGGAGGCGTGGACTTTGAAGACGTTTACGGTTTTTAAGGCCTTTCTTTCGTACATGCCATCTTATTGTTCTTCAGCTGCATTCTGCGTCCGTATGAGCCTTAATCTGGTTCGACAATATGCTGGTATCTTGCCGGACAACCCGTTGAATCCACCTGCTCAACGCCAGTGAAATTTTCTTGGGCCGACCACTTGAAATTCTCGTTCCGTATCTCTCAGGATCTTTTAAGAAATTTGCAACAGCAGTTTTACTCCGTCCAATCTCACCAGTGATGGCACATTGAGCACCTTGCTTTTGCAGCTCGACAATTCTACTACGTTCAAACTCTGTCAACCTTTTAGCCTTTGCCATGTTTTTACCCAATGTAACACAGGAGATGTCAGTGGGAGATGTTGACAACGCTAATGCTTAAACACAAATGACTAAATTTCGTTAAGTGTTTACCGATTAATGCTTCGTTTCACTATGGTTTTAAACTTTTAACCAGCTAGTATTTAAGCTAATTTCATAGTGTTCACATTTTACATATTAAATTCTAAAAAGGTTTTTTTTACTTTTATTTCCCCTTTTCTTATTTTCATCTTTCGAAGCTCTTCTCAAACGAGTGGTTGAGTCTAACAATGCAAAATGCATATTTTTTTCTTTATGTTCATTGGCCTCAAGATTTTGTCAAACAATGCATTACAACAGTTGTTAGGTGTCTAGAATTGTTCTTAAAGTATAATTCGAAGTTTTTACTCATGTTAGCGGACGTCTATTGTTAGCTTCAAAAATGTGTAAGTTCGACTTGTTTATGTTTTTTTGGGTAATGATTGTTTTAAAATTCTTCGTTGCACCAAAAAACGTTGTATGGTAGTCTAATTTTACAGTGTTATTTATTCTAGTCATTAGGTATATTATACGGTTATACAGATAATGATAAAATAAAATGATTTGAAATATTGTCTTTCGTGTTTGTATTTGTTTCGGGTCATGTTTTAAAATCAAAATGTAACATAGACCCACCATTTTTTATATAGTTCTAATCAGCTTGCATGTCGCTGATATGTTGATAGGTTGTAGGAACTTGCATTTAGATTTCAAGAATTTACAATACTATTAAATAACTCTCATAACTTCTAGAAACGTCTATTTATCGGTAATTTGTGTATTTGAATCACATTGTGATATGTGTTACTAGAATACCAGTTTCTTATCACTAACAGTACTTCAGGTCATGCTGATACATAGAAGTGATAAAAATAATGCCCCCTAGTGGCTTAGTGGTATGTCTGCAGACTTACAACGCTTAAAACCGGGTTTCGATAGCCGTGGTGGGCAGATAACCCATTGTGTAACTTTGTGCTCAATTCACAACAGCAACAACAATAAAAATAATTCTTTAAAAAATATCAGAGCTAATTTAGAACCTGATTCGTTTGTCGGTGCTTCTACGCAGAATATTTTAAATATTCATCGAAAATTATACAAATCTGCAGAATAAAAAAAAGAGACATTTTGAATTTAAAAGCGAATAAATTGCCTCAAATTTTAGTTTCTTTCTCGGCTACATTTATCACACTGTCTTAGAAAAAGACAAGTTCGTTTGTAAACTGCATGCTCATTGGTTCAATCCCAAAAAGCAATCGGCTAACTTGCTGATGAGAAGAAACCCTCTTCAATGGTAGAATAGGTAAATATGGTCATACAAGTTCTAACTTATAAAATATATATACGTCAACACTTTCTGTATTAGTGCTCAGGTTAGCTTTCCACTAGAATTAGCGCGAAAAAAATCATTGAGAGACCAGGGAGAAGGCACTTTGTCATCACCAACCACCGACAATTTTTGGTATATCCTCTGGCCAACAAGTAATGGGATTTACTGTTAAATTATAACGCCTTCACAGTATTCTGAGGGACTTCGGATTATCGAATTCTTCTTGCTGACGTCAAATATCATTGTTTAACTGCTGTTTAACAATTAATGTATGGAAATCACTGACATATAACTTTGATGTCATTATTTTCACTTGGTCATTGAAGGAGTGTTTCCACAAATAGAGAAGAAAGAAAATGAGCTTGGTCAGTATAAAAGGGAAAACAAGCCTGATGTAAATGACCTGAGGTAAGTAAATCGTGATAATAGGTTGATTTTAGAGGTTCAGAAAAAAGTTTCTATTATTATAAAATTTAATTTCGCTGATGGTTTGGGCACAAGGATATCTCCATCAACAACTACATACACGAAGATCGTGTGAATAAGTTTCAGAATAGTTCAGTTTGTTTGTTCTTGGAAGTTCGCGCAAAGCTACTCGAGAGCTATTTACGTCAGCTGTCCCCAATTTTAAAGTGACCAATCAAAAGCAAAGCAGCTAATCAAACACCACTCACCATCAGCTATTGGACTTGTCTTTTACTGAAGAAAAGTGGGATTTATGGTCAAATTATAACATTCCAAAGGCTAATAGGGTGAACATGTTCAATGATGGGATTTGAACTCGCAACCTAACCGCCAGATTGTGCTAGGCCTCAGCACATTCGAAAAGAAAGGAAAAGTTAATTTTGTTAATTCAGTGATGTCGAGAAACCCACTTGTTGAGAAATTTTATATGCAAAAACGGCTCGTTTGGGTTGAGAAAATATTTTAAATAGAAGAAAGAACAACGTTTCGACCTTCTTCGGTCATCGTCAGGTTCACAAAGAAAGAGGTAACTGACTGGAAGCTGACCACATGTTTGGAAGGCGTTGTGTAACTGAGTGTCGCAATGTAGAGGGCGATGACCGAAGAAGGTCGAAACGTTGTTCGCTCTTCTATTTAAAGTATTTTCTCAACCCAAACGAGCCGTTTTTGCATATAAAATTTTGTTAATTACTATCATAATGTTCTAAGTTGATGTTGAAATAGAGCACGTGAACTTAAAAATACTTTTTACTGGTCTTCTCTGACAATGGGTTTGAAATTAAAGCTGTATACACAACAGAAATTTTGTTTTTAAGTTAAAATGATTTTACAAGTCAACTGCTATATCTCGCAGTTTTTAGCTTAAGTGTAAACTTGTTCGAATAGTTTTAGCATTATGTTTATAATAGTTTTAAAGTTTGCTGTTTGAAGAGACAACCCAGTGTTTTATCCGAACTAATGAGCTGCTAATAAGAAAAGTTAATTTTAACTCACATGACTGCTCTTTTCCAAGCGGCTTCCACATGCCAATAGTCTTAACATTGTTAGTTAAGGATACAATTTGTCGGTGCTCATGTGTACGTGTATTTTATCATTAAAGGAACAATGATTTGTTTCTCTACAACCATATAAACAACAACGACAGTTGTGGAATGGAAATAGTAATATACAGTGGAGCGCCGTTAAGTTGCGGTATTTGGGGGGTCAACCTGCGAACCGCGGCTTAAACCTTTGAGACCTTTGCTTGGTACTCATGGGGTAGGAATTTGTCAATATGATATGCTCGCTATTAATTCAGAAACTGAAATGATTTATATTGGGTTTGTGGCCAATATTTATACAATTCCATAAAATTATCGGATTATCGAATTAAAAATAACACTCTAATTATTGATCACTTTTTTTCACGGATTTACCGCGGATTAACTTTAATGTATGGAGAAGTGTGATTCGGTAACAATGGCGGCCTCCATAAAGCTGACATAGAGAGCGGATAAGGTAGATTAACGGTCGATTTCTATTGTAATATATTTTATTTATTTCCCAAATTAAAGCAAATCCTTTTTAAATATCCCATTGAAGTTATAAAGCCAGGATTAAATTCGTAAGCCGCGTTTTTACACGTTCTTAAATTAGCGGTGAGCCGCGATAATTCTCGCTCACAACACTCGCTACAGAGGCTTAAGAGATTTCGCGGTTTACTGGTCTGCGGCTTAATGGCGCTCCACTGTATTGTAGAGCATATTTTTTCATAAAACTGCAACTCAAATTCAACCACAAACTTTAATTTATTTTAGGCTTACACGTGTTGAATTTGTCACACACAGATTAAGTTTGGTCATGGAGAGTGACAGGTGTAGCAGTCGGTCTCGAGTACTAAATCTGGATAATATAGAAGGTTTAAAAGCTATCACAGTTAAGGAAGGCATTTAATTTCACAGAACTGGAGAACAGGTGACAACAGGTACACAGTTTATATAGAATCGGGGAAAATCTAAGGTGAATTTGCTTATAGACGTAAATTGTTTTCGTATTTACTTTTCAATAATTTTGATTTAGGTTTAGCAATACACTTAAAGGTCTGGATTGTCAAATTTCGAGCATTTTTTTGAGTATTTATTGGCATTGATATGGATCAACTTGTTAACTCACGATCATTCAGAAAAAGGCTTGCAGTAAGTCGTACTAGTTAAGTAAACTATGGATTTCTGTGAGATCAGACTGTTAACACAAGCGTTGGGAAACTGGCATTCTCGTAAACTAGATGGATTATGGGAAGCTAGTAAGGAGGAGAAGTGGGTTTTAGACACGAAAGCTTTATGTTGCATCCTTTTCCAATTGAAAGTACGGTGTGGTTCTATTGTCAAGATACACGATAGTCAAATAAAGTATGACCGGACTTGACGACGCTTACTTAACAATGTAATGAAACTCCAAACCTTTCTAATAAAACGCAATCAACCTCTGTACGTTGATAGATTTTTAATCTTTAGATTTAGAGTGTATATTCTTATGTGATTTTATAAAACAAAACACGTACAATATTCTGTCTCCTACGATCTAAAAATAGAATTTGTGAATATGTAACAGCTGTTGGGCAGTCTATTAGTTACATACAGTCTCAGTTAATAAACCCTACGAAATAAGAGCCTTCAATCTCACAAGAACAAGTAAGAAAACGGGTTCTTTCAATGTTCGCCTTGTTCTGTTATAATTTAAAAACTCCAATGAAGTTCCACTGAAATTGAGTTAAACCTTTAATTTTTATGTTATTAAAAAAAGAAAACAAGTTGTATTTTTTATATAATAAAGACTTAGGTGATAAAACAGAAGTAAACCACAAGGGCACTCAGTAGATACATATCTTCACTACGCAGCGTTCATCATATTCGATTTTCAAAAAATATGATTTGGATTGAATTTCGCGCAAAGCTACACGAGGGCTATCTGCGCTAGCCATTCCTAATTTTGCAGTGGAAAGGCAGCTAGTCATCACCACCCACCGCCAACTCTTGGGCTACTCTTTTATCAACGAATAGTGGGATTGACCATCACATTTATAACGCCTCCACGGCTGAAAGGGCGAACATGTTTGGTGGGACGGGGGATTCGAACTCGCGACCCTCAGATTACGAGTCAAGCACCTTAACCGCCTGCCTTGTCGGACTTCAAAAAATATGAACATGTGTTCGTATGTTTGTCGTTATCAATGGGTACGGACCGTTATTAGCAGGACAATGAAAAATAATATTTTCCACAAGTCCATCAAGTTCAACCAGAATTTGATCATTTTTGACTGAGTTATAGATCAAAAAATAGTGTGCAAAATAGGTACATGTGTTAACAGATGAGGATTTTGTTCATTTTTTTGCTCCTCGCCATCTTAAAACTACTTACTTCCAAGTTGGAGTACAGTCCAGAAGTATACAAACTTTCGTTCAAATCCATTCAGCCGCTTATGGTGAAATGTGCTAAAAAACACACACACACAAAGTGGATACGTAATCTCCGTCCACATTCGGTAATAATTTAGAGTATTTTGATGCTCGCCCTTTCAGCCGTGGGGGAGTTATAATGTGATGGTCAATCCCACTATTGGTTGGTAAAAGAGTAGTCCAAGAGTTGGCGGTGGGTGTTAATGACTAGCTGCCTTCTCTTTAGTATTATACTGCTATATTAGGGACGACTAGCGCAGATAGCCCTCGTGTAGCTTTGCGCGAAATTCAAACCAAACTATTCAACATACTGTTTGAAACATTACAAAGGAAAGGTTTAGGTCCTGCTTATAACTTTTTTGGTTGCTTTAATTTTGAGTGACGGCACATAATGATGTGTGTTCGAATTACATGTAATACAACAAAACGGTAAGAGCCTGAAAGATGTAAGTTGTGGCAATGTCTCTTTGACTTGTGGTACAAGAACTGTAAAAGATAAATTATTCTATAATACTAACTGCGTATTGTAAATTTACGTTGTAACAATTCTGATATAACCTGGAAATATCCGTGCAGTCAGTCTTAAATCAGTAAATTCGTTTGAATATTACACATAATAATTTACCCGTAACCTATGTTTCATAAAATACAGGTTCGCAGAATTACGATCGGAAAGAAGTGTTCAACAGAAACTAATATTAATTAGCGTCGTAAATATTTTATTTCAGAAATGCTTTTATACGCGAATCACGTTTCATGTTTATTGCGCATGTGTGTGCGTTTCATGATATATCTTATTAAAAATATTAACGTAACACTGGAAGTACCCAGATTGTTTTGACTTACAGAACAAACAGGAAAATGTATGCAATTTGTACACTTATTTTAAACAATAAATATTATTGAAATTTCTATCTTCAGGTATGTGAGGGTAATATGTATCTTTTTCTGGTAAAAAGGTTCGTCATGGACGTCATAAAAACGGGAATTTTTATTATTCATTTTAATACTCTGGAATTCCCCTCTAAAGGCGAATAAACTGACATTCAAAAAGTAACTAACATTAGTATATATATTTTTTAAAAGTTAGGGAACTAACTAATCAGACCTAATGGTTTTGGTTTTGTTTCGAAAGGTAAATAATAATTCAGAGAACACCCCGCTAGTGCAGCGATAAGCCTACGGATTTATAACCCTATAATCAGGGGTTCGATTTCTCTCGCTGGGCTATCGCCCGTTGTAGCTTTGCTATAAGAATAAAACACAATAATTCAAAGACAAAAATGAAACATATGTCTTCGCGATACTAGATTTACTAGTAAGTTCATAACGTGTATATAAAAAAATTTCCAGACATTTCTTGTTTTAGAGTATTTATAATTGGTTAGATTTCGATTCTGCGCTGGAATGAACTTAAATTCAATATAGCATTTTAAGTTCAATGTTCACTTTGCGTTTAATAATTTTTTATAGTTGTATATTTATTTGTGTAAGTTTTTTTGCTAAAATTTCAGTTTTATTTTCTTTAGAAAACTGCTAAGAAAGAAATCTCCAGAGACGATGATGACGATAAATACTTTTATGCAATTCCAAGAATAGCTACTAAGCCTAAATATTATGTCTTGTTTGTGTGTTTAAATTTTCGTGCAAAGCTACATAAGGGCTATCTGCGCTAGCCGTCCCTAATTCAGCAGTGTAATACTAGAGGGAAGGCAGCTAGTCATCACCGCTCACCGCCAACTCGTGGGGCTACTCTTTTACCAACGGATAGTAGGATTGACCGTCAAATTATAACGCCCCCCCGGGTGAAAGGGCGAGCATGTTTGGTGCGACGAGGATTCGAACCCACGACCCTCAGATTACGAGTCGAGTGCTTTAACCACCTGGCAATGTAGGGCATATATGTATTAACTTTCTACCGACGAACACAACAAGAACATTTAGGAAATAAACATCTATCTTGATGTACTCAGCAGTTAGCCCAACGTGGCTTTGTTATAACAAAACAAACACACATAAACATCTGTATGGCAATTTCAAATGGGTGTGATACTCAACAAAAACACCTGACATTTCCAGAAAATAACCTGTTACACAACAAAAGCAGTTTCTGCAAAATATTTTAAAGCTTTCTACTTTTATAAGCAGTGTTTAAACTGAAAGAATGACATTTTGTATAATTTATTACTCCGTAATAATGCTGGTTACCTGTCGAATAAAATGGCAGGAGTAATCTTCATTCTCACCCAATAAGAAATAACAAGAGTCAACGTGATTTATTTCAGTAATTTGAGGCAAGTTTACGAATTTTTTTGTGAGATTAATGTGTAACTTATTTTACTCTTTTAAGTTAAAACTTCGTCATCAGTAATTTTGTTCCCATGTGGTGCCACGGATGATATATTTTACCCCCGAGTGTTTTTTGTTTTACAAACTCTCGATCTCTTGATAGTGCAATGCTGTTACTTCAGCCATGTGAGTGGAGGAATCCAAAGACTTCCGGACAAAAAAAGTTGAAAAATTGGGTTGTTATATGATATAGTGCCAAAGGACACGGTGTTTTGATAAAGGAAAGCTTTTATATTCTCCATGGAAGTAGGAACAATTTAGATAGCAGAGAATTTATGGCAACAGTATGGTTCGCAAACACCTCTTAACCAAGAGCAGTTATTTCATCTGTAAGGGAAAGGCTGTGGTTACGAAAGAGAACCAATCGACTCAAAAACTACCGTATTGAAGCTGAGCATATCTTATTTCGTTAACAAGGTATTAAACTTCAAAACTCATAAGTTAGAGGTTTACAAACTTCTAGTTACATAAAAAAACACGATCTAAGGAATTGGAATTGTAGACATCTCATTTCACTATGGCCTGGCATGGCCAAGCGCGTAAGGCGCGCGACTCGTAATCCGAGGGCCGCGGGTTCGCGCCCGCGTCGCGCCAAACATGCTCGCCCTCCCAGCCGTGGGGGCGTTATAATGTGACGGTCAATCCCACTTTTCGTTAGTAAAAGAGTAGCCCAATAGTTGGCGGTGGGTGGTGATGATTAGCTGTCTTCCCTCTAGTCTTGCACTGCTAAATTAGGGACGGCTAGCACAGATAGCCCTCGAGTAGCTTTGTACGAAATTCCAAAACAAAAACATTTCACTACATGTCCTTCGTCAAGTCCGTTATGGGCTTCATGCCTTATACCCACTTAAACACGCCCATAGAAGCTGATACCAATAAACAGTCTGGAATATGTGGAAAGTTTGTCTGTATTTGTGTTCTAAGTGTGACTTTACCACCTCTTGTAAAAGCTCAAGATTTCACAAGTTTCCAAAGTATATTACGCTGTACAGTGTATAAATTACGCTATACATTGCATAAAACCAAAGTCAACAAAGTTGAAACATTGGAGAAATTAGCCCCAGAGACAGAAATAGACGCGAAAAATTTTTTTTTACAAAGAATGATTCATCTCAATAACTTGAAAATATTTCTGTGTAGCAATGTTTGATGTATAGTATAATAAAGATATATGTTACAAACACCTTTTTAATTATTCATATTAATCTTGTTCGAGCTCGTGCATTGTTGACTCCTTTTTTTTGTGTTACGTCATACATTCTGTTTGTTTTCATTTTATCGTTGAGATTTTATTTATCATTTTAAGAAAGTGCTCCTTGAAAGTGAAGTGAAATCTTAACTTTATTTCGCAAAGTTCAATGAAATGTGAACATCTTACTTTCTCTCATACCAGTCATGAAACGTCACGTGATTAGCGCGTGGAGAGAAGTGTTTCAACAGATGGAACTGAAAATGTTTTCTCATGTTAGTAAGGCTGAATTAGTGATTTTGTCGTTTGTCTTTTGTTGGGTTAATCATGGGTGTTGTCCGTGTCTAATATTCTCAAAAGAACAATTAAAGCAGATATAAGGTATGCTTAAGCCTAAACATATATGTATTAATGGACACCAAGTTTCTAAAACTTGGGTTAATTATATAACGAAAGTTTAATTTAAGAGACTAGTCATTAGATTTGACATTAAAAGTAGACGTGAATGTAATACGTCTACAAATGTAAACATGTAAATGAATGTCATATTCTTATTAATTATGTTGCGTTTATTAATTAGTTAGACACTGTCGATAAAAGTGATATTTTCTGCTCTAAATTTGTGATGTATTTTTTGTAGCGTTTAGTTGCTTAGTTTGTGATATATTGCGTGGGTTAAATTAAAAGGTTATTACTAATATGACACTTTGAACCTAAGGGTAATTATTACAACCCTCTCGAGTTGGTGATATATTGTATTACAACGAGTTTGCTACAATTTTTTCAATTCGATAAAATTACTGAGTTGTATAATATCTAACTGTATTTTGATATAATTATCTCAATTTACGGGTGATCTCTGTTTACTTTTTAAAATAAAGTGCTTTCTTTCAGATTAATTTTTCCTTTCGAAACAACAAATGCTTCAAACTAAATTTCGTTTTTCTAATCTTCTGAAGCTGTGTTATGTACCCAGGGCTGGATTAAGGGCAGCTGATGGCCTAATCACAGCCCAACAGTGGCGTCTCTCCATTGCTTAACTGATAAGACATTAAGATTCAATAAGTGTTGAAAGTGAAAGGTTTGAAACTTCATAATCCTTTCTTCAGTTTTCTCCCAGGTCAGACCCCACAACTATATTAAATAAAACTTTTTTATTTTATTTATTTAACAGATTCAGCATGGATCAAAATCAAACAATGACTGAGGCCTTGTATTCAGAAACGATGAGGGACATCACTTGTTCGATTAATGATAACAAAAAAATAATTATTTTTACTGTATATTTGTTTTCACTTTGAGTTAACAACTCTCACTTTGATGTTCACAAATTCACACATTGGTGTTAACAAAAACGAAAAATGTACTCAAAACCCTTTTATTCAACAAATTCTCATTTTGATGTTAACAGTTTCTCACTTTGAACTTAATACCCTGTAAGCAAATTATTTACTTATACCTTAAAATTTATTTAAATTTTAAAAAGTTTTCTTCTGGATTTTTAAATTGCAAAGTCTTTGATCAAGCCCTCAAAACTAATTTGGCGTAACAAATCTCCCTCTATACTTAACAGAGACAAGGCATCCAGCCTGTCTTGTCGCATAGCTGTTCTGTTGGGATTTTTTAATATGCTTGAGTTGAGAAAATGGACGCTCAGCTGTGCAAATTGTAACCATTAATGTTAAAATATACGTAATACAATGTCTACGATTAGAAACGCGCACTCAATTTTGTCTTCTGAAATTATTTTATAAAGCTCAGCATGACTGAATCTGGTTTTTACAGTTTTTGTTCCATTGAACTTATGGCGTACATATGAGTGAAACTGCTGAAGCTTGACAGACAGATCAGTGTCCACGTCCTCTGGGTGAGGATCACCAGACAAATTAGTGTCCACGTCCTCTGGGTGAGGATCACTAGACAGATTAGTGTCCACGTCCTCTGGGTGAGGATCACTAGACAGATTAGTGTCCACATCCCCTGGGTAAGGATAACTAGACAGATTAGTGTCCACGTCCTCTGTGTAAGGATCACTAGACAGATTAGTGTCCACGTTCTCTGGGTAAGGATCACTAGACAGATTAGTGTCCACGTTCTCTGGGTAAGGATCACTAGACAGATTAGTGTCCACGTTCTCTGGGTAAGGATCACTAGACAGATTAGTGTCGAAGTCCTCTGGGTAAGGATCACTAGACAGATTAGTGTCCACGTCCTCTGGGTGAAGATCACTAGACAGATTAGTGTCCACGTCCTCTGGGTGAGGATCACTAGACAGATTAGTGTCCACGTCCTCTGGGTGAGGATCACTAGACAGATTAGTGTCCACGTCCTTTGAGTGAGGATCACTAGACAGATTAGTGTCCACGTTCTCTGGGTTAGGATAACTAGACAGATTAGTGTCCACATCCCCTGGGTAAGGATAACTAGACAGATTAGTGTCCACGTCCTCTGTGTAAGGATCACTAGACAGATTAGTGTCCACGTTCTCTGGGTAAGGATCACTAGACAGATTAGTGTCCACGTCCTCTGGGTAAGGATCACTAGACAGATTAGTGTCCACGTCCTCTGGGTGAGGATCACTAGACACATTAGTGTCCACGTTCTCTGGGTAAGGATCACTAGACAGATTAGTGTCCACGTCCTCTGGGTGAGGATCACTAGACAGATTAGTGTCCACGTTCTCTGGATAAGGATCACTAGACAGATTAGTGTCCACGTCCTCTGGGTAAGGATCACTAGACAGATTAGTGTCCACATTCTCTGGGTAAGGATCACTAGACAGATTAGTGTCCACGTCCTCTGGGTAAGGATCACTAGACAGATTAGTGTCCACGTCCTCTGGGTAAGGATCACTAGACAGATTAGTGTCCACGTCCTCTGGGTAAGGATCACTAGACAGATTAGTGTCCACGTCCTCTGGGTAAGGATCACTTAGCTTTTGGTAACACTGAGAGTATAGATCTGCACGTGTTTTTTAGTTCACATCCTCATTTTGCAGAACTTGACTTGCTTTATGAAACTTTTGCAAAGTCTCATCCCACATGATCAACATAAAAACACATTTTAGTTTTTGTATCTTATTTGTAATATTGTCTGCTTTTCCTCTAGTGTCTCCCTTTTGTGACTGGTTTTCAATTACACATTTTAAAACTTCCAAAATCTTAAATAAAAACTTCAAAATTGTTGTTGTTGCCATAGCATGTATCTCCCATCTGGTATCAGAGAGGGATTTTAACACACTATCATTTACAAGACAAGCTTTAAGAATTTTCCACCGGATTGTTGAGGCTGAAAAGTGTATAGAGCAAATGCATTATAGAGAAAAATTAACTGTCACTTGACAGCAGACAACAGCATTTGGGCCTACCAGATTTAGTGAATGGGCTGCACTGGACACATATATGGCAAACCTATTTTCTTCTAAGATATTTTGCTACATCCCCTTATAACGCCCAGACATGTCAATAGCATTGTCTTAAGACTGACCCAAAGTAAGTACTACAATACCTGGTTTGCCATTTTCTCACCAGTATGGCTTTTCACTTGCAGAAAGTTTAAAATAGTTCAATAAGCTGCCCATTTTTTAAGTATCAAAGAACAACACTTAACTAATCTATATGTGATAGATGTAGCTTCGAGTCAACTAACAAGTTAAAATAACCAGAAGAATTTGCTTCATCAACAATGAACGCGTGGACTATCTCAGCCATTGGTTCAATTAGTTTTTCACAGGTGGTTTTGGACAAGTAAGAAGGATTTCCTTTTCCAGAATTTCCATATTTCGAAATGTTAATAACAGATCAAACTGACTTATGAGCTGAAGCAGCTCTAAAAAGTTCCCATTCTGCAGTGAACCAAATTTTTCATCTGTTCCTCAAAAAATCAGATCATCTTTAGTTAACGTAGGAATAACAGCTATTACATGTTCCCATTAATTACACCCTTCATTAATTTGTTTTTCCAACTCTTGTCGTAAGTCTAAACCTTGTCTGTGAGTTAAGTATGTTAGCACAGAGTCTCGGTGAGTGGTGCTTCTTTCATAATGATTAACTACAATAGTATTTCTCCAGTCACTGAACTCTTCTCTTTCAACAAAACGCGAGGAAAATTTAAGGGCAAAAAGTTTACGAACAAAGCAGTAAACCTCACCTATTGATGTTGAATATAATAACTACTCTCTTGTGTTGCTCACTATTGGCTTTTACGCCGAAGAAACGTTTTTGCGAACAGTATCTCGTTGGTTTGCCAGATGGCCCATTGTAGTGTTGACAATCAGTGAGTCCACAAGCAATCCAATAAGCCACATCATCAGCAGAGAAATCAAGCCACAACCCTGAATCTTTTGCTTTAATTTCTTCCTCTTTGTAGACTGAAGTATTTTACCATAGTTCAGTAGATTTTCATTTTCAGCAATCATCTCAACTTCAGACTGTCTTGTGAAACAACTTGCATCAACATTAACAGTAGAGATATCAAAAGAATTTGCAGGTATTGTGAGATCAGTTTTGAGACACCTCAGCGTTATCACGATGTTCTGACCTTGAAGTGGACAAAGGGGTACTTGTAGTGTAGGTGTGGAGCTTGGTTTAATTTCAATATTATCAGAGTCAGATGCAGTGATGATGAGAAAACCCACTTGTAGAGAAAAATATATATGTAAAAACGGCCCTGTGCATTCCTACACTCAGTTACCCAATCCCCTTCAAACATTTGGTCAGCTATCGGTCAGTTACCTCTTTCTTTCTTTGTGAACCTGACGATGACCGAAGAAGGTCGAAACGTTGTTCGCTCCTCTACATAAAGATTTTCTCAACCCAAACCACCCGTTTTTCATATATAGAGTAAAATGCAGTTCAAGTGACATCTGATGGCGGAGATGGGTTTTGATGTGAAAGATCATGTTGTGTAAATTAAGTGAAAAGAAAATAGCTTTTCACTCTCGACCACTAAATCCAAAGTCTTTTGTTGGTTCTTTCTGCCAGTTTTCTCTTCTGTGCACCACTTAATTGAATACGTTTCATCTTGCAGTCTGAAAAATACAGAAACTAAAATAAAATAAAAAACAAAAACAAAATGATATGGGTCATATATAGTTATAATGATTGGAAAAACACTGAAATTCATAAATAAAAACGTTGGTAAGACAGTCAAACATACTAAACTCTAGGTCTGCATTTAGACAAAGATTGTCAGAAAGTTATCCTCAGCACATAAACGTGAATTCATAAATACATTTATTGATTTGCTGCTTTCTGATTGGTTGAAAAACACTCGTGACTGGCTTCAATCCATTTTAGAAGAATTAGTTTTCAATCATTGCAAAAGTTTCATTAAGGTTGTTGCTATGTTAGCTGTATGAAAGAAGCAATGTTAATGGTAATATACAAATCCACTGTGAGCCAAAAAGTACAACAATATTGTATTGTATTGTATTGATCAACAACACATACTGTAGTAACCTATATACACAGTGATCATTCTGTACTGGTACACATACATAACATATAATCAATTGTAAACTGTACTGTACATTGAACTACTAAATACAAGGTTAGGCCTAGACTAGAGTACCTTAATCCTAATCATATATCTGAATAATTAGTTGTAACTTCAACTTTGTAAGCTCAGTTTTAACATGGGGACTTTATAAAGCTAACAAGCCATACATCCACAAAATAGGATTATGCTTGAGACTTTATTTGAATGCCTGGATGCGAAGGCAAATTCAAAACGACGGCCTAAAATTGGGAATAGTCCACTTCATTATTCCAGACTAGAGTAGCGTTTCTAGTGTACTTACACTAAACTAGTTACAGTATTTAGGCCTAACGTTATTATCACTCAGTTCTCAGATAACGACACTAATGTTAAGCTTGTTTGTTTTGAATTTCGCGCAAAGCTACTCGAGGACTATCTGCATAGCCATTCTTAATTTAGCAGTGTAAGACTAGAGGGAGGGCAGGTAGTCATCACTACCTACCGCCAACTCTTGGGCTACTCAGTGATGTCGAGAAACCCACTTGTTGAGAATTTTATATGCAAAATCGGGTCGTTTGGGTTCAGAAAATATTTTAAATAGAAGTTCGAAACGTTGTTCGCTCTTCTATTTAAAATATTTTCTGAACCCAAACGAGCCGTTTTTGCATATAAAATTCTTGGGCCACTCTTTTTACCAACGAATAGTGGTACTGACCGTCACCGTTACATTATAACGCCCCCACGGCTGAAAGGGCGAGCTTGTTTGACGCGACGGAAATGCGAATCTGCGACCCTCAGATTACGAATCGCACGCCTTGATACGTTTGGCCATGCCGGGCCAATACTAATGCATTGCAACTGAGACCACTAGCGTTAAGCCTAGTACTCAGTAATAGCCTTGCTCACATAAACTTGTTCAGACAGTCCTAAAGCTATTTTGTTCTTTACAGTATCTTTGTATGACCACGATGCCACACTACTGTATTACTACTAGTTGTATAGTGTACACATAACAACGTTAAGAATCATGTTGTCGTATGTATCGAAGTCTTACGCAATTTGACCTAAAAGGTCGAATTATCGCCTTTTGACTGCTCTGATCAGTCAGCTGTTTTTCCAGCTTTTCAGAAATGTAATAAAACACACAGTGATCTGAATTTATAGTCGCAAAATAGTTGAATTACACCTAGAAGTTTGTCGTCGTTGTCTCTGTATTTCTGTCTCGGTTTATTCGTTCGTTCGTCTCATGAAAAATATCACCAGAGGGCCGGGCCGAGGCATTATGACGTCAGGATAAGATCAAAGAAGAAGTAAGGAGAATATAATTGTGATCTCTATTTTTGGGTTTAAAAATGGCATATCTGACAAGATTTTGTTGGCTATTTATGGATGGGGATAAAAACAAGGATGCCCGGTCTTAAATCACATTTAAAAACAGGTACCCTTGTTTTTATCCCCTCAATAAATCTCATCTTCAGATCTGTTATATATTATTACATAATCACAAGGGACTACACAATGCCCAAATACTCTTATGGGCTACATATAATCTATGAACGGTGGCATTGCTACAGTGGTATTCCTTTCTAAATTTTTCTTGGTATGATAAATTTTAAAACAAAGGGTTTTTTTTTCATAGCAAGATGTTTGAAGCCAAAAAAATTATAGCTCAGAAAAGCTTCAATGAGAAACACAGAGAAATGTTGTTGTCGTTTTGAATTAAGCACAATGGGCTCTGCCCACCACGGGTATCGAAACCCGGATTTTAGCCTGTAAGTCCGCAGACAGAGAAATATAACAAAACACACATGAATAATGCAATACTGATGTTTTATCAACATTCTGTACTGCTCTTTACAGCAATTCTCGCAAATCAACGACTTCTTACTTCAGTACATAGTTTAGTAGTTTCTTGAAACTTTAGTCACTCACCGAGCGAAAGAAAACGTTTTTCTAACAATACAGAGTAAAGTCGAACACGTCAAATAAGGAAAATTACAAAAAAACAACAACAATATCGACTCAAGTTGAGTGCGGCAGTGAGAGAGTTGAGGGCATGAGAGCTAGGGGAAAAACTCTGTGGTGCCCTGAGCACGTGCTTATTTTGCTCAATGGTTAATCGAGGGGTGTTTGTACCCACACCTTGAGTAGTGTAACCTATGTTACGATAATAGTATTCAAGATATAAACGTAAGCCTATGACAGTATGAGAGTTTCGAGTGGAACTGGTCAGAAACTTCTAAATAAGTGTACTTTTAATGTTGTATGCACAACGAGAAAAGTAAAACAACCATTCTGTTTTTGTTTTAAGATTTAACCTCACTATCATCCCCCTTTGAAACATTTGTCAAAGAACGTTTATTGGAACTGAAGGAATACTTGAAGTTCTTATCGACTGTTGTGATGGAATTTCCAGATTCTGTAACTAGTTCTTTGACACAAGAAACCGTGTGTAGATTTACAGAGGTAACTATTGTGTGTAGTTTTACAGAGGTAACTATTGTGTGTAGTTTTACAGAGGTAACTATTGTGTGTAGTTTTACAGAGGTAACTATTGTGTGTAGATTTACAGAGGCAACTATTGTGTGTAGTTTCAGTTGTCATTACCTTCCAATTTGTGATGACTCTTAATATTTTTTGTAAACGTTTCCTTTCCTAAAGCTATTATAACTTCTATTCTTTTATTGATTTTTAAGGCCTTTCTCATCACTTGTTGATGCGCTATGTTTTAATCTCGTGTTATTAATGTGTCATGGTTTCAGAATAGTGTTATCAATGTGTCATGGTTTCAGAATAGTGTTATTAATGTGTCATGGTTTCAGAATCGTGTTATTAATGTGTCATGGTTTCAGAATAGTTTCATTAATGTGTCGTAGTTTCAGAATAGTTCTATCAATGTGTCGTAGTTTCAGAATAGTTCTATCAATGTGTCATGGTTTCAGAATAGTGATATTCGTGTGTCGTAGTTTCAGAATCGTGTTATAAATGTGTCGTTGTTTCAGAATCGTGTTATCAATATGTCGTTGTTTCAGAATCGTGTTATCAATGTGTCATTGTGTCAGAAGAGTGCTATCAATGTGTCATGGTTTCAGAATAGTGCTATCAATGTGTCATGGTTTCAGAATAGTGCTATCAATGTGTCATGGTTTCAGAATCGTGTTATTAATGTGTCATTGTTTCAGAAGAGTGTTATCAATGTATCATGGTTTCAGAATAGTGTCATTAATGTGTCGTAGTTTCAGAATAGTGTTATTAATGTGTCGTAGTTTCAGAATAGTTCTATCAATGTGTCATGGTTTCAGAATAGTGATATGTATGTGTCGTAGTTTCAGAATCGTGTTATTAATGTGTCGTTGTTTCAAAATCGTGTTATCAATATGTCGTTGTTTCAGAATCGTGTTATCAATGTGTCATTGTGTCAGAAGAGTGCTATCAATGTGTCATGGTTTCAGAATAGTGCTATCAATGTGTCATGGTTTCAGAATAGTGTTATTAATGTGTCGTAGTCTTACACTATCAAATTAGAGACGGCTTGCGCAGTTAGCCCACATGAAGCTTTGCGCGAAATTAAAAAAACAAAGAAACAAAAACAAAACACTGACGTATGTCAGTAGTTCTATAACACAACCCACTGTTTCCAGTTGTCTTTCATAAATACTTCATTCATTCAATTTTACATTTCAGTTGCCCAGTGATCCTATTTTCAGGCTTTTGATCTCCGCGAATCATTTCGACAAAAAAGCGAATTTTTCGAAGCTCCTGACCTTATCAGTTTTCATTTTAAACTAAATTGTATGTGTACATGTTTTATCATTTTTCTTCTAAACATTTTTTTTAATATTAAATTTTAATTACATGCAAAACAAAATAAAAACAATAAAATAACAAAACCCACCCTAACTGTTTTGCATTAACCCAGGAAATCAAGAATTTGTTTTTGTAGCTAGAAAACATTCTAGTTACAACATACACGGACGTGAACCAAACAGCTAATTTAGAGGTTTATGAGACTCAGGGCCCGGCATGATCAGGTTATGAGGGCGTTCGACAATCTGAGGATCTCGGGTTCGAATCCCCGTCCCACGAAACATGCTCGCCTTTTCAACCGTGTGGGCCGTTATAATATAACTGCTAATCCCATTATATGTTGGTAAAATAGTAGCCCAAGAATTTGTGGTGATGACTAGCTGCTTTTCCTCTAGTCTTTCGCTGCTGAATTACGGACAGCTAGCGAAGATAACCCTCTTGTAGCTTTGCGCGAAATTCAAAACAAAGAAACCCAAATAAGTCTACCAAACGATTCGTGAATACTGGAATCCATACACTGCCATTTTCTTGAGCTACAATGAAGTGTCATTTCGATGAGAGTGTCCCCACATACAGGATTGGATAATTAATCCACTTGAAGAAAAACCGATGTAAACTTGTGGTAAAGATAGGACAGTTATTATATGAAAATTCATTAAAGATGAGCACATAATATGATCAACCTATAAATATGTGCAATGTTGAACATTTCTGGTTTAAGTTGCATTTTCACATCTGGAAACTTACTTTTAGTGTGAGCATCCCTTCACTAAGTTATGCTTGCTAGACAGGATCTTCCAGGTAAAGAAAACCATTATGTTTCAGAAGAAATGCTGCAGAACCTCTTCGGTACTGTCACCTGTGTGCACGGTATCCATTTCAATTTAGTTAATAAAAACAAACAGAAACTTATGTTGTGGTGAAGGGTGTTTCTCGCTCTCTATTTTTTTGGTCAATAGTTCAACATTAATGTATCAAAATACTATGATTATTCATCTGTACTTTCAGTTTACCTCCTCTGAGATCTGGGTGTCCACCTGTGTGTTCGTCGTGCATGGTGACCCGTGAAGGAGAAGAGAGGATCGTCTTGGTTGAGGGGTCCAACTCCAACGCACCACTTTGGTCTTGAATTCCTGAAGATGGACGGTCTTGGGTCCCCCCCAAATATCATTTGGCTAGTCCATTTGGGCTAGGGTCAAATTTGTGCCAGCGTAGGATTTCCTCAACGGGTGTAGTGGACATTATGTCTGCTCCTGGTGTTCGGGTATGGTGCTCACGTTGGAGCGTCGTTGGAGTGACCTTATACGGCACTATAGTGAATCCAATGGTAGGGCTCCTTGGTGGGTGGGGTCAGTGGATACCGAAATATTCCTTTTTTATTATGGATACCCCTCAAATTAAACAAATAAGCATGACGGCACAGAGAAAAATCCGACTAATAGCAAACGACCGCTCATTAAAGACTCTGTATGGTCAAACTCCTAACTTGAATCTGTCCCGTGATTTTAATTATACATTCTTTAACTGATAAACCTCTATTTTGTTTTATTCAGAATGGTTTAGAAGAGCTTACTGGCTCTCTTAAATTGGTAAAAAATTACGGTATGGGGACATTTTAGTGGAAACAACTTCATCACAGCATTCCAAATTCCTCTTGAAATCAAAGGCCATTGCGGAATATACCTATTTAGGTTACTCCTCATTTTACTTTGAATTCCTCCAGAGGAGTTATAACTGAAAGGGATTTAAAGATTCTCGCAGATTTCACCAGCCAAGGTGTTACAGCCGTGCGCCAAATTTTTACTCAGAATTATGGAGCCAACAAATGTGCTAATATTAACATTTACAACATTACGTCCTACTACCACAGTCAAGACAGGATAACTGAATTGTATGGTACGGCCCTATATTCCTAACCCTGTTAGATGTTTCATTGTCAACGATTTGGTCATCTTGCCGTGGTTCCGTTGTGCTGGTAAAGACCATGATGCCTTTGAATGCCAACTAAAACTGCATTGTGTTAACTATAATGGTCCACATCCTTCCTGTTTTACTTCTTGCCCTAAGTGGGTAGCAGAGATAGAAGTACAACGTCACAGGACAGTTCACAATATCACTTACCCAGAGGCTCGGAAATTACTACTCCAATACCATCTCGGACTAACGCTGCTGTAATCCGTTCCACTACTTCAGTAGGAGTCCAAACAGACCTTTCTGTGCCTCCTGAAAAATCCTGAACAGCACATCTTAATCTAGTACCCTTCAAAATCAACGAAGTTAACAAATCAGTGTCTACTTCTATCTCTGTCCCTATCACATCCAGTCATTGCCCAATTTTACCTTATTCGAGCCCAGATGTTTCCATGGGGTCTTCCTCTCTCGACACCACAAAAATTAAACAACCCATTCGTTTACGTTTTCATTCACTGGAACGTATATGTACAAACTCCGACCTGTCTACTCGATCCAGAGTAGGATCACTAGAAAGTGACCAACCCACATCCAGTAAAGAAAAAAGCGCGGTCCTAAACAGGTCTTCTTACAATATTTTCTTCCAAAATAAATAAAACTGGCCACGCTAATCCAATGGAACTTTGAGGTTTTCAGTTAAATGTGAATGACATCAAGGATTTGATTGACTTTTATTATACCAAATGTCTTTTTTTACAGGAAACATTTTTAAAACTTACTAATACAGTCAAAATTCGACAATACTCCTTATACCGAAATGACAGGTCATGTGTTGGACTAAGACATGGGAGAGTAGCACTGCTGGTTGATCAACATGTGCCCATCCGGTCCTTGTCATTAGATAAGCCCTTGGATGCTGTAGCCATCAATATTTTCTTGGATTGTACCATCACTGTTTGCTCTCTGTACCTTACTTCTGGAGAAAATTATAATCCATCAGACCTTCATGCCCTCACTGAGCAACTTCCACCTCCTTTTTTAATTTTGGGGGATCTTAATAGGCATAATCCCCTCTGGGGTGGTTTTAGTATTGATGCGAGGGGTCGTGCTATAGAGCATATGCTCCTGAATCACAACCTGTCGCTCTTCCTTACTGACCCTTACACTTATTTTCATGCACCCAGTCAGTCATTTACTGCTATAGATCTTTCTATCTGCTCCCCTTTGCTTTTTACTTGCTTTTCTCGGGAGGTTGACATCACTCCATGGAGTAATGATCATTTTCCTATGATATTAAATGAGAGATTGGACCTCAGTGGAAGCTAGACCAGGCCAACTGGTCCTCTTTCACTCCTCTCTCGGAACGTGATCCTACCATCTTATGTAAAGCATCGATAAATGATTGTGTAGAAGCTGTAACTAACTGTATTGTTCGGGCAGCTGCCCAGTGCATCCCCAAAACGTCGACATCTTTCTCACGGCATTTCCGCCACTGGTGGAATTCTGCTTGTTATATAATACGAAAAACTCAGAAAGGTGCTTGGGATAAAGTTCGTAGATATCCTACACTTTCAAACCGCATTGTATTTCAGCAAGCCCGTGCACAGGCTCGGCGAGTTAGACGTCAAAGCCAGAAGGAAACTTGGATTAAATACACCTCCAACATTTTTCAATCACCAATTGAAAATTCACGTGGGAAAAGATCCGGATATTGAGTGGACGGTATACTTCTGTCCCCTTCTTTATCTTAATATTCAATGGCCATGAAGTTGCTGATGCTCAGAGGACTTTTGGTGGATGTTTCAAACTCGTCCCTTCCTTCTCAGCTATTAAAACACGAATTGAACATCTACCTTCTTTCCTTTACGATTAATCATCCCTATGACTACAATCACCCTCTTACACTGGTGGATCTCAAACTTGCACTTCAATACATCAGTTGGACCTGATGATTTTCATTATGAGATGCAACGTCACCTTTCTCCTGCCTCTCTTACTATTCTACTGGCTGTCTTTAACCAGATATGGAAGGAGAATGTCTTTACTGATGCTTGGTGCCAATCTATTGTACTCCCTATTCTTAAACTTGGGAAGAATCCAAAGATTCTTTCGAATTACCGTTCAATTGCTTTGACGAATTGTCTTAATAAGACCTTAGAGATGATGATTAATGCTCGTCTTGTTTGGTTCCTCAAAGAACCTACTCTTACCCAACGCTCCACGATAGACTACTTAATTCGCCTTGAAACATCAGTTAGAGAAGCCTATTTTAAGCGACATTTTGTTTATATTTTTTTTTATTTAGAGAAAGCTTATGATACAACACAGAGATATGGCATCTTGCGAGACCTTCATTCTTATGGATTGCATAGCAATTTGCCACATTTTATTAAGTGTTTTGTCATGAACCACCGATTCCAGGTCCGTGTGGGCTCAACACTTTCTCGTTTTATTTCCACAGGAACTTGGAGTCCCTCAGGACTGTGTTCTGAGTGTTACACTTTTTCATTATAGAGATTAATGCCCTCAATGAGCAGTTACTCCCTACAGTTGCAAATGGTATTTTCGTTGATAACTTTCACGTCTCCTGTCAGTCATCAAACATGAGGTTTATTGAGCGGCAGCTACAAACTGCAATCAATCATATACTTACGTGAATCATAACAAATGGTTTGCAACTTTCTCTCCCTAAAACTGTTTGTGTCTATTTCTGCTTCCAACAGGGTGTTCATTCAGATCCAGAACTTCATCTTGATGATGATGTAATTCCTGTCGTCCCTGAGGCAAAGTTCTTAAGTCTTATATTTGACTGTAAATTAAACTTTATTTTTCATATCAAGCAACTTTGTGTCAAATGTATAAGAGAACTGAACATACTCCGTGTCTTCTCTTCCACCTCTTGGGGAGCAAATCGATGCTCCCCATGCTTAAAATTTTTCATGTCCTTATCCGATCCAAATGTAACTATGGGTCTTATGGTTTATGGTTCTGCCAGAACCTCAGAACTGAAAATACTGGATCCTATCCACCATCAGGGTCTTCGGCTTTGCACTGGAGCCTTTCATACTTCTCCAGTCCAAAGTTTGTATGTGGAGTCCATGAGCCCCCTCTGGATATTCGCCGTTTGTAACTGTTTCTTGTGTATACTTCCAAACTTCGCTCTTTACCACAGCATCCTACTTGGGGTTGTGTTTTCCATCTTCAGTGGGGCACACTTTTTTATAATAGAAAATCTGCCATTATTCCTTTTAGCCTTCGTATTCGGGCATAATTAGTAAATTGGATCTATCTTTGATTAGCATAGCAGTTTCAACAGTTCGGGCTTTTCCACCATGGCTAATTTCTATCCCCAACTGTGATCTATCTTTGAGTCGTCTGAGGAAGGCCGGTACTTCGGCCATCTTTCAAACGATCTATCCATTCCAAATATATACGAATGGTTCAAAATCAGGTCACTCTGTAGGTTCTGTCTTTGAGTCGTCTGAGGAAGGCCGGTACTTCGGCCATCTTTCAAACGATCTATCCATTCCCAATATATACGAATGGTTCAAAATCAGGTCACTCTGTAGGTTCTGTCATGGTTTGTTACGGTTCGGTTGTAGCACACAGAATCCCCGCTACAGTTTCTGTGTTCATTGCCGAATTGTATGCCATTTCTTTTGCCCTAAATCATATTGAAACTATGCAATATACGAAGTGTACGATCTATACTGATTCACTCAGCTGTCTATTGGCCCTGACATTATTCCATGTTAGTTACCATCCTATTTTTATCAATATCCAAAACAAACTGGCCCATCTCTCTCTATCATCTATCTGTGTCCAGTTTTTTTGGATACCAGGTCATGTCAGTATTTGTGGGAATGAGCTAGCTAACACAGCGGCAAAGTCCATCTGCTTTATCAAAACTGTACCTGTTCCATACATGGACTATGGACCAGTTATCAAAACCCGACTGTACACCAGTTGGCAGTCGACCTGGAGTAAGCAATAAAATAATAAGCTTTTTCAAATCAAACCTTCTTTAGCTCTTTGTCCATCTTGTTTCTGCAAAGATCAAAGGGAGGAAGTTGTTTTGGCTACACATTGGTCACATTTTTTAACTCACCACTTCCTCACTACAGCAATGGCACTCAGGTCACAATCATAGATATTTTACTATCATGCCGTCGTTACAACCACATATGACGACGCCGTTTTAAACATATTTTTAAGGTAGGTTTGCCTTTAACATTAGCCAATATTAAAGGTGATACAGGCCGTCTCACCAATGTTTTTACATTTTAAGAGCCATTTGACTTTTTAACATAATTTAAGGTTTTTATTGGACTACACACTGTTTTAGCATGATTTCTTTTACACATTTTAATTTTTATTTTGACCTGAACTCAGAACTGGAAAGGCCAACTTCAGATGACTGACAATAAAATTGAACTTAATGCTTCAGTATTTCTGGCTGGTCTTAATTTTACATATTTTTACCTTAATTTCCATTTGCCATTATTGTATACTACATCTTGTTTGGCACAGATAGCCTAGTAGCTTCGTGCCAATAAACGTGATATACCTACATATCTTGTTTGATTTGAATTTCACGGAAAGCTACATTTGCGCTAACCGTTCATAATTTGGCAGTGTAAGACTAGAGGGGAGGCAACTAGTCATCACCACCAACTTTTAGGTTACTTTTTTTTAAAATCAGCGAGTAGTTGGATTGACCGTAACATTATAATGCCCCCAGATCTTTAAGGGCGAGCATGTGAAGTGTAACGAGGATTCGAACCTATGACTCTCACATTGTGAGTGGAGCGTCCTAACCACCTAGCAATGCCGGGCCGATGAAATTCCTCGCCCTGCTAAAATAATTTTTTAAGTCTTATGTAGTTTGAGTCATGAGTTTGGTTGTAAGATTTGCTTGTACAATAAATAAAACGCAAGCACACTCGGTAGCAGTTCTGTAAGAATATTTACATAGTTACAGCAAATGTGTGCTACTGTAAAACTTAGCAAGCAGGTGAGCAATGTGTTACTAACGTTGTAAGTATTTTTTTAATTTAACATTTTATGCTGAATGGTTTAAATATTTATAATTCCGTATTTATTTGTTCAAATCTAACTTTGTCACTAATGTCATACTTAAAATGGTTTTTCTCAGCTTTTATAGTTTTTTAACTCGCGTGGTGATTCTCATGTGATATCAGTACTCGGATGGAACCACGTAGCGATATATTCGCCTAGGGGCCAACGAAAATAATAATTTTATGCTATTTGTTATTAAGCACAAAGCTATACAAAGGGTCGTGCGTGCTCTGCTCATCACGGGTATCGAAACACGGTTTCTAGTTGCAGAAGTCCACTAACATATCGTTGTGCCTCTGACGGGGGGCATTTTACCATGAACCTTTTAACATGCATGTAATTAAATTTGCCCATGTCACGCAGTTAGTTTTAAAATCACAAACGTTTCAAGTTTAGCAGTGAAGAGACGAGGTTATCATCTCAGTGCCAGAAAATATGTCTTACTTTATAGGTTCCTCTGCCTATCAAGATATTACTGTATGAAGGAGCGAAGCCTATAATTCGTTGGACTTCTAACGGTAGGGAACAGTTAGCTCGATCTTATGAATTTTAATGGTTGTTATTTCTTATAAAATATTAAATCGGTTTGAAGTTAAACTGTAGTTCTTACACTTAAGTTTTCATCGTGAACTGGAGAATGTGCTTCAACTTTGATCATTACAGCGCTATTCTCTTAATGTCGTTATTAATATTAAAATATTTTTTTCTGTATATTAGTTTCCATAAATGTTGGGCTTATAAAATACTGGTGTAAAACGTTTACATTTCAAATTTCGTTCACACATCTCGCTAATTGGGATACAAGTCGCTGTCAGTTCAAGCTCGTCCACAGAAGTTTTCATGATGGCGAGAAACCCACTTGATGTAAAAATGTATCTCAAGACGCATGGTTTTGGTGTTAAAACTTTTTATTGAAGAAAAGTAGAGAACAACGTTTTGACCTTCGTAGGTCATCTTCAGGTTAACAAGGAGAGTTTGAAACGTTGTTCAGTAAAAGTTTTAATACCCATACCAGTCGTCTTGAGATACAAGATATTTTATTTTACTTTTATAAAGTATAAATCAGTACGACAAAAACTAAACTACGCGGTTTCTAGTTTCCAATATTTGTTGCTTTTGTTATCTATATACTCCCCCCTTTTTGTTACTAAATCCGGTTTCTTGGTGTCTTTCACAGCGTTCAAAAGACAGCTGGGAGAACGTAACAAGTTAGCAGAAGAGGTTAACGAGTACGATAAAAAATCATGGAAGAAATGAAAGAACTAAAGCTGTTAGATTAACTTATGTGAACATAAACCTCGAATTCTTATCTTTATTCTTAATGTTTCAAAAAGAGAATTATATCAAATGTATAGGAAATTCTATGCATTATTATTTATTTCAGATGAGTGCCCGTTTATTATGTCGCGTATTAAGAGTTCAAATAGCCGGAAATTTTCATTTTAATTCAGAAGTTAATTACATGTTAACATATAAAATTTATTACATTTGTCAAAAAGATTGATGCAGGGGCGTCGAGAGGCAGGTTATCTCAGCGAGTCCGTTTATGAAGTCTTTATAAATTCGTCGTACATTCATGGGCGTTTGCAGAATTCTTCTGGTGGGCGGAAAGTGTTAAATTTACATTTTTTGGATAAAAATGTATTTTGTGAGGCAAAGCTCTTTCCCGCAGTATTGCGATTTTTCCTAAAGTATATTATGAAAGTGAAAATACATTATCCTTTACTCCAATACCGAGTCTTGTATCCAGTTAAGAACTGAATATTTTATCGACGATTCAGGATTACGACGAGTAAATTAATTCTGAGTTGGTATTTTAACACCTCGTTCAAGCTGGCGCTGTTTTTTCATGGTTGAACTCGCACCCTTACAAGCTGATGTCCTCGTAGAAATACTAACGTTCGAAGTTAATTTTCTGAAGTTGAACCGTTCCTAGCGTTTTAAATCTTTTAAACGTTCCTGGTCAAATTCTGTAGTTTTGCAATTAATAAGCGTTTAACCACAGTTATAGCTTCCGAGGCTGACTGACTGTAGCTGACCAATAATGAGAGATATCTTTCGCCGCGTCGGTCTTGTATGCCAATCATGCGAGATTCACAAACTTTCAACAATGTTTGAAAACATGCGAATCAAATATTGTTGATTCTTGCTCTCGAGAATCTTCTACAAATTTAGAGAACAAGGAGGACTTGCACGATACACATCCAGCAATATATCTCACGTGCATCAAACTGAAAAAACGTAGATATTAAAATAAATCTACAAAGGTAAATCGGTTACAATAAGGACACAATACTTTATAAATACCTTACAAAATAGATAAGTGAAATTTGTGGAAAACGAATTATCATAAGTATGTTATAAAAATTTGAACTTAAATTTCTTTTGCACGTTAACAAACATTGGTCCTATGACAGAGATATGAACACAGTATAACGTGAAAGTCATAGAATATATTTTTTTTGAGGTTAGAAGCAAAATGTGTGTGGAGTGAACCAAGCTGGTCGGAAAATTGCATGTATAGTGAAGGCAGGCAGAAACGGTGAAGTTTCGGAGGTTTAAGGTTGAGAGAACACAAATATGTGTTCTATGTCGCTGATAGTGTTTGCAACTTTTATTCTTAAAGTAATGTCATCCCTACTGTTTCCAATGTTATACATTGAACTGACGCCCTCGACTGCTGGGTTTGTACTCTTCTGTGACGTACTATTGGTCATTGGTGCAGCAGGTGTCAGTAGTAGATACCCTCACGTGGTGCAAGAAGCTACAAAACTTAATGTTATGTACATGCACGTTCCACCCTCGACAGTTGTCAAGGTTCCGTGGGAAAAGACTACGAAATTTTAAAGTAATTCGCGAATGTTACTGGATACCTTTCGAAACCTGTTATTTATTGGAAATAAACTAAAAATTGTCAGAGTTCGTATCACTGACTGTATATATGCATCAGTATGTTTTCACCACTGTGTGTGTTTGTTACAGAAGTGACTGAATGAAATAAATCAAAAGCAAGGTCACAGTAATGTCAGTTGTAAATTTGGGGACCGATTTGTTGCACTATTTTTGCTCTATAACTAAATGAAAATCGGGTTTTGATGAAACGGGGTGGACTTGTGTAAAATATTCCTCACTGTTTTACCAGAAATGATTCGTATCCGTTGATAACTACGGACGTAAAGCCTCTCTGATTATAGATATAATAACTTCTATATTTGTTTGCTTTTGAATTTCGCACATGCCTACACGAAGACTATGTACCCTAGCCGTTAATAAATTAGTAGTTTAACACTAGAGGGGAGGCAGCTAGTTATCCCCAACCACCGCCAATTTTTTTTTCCCAACGAATAATGGGATTGATCATCACATTATAATGCCTCCACGGCTGAAAGGACGAGCATGTTTGGTGTGACGGAGATTCGAACCCAGGATCCTCAGATTACGAGTTGAGTGTTCTAACCACCTGGCCATGCCGGGGCCAAACTTCTATACAAATAGTCTCTTCTTTTTTTTTTTCCCTAGGTATTAATTTTTTTACATCTAAAATGTGCAACTAAAAAAACGGATACATTTAATGATAAAGTACACAAAAACACTCATTAGTCTTATAATGGTAAACTAATTCGTGTATGTATTAAGTGCTGGTTAGTTTAACATCAGTGTTTGGATTTTGTCTGGTAGATGAGTTATTAACAACTTATTTGGAAGCGATTACCATAGATGCTATCAGCTATGACTTTAAGGTAACAGTTAGGACTGGGAATGGAATCTTTACTAAAATTGTTTTAATGTTTATATTAAGTCCATTTTATTTTACAGCTCTCATTTTAAACTTCTGTTAACAATTAATGTAATTAATAGTACTGAAACTGTCTGTCAATGTAAGTTCATAACGTTCAGAAACACGTGGGTCCAAGAAGTCTTATAAGGGTTCCTATTTCAGTTTTATCTGTACAAGTTATCATTTGTTAGATAGAATGTTTTGAGAAGCAGACAATGTTTTAACTTGTGTCTAATATAGGTTTATTTCTACCTTTTTTTTATTTTACTCCCTTCGGTGGTTTCATTTTAGGTACATTACAGATAGTCCATAGTGTAGTTATACATATATAAATCACTTTGTAGTTTGTATTTTTTAGTAAAGTTACTAATGCTGTTTATAGCCGTCCCTAATTTTTAGTGTATTAAATTAAGACGAAAGCAGCACCTTACTAACCACCATTCATGCAAAGCTATGATTAAACTCCTATAACGCACCCACATTAAACTTAAAGGGGAATATTAAACGGTATTTCAGGTGTTTCGATAATAGAGCTTTACCATGGAACAAACTCCCGTCTAACATGGCCTGGCATGGCCAAGCGCGTTAAGGCGTGCGACTCGTAATCCGAGAGTAGTGGTTTCAAATCCCTGTCGCATCAATCATGCTCGCCTTTTCAACCGTGGGGGCGTTATAATGTGTCGATCAATTCCACTATTCGTTGATAAAAGAGTAGCCCAAAAGTTGTCGGTGGGGGGTGATGACCAGCTGCCTTTCCTCTAGTCTCACACTGCTAAATTAGGGACGGCTAGCACAGATAGCCCTCGAGTAGCTTTGTGCGAAATTCAAAAAACAAACAAACAAACCCTCTGACATATCTTCATATGGTGTTCCGTCTAAAACCATTACGTTGACGTGTACTTGTGTGTACTTAGTGAAAACCTAATCTGTCTGTCTGTTACTAGGTTTCTTTTTTACCTAAATGTTTGTTTAACAATCCAGTTATTGAATATTTTTTCTGTTTCTTTACGTGTATGTCCTTTCATTTGTACTTTATTCTGTGTTGTTTGTGTTAAAATCTATTGTTAATAACTACAGTGCTTGAACGGAGGAACTTAATTTCTTGCTACATAATAGACAACCACTAAAACGGAAATCGTGTTCGTTACGGGAAACAGATTTCAGAAATACTGGGTTAGCTGAACTTCCCTCGATTTTCCCGTTTTCTCAGTAATACACGTGACCATGCGTGTGTGTCCGTGGATGAGAGAACAATACTTACCATGACCCATTTCTGTAGAACGTTCCCTGTCAGCTTTACTTCCGAAGAAAGTTATTTTACATAATTCGTTCTGTCAGCTTCCAACGAAATATTTTTTTTGTTCTCAGAAACACATTTTTCAACAAGAATTCAAAGAAGTTATAAACTCTCCGAATAAAAGATTTCTTTATCATAGCCACTAGCTATGAACCAACGAAATCTAATCAGTGTGAATACTTCTGGGTTGTCTTACGTTGCCATAGTAACGAGTAGTTATCGTACGCAGTATGGTCTGATGACAGGAAATGAGTGGATTGGGTTGGAATAAGCAGGATATGAAGTCTAATAATAATTTATCAATTGGCTCTTAATTGACTGTAACGTGAGGTTTCCGAACCGTGGTCATAAACTATATACTAGTAAGATAAAGTTTACTTACTGAGAGAAGTAAGTTCGTCTTTAATCTTTTAAAATTAACTTTAAATATTCCGATACGGGATTATATTTTTATCAGATATACAGAAGAAAATAATGCTCGCATTTCGTTTGTTTTGGCAGAAAGAGTTTTTACTTCTATGGCTGTAATCAAAATAAATGGTGAACGGATTATAAGAGAGGACCACAGAGGTCCTATTACAACAAAGATATCACAGAGGGGGTGTTAATCGTTGTGCTGGTGAGGGTAAAATAAATGAGTTAGAGCTCATTTGAAATTAATATGACTCTATCAGATTTTGTTTAAGGATGTTTGTTCTGCAGTTAGTGAGATATGGAAGGTTATCTTGTTATAGATGTCACAGATGTCAGTTACACGTCACTATAAAAGGTGGTATTGACACAGAATGAGCTGACCTGACCTGACTGGAACTCTAGCGATGATAATGTACCATCACTCTCGTAGGTAATTTCCTTGGTGACATGTTGTGTTGGTAACAGATTCACGAGAAAAACGGCACGTGTTGAAATAAACAGTTCTGTGATATTTGACACAGATGTCTCGCTGTAACATAAAAAAAAAACACCTTCAGTTGACCTGCTTGTCAAATATCAAGATTCACTAGACGTAATGATTTGGGAGATTTGGTGCTAAAATCACAAAGCACTGTATATGTAGCTTATTCCAGACGAGAAAGCATGTTAAAAGAGTGATAAAAGCTATAAGTGAATAAGTCATTGTTTGTTTTAGAATTTTGCGCAAAGCTACGCGAGGGCTATCTGTGCTAGCCGTCCCTAATTTAGCAGTGTAAGACTAGAGGGTATGTAGCTAGTTATCACCACCCACCGCCAACTCTTGGGCTACTCTTTTTACCATCGAAATAGTGGGATTAAACGTTACGTTATATCACCTCCATTCCTCCATTGCAAACATGTTTGGTGTGATAGGGATTCTAGCCGCAACCCTCAGATTACGAGTCGAACACCCTAACCATCTGACCATGCTGGGCCTAATAAGGCATCAAAAAGGCGCTCATTTTTCTTTACCTCGATTCTGCTTTGTCCCATCGTGACTTACACCTTGGACTAGAAATGTAAATTTTGTTTAAGTTTGAAATGGATTTTGGTAGTTTTTGTTTAACAGTGTAGCGTTTCAGTAATTTCACAAGGTTAGCGGAGTGTGTTTTTAAAAAGTTAGCTAGTGGCATAATAGCCCATGAGTATACTGAATTGTAGAAAGTTTACAGAGAAGAAGAGCGGTACAAAAAAAAAGAAAAACGTGAAACTTCTCTCTTCATCTCGTGTTTTATTATATACTGTGTTATATTTCTGTCAATTTACATGGGATTTAGTACAAATGTACTTTTTACAGGTTTTATATGTAGACGTACAAAAATGTGGGATATGTTTATTTTTGTCGTTTAAGGAAGGGTAAAAAAAATAAATAATAAACTCCATAATTTTAGAAGTTCTCGTCGGTTGCTTAGCGATATTTCGACCAATTTACGAAAATACTCTTTGCAAGTCCCAAATAGAGGTCTAGCCAATTTTGATGTTTTTACTGTTTTCTCAATATATTCTGCTAGTAAAGCATAGTTTTTTTGGGGGGAGTAGAGGTTGAACCATTCATGTGTATGTCAACCAAGTGATACAGGATTAAGTCCCAAGTAGTGACATAAATAGTTTCTATTTTTTCTGGTATCAGAATTGGTATGATGCAATTGCGTGACAAAAATATGTCATATTTGCTTATGAATGTTGGTCTCTTTGATCTTATAATTTTACTAATACGCTGCTATTTATTCTCAAACATTAAATATAAGTTTTTAACAATGTAAATAAAATACTGACTCACCTCCAGGATGTATCTTTATTGGTTCAATATGTTGTCGGGAGGTATCGATAACTTCTTTCTATTTCAGTTGAAACTAAACTGGAATATCGTAATGAGGGCCCGGCATGGCCAAGCGTGTTAAGGCGTGCGATTCGTAATCTGACGGTCGCGCCAAATATGCTCGCCCTTTCAGCCGTGGGGGAATTATAATGTGACGGTTACGGTCAATCCCACTATTCGTTGGTAAAAGAGTAGCCCAGGAGTTGGCGGTGGGTGGTGATGATTAGTTGCCTTCCCTCTAGTCTTACACTGTTGAATTAGGGACGGCTAGCACAGATGTAGCCTCGAGTAGCTTTGTGCCAAATTCCAAAACAAACATATCGTAATTAATTAATCGATAGTTGGTACTGGTGTCTATATAAGGTTCATATTATACTAAAAACAGTATAAAAATTTCTTAAGTTTAAACAGTTGAAATAAACCGAACGGTAAATAAACAAAAAGGTAAATCATCAGGTGAACTGTTAAAATCGTAGGATTTAATGTTAACATGAAATATGTTTTCTTTTATCGTATCGATATGTACATATTGCAATGTTAAAATAATATGAATTAATCGTTGTGGAGCTGAGACTTCGTAAAAATTAAAATATACGAACATCTTAAAAAATGGAAACAACATCTCTACACTAGAGGGCACCAATATTTATAATTTTTCATTTTAGTTTATTTTTTTTATTATTGAAATGGATTCTCTAGTGTTTTCGTCTAGAAAAAATTGAATTTTTTGGATAGGACCTTGACATCAAATTTGATGTTATCTGTTTGTGGTATGCCTTATACTATAAAATAATTCTGAGTGGTAGAATTATTAACATCGAGGTTTTGAATGTCCCGTATGTGCTCAGGTATTTTATATATAGAGGCTGCACATTTTTCCCTTTCGTACAAATTCATCTGCCATAAGTTATTCTTTATCAACATTCTTACAATGGCACTAATCATGTAGCCCGTGTTTAACGGCTATATAGTTATTTTTCCACTAGTGTTTCTTTTTTACAAGCCGAACATAATTTTAGTGCTATATCAACAGAAGTTTCTTGTTCTAATTATTATATTTGATTTCGTAACAACATTGTTATTAAGATGGAATAAAAATACAGTTAATGTTTCCAAATCGAGAAATTCCTGTTACATTAAACATCTAGACAGGTGTTTTGTATGATGAGACAGGTTCTATGGACACCATGAATGATGTATTTAATGACCAAACAGTTTTATCAGACACTCGTAGAAAGATGTATAATTCAGTATTTCACCTATCGGAACAGAATTTTACCAAAACGTATATAATCACAAATATATCATCAAATTATTATAAATAACATCCCTACCCTTATTTCAGTTCGTATTAAACAATGAGTACTTGGCGTCTACTAGTGTTTCCTGCAGTCTAATGATTCTGGGTACGGTACACTAGGGGTCTCTACTGTTCTTGCGATGTCCGTTTACTTCAACCCATTTGTGGACGCTCAAACAATTTCACGCCCAATAACTTCAGGCATGTTGACGAGACATGAATTTACAACGAGTACTTCAGAAAAAATTGTCTGAACAAAGCATTGATCTGTTTTAAAGATGATTGTACCAAAAGCACACCCTTTCATACCAAAGAGGTGTGCATGTGTTTGTTCTGAGGAACATATTGTAAAAAAAACTCAAACATAATTCCAGCTTGTTTGTCCAATCATATGTTACCTTCTCTGTTACTACTCAGACAATTACTCAATAACTACTCTGTGCATGTGGAAATTAACATCAATACAGAACAGTACACAAACACATGGGCCACTTCTATATGGTATCATCAAAGTGGCTTGAATTATGGCTTACTCTCCACATACCATAATATGTATATGGTAAGGATGTTGTGTATATCTATAATATTAAAAGGATGTGTTTGTAAGTCTGTGAGTGACTGCCATAGCTCCAAGAGAAAAAAACAACAAAACAAACAAACCTAGAAACCTAAAATTTTGCATCCATTTTTAATGGACCCTGTAACATAAGGTGCCACTTAGTATAGGTGCAAAGTTACAGGTGTCTAGATTCCTTCCTCTTGGAGATATAGTAGTCACACACACACACACACACACACACACACACACACACACACACACACACACACACACACACACACACACAGAGAGAGAGAGAGAGAGAGAGAGAGAGAGAGAGAGAGACTCACAGGCACATCCCTCTATTATTATAGATATATTTTTGTTTAAAACATGAGTACGTCTGTCGCGAGCGGGACGAGAGAGAATTATTGAATCTTTGAATACTCCGGGCTATGACGTCCGAAAGATTTTGCCATAGCTCAGTGGGTTAAAACGCTTGATTCGCAATCTAAGAGTTGTGGGTTAGAATTTCCATCCCACCAAATATTCTTGCTCTTTCAGCAGTAGGAGCGTTATAAAGCGACGGTTAATCCTATTATTCGTTGATAAAGAGTGGAGATGATTATCTGCCTTCCTTCCTAATCTTTTACTGTTAAATTAGGGATAGATAGCGAATATAGCTCTCGTGTAACTTTGCGCGAAATTTAAAACAACATAAAGTTATGTGAATGTTAGATGCGGGGGGAGTTTGTTAAGGCTCGAAACAAATCGGACGTTCTTTGTCTGGCTCTTGTTGAAGGCGATTTAGGCTTAAAAAATTTGCTAAAAAATATAAGAAGAACTTAAATTTATTTCTCATCAAGACAACACATCGCTCAAAGAACTCACTGAGCACTACTGAAATCAACGACAGAAGAGCGGGAAACCGCAAAGATAACAACTACGGGTCCAATAAGACCTTCAAAAGAAATGGCGGGAAAAGGCGTTAAGGCTGAACAAAAGATGAATACAGGTAAGTCAAGTGAAACTGGTAGCTATAACATTAATAATTTCCCATTGCTAGCTCTTTGTAGTTTGGCAAAAAGGGAATTAAATACCGTAAAAAAAAAGTAAAGTTAAGCGAAAGTTGATTAAAGAAATTAATTCTTCGGAAAACTCCGAATTTGAAGAAGAAGCAGTGATGGCTACTAATACTGAGGTAGAGGTAGCTACCCCTGCAACAAAAGTAGGTAGTTTAAGTCCCGTAGATGTAATGCAACAAAACTTAAAACCTAAGGATGTTGATATTACACCGATGAATAATGTACAAAAAAATGACACGGACAGTGATCGAGACTTGGAGGACCAAGGATTTATCACTGTATTATAAAAAAAAACATTAAAAAAACAAACAAACAACTAACACAGCACTATTTTAAAGACAAGACCACCACAATATGCGGTGATAATAGAAGGCATTCCGGGTCAGTATAATCAACCCCTGCTTGTCACAGAGGTAAAAAGATGCAAACCAAATGTTAATATAGTTAACATTAAGCGTTTGCCAAGAGGCGGAGTACTTGTGCAAGGGCAAGATGTGGTCGATCTTAACCGACTACTTAAAGAATGGCCAACAGATGCCTTTAAACCTGGAAATATTAAAATCAACCTTCCAGGAAGTAAGCCGCAACCAAAAGCAATTGAGGTAAGAGGGGTTCATCAAACGATTGACCTGGACCTAGTTAAACAGGCACTTGACGAACAAAACATACCACACACAAAAATTGAGAGAATAACATCAAAGAAAACACAGACACCCACAAATCTAATCAGAATAGATATTGACGACAGTTACAATGTCCAAAATTTAATAACTAGTGGAATAATGTTCTGGTATCAGAAATACCAAGTGGAGCAATTAAAAACTCCGGCAATTGTTGTAACACAGTGTTACAACTGCCAAAGATATGGACATGTTTCAGCAGCCTGCTTAGCATCACCGAGGTGCTGCGGATGTGGCGGGGAACACCATATCAATCAGTGCAAAAAAGAATAAGAAATGCCTAAATGTTGTAACTGTGGTCAAACCCACACAGCAAATTACAAAGGCTGTGAAAAATATAAACAAAGAAAGCAACGTATTTATCAGATTAGAACACCAACAGAACAGAATCAACCGAAAACAAGTAGCTTACCTGAAACAAGCACATCAACAGAACTCAATAAAACAACAAAAACCACGTATGCAGAAATGTTAAAAGGAAAAGAACCACATAAACAACAAGTACAGAACACTAATACACAGAACAAGAACACATTAACAAAAACACAAAAACCAAAAGATAATAACACCATCATACAAGAAACGAATATTAACACAACAGACAAAACAAGCCTGTTTTCAACAGTTTTCAAAAACGTAATTACAGAGTTTATAACAGAATACACCAAACCAAATCAAACAACTAATTTTATAGAACTACTGATCACAATTACGATAAAACACGTCACACCTCATATACCATACATTATAACTACACTAACAGGTTACATGCTCACAGCTCAATGTTCACAGTAGTGTATATCAACATCCAAGGTGCAATAGCTTCCAAGAAACATGAGATCGAAGACCTAATAGAAGAATTAAACCCCCAGATTATAATAATAAGTGAAACTTTAACATATAATAATAATAGATTTAAAATACCTTATTACTCAATAATTAGAAAAGACAGGAAAAATAAAAATGATGAAAACAGAGGCATTATGCTGCTCCACAAAGTGGAGCTATCAGTAGTAGAAATCAAATTAAACAGTAGTAATGAACATGTTACTGTGGATACCCTCCAAACGAATAAAACTAAAATAACCGTAGCAGGAATTTACTGCTCACCCAATAAACAATTAGATACAACTTTACTTAATAACATCTTTTCCCACAATCAAAACTACATAGTTATGGGAGACTTAAACAGTAAAAATGTTTCCTTTGGATGCCGAAGTTCTAATTCAAATGGTAGAAAATTAATACAATTTATTGATGATAACAATATAGCTTTATTGAATGATACCACCCCAACACATACATCCTATGCCACTAACACTCGTGACATATTAGATCTGTGTATGTGTACATATAACTTAAGCCAGAAATTAGTAAAATTTCAAGTGGGAAAAGATGTAGATAGTGATCATCTCCCTATTTTTGGCGTCTTCGATCTCACCCCCTATAAAAATATAACATATAGGAAAGAAAAATTTAATTACAGTAAAGCAGATTGGCAATGCTATAAACAAGAATTAGATAATCTATTACCTAATGAAATTATTAAAGAAGTTAAAACGCATGTCGAAATGGACAACTATTGTCAAACAATCACGGATTGCCTTCAGAAAGCAGCGAAGTTAACAATACCAAAACAACACCATAAAACAACAAACAACACATGGAAACCCACCACAGAAATAATCAACCTAATAAAAAAGCACAGACAACTGAGAAGACAGTACATGATTACAAGAAACAGAGAAACTAAAACACAAATAAACAACATTAGAAATCACATCAGAACTCAAATAAAACAACAAAAACAAAATAAATGGGACAATTACTGTAATAAACTAAACGACATAACTGACCCGAAAAAATTCTGGTCACATCTTAAAAGATTCACAAGTGAAAACACAAACACAAAGAAGTATCCTCCACTTGAACATAATAACACCACTGCACACACAAATAAAGAAATAGCCGAAGCTTTCAAGGATCAACTCCAAAATACATTTAAAACTCACACAGATCCAGATATGAATACAAACTTCTACAATAAAGTCACTAATCACATAGCAAACAATAAACATCAATATGAACCAATATTTCCAGTAAACATAACTGATACAAATACAAGTTCTAACACTGATTTTGAAAGCACATTACTAACAAAGGAAATATCCCTACATGAAATACTAGAAGCAATAAAAAACACCAAAAACAAAGCACCAGGAGAAGATGAAATACAAGCTATTCTCCTAAAAAAGGGCACTCCGAAATTGTTTGACCACCTGAATTTACTATTTAACTTATCGCTATCCTCAGGATATATCCCAGTTTCTTAGAAGCTAGCAAATATATTACTGTTCCATAAGGAAGGAAAACCAGCGAATAAACCAAATAGCTACCGACCAATCAGTCTGACCAGCTGTGTTGGCAAAATTCTCGAAAGAATAATAAGTAATAGACTCTCCACATTCTTGGAGATAGCATCAAAATTACCAGAAGAACAGAATGGATTCAGAAAATTTAGACAAACGACAGACCATTTAATAAGATTAATCGAAACCATAATAGATAGTTTCAACAAAAAAGAATGTACAGTCGCTTGCTTCCTCGATATCGAGAAAGCATTCGACACTGTTTGGCACGACGGTCTAAGGTTCCGAATGAATGAAATTGAACTACCACGAGGAATTATTCGCTGGTTATCTAACTTTCTGGAAAACAGAAAATGTAGAGTAAACGTAGAAGGAACTTTTTCCGAATACTTTACTCCACTAGCTGTGTCCCGCAGGGAGGGGTTGTTAGCGCTATACTCTTCATCATGTGTGTAAACAATATGCCATTGAAGGATCCAAATCATGGATTCTCATCACAGTTCGCAGATGATGTGGCAATCTGGAAAAGTGCTACAACACCCACGATAGCAGCTACAAACATACAACCACAATTAAATAGAATTAGTGAATACTGTGAAAAATATAGAATTAAAATAAACACAGCAAAAACTCAGCTCGTACTCTTTACAAAATCGACAAAACGCAAAAAACAACAGCCAGAAATATATATGAATGGCACTCTACTCCAGATTGCCCAATCAGCAAAATTTTTAGGTCTGACTTATGATTCAAAATTAACTTGGATCAATCATGTCAACGAAATTAAAAATAAAATTTGGCGAAGAACCAACTATGTAAGGAGTCTAACTGGTAAAAACAGTGGAGCATCTACAGATAACATTTTGAAAATATACAAAACATATATTAGACCAGTAATAGACTATGCAGCTCCAGCATGGGTAACTGTAAGTAATAAAACAATCAAAACTAAACTACAAACAATACAAAACACACTTCTTACAACTGCATACAGAGTCCCGAGATCAATATAATCTAAATTCATTCATAATTACTCGAACATACCAACCATATCAGATAGACTCCTAAATATTACAATTAGGTACTTTAACAAAAATTGGATGAAAAATGATTTATTATGCGAACTAGACAGGTACCTCATACATGATGAAGAAAATCCTAAATATCTCTCCCCAATTAACATATATTTTAAATATAAAGAAAAATATATTAAAGCAAAATATGTATGTATATAAACTTTAAATCTTATATTTATAGTTTACATATTTATGTATTTAAAAAAAATAATAATAATATAATAAAATAAATAAATTGCCACCAGCTAACTTGACCTACTGTGAATAATAGACTATAAATGGACGTTGCCCTGAGAAGGACCTAACATAACAAACAGTTAGGGAAAATAAGTTCAGGAAGGAGGAAGAGTTCAAAGAGAACCTGACCCTCCAGGGCAAAATACCCAAATACCATTGATCCATCGGTTAGATGCGAATATTTCCCTCTAATTTCAATCTGAATATAAGACAAACAGTTGAAAACAGAATCTAGTGGCTGGTTCTTGGGTTACTCTTGTTTTGACCGAATAGTGGAATTAGATATTCACTTTTATAGCTCACCCACTGTGTTTTTTTAGCAATTGGACACGTTTGGTTTGTTTCGAATTTCGCGCCAAGCCATTCGAGGGCTATCTACGCTAGCTGTCTCTAATTTAGCAGTGTAAGACTAGAGAAAAGGCAGCTAATCATCACCACCCACTACCAACTCTTGGGCTACTCTTTTACCAACGAATAGTGCGATTGACTGTAACTTTATAACGCCCCCATAGCTGAAAGGGCGAATATGTTTGGTGTGACAGGGATTCGAACCCACAACCATCGGATTACGAATCGAGTGCCTTAACCACATGGCCATGCCGGGGCCCCACTTAACGGGAATGCTAGCTAGCTCTATTCTTTATACCGAAATTTTGTCCCGACGTAAATATTTAATATTTTTCAACGTGCAATTTTACCACCTTTTCACTCAAAACTGAGTCCCAATTTGACGCAGCTTAGGCTAGAGACACGGAACGTTTCCGCTCGGACCCTAGGCCTTTTACCGCACATAAAATATTTAATAGAAACACTAACGTCTAAGGTTAATTCTCTGTTGCCGTACAGCATATAATGCCGAATTCTCTAGTTTCCGATTAATGAAAGTTAATCACAATTATAGCTTTCGAGGCTTATAGTATATTGGTTGTAGCCAACCAATAATATTCTATTTTCTCATCGTCTGCGACAGCTACCTTTTTTATACTCATCAGGCGAGGTTCTCAAAACCTCAGTTGGCAACAATATTCGAAGATAGTTTAATTGATTGAACAAGTACAGGTTTGTGCTGAGTTGACAGGAATTTCTCTTTATGAAAAGTGGTTTTATGAGTCACTGTAATCATAACTGCTTCTTATAGTGTATGAACTTTCTTTTCATCCAAGTAAGATTTTGGTGGTCACTTTTTCAGCGTTTAAATTCCTCAACTAAAAATATTTCTCTTAATTTGTCAAAACTGTTTCTAATAAGCATAGAATTACACCATCAATCAAAATAACCTTTTTTTTGTACCGTGGTGGAATTTCATACAAGTTTGATTATATTACTTGTTATACCCTTGAAACTTTTAAGGATAAGCCTCCAGTCTTAACTCTTATGATTTGAGGATAACTCCTTTAACCTTATTATAATCTGTGCAATCTTCTAGAGAGAGTTTCATTAGCTCCCTGGACTTTGTCAGTCAGAACACTCTAACAATAACGACCATTCCTTGGTGGGCCGTTCCATGGCTTGGACAACTTTCTCAAAATGCTGGAAATTGTTATCAACTTTAATTTTCATTAAGTTGCCTGACTTTAATATATTGAGTTCAAAGTTGACATTTTCCTTTCGAAATTTACTCTAATGTCTATTTGTTTCAGCTTTATTTCTTTCTCGATTTCGATACGTTTACTTTCTCTTTCAGCTTCGATACGAGCTTGCTCAAGCTCGATTTGTTTGAGTTTCAAATGAATTTCTAACTTATCTTTCTCACTCAACACTGATTGGCTAGTGGAGACACTAATGCTTTCTCACTCAACACTGATTGGCTAGTGGAGACACTAATGCTTTCTCAGTCAACACTGATTGGCTAGTGGAGACACTAATGCTTTCTCAGTCAACAAATCATCATCGACTAGTATTTCAATAATAAGCTTTTTAGTTCATTTTTTGTCATTGATTTTTAACCTCTAGTTCTAAGATTCTGGCAATTTAAAGCAATTTATTTGTGTTATAACTTTCTAGTTGTTCGAGGTAATTCAAGAAAACCTTGATAATCAGACGTGATCAAATTTTGTTGGCACTGATAAGTATAAATTGAATTATGATTTGAATTTATTTCGAATTTTGTTTCTGATTCAGATTTCGGACACAAACCCCATTTTATTATTGTTCGGTATTATAACTTGTACATCATTCATGATGTTCATACAGTCTGTCTCATTAAACGTATTACACATGTAGATATTTAATGTAATATGCATTTCTCAGCGTGAAAACGCTAAGTGTTGCGTATTATAATTCGTCTCGGACGAGTCTCCGATTTATTATGTCTCGTTCGTTACGTACTACGGTTCCATATATCCGGGAATTTTAAATTAGAAGTTAATTAAATGTCAATATATATTACATTTATAGTATTTGCTCACAAGATTAATACAAGTGTAGTTTAATATACAAACATTATAATTTATAGTAACTGTGGCTACAAATAATTATTTATATACAAAAAGTATAAATAGTCACAAACAGTAGGCATAACAATTCCGTTACAATTATTAAGAGTGGAAAGCGTGTAATGAGCATTTTAAATGTCTCATTTAATTTCGACTTCCAAAAGAAAGAACTTACGTTATTGGAATATCAAACTCATGTACACATTTCTTATAGACTTCTTATGTTTTATGATTTGTTTGTATGTTGAAAGACGGTCGTGGTGTGTTCTTATATCGAGCGAGAATCTGTTAAGAAGATAGGTATTGAGTGATCCTTGAAGGTAGCATGAATGTTCGGAGCATTGCGAACAGTTATTTAAATACACGATCTGTCTAAATACTGGCCGATTGTGGTTACTGGGGATGTTAAGATATCAAGTATTGAGATACCTGTGAAAGAATAGTCGATCATAACTACTCGGAGGTAAAAAAAATACCCAAGTATTGAAGTGTCTGTCTGAGGAATGGTCGATCATAACTACTCGGAGGTAAAAAAATACCCAAGTGTTGAAGTGTCTGTCTGAGGAATGGTCGATCATAACTACTCGGAGGTAAAAAAATACCCAAGTATTGAAGTGTCTGTCTAAGGAATGGTCGATCATAACTACTCGGAGGTAAAAAAATACCCAAGTATTGAAATGTCTGTCTGAGGAATGGTCGATCATAACTACTCGGAGGTAAAAAAAATACCCAAGTATTGAAGTGTCTGTCTGAGGAATGGTCGATCATAACTACTCGGAGGTAAAAAAAATACCCAAGTGTTGAAGTGTCTGTCTGAGGAATGGTTGATCATAACTACTCGGAGGTAAAAAAAATAACCAAGTATTGAAGTGTCTGTCTGAGGAATGGTCGATCATAACTACTCGGAGGTAAAAAAAATACCCAAGTATTGAAGTGTCTGTCTGAGGAATGGTCGATCATAACTACTCGGAGGTAAAAAAATACCCAAGTATTGAAGTGTCTGTCTGAGGAATGGTCGATCATAACTACTCGGAGGTAAAAAAATACCCAAGTATTGAAGTGTTTGTCTGAGGAATGGTCGATCATAACTACTCGGAGGTAAAAAAAATACCCAAGTATTGAAGTGTCTGTCTGAGGAATGGTCGATCATAACTACTCGGAGGTAAAAAAATACCCAAGTGTTGAAGTGTCTGTCTGAGGAATGGTCGATCATAACTACTCGGAGGTAAAAAAAATACCCAAGTATTGAAATGTCTGTCTGAGGAATGGTCGATCATAACTACTCGGAGGTAAAAAAAATACCCAAGTGTTGAAGTGTCTGTCTGAGGAATGGTCGATCATAACTATTCGGAGGTAAAAAAATACCCAAGTATTGAAATGTCTGTCTGAGGAATGGTCGATCATAACTACTCGGAGGTAAAAAAAATACCCAAGTATTGAAATGTCTGTCTGAGGAATGGTCGATCATAACTATTCGGAGGTAAAAAAATACCCAAGTCTTGAAATGTCTGTCTGAGGAATGGTCGGTTATGACTGATGCAAAGCTGAGAAGCGTTAAGTGTTTACTTGTTAAAAATAATAGGTACATTAAACTACCGATATCAACTTGGTCATAAGTTTTCAAACGTTTAAACTAATTTCTCGTATTTTCTAGTGGTAAAGCATGTTACTCAATCGTATAAGTATCCATTAATTTTCCCCAAAATATCTCCTTTTTCTAAAGAGGTATCTATATACTTTATGTAGTAGTTATTAAATGTATTGTGTATAGTTTAAACAGAATATTCACAAAACATTCAGATAAAAATTAAATTATAAAGAATCATACTTCAGTTGTATACAGCCTTGACTGCAATTAGTGTTAATGTTAATTGATATTCAAAGTTTAAATGTCTGTTTTTGAATTTCGCGCAAAGCTACTTGAGGGCTATCTGCCCTAGCCCTCCGTAATTTAGCAGTGTAAGGGTAGAGGGAAGGCAGCTAGTCATTACAACCCACCGCCGAATCTTGGGCTACTCTTTTACCAATGAATAGTTAGATTGACCATCCCATTATAACGTCTCCACGACTGGAAGAGCGAGCATGTTTGGTGTGACTCGATTCGAACCCGCGACCTTAAGATTACGAGTCGAACACCTTAATCTATTTGGCCTTCAAAGTTAAATGAATGTTTGATCACAATATTGTTGCGGAAGGATTATTCGAAAAATTTACAAGTATTTTTCCGTGTTATATCATTTCTAGTAGCGTATCCAGAATACATTACAAGCTTGTTGTTCTAACAATACGTTATAAAAATAATTATGTATTATATTGTAACAGGACGTTCGTTCTTTAGGGCTAGGTCATCAGTTTTTTACGTTTGCAAGCTGTAAAAATATTTTTTCTCTCTTATTCTTAAAGTTATTAATAAGTGTTAAAAAGTTTTCGTGTTTTATGTTTGCAAATAAACGTTATTTATAACAGGTAAAGTTTGTTAATGTTTTATTAGAACGTTATTATATACATACAAGTGTTAAATTTCCTTAAACGATTAACACAGAAACAAGCACATTTCTGAGTCAATAGCACAGGAAATGAGCTGTACCTAGTAAGCTAAACTGACTTTCATCACTCGTGTTACGAAAAATATTTCATGGTTTTGAAGTTACATTTTTTTTAAATAATTTCCCTAATATGTAGCATCATTTCCTTTATTAAAGCTACATTAATTCTGTGTAACCGAAATTCGATTTGCTTGGCTTTACAGACCTTAATTTCGTGACGATTAAAATAATCTCCACCATGCACGACAAATTACTTTTTACTCCAATTACAGTCATTACAAATACATGCAGAATTTTTGATTACCTAATTTTTAATAATTAAAATAGCGTACGTTTTTAACATAGACTTTTATAAATTTACATAAATGTACGTGATTAGTTATTACAGGAAAAAGAACGCGCATTTTGGATATCTTTACAATATTGTTACAAACATCACGTCTTTAACCGGGCAGAGATTGGAGAAAACCTACTTTGATATACGTGTAGAATATATTATGTCTGGGGGGTGGGCATATCATGGGTTATCCGTTTTATGTGATGACTATTTTAGAACAAAGTGTAGCCGGTTTACGAACTGAGTTTGTTTTCTGTTAAATGTGTTAATTCTCCGAGAACAAATGTCGCGCAGATAGCCCTCGTGGAGTTTCGCATGAAATTCAAAAACAAACAACAAAGTGTAGCCGGTGTACGAACTAACCTTGTTTTCTGTTAAATGTGTTAACTATCCGAGAACAAAGTGCAGCTTGTTTACGAATTGAGCTTGTTTTCTGTTAAATGTGTTAATTCTCTGAGAACAAATGTAGCGCAGATAGCCCTCGTGTAGCTTTGCGCGAAATTCAAAAACAAAAAACAAACAATAAAGTGTAGCCGGTGTACGAACTGAGCTTGCTTTCTGTTAAATATAATTGGTGTTTCAGAATGGCTGTTACTGGTGGCTTGTCCAGAGATAGACAATGTGATTGATGTTCATAGTGAACGTTATATGGTCGATCTCCTGTAATATGTGCTAATTAATGCAAATTCACGATATATATATTGAATAGGTTAACTTTGTTGTTGAGTGCAGTTCACGTTTTATTGGCCAGAAATCTTGGTTACACAGTGAAAAGGGTGTGATTTTTGACTGTGAAAAATTTAGTTCTTTATTCATAAAGTATTTACATGTTCATTACGTTCGAATTGATTAGTTGTGTCCGCCATGATATTTCTTTAAAAGATATGCGGTGACTTTTATTGGTAAAACAGTAATCAGAGTAGTCTATATTAAAAAAATGACCGAGTAGTGTTGTTGTTTTTGTTTTTCCCCCTCTTAGTAACAGTTATCACAACTTGAGAAACATTTTGTTGCAACTGCTTGAGTTACACAAGCAGAAATAAGACGAACTATTTTCAACACTGCTGTGGAGCACAGTTATCACGAGCCTACAATAGTGATGTTGTTGTAATGTAGAAAAATAGATATTTTGCTTCACTGCGTATCAAGTATTAGTAACGAGAAACAGAAATACCTAGCCCGTTCCCGTAGCAACCTATTTAGTTCATCCAATGTTCACTCGATAATATAGGAGCTAGCAGGGTCTAATGTCAAAGGGACTACCGAGGTGTTAGTTGATTAATCCGATACACTTGGATGGCCAGTCTTCTACGAATTCTTTCTGGTTGGTTAACGGACTGTAAACCTGATTCACGGACGACGTATTTAACTAGTGTGGGCTTTAACCACAATGCTACACTTAGACCTGACTGAAAGCATTAAAGTCAGACAGCCAGCTCCATCCACCAGGTTATGTCTCGCAGGGTAAGAAATTTTTTTTAGTTTTAAATTAAACCGTCGTGACAGAAATATCGGTTTTACTGCACAAAGGTGCTCATCTGAAATCAACTTTGTAAGAAAAATAAAAAAATTCAAGTTCTGTCGTTCATTCACAGGACAACTAAAGTTATATGAACCTAAAAATTTTGATTCGTATATTTTTTAAAAGGACATAAATGTGAATTGAAAGCATGTTAATGTTTTGTTTGTTTTAGAATTTTCGCGCAAAGTTACATCAAATATTTCGGCGCAATCTGGTTGTAATTTTTAACTGATTGACTAGAAGGAATGTAGATAGTTGATAACGTCTAACTCTTGAGCTACGTTTCTTTTTAATGACAGAATAATGTGACATTGTCATCGCATTTAAGAGTACCTACGACTTGGCATCGCATACTGCGTTTTTGCAGCAGTGTGCTGTGAACCCTGAGCTCTCGGATTCACAGTTCGAACATGCTTATCACCGAGGTCACGCTTGGCTCTCAGGAGAAACATAAATAAAACTAAATCATTTTATATTTCTTAATAGTTCTTAACAGGTGGGTTAAGGCGTTCGACTCGTAATCTGAAAGGTGCGGGTTCGAATCCCCGTCGCACCAAACATGCTCGCTCTTTCAACCGTGAGGGCGTTATAATGTTACAGTCAATCCCACTTTTCTTTAGTAGAAGAGTAGCCGACTAGCGCAGATAGTCCATCGTGTAGCTTTGAGCGAAATTCAACAAACAAACAAACAATATACATTTATTTAAGAAGACTGTTTGGTTCAAGTAAAAACAATATTAGTTATCGTTATTTAAATTCATTAAATAAGCGCCGACATAATACTGACAACATTTCTTGATTTTAAGTTGTAAATCTTTATTATTAGGTTAAAAAAATCAGTCGTTCCCAAAACGTTTCTCTGAATCTGTGTAATATCCTGTGGATAGTGGACATTTTGATAAATATATTCACAATAGTTTGAGAAGAAAATCGCTTTAAGCTATCTGCTCTGCTCATCTTGGAAAATTGAGCCGTGGTCAAAATTTTAGCTATTCCACTAGGGGTGGGACATTTAGTGTTTTCATTTATTGTTGACAGAAATTTTGAATTTAAATATTTGTCTTCAAGGAGGCTTGAAATACAGTTAGAAACTGGAGGTTTTCTTCACGCGTTGTTTAGGATCAACATGTAGGGGGCGTGTTGCGATTTGAGAATTGAACTGTAGATATTTGAACGAAATAAATACTCGCTTTGAAAGTGTTTAGACGTGAAAGATACTACGTTAGGGATTTTATGGTTCGCACAAGCCGTAAACAGATAATTAGTAGAAAAGAAATCTTTATTTCCGAAACTGGTAGTATAAAGCTACATAACGTCAGTCTGCATTCTGTACACCACTGGGAATTAAACCTCAGATTTTAGTGTTGCAAGTTTTTAAAGTTACCGCTGACCCGCCAGAAAACTTATTTATGAAACATGTTTTTGATTGTTTGTAGTTAAGCGCAAAGGGCTATTTATCTGTGTTGTCCCCACCACGGGTATCGAAACCCGGTTTCTAAAAGTGTAATTCTGAAGATTTAGGTTTTCCACTGGGGGAGCATTGAAGCGTGTAAAGTTGCAAAGGCATCAATGTAAGCTCGGTGTACATGACCAAGTAGGCTTCAAAATAGCGTAATCAGATATGTCCCGAAAGGTGTCATGTTACCTATTATAATTTAGCTCGGACGAGTCTCCGATTTATTATGTTGCGTACGTTACGTATTACGATTTCAAGTAGCCGGAAGTTTAAACTTAAATTTAGAAGTGAACTAAATGTTGATATGTATTAAACTTATGATATTTGCCAACAAGATTGATACACACAATTTTCTTTCTTAACACAAATATATTTTAATACATAAACAATACACTTTATGAAAAACGGCTGTTACTAATAGTTATTATAAATAATGGTTTATATACAAGAGTTTTAGAAACAGTACTGAGTCTTCTATCTGATCTGGAACTTAATTTTTTATCGACGGTTCATGGAGAACGAATTAATTCTATGTTCATACACTGGTACACTTTTCTTAACAGCGAGCTAGTTAGCTGCTTCACTGAGCACACGTCAGGTTTTCACCGACTAACAATATCTGAGGTCCTTGTTGAAATACTGAACTAAATTATCTGAAGTTGAACGGTTCGTAATGTTCCAAATATATAAACATTTCCAGTCAAATATTTGTAGTTTCCCGACTAATAAGCGTTTATCACAATTATTGTTTCTGCGGCTCGTAGTATACTGACTGTAGCGAGCAAACAATATTCTATTATTGTCTCTCGGTGCCTCGATTTATCATCTTTATACTATATTCTCGAACATTCAACAATACTCAAATATACACTAGTGTTTTCGTAAAACATATATTGTTGATTCTTACTCCCGAGAATATTCTATAAATTTAGAGAACAGGCGAAACTTGCGCAATACACATTCAACAATATACGTCACATACATAAAACCGTAGCAAACGTAGATATTAAAATAATTGTATGACAGTCAGAAGTTCAAGAAACTCCTTGAAATATATCAGAAGGTAAAAGTTTGTTTGAAACTTGCCGGTTGTAACATAAGTGTTATCGTGTGCGATGAGGATTGATAATCCCAAGGTCCATTCACACAATATATCGGTGGATACATCCTGCACTTTCAGGTGCAGGGAAGCTATACCTGGAATTTAAGGGTATTTATGTAAACTACAAGTACTACTGATCGATTGTCCACCCCCCGCTAGTACAGTGCTAAATCTAGGGATTTACAACGCTCAAATCAGGCGATCGATTACCCTTGGTGGGCTCAGCAGATAGCCCGATGTGGCTTTGCTATAATAAAACACGCACATTGACCAGTTATCCTACCTCAAATCAGTAGTTCTAAATTATGGACAGATTTGCCGGAATCTTTGGGTCTTTAACTGGCTGTGTTAAACAAGTTGTTGTTCAGATTTAAGATACCGAACTAATAGATAGTCTCCATTAGATGGCATTTTATTTTATTTTCCGTCTCCAAAGTAACAGTGACATCTGGTGACGACGACATTAAATAATAAACAAATTCACGTTTGGAAGACATTTTTATTATAATTATCTTTCATCTACATTTAAGGAAGATTGTTTGTTTGGTTGTTTGCTTCGGGGCAAAGCCACAACGGACTTTCTGCTGTGTCCACCGCGGGGGAATCGAACCTCGAATTTTAGCGTTATAAGTCAGTAAAGTTACCTCTGATCCAGCGATCGAGATATAAGAAAGAAATATGTTGAATTAAAATGATAAAACGCGCACGCACGCACAAACGTGCTTCAGTGTCATCGGAATTTTATGATGTGACCGTGGTTTGGTTGTAAATGAGAACGACTTAAAAATTAAAACTGCTGTAATGTACTACGACAGTCTTTCAGAAGTTAGTATTCGGAATATCCCATCGTATCCATGACAACTAGCACAACACGGAATTTTGCGTGTATCTCTGCTTATTAATTTACGATAATACGATATAATCTAAGTAAAACAGTTTTGTACGATACCGGTAGTAAAAGCCAATTAGTTTAGCAGAATGTACAAAACTAGTTTATGAGCAAAACAAGATCACGCACTATTTAAAAATGTTTTTGTTAATTCCAGTAAGACCCACATAACAATCATGATAAAATTCAATTTCATTTTAAAGGAATTTTGAAAGATTGCGTCTGGTTGTTCAGTTGTTTTATGTCTCAAAGTTAAAATCAATTAGCATTATTGCATTAACTAATGAATTAATGACGTATATAGCTGAATAAACCCTTCAGTTGTTAAGCGGTGAGTTTGAGGGTTTATAATACTAAAACCTGAGGTTTGATCTCCGAGGTGACCTTAGCTCATATAACTTATTTGCAGTTTTGCTCATTGAAATTGTTTCGCGAGTTTAGGCTAAGATGCTAGAATAACTGAAAGCTTAATTTATAAACACTAAAAGAACAACCCAGCCAACAGCTTGAAGTGCATAAGCAATGAATACTGAGTAATATGAAACACATAAGCTGTTGTTTTGAATTAAGCACAAAGCTACACAATGGCCTATCTGTGCTCTGCCCCCCACGGGTATCGAAACCCGGATTTTAGCGTGTAAGTCCGCAGACATACCGCTGAGCCACTGGGGGGCAACACATAAGCAATGAATACTGAGTAATATGAAACACATAAGCTGTTGTTTTGAATTAAGCACAAAGCTACACAATGGGCTATCTGTGCTCTGCCCACCACGGGTATCGAAACCCGGATTTTAGCGTGTAAGTCCGCAGACATACCGCTGAGCCACTGGGGGGGAACACATAAGCAATGAATACTGAGTAATATGAAACACATAAGCAATGAATACTGAGAAATCAACCAATAAAGAGCAAATACAACTTACAACTCGGCCAATTAATTGAGCAGCATAAACAACAAAACATATTTAGAAGTTCCATTAGTACGGGATTATTCATGAAAAATGTGAAGTAAGATCACCTTAATGTATCATTTTCTTTATTTCGTGTGAAGGAACTATCGTAAATCTTTGTTTTGATCATTCATAGATGTTATTTGTTCAATGACGGATGGCTCTTTATGTTTACAAAACATGTGAACATGTGGTTAAATTTGATAGTGGAATAAGTTTTTAAGTCACCCATACCCGTTTACAATCTCGTCCTCAAGACGTGTCCGGCAACGGTCAATTGCAAACTCTCCCTTTGTTAACCTGAAAACGACCTGAGAAGGTCGAAACGTTGTTCTCTGCTTTATTTTGGTAAAAGTGTTAATACCAATACCAGCTGCTCTGAGATACAAATTTGATCATCTGTGAAGTCACGCATGAAACTCCAGTTGTTTGAGGGTATTTAGGACACTCCAGTTGTTTGAGGGTATTTAGGACACTCCAGTTGTTTGAGGAAGGCTATAAAACTCCAGTTATTTTAAGTTACTTATGAAAATTAGTTATCAGAAGCTATTTATAAAATTGTATTTGTTTGACTTTACTTATGAAACTTTGGTGGTTTCAGGCTGTTAAATATTAACACAAAATTTGTGGTCTATATCAAACCTCTACACACGCTAAGGAAAGTAATAAGTTAATAATACACCATGAATTAAACCAAAGCCGTATTATCAGAAGATTGTTTAAGAAAACCGGTAATGTTATTTATAAGCTGTTATATAACGATAGTTTGGTTTATCTCACAGTTTCTCAGACAGTAATACGCGTCACCTAACAATGAACGGTGTTAGAGTATTGCTTTGTTATCGAACTAAAGGAACATTTTACTAAAGTCTTGTATATTTCGGCAGCGTGTAGAATGTCATGAAAGACTGGCAGATGGACAGTAAGAAGGTTCTTCATCGTACGTCCTCGCTACTTCAGAACAAGTCCTTCACTGACGTTACCTTCATCGTTGGCCCGACGACGGCGTCCAAAAAATATGTTGGCCACAAGGTCCTTCTGGCTATGACGAGCCCTGTGTTCGAGTCTATGTTTTATGGAGACATGGCGGACAAAGCTAAAGTTATTCGAGTAGCAGATATTGCTCCAATCGGGTTTGAAAACCTACTCAGGTGAAACAGAATATTTCATTGGCTAATTAAAAAACATCAACAAGAAACCTTTTTATGGTTTATACAAATTCGTTGGTAAATATATATTTCCACTACAATCTTGTATCTTAATACAAATTCATTGGTAAATAGATATTTCCACTACAATGTTGTATCTTAATACAAAGTCATTGGTAAATAGATATTTCCACTACAATGTTGTATCTTAAGTGTTGTTGTTATTTGCAATTAAGCACAAAGCTACACAATAAGCTATGTGTGTTCTGCCCACCACGGGTATCGAAACCCGGTTTCTAGCGTTGTAAGTCCATAGAAATACCACTGAGCCACTGGGAAGCTTCTTAAGTGTATTTGTAATATCTAAAAACAAAAACGAGATGAAAGCAGTATCTTTATTATATACTGAAGCATTACTTTCAACGTTAGACATTTTTATATAGAGGTTAAAAAATATATTATAGATAATTTACGTTTTAGTTCTCTCTTTAAAATCAATATTAACCTCAGCAAGAGAGAGTAAACGTACGAGTATAGAAGAAAGATATTTGTGTGATAGAGAATAGCGATATAAAAATAAAGTAACACTTATTTGATAAAGAATAACTGGCACATTAAATATTGCCTGACTAGTACTGTACGTGTGAGGTAATATTATCTGATAATAAATATTCATACTGACATCTATTTAATAGGGAACAAATGTCAAGATTGTGTATCTAATAAAAAGAAGATATATTGTGTATTTTACGGAAAAAGTCTAGGAATATACGTTTCTAATCGAAGAGAAACATGAAAACTATGATAAAGTATATATCATAATTAGCTTGTGGCAGGGCATTCTATCACAAACAGGATACACCTGTGTAATATGATATTTAACATTAAAAGAAACAAAGGAAAGAAAATGAACGTATAAAAATAATATTTTTCTGATGAAAAAGGAATTTATAAAAATCATTTGAATCTGATGGCACTAAAGAACAATACGTACCTGACGAATATTAACAATAAAGAATACTGAGTATGTATCTGGTGAACAACGGTACGTACCTGACGAATATTAACAATAAAGAATACTGAGTATGTATCTGGTGAACAACGGTACGTACCTGACGAATATTAACAATAAAGAATACTGAGTATGTATCTGGTGAACCACAGTACGTACCTGACGAATATTAACAATAAAGAATACTGAGTATGTATCTGGTGAACAACGGTACGTACCTGACGAATATTAACAATAAAGAATACCGAGTATGTATCTGGTGAACAACGGTACGTACCTGACGAATATTAACAATAAAGAATACCGAGTATGTATCTGGTGAACAACGGTACGTACCTGACGAATATTAACAATAAAGAATACCGAGTATGTATCTGGTGAACCACGGTACGTACCTGACGAATATTAACAATAAAGAATACCGAGTATGTATCTGGTGAACAACGGTACGTACCTGACGAATATTAACAATAAAGAATACCGAGTATGTATCTGGTGAACAACGGTACGTACCTGACGAATATTAACAATAAAGAATACTGAGTATGTATCTGGTGAACAACGGTACGTACCTGACGAATATTAACAATAAAGAATACTGAGTATGTATCTGGTGAACAACGGTACGTACCTGACGAATATTAACAATAAAGAATACTGAGTATGTATCTGGTGAACAACGGTACGTACCTGACGAATATTAACAATAAAGAATACGGGGTATGTATCTGGTGAACAACGGTACGTACGTGATAAAGAATAATGGAAAATAATATTAAATATATGTGTGTGTGATAAACAACAAGATAATATGTAGCTGGGAGGAAAGATGCCAGAAAAATGTATGATTCTGATACAAAAAATATTAAGATAATAATATATGTCTGTCTTACTGACATTTACCTACCGAAAGTTTGTATTATTCTTATTTCTTTGTTGAACTGTGAGAACCCAAAACGTAGGCGGTTTTACATTGGTTGCATGAGGTTAAAGCTAGATTATTAAAGAGATGAAAACTGTATTATTTGACTGATGTAAAATTGCTTGCACAGCTTTTCAGCTTGTCATATTGTGAAAAAGAAAAGGTTGATATAACATACGTAACGACGAAACAGTTTTATAAATTCCAGCTGATCTTAGCTATTGTCAACTCTGATGAATTGAGTTTTCGTGGAAAATGAAATGTGTAAAACCAGATATTGCTTACAAAATCTTTTAGAAACTCAGATTAAAAATTAATGATATGGTTTTAGGTGATTAAATCTTTACTGAAAGTTTGTATTTTATTTTACAAGTTGTAGATACGACCTTTTCTTTCCTTAACCCTACAAATCAAATCAGTGATTTTTTTTTTAGACTCTTGATCCGCGGAAAGTTTCGCATGACGTAATGATCTACACATTTCGTTGGTTCGTAATTTATATGATCGTAATAAAATGAAACGGAGTATATAGCTTACTGTGCAAGCCGTTTTGCTAATAATTTCTTTCCTTTACATGATATCTGAATTTTGTGGAACTGTAAAAATAAATTCACCTTTCATTTTAGAGAATAGCATTTTTCACCAGGGGGAGCTTGTATCTACATTACAAAGCAGATTTTGTCTACTTTGGTGTGCCTAGCGAAAATTTTCAAACTTTACATCCTCTGATTTACCAAGAAAATTTCATGAGTGCTTTGGCACCCCAGAGGAGTTATGAAAATAAAAAAGGGGTGCTTTGTTAATTTCTCCTGTTGAACGGGAGTTAACAACCGTTTCAAATTTCCCAATTCTTATTGTCTTAATGCAAAGAAATAATATTCACTCACACTGTCCGACCGCGTCTGAGTCGAAAGCCTTTGAATAAAAAATTTAATTGAAATATTCTCTTTGCTATATACAAAGTGTAACAGGCACGTGCCGTGTCTTTAGAATGAGTAAAATGACTGTTTATATCGCTACAAGTTGCTCTAATACATAAATCAGGAAGAATGGTAATCCTTCCATTTCATCTGTAAAAAGGATATGGTGGAGGTATCAACAATATCAGTTTTGTTAAATTTTCGTCCAACCCTGCTCGGGAGTTATCTGCACTAGTCTCCCTAATTTTCAGGTTGTACACTAGAATAAAATCATCTAGTCAATGTCACCTGCCTTCATTTCTTGGATTACTCTTTATCAACGAATAGTGCGACTGACCGTTATATTATAATGTCCTTACGAATTTCGATCTTGCAACTATGATTGCAAGTCGAACGTTCTAATGCCAACCAGTGTCAAACTGTCAACTGACTGAAACGCCTTCTTACAACTCAAAATTCGCATGACTATAACAAAGACTTGTTGTCCATAAAGAAACTAATATTAGCTCACATGAGCAAATTGTTTATTTGTTTTTTAATTTCGCGCAAAGCTACTCGAGGGCTATCTGCGCTAGCCGTCCTTAATATAGCGGTGTAAGGCTACAGGGACGGCAGCTGGTCATCACCACCCACCACTGACTCTTGGGCTACTCTCTTACCAACGAATAGTGTGATTGACCGCCACATTAGTACACCCTTACGGCTGAAAGAACGAGCGTGTTTGGTCCGACTGGGATTCGAACCCGCGACCTTCAGGTTACACAGTTTGGGTCGCGAATTTGTTTGTTTGTTTGTTTGACGTTAAGCACAAAACAAGACGTTAAACAAGAATGTGTATTAAGCTCATATTTATGTGACCAAACTTTATTATTATTGTGTATTTATGCATGTATGTATATATTGTATTCCCATAAATGAATGTAAAACAATAAGCACGTCTTTGCCGTGTATACAGAGGAAGATGCAGGTTTAAGAGTATTAAAACCTATTTTGATTTTATTTTTATAGATACGCTTACACAGATGCTCTAAATCTTGAAACGGTCGAAGATGCTATGCTAACAGCAACGGCTGCCAAGAAATATCTGCTTCCTCATCTCTTGCGAGAATGTTTCAACTACATCGAGAATAACGTTTCACACACAACCGTGTGCCAGGTTTTGGAATTTGCTCTCAATCTTGAAGCACATTATCTCGTTTTCCAGTGCCTCAACATAATCGACAGACAATCATATCACGTGCTGACGTCATCAAATTTCTCACAAATCAGCCTTTCTATTCTCGAAACAATTGTGCAGCGAAAGCATCTTAATATTCACACAGAGATTACTTTGTACAATGCACTGTTTCAATGGGCCCAGGAGGAAGCAAAGCGGCGTAATCTCGAACCCACTCTCGATAATCTAAGGACTGTAATGGATGCAACATTACCGTACATTCGGTTTCTTGCCATGACTGCAGAGGATTTCAGCAAAGGCCCAGCTAAGGTTGGACTACTTTCTAAAGAGGAGTGTTTTCATATATTCATGAACCTTGCTGTACCTGGTATTACATCTGTACCACGAGGAATCTGTTCGGATACTTCCAGACGTACTCCTCCGCCAGAATTTTACGTGTGTAGCCGTTTCAAACCCGTGTCATTTCACACTCCAATTCGACCACTACGAGTTTTTGGAGTTCGTTTTACTGTCACCAACATGGATGTCTTTGTAGTGGGACTTGGTATTTCCGTTAGGTTAGATGTTGGGTATTATTCCGCTAAAAAACCGAGTTACGATGGGTTACTTCGGTGCACGTGCAAGTTTCCTGATGAACGTCTGGGTCGTGAAGAACATAAAGTAAACTTTGTGCTTGCTAAGGATAAAGATGTTAGAATCAAGTTTCGAAAACCACTCTTCGCTCGTAAAGGTTTGGAATACGAACTTGAACTCCAGACACGATCAGCTGTAGCTCAAGATATTGTTGCACCGAATAACCGCGGCAGAAAGCACGAAGAAACAGCAGAGGGCGCTATATTTCAATTTTCCGCTTTCAAAAGAGGGCTCCAAAGTCAGATGTTGGAAGTAATGGAGTTCTCCGAAATTCTCTTTTATTATTAAAGCAGCTTCAAGATATGTAAGAACAGCTACTTAGTTATAAATTTATTGTTTCAAATTCTGTACATTATTTGACCTTGGAAACGCTTCTCTGGATTAACAGATTACAATTTAAAAAGTCGAGAAAATGTGTAATAAGATGTGTGTAATTCACGTTTGAAATATGTTAACTATTTCACGATGTTTTTACTACAGATTTAACTCATTGTATATGAATATTGCAATGTATTATTTATACCTAAATCTCTCAAGGAAATAACTTGTGTAGACGGAAAAGAAATAATTCTGTAGGAAGTTTTTTACGTATTTTCGACATACAATTAAAATTAATAACGTATGAATGATTTAAAGACTTCGTAGGAAAAAAAGTTTGCTATTACAAAGTACATTAATTACATGTTGAGAAACACTTTTATGTAATTAAATGTAAGTAAAAGTCTTTTCAACAATGTAAATTAACTACGATCATTTTGTGGGCATTGTTAAACGAATCTTTATTACACGAATTATTAATAATACAGTATAACAAATTAAATTACCAAATTGTTACACCAGGAATGAGTAATACGCATTTCTTGATAATTAACAATGAAATATGAGTTGTTCATAACCCTAACAAACAAAGTGGATAATTTGTGACCTTATAAGAAGTGATATAGAGAATACTTGTGTTTTTGACAAGTAATATGTGAAGTATTTATAACCACCAAAGAAGTGACGTTTTGGTTTTTAATTTCGCACAATGCTACTCGAATCTGATTTAACAGTGTAAGACTAGAGAGAAGGCAGCTAGTCATCACCATTCACCGCCGACTCAAAAAAAAATAGTGGGCCTGACCGTAACATTATAATGCCCCCACGGCTAAAAGGACGAGCATATTTGGCGCGATGAGGATTCGAACTCGCGACCCTCAGATTAGGAGTCGAACGCCTTAACCCACCTGACCATAAGAAGTGACGTAGGAAATATTTGTGTTCTTGAGAAGTTAAATGTAAGACACTGATGTAAAATAACTCTAACAAGCAAAGTGTAAAGAATTTGTAACGTTAAGAAGTAGCATAGATAATACTTGTGTTCTTGACAAGTAAAATGGGAAATTATCATAATCTTAGGAAGCAAAATATGGAGTATTTCTTACCCTAACAATTAATACGTTGAACTTGTGACGGTTAACAAGTAAGATATTTGTAACCCTAAAAGCAGTGTGTGGAACACTCGTGACTCCAACAAAGAAAGATGTGGAATATTATTGATTTCATTATGTAAGATACGAATCAGTTGTGATTTTAACATGTAAAGTAAAGATATGACCTTTATAAGTAAAATATAAAGTTTTTCTTGTTAAGGTCACAAAGTGTCAAAACGAGTACGTTATGAAATTCTCGTTCACTAAGAAATAAAAGTTGATTCGAACAAACGAATTTATTTTAATTGATAAGATAATAATTCACACACTTAACGATTTAGATTAAATAAATGTTCACGTATCTGTTATGTGTGTTTGAAGGAGTGGATTTATAAGAAGAGTGGAAAGTAATGTAAGTGGTTTGAATTTCACGTAAAGCTACACGAGGGCTATTTGCGCTGGCCGTCCTTTAACAGTGAAAGTCTAAAGGTTGGCTGGTGTTGGTTGGTTTGACGTTTTATGGTGCCAAAGCTATATATAAGCCAGTTTAGCTAGTCAGTACCATTCACCGCAAGCTCTTGGAGTACTCTTTTAGTGGGATTGACCATCACGTTATAACGTACTCACAACCGTAAAAGCGAGCATGTTTATTTAGACAGGGGTCCGAACCTGGTTGCAAGTCGAACGCCATATGTACCTGGCCCACATAATACGTTGTGTAATGCTATGACTACTGAGAACTGTTAGGGATGTGACTTAGCATACAATAATTCTTCAAAATATATAAATTTACTATTAAGTTACTTGTACGAAGCTTGATTTGAAAATATTATACAGTACCTTTGTGGGTATACAATGTCTTTTCTGACGAAGGACTGGAATTCAAATTTTTGGTGTAGTTTTTGTAATAATGATTTATACCTACAAAATTGTGAAATTATTCTTTTGTTTGTATTATTGTAAAATATTTGTCTATATTCAGCTGGCAAGGTTTATGTATTCACGCCTTTTTACATACAGCATGCGTGAGCTCATATTAGTTGTAAATTTACATCTTTTAAAAAATATGAATTGTCATCTTGTCAAAAACAAGGAGCGTGTTTGGAATTGTATCCAAACCACTTTTTTTTATTATTATTTAAATCAGAGTGTAAGATATAAACCAATTGTACAATATTAAGTTTCGGTCAAATGACGTGTCAAGCACTTGTTATTTAAACAATACTTGACATCTAAATAAATAAAACTTGAACACTTGTGTCATAAAATAAGATATACTCGTGAAGTTAACAAGTAAACATATTCGTAATGTTAACCTCTTGAAGTACACACTCAAACATTATGTAAATCAATTACGCGAATGTAATAATATCTTACAATCTACATAGAAATACAGCTACAATGGTATTCGTGGTATTACAACAATTGAATTAGAAGTAACCAATAGTTTGTGGCTTCAGTCAAAGAAAGTTCCAACAATATAGAAAAGAAGTGTACTATTTTAACAATACTAAATCCATTAGTACTATACAAATAACAAACTCGCAGATGAAGTTGTTGTTGTTTAGAATTAAGCACAAAGCAACACGAAGGGCTATCTGTGCTGCAGATGAAGTAACCCAAGTAAATGATAATAAAGAATATTTAGGTTATAACTCTCATCATCGACAAAGTCGCCTAGATAATATTTAGGTTCAACTGACATTTGACGATAGTTCTGTAGTTAGGTATGGAGGAATTGTTTGTTTTCGTCGCATTTTATGTTCCTTTTTAATCTCGCAAGGAATCTGTGATACATTTTTAGGTAAAATTTTGATATTAGTAAATTAAGTTTTAATATTGAATAACTTTATAAGTATGTTTGTACAGTTTTAAGGGACCTTGCTTATTTTATTTTGTCGTCTGTGATGTTTATTTTGGACGATTATGTGAGCCTTAGCATTAAGCATACAAAATGGTAATAATATACCGTTCAACCTGAATGATCCACATAATGTATTGTTTCGATCTTAAAATAAACCCTTCGTTAACGTATTTGTATACATGTCGTATGTTTTCCAGATTGAAATAATGGTTAATTATCACAACAATATGTTCAAGAATAGTTTATTTATAAACTTTAAATAAAGTGAAAGGGGTAGTCAGATTACTTGGTATCCACGTTAAAACTGACTTTTAACCCTAAACAACACGAAAAGAGTTAAGCCTAGGTTTAAATCTTCAGTAAAATATTAATATTAAAATATTAAACAAGACGTTAGGTTAATTTAAAAATGGAGTATCATGCACTATTATTTGTGCTTACATTTTACTAATTCGTCATGTTTTATATTAACACGTTAAAATAACCATATTCTTCATACATGTAACCTTAACTGAATTAACATTCAGTGTTAATTACTCATCTAAAAAATCTCTTATTAACGAACAAGAAAAATTCGGTTAAGTTTCAATGTCGGTGTCAATTTTTTTTCTCTATAGGGTCAGATTGCACTTAGACATGACAAAAAATTTAGCAAGAATCTAATAGACTAATAAACAGCATAAAACTGTTTTGTAAATTTGTCGATCAGTAAGTGAAAACACTTGAAGCTATTACATAGATATCTCTCCTGTAGCTTTGAGCGAACGTTCCCTAATTTAGTGGTGTAAAATTATAGGGAAAGCAGCTAGTCATCACTACCCACCACCAACTTTTGGGCTACTCTTTTGCCAACGAATAGTGGGATTGACCATAAAATTATAACGCCTCCACGACTGAAAGAGCTAGCTTGTTAGGTGATGGGGTTAGAACCCGCGACCATCAGATGACAACTCGAGCGCCCCTCCCTAACCATGTGGTCATGCAGGGCTGAAAGAGTTTTTTGTTGTTGTTTTTTTTTTTAGTGTTATACTTTTCTTCACCGGACTGAGGTTAACTTCACTAAAATACGTACAGCACAACTTTATAAACAGTTCTAAAATTAGATTAGACAACTATATTTATTTGTAGTTGAATTTTGCACAAAGCTACAGGAGGACTATCTGCGCTAGCCATCCCTAATTTAGCAGTGTAAAACTAGAGGGAAGGCAACTAGTCATCACCACCCACCGCCAACTCTTGGGCTACTCTTCTACCAACGAATAGTGGGATTGACGGAATTCTCGACCGCTAAAAGACCGTATAGGTAGAGGACAGTATTCTTCAACAGTATTACAAGAAGCACGTATATAGTGAAGTGATACGGGTGTTACTCCCACTGTTTACTTTTTACCAGCGATGTTACATCTCAACTGTCATGCTATTCCACGACAAACACACACGTCGCGTGTATTCCACATTCTACGTCATTCATATACACGTCTATTTTAACATTAATACGTAATTGTTTAGCTTAAATGAGATATCTATGTTTGTTACTTTCAAATGCAATACTTATTTGTTTTCAGAACATAATGTTGGCATAACACAACCCTTTGTGTGTGTGTGTGTAGCTTTGTGCTGAACTTCAGACAAACAAACTTAATTTGCCCCTTATTCTCCACTTTCTCTAGAACCGCACAAACAAAAACACAAACATCTAACATTTAAAACTTAGATAAATGACAATAAAAATAATTGTACATGTCTAAAAGTTGTTTGTCATTGAGTACAAAGGTCGTTTCTGCTCTACACACGACGGGCATCGAAGTTCGGTTTATAGCACTATGAATTCGTGGGCATGCCGGTCTGCCACTAGAGGGCATGTCTAAATTAAAATAAACTAGAAAATGTTTTTCATTTAGACGTGTCAGTTCATTCTTTATTATCATTTATCTAATATTTTCTCACCACGTCTTTCGAAAGGACACTAATTCAACATCCATGATACTGGAGAGAGATATGAAAGATGGTTAAAAATATGCAATGAAAATAAATAGTAAATGGCACCAACAAAGCTGGTCAACGTATATAACAATGAAATTTTAAAATTTATTTTTTATCACGAACATCTAATATTGTTCAAGATTAGAATGAAGATTTTTTCGAAAAAAAAACAAACCAAAAAACATTAATCCGTGAGACAGAATGTGGCACACCGAACAATTGTTTTCGTATTTGTAATCACATGATCACTTAAAGATAGAGGGAACGCACTACATTACTCATGATGTTTATTAAAAAATCAGTTAATTTTTATTTGTTTAGATTTGACAGCGTAAGTGTAATAAAAATAGGAGAAGGTTGAAAGGTATTACGAATTGTACTTTTTTCCCATTTCATTCTTTTAACATCACATTACATATATATTGGAAATAATTCTAATATTTATTTGTATTTGGTTTATATTGTGTGTAGAAATATAATACGGAATAAACAACAATTGATATTGGGTGTTCTTGAAGAGGAGGTAACATCGACAACTTTTACAACCGATAAAGCTCTTCCATGCAAGATTGTTTCATTTATAAAATGAGTTTACGTGACACGTGAAAATGCGTCTGCAACCGAAAACTAGACAACAACATTCTTTTGTTTGAAGTATTATTTTGAATTAACGTAAATAATTACCCTTGAAAAATGGCTTTAATATTTTAGTTGCCCCCTTAACTGAGTTTAATTTCATCTTCGTCATTTTTCTGGTAGAGTCCAACTTCGAGGTGTAACGTTAATGAGTTGTCCAAAATTATTTACAACCACGGAAGGTAACTTGCGATTGTCAAGCGAGTGGCATTAATTGAATATTATTTTCTTTTTTCTGAACAACTTGTGAGAGTTATTATTTTCGTTATTTATAATATATACTCCTATGAAATATACATTTTGTGGTATCGACTACTTCAGTTTGTTTTAATTATTTTTACTTGGTTTATTTATTACAGAAAGAAAGTGGACTTCCTAGGCCTACAACAACAAGGTTAGTAAATCTGGTATCGTTTAAACTGTTAACGTGCTTGTAGAGTGTGGACCTACTGTTTGTAGTTTATTGAAGAAGCAGAATGCAGACGAATCGTTGTATTACTACATTTAAAAATGAACGGACACGGACCGATTGACATTAATGAAAATGGTCACTTGCGCGGATAATTCTTTTACGGAGGTAATCTCGTTCTTAGTTTTTAATCACTGATAGCTACTCGTAGAATGACTCTGATTTTTTTTTTTTTTTAAGTATAAACTTTTAGCCCATAACTCTGTCATCTCTTGACCGATTTGAGTTCTAACTATAATTTTGGTCTTAGGAGGTCATACCCTTCGATTGATATATTTGACCACACTTCAGGCCCCCTAGTTTAATTTTTATTGTGATCATTCCTGAAATAATTGCAATTTGAGGGTAAGCGTAGCTTATGTGTTGGTAGGTGGGAGGGAGGGAAGAGACACTGTCATCTCTTTAATTTCTAAATGTGTACAAGGGTGGTTGTATCTACAAAAGCAAACGATACACAAGTTCTAGCGTAACTTATTTCAAGTATATGTTGGACAATTTCTCTTCATAACTAACAAATCTGTGAAGTTTGGAAAAACCTGGCGTTAAAAAGTAAGAACTATACAAAAGATACCTTGTGATTAGTCGAAGTGTCATGAAGCATATAGTAAACCAGTACGTCCGTGTGTATATTTTAAAGCTGTTTGTTATGTATATGTATGTCAAGCAACTGTTTAAGTGTTTTTGACGACCGTATGTTCAATTTGGGAAAATATGACTAAGTTTTGATAAATTCAATTTATGAAATTGGTTCGGAATTTAACAGTAAGACGTACAAGATTGATTTAAAACAAGAGGGAATCTACAACATCTGCAGCACTTGAAATTATTTTAGATTTAAGCGAGATAAGAATATAATCTACGGGACCTTTTGTTCGTTTTGTATTCACAATATTTTCGTGCGCGTTTGTACCCGCTTTGATTTTATTACTCATTGGAACCTCTACCAACCCACCCTCAAATTGAAATTATTTTAGACAGGATTAGAGTAAGTTAATCTACGAGACCCTGGGTGTGGCCAATATATCAATCGAAAGGGTTTGATCTTCCGAGTCCACAACTGTAGTTAGACCTCATATCGGTCCAAGAAATGGCGGACCTATGAGCTAAAAGTTTGTACTTGAGGAAGTCGGAGCCATACCATGAGACACTGTCAGAGCTAAAAAATCTGTCGACTCCAACCGACTGCGACTAGGCTTAAGCGGGTATATGTTCAAATGAATATGGATATGTTTCCTTTCATACCGTTATTTTAAACGAGAGTATACCATCTAGGTTTAAAGAAATGTTTATTACATTTATTTTGATTGTTAATTTTATTTATTTTAATCGTGCTACAAGTAAAGTATTTAGTTTTAATTGTTTAAGGCAGGCAAACGAACTTGTTAAACAATCCTGCTGTAAAAAATGTTTTTTATTGAATTTCAGTAAATTGTTTCACTAACTTAGTCTTGTGGTAAAAATAATCGTAGAAATAACCTAGAAACGACCGGATCAAAGTCGATGAAAAAGTAAACAAGTGTTTGTCGAATACTTTTGTAATATTTGTTTTGCAAACACCAAAAAAAAAAACACTTTAACAAGGTAGATCACACGATAATTATTGAATAAGTGCAATTTTATTCAATAATTTTTTTAAATTTATTTACATGACAGAAAATTTAAATGTAGAAAGACATTTTAAAAGTAAAAACATATGAACTAATTTTTAAAAGGAATCAATTGATACTTGAAGTGTAATTTATTAGACAAATATATTTGTCGGTATCGAAAACAGATCTCGGGCGCTGATGCTTGGAATATCAATTTAGGCCTAACTTAAGTATTAACTTGGCCACAATTTGTGAATTGAGTTTACAGGCAAGCATAGTAAATTTAGTTTTTAAATGATGAAATAATGCATTATACTCGTTTAAAACCTAGTACTTGCTACAACTTATTATGGTTTATATTGTGAGTACAGTATCATAATTTTAATTTCTAATCCAAGTTTTAAATTTTCGTACAGTGTATGATAAAATTATGTATTTGAAAATATAACTACAGGGTGGTCGCTAGAAAAGCGGAAAATTTGTCAAACAGCTATTTATTTTTTACAAAGAATAACTTTTACTAAATTTTTTAAAGACATGGGTTATATTACACTCATAGATGCTCAAAATATCGTCCGTGATATTAAAATCATGCATTTTATTCATGATGTAAAGAAATCAAAATAGAAATGAGTAAGCACGCATTTTATTCATGATCTAATCTGACCCTCAAATTTTCCGCTTTTTCAGCGACCACCCTGTATATGGATATAAACCCGAAGGTTTCGGAATTGAACTTTCCATTAATGTTAAAAACCGGTGTTATGTTTTAACTCACCAGATGGCAGGGTAATCGCATAAATGATAATATGACACCCGAGCAGAAGAAAGAAAAATGGTTGTCTGTGAATTTTGGAAGTGAAGTATGTGTGACAATAAACTAATATTGTTACCCACAGTTATCCGAGGCTTCAGCGCCGTTAGGTTAAATTCTTGTTTTTATTACGTTATTTTTAATGAAATATTAGTACATCGGTATAAATCAGAAAAAAATTCAACAAATTTTAATTGTTTTTTAATAATATTTGTTTTAGCTGTGGCATAGTAGCTCATAGTTTTTGTTTTCATTTTAAAATACTAGCATTTAAACTCGTAATTTCGTCTCTTCTTAACGAATTTAAGTGTCGGATCTTTTTATTGATATGTTTGACCACACCTAAAATATCGCAAATTAACTTATTTTAGTACTGCCTAAACTTTTAGGTTAGGCTAGTAGAAATTCTGATGAGTAAAAAATTCAAATCGGGTATAAGAGCGCCTAATGCTTGGTATTGCGAGTGGACACAAATACAGCTTATGAAAAGGGAAATAAAGGCGTTATCTACTTATTTACACTTATTCTGCCTGAAAGAACTTCAGGTACCACGGCTATTGAGGATTCCCTCTTTTGTATTCGTAAGTAAATATTTTAAATACATTTGATCAAAGGGAGAAAACTGTAAGGTAATACTATATTTATTTGCATGCATTATTAAACATTGTTTTGTTACTTGTTTAGGCTCTGTTTACTTCCTCTCTTAGACCCTAACCAGTTATTTTCTTTATTTTTTTTAGTGATGAAAAAACAAAAAACATGTGTGGTCGAGGCTAAAGCCACTTCTTCACTTGATCATCAGTTTATGGAAATTCCCTCTCACCAAACATGCGGGAAAAATCACCTAGTTGACGAAAGCAAGCGGGGGGTTAACAGGTCAGAAAACGCTTCAATCACTTCGTCCTCTAAAGTTCAACAGAATGCATTTTCTTCATCTAGTGAACCGAATAGCGAATCTGCTCGTTTGTACGTTGCTGAAAAACAACCATCGTCTTCTCAGAGTTGCGCCAATTCCGTGAGCTGTTCATCTCCACCTGAATTTACTGAACCGATGCTTGAAGTGCATATTGAAGAACCAGAAAATGAAGGTTTCATTTTGTCCATGTTTGGAGATAGAAGTACAACAACAAATGGAATTGATAGTTTAGATGGAAACAGTTCTGGACAGACTCATTATGTAAATTACCTTCCAGATTTTTCAGATATTTTGAGAGAAAGTTGTAATTTTTGGCAGCCCTTTGGCGATAGTTATATATCGATGTCTCCTGGAACTCAACACAGTCAATCAGCAGCTACAAATTCAATTAGGTATTCTTCTTTTTGCACATGCGATCTTTGTATGGCCTTTCAACCTAATCCAAATGCCTTGCCTTTGTCCAATGGTATGCCTGAAATGACCAACCCTAGGAGGATATACTCAATCCCTGATCCTCAATTAACACCACCATCATTTTATAAGCGAGCGGAAGGGGACAATTACCAGTGGAATACCTCCTTGCGAACTCCTGATAACCAAGCAGCTGACCCATTTTCTAGATTTCCGTTTTCACCATTATCTTCTCCAACTGGACCAGAACCGCCAGTGATGACCACAACTACAGCTTATGGTATTAGGCCTCTGCCGTCGTTAGCTTCTGTATTTCCCTTACCTTCTAGTCTTGCAACAATGCCATGTGATCAAGAGTATTGTATCCCTACTCGTAAACAGCAGTTTGAAAAAAACGATGTCTCAGATCACGAGTTTTCATTCCTGGACTACGCTGGACAACAGAAGGAGAATCATCGGGACATTGGAGTACAGTCTCACATTGACATTAATAGTATTGCAGATAAAATTAATGAGCAAAAAAATATTAACACTTATGGTCAGCATTTGTCTGCCCATTCTCTAAGGAAAGTAGGAAAAGCAAATGAAACTGTTTTGGAAAATTGTGATATGGGTGGCAGTTCTAACACAGAAGGAAAATTCCTACGATCCAGTGGGCTCGAATCTCAGTCTCGACAAGCTCAACCCTTTAATACTAATAATTCAAAAGAAGAAAGTTTAAACCATTGTTGTAATGAAGCAGCCAAAAATCTTCAGTATGCATCTTCCACCTCTGTTATCAATCTACCAAGTAATACAGGCAGCTCACACCATATGAATACCTGTGAAACGTTGAGTGAGACCTCTCTAACTGAAAAACCAAAGTCTAGACTTGAAGAGCTTCTGTTGGGTAACCAAGAACCTCAAAAAACAACAGCTACTAACTCTCTACCAGAGATAGCTTGTTTTCTTCGCCCAGTTGTACCACAAGCAGTTAACAGTTTTCATGCACCTCGACAAAAGAGAGCCAAAACGGTCAAAGAGCTTTTGCAGGAAAGATATCAGTTAATTTTACCTCAGCAGGTCCATTCGTGGAACCACTTGGCCAAACACAATTTATCAAGTGCTACTCAAGGAAGCTGCCTTGGTCATGCTGGAGTGACTGCTGATCCAGAAGGGTGTTCTCAGTCCACTGTAGCTTCTTTCGGCTCGTGGAACTCATCTCTACAACAGACATCCTCCCAAATTTTATCGGCTCGTCTTAGACCTTTTCAGATTGTGAGAAACCCGAATCTGATGACCACACTAGAACCACATCAGACCTTAAGACCACAGGTTGTTGGTCCAGAGAGAATTATTCGACAAAAATTCGCTCAGCCACAAATTCTGTTGATAAGCTCTGCATCTGATGTGCAGAAAATGACTCAGAAAAGGTTAAGTTCACAAGAAGCAACATTCCATCCATATTCTATGAGCCATCCATCTGTAGGACTTCGTCAGTCTTTGCCTTCTCAAACGAATATCACACAGACACAAGCCAACAGAAATCACACTCCTGTTAATATTGCTGTTGGACTAAACCCAGGTACTTCTCCAAAGTCATCAGGTAACAACTCTGCTCAATCTGAGATAGTGGAAAAGCAGAGTACGCAAGTGAAATCCATCCAGTCAGCAGAAGAGGAAAAGCAAACAGTAGAAGAAGATCTCAATTCCACCGCCAGAGTGAACTTTCCTAAGCCTTGCCCATCAGAGCGTGAAGTTCAAAATGTCCAAGAACCGGTGGCGACCACAACATTTCAAGAGGCCCCATCTGTTGCCACTAGTACATCAGATGACAAGTATCGGATCCTGGAGAGTGATTCTGGTAACTTGTTTATTTGTACGAGATTTTTTTTTTAGAATGAAGCCAAATTTTGGTCTTGAAATCAGCAACGTAATTTAAGAAGTATGAATAGCTTGATTTGCAGTAATTCTAATCGTGTGGTACAGTGACTGTAGTCCCAAAGTTTCGGTAACATTTTCAACAGGAAATATTATGCAATTTGTATAGTATAATAACGTATTAATTGGAAGATTACAAACTCTAGTTACAATTGTACATTAAGTACTTGTAGCACTTCATTACCTAAAAATTTACCTACGCCCGGCATGACCAGGTGGTTAAAGACCTCGACCCGTATTGCGAGGGTCGCTAGTTCGGAACCCCGTCACACCAAACATGCTCGCCCTTTCAGCCTTGGGAGCATTATGTGACGGTCAATCCCACTATTTGTTGGTAAAAAGAATAGCCCAAGAGTTGGCGGTGTGTGGTGATGACCAGCTGCCTTCCCTTTAGTCTTACATTGATAAATTAGGGACGGCTGACGCAGATATCCCTTGTGTAGTTTTGCGCGAAATTAAAATTCTGGATTTCGAATAGTTACTAACTCTGATTACAAATATTAAGAGTACACACCTAGTAGGGGATTATGTGGTGTTCCTTTTCTGCTAACAGCATTTGAATATAACTATTCATACGTAATAAATATTACCATATTTAGTCGTACACTATAAAATAACCAATTTTAGTGATAAACAATTACCTATGGCAAAGCTACACGAGGGCTATCTTCGCTAGCCGTCCCTAATTTAGGAGTGATAGGATAGAGGGAAAAGTGGTTAGACAACACTGCCTGTAATCAACCTTCGTACTTTCTAAAAGTAGGATTGATCGTCACATTAATAACTTCACGGCTAAAAGGGACGATCATGTTCGATTACAGAATTCTAACTCGGAACCCACAGTTTTTTCTGACTATTAGTCCATGCTAGGTTTGGAGGATTCTAACTCGGAACACAGTATTTTCTGGCTACTAGTCCATGCTGGGTCTGGAGGAATCTAACTCGGAACCCACAGTTTTCTCTGACTACTAGACCATGCTAGGTCTGGAAGACTTAGCTCATCACTGTTATTTCCTGTAACTGTGCTTACCATATTTAGTGTTAGATATCGGTTAACCCAAGACCCGAGACCCGTATCATTTAAATGGTTTGTAGAAAATCAGTTTAATTTCATCAGTATAGCTGGGATATTTATTTAGACAGTAAACACTTGACTATTACTTGTAACATATCTCATATACAGTGATAAGTAGTGTTTAGTTACACACATTATATGATAGATACTTTGTAAACACGCATTTGATCAACTTTATATAATACGCGTGAACGTGTATATCTCGTGACACAAATTTACACATCTAGAATAACAATTATTCCCACAATAATCCACGTCGTATGACGTTTGTCCACGTTAATCCCATGTTTGCTATTTTAATTATCAGTTTAAGAGTACACACTTACCAAGTGTACATCAACTTGCAACTTCATGACAGTGTCTTCAGTCATGCATGATTTGACTGACCAAGACGCCCTATTAAGACCCGTACATTATTTGTATCAGGTCATCCCTTAAGTAATGTCCAGTTGTAGGTTCAGAAAAATGTTAGTTAATTATGTATGTTTCATTATTAATAATTACTTCCTGCCGACGATCCACAAGTTTCTGAATGTCACTTCTATAAAATTTTGGGGGTTTTGAGGTAAATGTATAGAGGGTAGTTTTGAAATCTTCATGTGTTCCAAGCTGTTTTCCATTAAGATAGTTTTCCAAACTTTGGAATAGATGATAATCAGATGGGACAAGGTCTGGAGAATAAGGAGGATGCGGATGTTCTTCCTAGTGTAGCATTTTTTAGTGTAACATCCAAGCGCTCTAGCTGTTCACAATAGAATCAGATGTAATCATTACGTTGAGTGGCAACAACTAAAAGTAGATCTAACTAACAGGAGGTTACCAAACGCTTAACATGACTTTTCTAGGGTGGAGGTCCAGTCTAACCAGTGCTTTAGCCAGTTTACCTCCACTGATCTTTTGTCTGCAGCGCCTAACATTTTTATAAGATATCCACTTTTCATCTCCAATCACTACCCTGTCCAAAAAGGTGAGTTACGTTCAAAAGAGTGCAGAGTAAATGTCCATTCGTGCTCTTAGGCTGGCTTCTGTCAAATCATGGAGATATGTTTTCCAAGTTTTGACACCTTTCGAAGATGTTGTAGATGAATGACGGTGAACTGTTGAATGGGTTGAATTAAGTTTTGTTCAACTGTTACAGCATAATTCTTATCAACTGCAACGAACAGCAAGTCGTCATTAAACTCAACAGGATGACCAGAACGTGGTGCATTACTTAAGCTGTAGTCACCTGATCTTAACTTCTGAAACCACCTTCGACATTTTTTTTCATTGAGAAACTCCGCATCATAAACACCTCGAATATTTCGTGTAGTTTCTGTTGCACTATTACCTTTTTTAAACTCATAAACCATTATATGCCTAATATGCTCCTCAGACATATCCATCTTCACAAGGGTTTATTTGATTAAAGATCTGAGAAAGTGGAGTTGAGTTTCTTTTATTTATCAGAACGTCTTTATACACGTCCTACTACATATTTTAATCAATAAAGCTTTCTACAAAGACAAATGATGCACTTTATGTGATAGATTTTCGGACATTACTTATCGGATGGCCTGATATATGCAAACTAAGCATATTATTCATATATACATTTGTAGGTGTGCTCATGATTGACTTGCGCGCAAGACAATGGTAAGAGCCAAGTTCTATAAATTTTCTAAAAGGGTGTGATAGTAGGTACACACTTGACAGAAATGTTTATACCCCAGACTTATTTGATTAGTTGTTCACATACGTTTTTCATATGTGGACATTGACCCATAGCGTTCAACAGTATAGATACGTATTTCTTCCAAAGCTAAAATTCGTGCCTTGCATGCTTTTATTATCGCGGAAGAGGCAGATTTCTGCTAACTTTAGGCACCATTTTGACTAGTATATCGCATTTCAGCTAAATTTTAACCAGATGAGTTAAAGGGTTTTTATTCTGTATATCCCTGCTCAAGAGGATAACGAAGGACGAGTTGGTTGAATATATAGTTTCCATTAGTTACAAACAAACTTCTCAATAACATGAAGTTTCTGAACTTTACTCACACAGTCACCGTACTTGGTGATGATCAAACATACGTTACCAGTATTTGATTTTGAATTACTTTATTAGATGAATCAGTTTAAATGCGTTTAATTGAAAACGATAATTCAATTTTTTTCCGTTTTTAGAGAAAAATAAACCTGCAAGTGCGTTTAACACTTTTGGTAAACGAATTTTACTCTTCGACGTTTCGGTCTTAGGCCTACTTTAGATGTAATTTAACGGACATTTGTGGCTTTCCATTTTTAAGCAAGCACGGTGTTTGTTAAGTAAGAGTCTGATTCCGTTATTTCCAAATCTTTTATAACGTGAAACAGTTGTATGTAATTTTGTAATATAAGTTTAAAAACGTGGAGCCTTCAGTAACGAATCTCTTATTTATTTGACATGTTCTTAGTTGTCTCATAAAATTCCCTAAAACATGTATCAGTAATACCTATTATGCAGATGGAGGTCAGATCGACAGCTCCACAGAACACACTAAGCTACCGCCGTTTCGGAAGGGAAGAGTAGACGCACGAGAGCATAAACCAAGGCATTACGAAATAGAAAGTTTAGAAATTGGACAGTTTATGGTAAGTGGACTATATATATCTGTTAAAGTTTCTTGTAATAAGAAACACTTTGTATAGTTGTAGTGCGAAATTGTTTTATCTGATCCAGAGCCTTTATAAGAATTCGTGATTACCAACATTGTGAAGTTATCCATCATTATACCGGCTGATCTTTGATGCAACGCTTTTGAGTGTGCGCTGTGAGAGCAAACGTATTGATGTGTAAAATGTTTCTCTTTTACTTTAACGATCAGTTTCATCCTAGTCTTTGTTTACACGTTTAAGTGCAGACTTTTAGCCGGGGTGTAGGTTGGGATAGTTTTCAAATTAAGTTTTTGAGTGTTTCAGCTATTAGTGGTGAAGGGTCGGGGAAGCACACAGAGGTTCTGGAAAACTCTAGGATGTGAGTTGGCTAATTAGGACTTTTTATAAATGCAAATTAGAATGTATTTTTATATTACGTTTTTTTTTTACAATAGTTTGGCAATGCTGGGGACACTAAATACAGTAATTCTTTTAAAAAGAAAATAATAAATACAAATAATAATAATAATAATAATAAAATTACTAAATTTGGATACAAGACAGGTTCATATCTTTCATTTATAATTCTGTACAATGTCATTATTTTTTAATTGGAATATTAATATTAGTTTCCAAAACAATTTTTGTTTTCATCATGTCAATATAATTATAGTGTTTTATTCTCTTGAACTTGCATATCTTAGATTTTAAAAATTATTATGAAACATTTGTTATAGGAGTGGTTAAAAATTTTGAAGATATTTTAATGTTTAACAGGTGGACCAATTTGGTGAAAGTTGGTCTGTCGTAAATTCTTAATGTGATTCAGAACTTTCCAGGTTGCTTAATATAATTACATCTGTTGTGGGGACATCATGGACTAATCTTTTGATCTTGGGAGGGCCACCCCAAGACCACCCCTCTACAGAAATTCAAGGCCACTGTGGTGTGTTGGAGTTGGACCCTTCAACCACCAGGATCATATTCACAATATTTTGGGCATATATTTTAGCATAATATTTAAATTCTTTTGCAGCTAATTTAAAGTAAAAGTAAATTATGGTTTGCATTAAGATACTGAGGATTGACTTCATTTGGTTTTCACTTTTCATTAATGTTTATGAACATAAAACCATAATTTACTTGTACTTTAAATTAGCTGCAAACAAATTTAAATGTAATGCTGAAAATACATGCTCAAAATATTGTGACTATGATTTGGGTAACAGAAAACTTAGATTATGAAATATGGCGATCAAATCCACAGGAGGAAAAAAATGTATAAATGAGCCATAAAGCTTAAGCATTGGACTAATTCTGTTTTTCAAATGCTAACTAGTCAATAAATACATGCATTTATGTGCAGACTTGTATTACTTCTTGGAATTATCTATTGTAATATGGAATACTTAAATATTTACACTTGACAGTATTCGTGCTTAAGTCAGAGAATACATTCTCTCAAAAGTCCAAAGTTGTATCTGAATCCACCTCCTTGTCATAGTGGATTTGAATGGATTAAGGTTGAATGTGTCGTCTGCTCAAAGTGTTGATGGATCCCTCACGCAATGCGACAGGTATGATGCATGCGATCTTCGTTAGTGCATATATGTTGTGGAAAGTGGTTTTCTTGCAGTGTTTGATGGCCATGCTATATCAGGAGGGTCTGTCTTTGCTGTCACTGCAAGAAGGAAACACCCGCTTCCATCTTCACCTGACCAGCTCCTGCTCAGTGAACTTTGGAGGTGGTGTCCACTGATGAAATGTTAGTTATTTCATCTTCTAAAACAGAGGGCACCAGACCCAAAATACTGATACATCTGTGTGCTAATCCTTTCAAAGAAATTAATAATGAAATGCATTTATGGGGTCTGTGCAACAATGATATGTGAAGATCAGTGTTATAGAACACATCATTTATTAACAGTCCTTACAAATCGAGAGACAACTGCAGTGAGTATTGGTGCCAAAGGATTATATTTGTATTTATAATTTATACACAAAAGTGTTACTAGTTTATATAACTTAAGTCCAACAATATTACATCTTGCGATGAATAGCTAATTTAATAGGATATTACTTGTTTAAAGGTATCAATTTGTTTAATAGACCTAAGCATCTTTCCTCAAAATTTGTAGTGATGTGGTCCTCGGAAGTTAGTGCAAAATTAACGGGGTAGTGATATTTGATATATGACAAAACAGTTCATTTTGTGTCATCTTCCACACGAGATTCTCGGATGACTAAGCTTAACCTTGACACTGCCATATGAACGGTAGGCTCATATACATTGTTGAAGATCTCCTTAAAGTTCTCGCGTCTTCCAGTATAAGTGGCTTTTACTTCATCAACTTGAATAGCATAGACCTTTTAGCATGGACAAGGATATATGATCTCGTTAAGTAACAGTATAGTTTTCATCAGTTTCATTCCCTCTATTCATGTCAACATTAAAAACTATTAGCTTTATTTGTGTAAATATGTTCACACACACACACACACACACACACACACACACACACACACACAAATGAGCATTAATGTTATAAACGTAGGTATATACAAATATTGTATTTTTAACACATACACCCTTAGTTAATTTATATCGGATTGATATCTAAAAAACACTTCTGATTTCAAGGATTGACTTCGCAGGTCTTAGGCATGCATGATGCCAGTGGAAGATTCCTGCAATCCAAGAGTGATTCCTCCAATATGAGACAACAGATTGTACACAGTAAGGGAGATAGCTGCAAAGTCAGATGATGCCATAGAAGCTAAAAGTCCACGTGCTTCCACTTTTGTTTTTAAATACAACTTTGTTTGCATGTAGTTCTTGTGGTACCCATCACTGTGTAGACTGTAAACGGTAACATTTAGGTCCCACACCAGTGGACCTACACACATCAGTAACTGGCTTCTTGTTTGGCCCTCTGCAGGTGTAATACTTTCTAATAGTTCGGCTTACTTTGATGACTCGAAGAAATGGTAAAACTGATTGCATGGCAATGTATTGATAATATTGTGTTTATGGTTGAGGCAGTGAACATAAGCTACTAGTTTGTACACTGTTCTTGAATATGTTTGAACATTGTTAATTACACTTGACATATTTGAAGTGCAGTTATAGTTATGACTAGGACAGTTTTTAATGTTTAATGTGTAAATTCCCATGCCTTACACACACTTCAGTGAGTCTGGGCTGTCTCACAGAACTAACAAAATATCATCTGGTCTTTCTCATCAGCAAAGTGGATGCACAGGGCTGTTAACTCTGTTTTGAATGAAGCTTCATCTTTGAGTATGGACCGAAAATGTGCTTCTTTTATTTCAGTTATAACCAACTTTTATGTGAGCTGTATACTAATGATAACAATAAATTCATTTTGTATTTATGGTAATAAGTATGTTGCATTATTCCAATTTGGATTTTCCAGATGAGAGCGAAGAATTAGATCAAATGGGACAATAGTCTTCATCAGTAAGAAGAGGTTATCAGTTGCTACTTGCTGTGAGCTGCTCTTTGCAACTTAAATTGACCACAGTACAGCACTGCCTATACAGTGAACTTTAAATATGGGAATTCATATTTGTTGTCTGATTTCTTGTTCACCATCAAAGTAATATCTTGCCTTGTCGTCTGAATAGTAACATGCATGATTGGGTTAACCATATTCTCACTGTTCCTATCTACTATTTAGCAAAAACAATGGCATTTTGATAATGGTGCTTGTGTATAAAGTATTATATCCATTACTCTTCACTTAGATTCTGATCAGAAGTAATAAAAATGAAGCGCGAGTTTGTTGGTACCTTAATTTCTACGAGTCTATTGGGGCAGTCTTAACTAACATTTGTATGTAATCATTATGAACTAGTGTACTAAGGTGGTCAAAATTGAATGTAACTTTATTCTGTAAAACCTTTTGGTTAATTATTTCCAGGTTAATGAATCTCAAACAATCTTGGCAGGTTGATGCTTTAGGTAATATTGAATATTCTAAAAAGTTCAAGGTGAAAGTATGAAAATTACTGGATTATTTTACAACCATGCTTTTCTTAATGTCAGTGAGGTGTAGGGTGCTCAAGGGTGGGATCACCCCGATCTCTTGTTGGTAAATAGAAAACAAACAGCTAATGTTGTTGTGAACCTCTGTTACAAAATTGAGATAGTTTGTTGAAGTAGCTGCTCTGTAAAAACTGTGAGGTTCATTTTAAACTTGGTTTCAATTAAGTTTAAATATTCCTCGTAAATTGACGTGATTCTCGGTTGGTCAGAAATTTAAAAACAACTCGTTACATTGTAGCACAGCAGAGGTCCTGTTTTAGGGTATTAACCATAAATTAAATTATACTCTTATATAACTGTGCAGTGTCACTTTGATGAAAACCAGGTGATCCATTAGTGCACTTTATTTATACAGATTTCTACTCGCTGGTAATTCTGTGTTTGTTTCAATCTGTAATATTCCATCCTTTACTGTGTTTCTACTCATTGGTAATTCTGTTTCCATCAGTAATATTCTATCCTTTACTGTGTTTTGCTCAGGTAATTCTGCTGTGTTTGTTTCCATCTGTAACATTCTGTCCTTTACTGTGTTTCTACTTACTGGTAATTCCTTAACATGCTGAATGATTTTTTTCTTTTTTTGGAAAACTGTTAAAAAGGAAAGGATCACATTCTAGCCATGATTCTTTAACATACTCACCATCACTAAGTGGTTTTCCATGTTAAACAATAATCTTTAAAATCTCAAATCTAGCAACAACTAAGTTTAAACTACCTGAAACAAATTTCTTCAAACATTTGACTCCTTGTTGCTGCTGACTTCTTGAGAAAGGTGTTATTTTCTCACTCTTATCACAAAGTTTTTTTATGAACAGTTTCATAATGCCGCCTTACAGAAGAAGTCCTCCATACCACTGTTTCATAATATAAGATGCATAATGTTTCATCACACCAAATGTTTCCGTCCACGATTCCTGAAAATCCGCTGCTGTTTATCCTTCCATTTAAGTCCCCCAGCACCACAGCGGTATGTCTGCGGACTCACACCGCTAAAATCCGGGTTTCGATACCGGAGGTGGGCAAAGCACAGAGAGCCCAAACTGAAGCCTTGTGCTTGATTCAAATCAAAACGAAAAACCTTCCAACTGAGCATTTTTGTTTTTATTCTTGTTAAGCTGGCATTATGACAAGCTGAGAAGGGTAAATACAATTTAGAATATATCTGCAATTAACTTAAATACAATAATTTAACTTACCGTAGCATAACAGGTGAAAGTCATGCCATTGATATAAAAATAAATCTTTAATTAACTAACTGATCAATAATATGCACGTGCTACGCCAAATAACATAATTTTAACATGATTTATTACTGCAAAAAAATATATATTTACTCTTAATTTCACTAAATATCCATTATTCATTTGCAAACAACAGAAGAAAAATATAAGCAGAGTGAAACCAATACCAGCGGTTTACTTCTATTTTCACTCAAGTACTGTTGTGTACGTTGAATCAAAACGTGTCGACGTCGCGTGTTCCAAGAGAGTGTGAGACGTCTTCTGTGAACATTTCTCACTGCTTTCAGGTTGGAAAACAATCATTCGTCGCTGCACGTGGCAATAATGATAATCGTTATTTATATATAATTTATTTATTATGGGTTAGAGTTTGAAAAATTAAAAGGTGGCACTGCATGTCGCGTGCTAGTAAACTTTATTTTTTCGCGTGCCACAGGATTGCCATCATTAGTGTAATGTTTTGTTGGTGTTAATACAGCAGTGTTATAATTTTGTGTTGTAGTCGGACCTGATTTAGGTGTAAGCTTTGCTCACTTGCCAAGGATGGACAAGGATATATGATCTCGTTAAGTAACAGTATAGTTTTCATTAGTTTCATTCCCTCTATTCATGTCAACATTAAAAACTATTAGCTTTATTTGTGTAAATATGTTCTCACACACACACACACACACACACACACACACACACACACACACACACACACACACACACACACACACACACACACACACACACACACACAATGATCGAAGCTGGTAAGAACATTCACTGTTAAGAACTTCAATAGTTTATGCCTTGTTTCACTTACAGGTCCGAAAACCGGAAGGGAAGAATTACAACAAACTAAAGGTGATTTTCAGTAAAAGGTACGTTTTGCTAATTCCAGTTGATATTTTGAATCAAACCATTCCACGATAAAGTTTATATAATTGAGAATCACTCAGTTGTTTGGAGACTATTGTGGTGTTAAAATATGTCATAACATTAGTTAAAAAGTAGTATTGTTATGTTTCATGTTCTGTACGGTGAAGTGAGCTTAAGTCTTTAGTATTGACGTATCGTTATTATAATGTATACTGTACAGGACGCCATAAACCCTGTTTTCCAGACCAGTGCTTCCAGAACGTTTTCAGCCATTAGGCCATATGACAAGCTTGGTGGCACCCTCGTGACTAGGATAGGCACAAATTAGTGTTATGCTGTGTGTATCGAAGAAACAAAATTGAAAATTTTGAAACGTTAGAAATTTACGTTATTAAATAAAAATTACTTAGTGATTGCAAACATGCTACTACACAGTTTGGGGGTTGGGCCCGGCACGGCCAAGCGTATTAAGGCGTGCGACTCGTAATCTGAGGGTTGCGGGTTCGCATCCCTGTCGCTCCAAACATGCACGCCTTTTCAGCTGTGGGGGCATTATAATGTGACGGTTAATCCCACTATTCGTTGGCAAAAGAGTAGCTCAAGAGTTGGCGGTGGGTGGTGATGACTAGCTGCCTTCCCTCTAGTCTTACACTGCTAAAGTAGGGATGGCTAGCACAGATAGCTTTCGAGTAGCTTTGTGTGAAATTCCAAAACAACCAGACAAATCTAGTTAAATGACCTTTATTTTTTTTTCTACATTGTTGGAAGTAACCGTTCATGTTGCAGGTGATGCTGTATCTGTTTGTGTGGTATACTTGACGTCAATATACATGTTTTTAGTACTCTTGATGGCAGTGTGTGATTTTGTTTTTCATATAAATTATATGTAGTGTCATTGTGCAGTTTACGATCGCAGACTGCTATACAGTTAGTGTTGAATTTTAACGAATCATCTTATTCGTGATGTTGGTCTTTTTAGGAAGTTTGTGTACGAGTTCGAATCACCAGGACACTTGAGAACTAAGAAAATGACGTGCATCGTCGTCCCATTTATGACGGTGACGGCCATGAGGTGTGAAGGTGATGTTGTTAAGCTCTTAGTCGATCGGGAGCCGGCCATGTTTCTTGGAGTTCGCCACCAGAGGGTCGGAATCATTGCGTCCGCTAACCTGTACGATACCTCCAAACTGGTAGACGTTACAGATGGAGAAATTAAGTCGTGTCCACTGCATAAGGTTGGTGAAGTTATTTTACTTGTATTATTCTCTACTTTCTACATTTTTTCTAAGTTTTTCACAAGTACCAACTTTGTGGTTTAAAGAAAAACGAGATTTTATGAGTGACGTGTCAGTTATATGGTTAGTGATATTAACCTTTAGTGATGTGCATTTAAAAATAACTAACATTAGGATTTCATTGTCGTCAACTTGAACGAGTTATATACGTACTGACAAATTTACAGTAACAAGCATACGATGGATTTGGAAAAAAATATGTCGTATAAACAGTGTATTTTGTAGTGTTAAGCAGGTTATAAAGTTGGTTGGTGCTCATTTGTATGAAGTTTAACTTTATTCCAGATAACACTACGTCATTACCAAGCTGCAAAAATGAAGATGTATCTGTGGCACTTCGACACTCGATTCAAATATCTTACAGAACTACCGCTAGAGGGACGCTCCTTCTTGGGAGAGCTCCCTCTGCCTGAACCAGACACAGAACCCATAGCAAAACGACGGTGTGCTAGAAGTGAGTGTTTTCATCTGTCTAATCAGATAGGAAAGAATGACAAAACTAAGTTATAAAAAGAAAAGCAAGATAGATAAAATTATTTGGACATTTTTTAGATCCTTCTTTCACCAAGGTACTCAATATCAGTTTCACTTTGTAGTTTGTTTATTTGTTGTTTCTTTTATTCTCGGCATAGAGACTCGTAGATGGCTCTGATTTTCTCAAATTTATTAACATTTAGCCCATAGGCCTGTCATCTCTTGACCAGTTTGAGTTTTAATTACAGTTTGGACTTGGGAGGTCAAACCCTCTTGATGTATTTGACCACATATTGCTGCTGAAATATTTCATCTGAATGTTAAAGACTCAGTGTTGGATGCAACTACATGATATTGCTGTTTCAGGCTGTGGTTTTAAATGTCAGTTTTATATCTTTCAAAAATGCATGCAGGTAATGCGCAGCTGAAGAATCTAAGTTATAAAAGTTGGTTATTGAAGTGCATTGGGTATTTGCAACAGTCGATGGTCACATCAAGCTGTGGCAACTACTGTGAATGTTCCTCACTAACCTACAAATTTCGTTTTTTGGTTATTACATTAGACAGACTTCAACAGACTGCTTCACAGAGTCCCAAAGACTAAGTCACAAAAAGGCATTGTGTGGAAGACAGACTTAAGTTCATGATGTTATTTTAGACTTTCCAAAATTGCCTGAAGATGTCCTTTGTTTCTTAACTTTGAGCATTTATCCACTTAGAGATGCTGATTCTTATATTTCTGGCAGTGTTTCCTGAGATGATTTTTATGGTATTTGGATTAGAAAAGGTAATGGTACTCTGACACTGGAACATCTAGTCAAGATATGGACCTAGCAAAGACTATTTCATGTAGATAAGAATTATGCAAATTAGAATGGATCCATTTCATTATGATACTGTAATGCATGGTTGATGCACATATGGCATCTGTTGTTTTTTTTAGATTTGCTTTCATCCACGTATACACAAGATGGAAATTACAGATGATGCTTCACATGAATTGGACAGAGTAAATTTACTGACCTGAGTAACCTTGTTAAATTTGATAATTTGTTTTATTTCTTTCAACTATTATTATGACAGTGCTTGTTGATTTAATATTGTGCTTGATTTATGAACAAAATACATTAATTCAGTTGTAGGTATGTTATACCATCTCGTACTAGTTTTATACCTTATTACAAACTGTTTTTGAAAAATTAATGTTTTAGTGCTGTTTTTCTGTTGCAGGGATTGGATACCAAGTTGTAACAATTCCCCATGCTTACTTGAGCTACTTGAGGACACGTTCAGCACTGGAATCTAGATAACAGAGTCGTGTAGCGATATTTGCTGTTTTAGTGTAAATGTCACAAACATTGATCAGAAACGTTATTTTCTGAAATTCTTGTTTTGAATATTTTTCATTGAATAGATTGTTGACTTTTTAATACATTTATTTAAGCTTAATGTTTTGTTTACTGTTACACTTCAGATATTTACATAGTATTATTTATTTTAGAACCTCTGGAAGACAGTAGGAACAAAACTCTATTGGAAATGCTCCAAGCTCCTCCAGATGTCAAGTCGCTGTATTCTCCAACCACGTGTTCCTGTCGTATAAGTTGTCGGACGGGTCGTTGTTCCTGTGCCAAAATGATCAGAAAGTGCTCAATGCTTTCTTGCATGTGTGGAGACTGTGATAATCCACTCAATGTCCTGGAATCTATGGAGATTGATCTGGAAAAGGTCATTAGTGACCCTTGTCTTCTTTACAATGTCTACAAGGTACGAAATTATTCAAACTGGCCCCTTGTTGCAGACTCTTTCATTTTTTTGATATTTTTTGAAAGAATATGTGGAAACCAGTAAGTAGTTATGAAAATGTTGAAATTTTATGGTATTTGGTTAATAAAAGTTTAAAATGACCAAAAGAAATGGACTACTCACAATTTACAAGTGATAAATATTTTTAGTGACTAGAAGTTTATGTAATGTGCCCTAATATGGCACTATCATTTGATAATACACTTTTTATTTACTGATTAAACATCAAGCCTTCTCATGGTTGGGTGTTATTGTGATTATAGACACCATAGACATGTCAACTGTTGGTTACCATTATGTTAGCATTTCAATCAGTTGACATGTGTGTAATATGATCATAATTAGATAAAGTAACATTCATATCCTTCTAACTACTGGTTGACCAACGGGTGGCTATCGAGAGAACAAACTGTCCAGAAGTTAGATTGTTTGTAACATCCATATCATTCTAACTGCTGGTCAAGACTAACAAGGGGGGGGCTATTGAGAAAACAAACCCTAGATTCTTGGGTATTTTAAATAACTATAAAGTCATGCATATTAAGACAACTCTTGGTAAACATTGGATATTTAAAAGTCAAGATTAACTTTGAATTTTCTTGTAAGACCTGCATAGTTTGTATGATGACAACACAGATTTAGATGAAATATGTGTGTAAAGGTTAAGAGGCAATCGTAGCAATGAACCTAATGTGGTACATAAAATTTTATTTTATTATTATTGAGTGTAGAAATCAGTATATTCAAGATTTATTTACGAGTCGTGTTTCGTGACATGAGATTTGTTTGCTGTTTTGTTAATTTGTTTTGTTTCTTTTTTCCATCAGGTCACAAATCTGAGGCGATATCTGCTGGGAACAGTCGTCCTGCCTTGCTGTGGATACATAGCCACCTTATTGGACGTTGTCCCTGGCTTAAGGGACTGCCCAAATGGGAACTGTCGGAAGAAGTTACAGTTCTCCTGGTGTCGAGGCTACGTGTGTGAAGAGGCTATAAACCCACGTAACCACTGCAACACGTGCATGAAATGTTGTGTAATGGAAGAGAAACATTGTATGGTATGTCATAATTTTGTTGACTTTACTATTGTACAGTATGTTGGTTTCTTAAAGAAGGGAGTTTTGTGCTTGTGGATGAGACATGAAAGCTTACCCAACACCTTAGATCAATATACTTTAGGTTATCAGTTTTTCCTTGTAACTTTGTGTATAGTTTTGTTTGAGCACAAAGCTGCAAACATGAGTGACTTTCTCATCTGCAAGAATTGAATCCCCAAATTATAACATTGTAAGTTTTAAGTTCTGAACCACTGAGAGACGGATTTGTTACAGACTCAAACTACGAATGCTAGCGTCATAAGCACAGCCGTGTGTGTGTGTTTGCCAAGGGAGAGAGCCTTCTACTAATACTGCGGTAAGTCTCTAACCCTAAAATCAGTGGTTCGATTCCCCTTGTTGGGCTCAGAAGAATCGCCCCATGTGGCTTTGTTATGAGAGAAACATACGCCAAGGGAGAATTTTGATTATAAAGTATGTTTTTCTAAGTTTTATTTTTTTTACAAGGCTATTAAAGAAACAGTTGCATCAATTAATATTGAAACTAAAAATTCACCGTAAACCTAGAATAATCTATCGGTCTTAATTGCACTATATCGAATAATCTAGCTGTGAAATTTAGATCGAATTGTACCTTATAAATATATCTGTCACGTGAATACTAATAACTGATTATAAGTCACATCAGTAAGAGAGAGAACTAGTGACAACTGTAGTAAATGAAAAAAATCAGGTGTGAAAACAGATCATATACCGAGATGGTATTTCGCTGTTCTTTTCTAAGTGACTGGTGGTAGTTTAACAAAAACTAATTGATCCAAAAAATAACCTTCTGGAAATATAATAAATTAATAGATGTGAATGAAGAGGTGTCTTTTAACACATCTAAACCAACGTACAGTGTTTAAGCTTGTTGGAGCCATGGATGTGTTATGAGAGTGATGGTTGAATACCATTGTTTGGTTAAATAGGAGCAGCCTAAGAGTTTGCGGTGGGTGTTGTTGACTATCTGCCTTCCTCCTGCTCTATAAGCTCGAAACTTGGGGAAAGTTGTGTGTAGCTAGTCTGAAAATTTTAAAAGATACTTTGGTAAATCATAAATGATATTGTTGTTTGTTGTTATGATCGCAAAACTACACAGTAGGCTATGTGCGCTCTGTCCACTGCAGGGAATCTAATCAGGTATTTTTAGTGTTTTACGTCCGTAAACGTGGGAGGCGTTATAAGGTGAGGGTCAATCCCATTATTCGTTGGTAAGAGTAGCCCAATAGTTTGCGATGGGTGGTGATGACTAGCTGCCTTTCCTTTAGTCTTGCACTGCTAAATTAGGGACGGCTAGTGCAGATAGCACTTGTGTAGCTTTGTGCGAAATTCGAAAACAAAGTTATAAACGTCTTGTAATAGTAATGTAGCTCTGTTAATGGTTTTGATGGTAGGACATCCTGTGATGTAAATTAGCTACTCTGTGGTGCATCGAATGACGCAAGTTAACCACTTTCTTTCTCTTATTGTTTATATATCCTGAAGGTAGTTGCAGTTACGAACTTGTTTATTGTATCAAACCGTTGCTTTATTAAGCGATCGAATTAATCATACGTGTTACCTTTTTAAAGCTGTTTTTCTCTCTTAGCATTGCAACAAGTGCTACATAAAAGGTATGGACAGCGACCAGTGCCCCAATTGCGATGTCTCAAGTAGTACTGATTTTGATTTATCTTCTTCGTCTGACGTGCTACAAACGCCTGAAGACGAAAACAGGACGGAAGTGTCACGACAAGACACAACAGTGTCTGATCAGCTCTCAACTGGTATCAGTTATTCTTCCTCAGAAGTATCTCTCAGAGTACCTCTGACATCCTCAAGTTCGAGGTCTTTGTTTTCTCTTCCCTCTTCTTCGTCAAAAATACCATCATCTGTTTCGTCGTCATCACAAAGACCCCAGGTCATCACTTTGTCAGCTTCCTCTAGACCAACTTCATCATTGGCTTACTCGGGACCAGTATTGGTTACTTTGTCATCAAATTCTAAAATACCCTCGTCTCTTTCGTCAGCGTCTTCCCTAAAATCACAGGTAACCCTTTCTTCGTCTACTAGAACACCACTGTTGGCTTCAGTTTTGACAGCAAAATCACCTTCAGTTAACTTGTCACCCCTAAAATCAACAGTGGGTCATCCACCATTGTCCTCGGACCAAACTTTACCTCCAACAAGATCTTCCGCGGTCCGTTAATTATTTCCATTTCTTACACATTCATTGTTTCCTCGAGATTTTGACTGGTTTCTTCTTCAATGCCATCTCTCACGCCATTGTTTTTTTTGTTGGTCCACTTGTGATGTTGACATCATCGGTGTTTGTTTATCAGTCTCTGGAGTAACGGAAGTGACGTTGTGCATTCAACGACAATTCCGCAATGCTAGGATGGCAGTAATATAACTTTCTTACAAGACAGAAGAAAGAAGTATTAATTTAACAGTTTAGTTTTCAGTTTTTACAACACAGAACTACTATCGTTAATGACTTAAGTTTTCTAGTTTTGATTTAACGTTTCGTCTCATTTCTCCAGAATGTAAAACACAACTTTATAATAAGTGTTTGTGTCGTAAGTTTGTTTTAAACTTGTCGGAAGACGCAAGTAATGTTAAACCTAATCTTATCTGGAGTTTAAGTGCAAACGTATATATTTTTTTACACACGTTATCCAATCCACATATATATATATATATATTTGTTTGTACGTCATTTCTGTTAACTCATTAAAGTATTTTTTCAGCAGAGGGCGCGACCAACAAGAAGAAAAAACCTTTTGGTCGAGTTATCTTTAACTTGTAGATGAAAAGGCGAGGCATTGTTAATGGTATCTATTTTTAAACTTTTGAAGTTTCAGGACATTAAAACGAGGCAATCTCAACCGTTTGTTATCATTGTCGAAAACAAAATGTGTAATTGTTGGTATATAGTATACTACACCTTTCACACATAAAAAGGGGGAAAAAAAACAATGTCGATTACGTTTTTACAGACGATAAGTGTACGGTGTGAAAATTTTTTGACATGTTCTGTTTATTAGGAAATTTAGAACAAGCTAATTGTGTTTCCGATTCCTTTATAACGGTTTATTCTAGATGTATAGCATAAACTATACAGCTGTAGTGTTTTTCTTAGTATTACTTGAAGTTTATATTTTAAATGTTACGTCATTGATAAAGCCTGTGCGAGTTCCTTGGCCATAGAGGCGAGTTGTGGTATAATTAATTTTACGTTACGTTTCAGCGTATTGTGTTGTAAAGAAACGTTGACATTGTACGAAGATATGAAAGCGTATCTATTCTACAATGTCATAAGAAGTTAAGCACACGATTACAAAAAAAACGCGCACACAAAAAAAAACACGAAAATCCAGATCGTGGTTTAAGTTGTGAAATGTTAACGACACTTAGTTTTCCTTTTCCGACTTTGGTTTAACTGGAAACTTCAGGAGCGAAAGTGCGGTATTTATATAAATAAGTTTATTGTTAGTAATGTGCAACAATAGATTTTTAGTTAAGTTTGTTTATTTAGTTTCATTGTGCCACGTATTGTTTTAAAATTTAAATGTTTTGTTTGATAATTTAAAAACTGTTAATTTCTTCTAACAACACAGATGTTTGTCCATACTGTTGATAAAATGTTTTGTTGTTGTAACAAAAAAAGAATACAATAAACAGAATATGTGGTAAAACTCTTCGTAAGCTGAATTTAGAAAGATTAGCTACTTCGAATGATAACGCTTTTTAATTTTTCTTTTTGTTGGATTTGTTTATCTTTCGTATGATTTGGGTCAATTTTTGGTGAATAATTTTACTTAAACAACTTATAAATAATGAAATTTTATACCTGAAGGTGAATCGGCCATTATCGTCTTTTAAACTAACCCCAAACCAGTATTCTACAATACATTTAACCATCGTTTTCGTAATTCGAGAAACAAACTAAAAGCGTGTTGTTTTTTACCGACATAACGTTCTCAAAGATATGATTGCATTAGGAAAATAATTCTCTGTGATGTGTCATTGGATACTTTATTGAAATTCTAGATACTCAACAATTTCATTGGTTATATTACATCAGTGTGCCTTATTTTTCTAACCTCCCTTTTAATAGTGTAAATACATAAGCCTATGGTGAATTCATATACACTTTAAAGATAAATGCAAGTAAATTTAAGTTTAATTTACCTCTAATTACTAAGCGACGTTTTGATGGATTCTACTCCTCATCACCAACCTTTGACAAATTGCGGACTTGTGATGTTAAAAATTGCATTTCGATACCCGTGGTAGGCAGAGCACAAACGTTCATTTGTGTTCAACTACAAACAACATTTAACTTATCATTCTGTTAAACGGCAATAGAAGCTTCACAATTAATTTACAGACTGAATGAAACAATAACACACACTTTATATACAAAAACGGCTCGTTTTTTGCATATAAAATTTTCAACAAGTGGGTTTCTCGACAACAGTGAATAATACAAACTACTCAAGTTGCAAACGAATCTCTTACCAGAAGGCCGGGCATAACCAGGTGGTGGAAAACATTCAACACGTTGTCTGGGGAATGTGGGGTATAATCCCGGTCGCACCGAACATGCTCGTCCTTTTAGTGGTGTGCGTTATAATGTCACGGTTAATCCCACTATTGGTTGGTAAAAAAGGTCAAAAGCTGTGGATTGGAGGTGATGAGTAGCTGCCTGCTCTCTAGTCTCTGCTAAAGTAGGGAAGACTAGCACAAAATCCTTCGAGAAGCTTTCCGCGAAGCACGAAGAAATGCTGGATGTTTGAAGATAAGATGAACTGTATTTTGCTGATTTGAATATATTATAGGTACATTTCCGATAAATCCTAAAAGGGTTAATTATTATAGTAATATCTCCATAATACGTACATAATAAAAAATATATTGTTGATAAATATCGAATAACAAGAGATTGTCTGTTTCGTAAACCACAAGATGCATGATCAATTTTCTCTGCGTTATACAGTACAATTGTCGTCTATTAGAAAGGGAAATTATAGAAAAGCATCAACAATACCTACCAGTGTTATGTAAATGTTTTGTAAACGACAACATGTGTTGAGTTTAAATTTTCATTTCTATTATTTATATTTCCATATTTATATTATTGTTTCAAAGCTTAAACCAATAAAATATGTTGTTATTAATTTAAAATAACATTTAGAAATTTCTAGAATTAGGTAGATAAAATATGACTATAAACGAAAATGTATGGCGGCCTAGTGTCTAGACGTTGAGTCTCGTGCAAGAACGGACATGCTCGTATTGCTCTGGATCTCTGTGGAAGTTACGCGATGGTTCGAAAAGTCTAGGCCTACTAATATATAAATAGACGGAAACGCACGAGAAGGGGAAGAGGAAGCGTCATTAGTTTTATTCGAAGAAAAGAATAAGAAGAGTCAGTCATTCGTTTGAGAAAGTTTAAGTGTTTGCTGTGATATTATTCAACTTGGATTTGTGACCAGACCTAGATCTACAGAAGCTGTGATTTTGTCTCGTCAATCTTTGCGATTCATTCGAATTACTGGTTGTGCTGAGACGTCACGTACGGACTATTTTGGGAAGACTGGGAAAATTGGAAGGCGGCAAGTTTGAGACGTTCATCAAGAAGCACCGTAAAAAGAACTTCGTCATTTTCCATTCAAACTTCGGTATTTCTTCGTGGGACCAAATTCACACCCTAGACGGGAATTTTGGATTTCTGATCTGAACTTTTGGACTTTCATTCTAGATCATTATATAAGATACAGGCCAGTACCATTTTGTGTTGAAATTAATTTTGAAGGTTTAAACTTAATATCTATCATTGTTGTTGTATAATTTATGTAATATCTGTTATATATATATAATAGCTTATTGTCATAAATTAAACAAGCTGTTATCTGTGTCTTTCTGTTACGTTTAGTCTACGAAAAACATAAAAAAAACGTAACACCAGTGTCACCTAGGATTGTAATTGCTTTCGATTTGTATATTTCTCGTGATTCCTACCAGCATTTTAAATAGGGTTTTTCAAACATTTTCCAGAATATGTCATGAAGAATCTCGTGAACACGATATTGAAACAGCTCGTACGTACGAAAAGACTTTTTCATTTTGTTTTGGTGTGTCTTTCATATCTATAAACGCCATTCAACTGAATAGAGCCAAATTTGAGAGGAGAAATATGTTAAGCAAAAAAGGGATATTAACTCTTAACGTAATTTTCAAGGCACGTTTACACAACACAATCATTTAATTCTAATAAACTCATCTTTACCGCCCGCTGGTAAGAGATCCGAAGTGGTAAAAAAAATACATAAGTGAAAATATACGAATCCACTTGAGAAGCTCGTGAAGAAGTCCATTTAAATTCGTACATCAACTGATAATACGTACAGCAAGACCATTGCTATAATGAACTATTTTTCTTGAGAACAATGTAATGGAAGATTACAGATTAAAAACGATTATTTACGTGGGTCTCTACTGTTACTGTCGAACTGAAAGAGAGAAATAAATCATCGTCCACTAGATGCCGATATCATTAACAAAAGTGTCGTTTAATGCTTTTTACACATTTACTTCTCTTCAAGTTTATAGATGGCTAATCCGGAACGTGTTAAATGAGGTAGGAAATGCGTGGATTGTCGTGAATGCAGGACATTTGATGTTTGTTTGTGTGTAATTTTTTCATTAAATTCAAGTTACATTTAAAGAAACGTGTCCTATCATTGGTTTTATTTCGCTAATAACAGATCAATATCCACGTTTGTTTACGAAACACAAATGATCGAATCTATAGGTATTCAGAAAATCACGTAAACTTTATAGAGCAATTTTTTGTAAAACCTAAAAACAAAGAACTCGTAAATGCTAAACTAGAATCTAATAATCTGCTTTAGTCGGCTGACCGTTCTTTAAAGGAGATAAATGGGAATAAAAAGGAAGTGTGAAATATCAGAGTCAGAGACTTGGGTTTTGTTTACTCTTCAATAACCTGAGGAAAGTGTTTAACAAAGAATATCATATACTAAAGAGAATACGTAGAATATACTGTTATATACACTGTAAAATCTGGGAGACCTACGGAAGAACTTATCATTGAATGTTTGCTGGGTATGGACAAAGCAGACGTGCAATAAGTGACAACGAGAATTGTCGAACACGAGAAACGGATTGCCCAGTTACGTGTAAAGTACTCAGCAGAGACATCAGTTTCTTAGATCGTAAAATAAAAGAATGAGTTGTGTATAGAAATATAAACCGACAAAAACTGATATTACGGATGTTCTCTCTTTTCTCTTTCTATTATTTATGTCAGATAATAACATAAGTACTAATTACTCTTGTTTCTCTAATTTTATTGAACTTTCGAGCAGTGGCGTATGCAGAAGAAATAATTGCAAATTAGGACAGTAAACAAAATATGTGTTTTGAGATGGATTGTTGCACGTATGCAGATGTTGTTCATTTGTTATGAAGCACAAAGGAACAAAATTGGTTGTCTTTGTTTTGTTCACCACGCGTACGTAAAACGGATTGTAGAGTTTTAAGATTTCGGAGATTTGCAATCAGTAGGTAGATGTGGTTAATGCGAAAGAAATATTCGTTTCGCTTTATATTGTTCAAGACTATCAGCTTTAACGTTCTGTTGAGCATGACGTGGCCAGGTAGGTTAAAACATTGGACTCGTAGTCTAAAAAGATGCGGGTTCTAATCGCGGTCGCACCGAGCATGCTCGTCCTTTTAGTGGTGTGCGTTATAATGTCACGGTTAATCCCATTATTGGTTGGTAAAAAAGTAGGTCTAAACTGTTGATTGGAGGTGATGACTAGCTTCCTGCTCTCCAGTCTCTGCTAAAGTAGGGAAGACTAGCACAAATATCCTACGAGAAGTTTTCCGCGAAACACGAAGAAATGCTGAGTGTTTGAAGATAAGATGAACTGTATTTTGCTGATTTGAATATATTACATCTAAATTTCCGATAAATCCTAAAAGGGTTAATTATTGTAGTGATATCTCCATAATACGTACATACTAAATAAAAATATATTGTTGATAAATATCGAATAACAGGAGATTGTCTGTTTCGTAATCCACAAGACGCATGATTTATTTTCTCTGCGTTGCATGGTACAATTGTCGTGTATTAGAAGGTGTAATTAACAGGTTCCATGGTGTAATGGTTAGCACTCTGGACTTTGAATCCAGCGATCCGAGTTCAAATCTCGGTGGAACCTACAGTTATTTTACGTGTGTCTTCAATACCTGAATTTCGGTGTTTTTCTTCTCCGAGCAATAATACTATCGGAAGAGATTTAGGGAAATAAACTCAAATCCAGTATTTAAAATTACTACTGGTAAAACGCCTCATAGAAAAGCATCTAAAATACCTACTTGTCTCACCTAACATTGTAATTGCTTTCGATTTGTATGTTTCTCGTGATTCCTACAAGCATCTTAAATAGGGTTTTACAAACGTTTTCCAGAATATGTCATGAAGAATCTCGTGAACACGATATTTATACAGCTCGTACGTACGAAAATACTTTTTCATTTTGTTTTGGTGTGTCTTTCATATCCATAAACGCCATTCAACTGAATAGAGCCAAATTTGAGAGGAGAAATATGTTAAGCAAAAAAGGGATATTAACTCTTAACGTAATTTTCAAGGCACGTTTACACAACACAATCATTTAATTCTAATAAACTCATCTTTACCGCGCGCTGGTAAGAGATCCGAAGTGGTAAAAAAAATACATAAGTGAAAATATACGAATCCACTTGAGAAGCTCGTGAAGAAGTCCATTTAAATTCGTACATCAACTGATAATACGTACAGCAAGACCATTGCTATAATGAACTATTTTTCTTGAGAACAATGTAATGGAAGATTACAGATTAAAAACGATTATTTACGTGGGTCTCTACTGTTACTGTCGAACTGAAAGAGAGAAATAAATCATCGTCCACTAGATGCCGATATCATTAACAAAAGTGTCGTTTAATGCTTTTTACACATTTACTTCTCTTCAAGTTTATAGATGGCTAATCCGGAACGTGTTAAATGAGGTAGGAAATGCGTGGATTGTCGTGAATGCAGGACATTTGATGTTTGTTTGTGTGTAATTTTTTCATTAAATTCAAGTTACATTTAAAGAAACGTGTCCTATCATTGGTTTTATTTCGCTAATAACAGATCAATATCCACGTTTGTTTACGAAACACAAATGATCGAATCTATAGGTATTCAGAAAATCACGTAAACTTTATAGAGCTATTTTTTGTAAAACCTAAAAACAAAGAACTCGTAAATGCTAAACTAGAATCTAATAATCTGCTTTAGTCGGCTGACCGTTCTTTTAAGGAGATAAATGGGAATAAAAAGGAAGTGTGAAATATCAGAGTCAGAGACTTGGGTTTTGTTTACTCTTCAATAACCTGAGGAAAGTGTTTAACAAAGAATATCATATACCAAAGAGAATACGTAGAATATACTGTTATATACACTGTAAGATCTGGGAGACCTACGGAAGAACTTATCATTGAATGTTTGCTGGGTATGGACAAAGCAGACGTGCAATAAATGACAACGAGAATTGTCGAACACGAGAAACGGATTGCCCAGTTACGTGTAAAGTACTCAGCAGAGACATCAGTTTCTTAGATCGTAAAATAAAAGAATGAGTTGTGCATAGAAATATAAACCGACAAAAACTGATATTACGGATGTTCTCTCTTTTCTCTTTCTATTATTTATGTCAGATAATAACAGAAGTACTAATTACTCTTGTTTCTCTAATTTTATTGAACTTTCGAGCAGTGGCGTATGCAGAAGAAATAATTGCAAATTAGGACAGTAAACAAAATATGTGTTTTGAGATGGATTGTTGCACGTATGCAGATGTTGTTCATTTGTTATGAAGCACAAAGGAACAAAATTGGTTGTCTTTGTTTTGCCCACCACGGGTACGAAAAACGGATTCTAGAGTTTTAAGATTTCTAAGATTTGCAATCAGGAGGCAGATGTGGTTAATGCGAAAGAAATATTCGTTTCGTTTTATATTGCTCAAGAATATCAGCTTTAACGTTCTGTAGAGCATGACGTGGCCAGGTGGGTTAAAAGATTGGACTCGTAGTCTGAGGGATGCGGGTTCTAATCGCGGTCGCCCCGAGCATGCTCGTCCTTTTAGTGGTGTGCGTTATAATGTCACGGTTAATCCCATGATTGGTTGGTAAAAAAGTAGGTCTAAACTGTTGATTGGAGGTGATGACTAGCTGCCTGCTCTCTAGTCTCTGCTAAAGTAGGGAAGACTAGCACAAATATCCTTCGACAAGCTTTCCGCGAAACACGAAGAAATGCTGAGTGTTTGAAGATAAGATGAACTGTATTTTGCTGATTTGAATATATTACATCTAAATTTCCGATAAATCCTAAAAAGGTTAATTATTGTAGTGATATCTCCATAATACGTAGATAATATCTAAAAATATATTGTTGATAAATATCGAATAACAGGAGATTGTCTGTTTCGTAATCCACAAGACGCACGATTTATTTTCTCTGCGTTACATAGTACAATTGTCGTGTATTAGAAGGTGTAATTAACGGGTTCCATGGTGTAATGGTTAGCACTCTGGACTTTGAATCCAGCGATCCGAGTTCAAATCTCGGTGGAACCTACAGTTATTTTACGTGTGTCTTCAATACCTGAATTTCCGTGTTTTTCTTCTCCAAGCAACAATACTATCGGAAGAGATTTAGGGAAATAAACTCAAATCCAGTATTTAAAATTTCTACTGGTGAAAACGCCTTATAGAAAAGCATCTAAAATACCTACTTGTCTTACCTAACGTTGTAAATGCTTTCGATTTGTATGTTTCTCGTGATTCCTACAAGCATATTAAATAGGGTTTTACAAACGTTTTCCAGAATATGTCATGAAGAATCTCGTGAACACGATATTTATACAGCTCGTACGTACGAAAATACTTTTTCATTTTGTTTTGGTGTGTCTTTCATATCCATAAACGCCATTCAACTGAATAGAGCCAAATTTGAGAGGAGAAATATGTTAAGCAAAAAAGGGATATTAACTCTTAACGTAATTTTCAAGGCACGTTTACACAACACAATCATTTAATTCTAATAAACTCATCTTTACCGCGCGCTGGTAAGAGATCCGAAGTGGTAAAAAGAAATACATAAGTGAAAATATACGAATCCACTTGAGAAGCTCGTGAAGAAGTCCATTTTAAATTCGTACATCAACTGATAATACGTACAGCAAGACCATTGCTATAATGAACTATTTTTCTTGAGAGCAATGTTATGGAAGATTACAGATTAAAAACGATTATTTACGTGGGTCTCTACTGTTACTGTCGAACTGAAAGAGAGAAATAAATCATCGTCCACTTGATGCCGATATCATTAACAAAAGTGTCGTTTAATGCTTTTTACACATTTACTTCTCTTCAGGTTTGTAGATGGTTAATCCGGAACGTGTTAAATGACGTAGGAAATGCGTGGATTGTCGTGAATGCAGGACATTTGATGTTTGTTTGTATGTAATTTTTTCATTAAATTCAAGTTACATTTAAAGAAACGTGTCCTATCATTGGTTTCATTTCCCTAACAACATATCAATATCGACGTTTGTTTACGAAACACAAATGATCGAAGCTATAGGTATTCAGAAAATCACGTAAACTTTATGGAGCTATTTTTTGTAAAACGTAAAAACAAAGAACTCGTAAATGCGAATCTAATAATCTGCTTTAGTCGGCTGACCGTTCTTTTAAGGAGATAAATGGGAATAAAAAGGCAGTGTGAAATATCAGAGTCAGAGACTTGGGTTTTGTTTACTCTTCAATAACCTGAGGAAAGTGTTTAACAAAGAATATCATATACCAAAGAGAATACGTAGAATATACTGTTATATACACTGTAAGATCTGGGAGACCTACGGAAGAACTTATCATTGAATGTTTGCTGGGTATGGACAAAGCAGACGTGCAATAAATGACAACGAGAATTGTCGAACACGAGAAACGGATTGCCCAGTTACGTGTAAAGTACTCAGCAGAGACATCAGTTTCTTAGATCGTAAAATAAAAGAATGAGTTGTGCATAGAAATATAAACCGACAAAAACTGATATTACGGATGTTCTCTCTTTTCTCTTTCTATTATTTATGTCAGATAATAACAGAAGTACTAATTACTCTTGTTTCTCTAATTTTATTGAACTTTCGAGCAGTGGCGTAGGAAGAAGAAATAATTGCAAATTAGGACAGCAAACAAAATATGTGTTTTGAGATGGATTGTTGCACGTATGCAGATGTTGTTCATTTGTTATGAAGCACAAAGGAACCAAATTGGTTGTCTTTGTTTTGCCCACCACGGGTACGTAAAACGGATTCTAGAGTTTTAAGATTTCGAAGATTTGCAATCAGGAGGCAGATGTGGTTAATGCGAAAGAAATATTCGTTTCGTTTTATATTGCTCAAGAATATCAGCTTTAACGTTCTGTAGAGCATGACGTGGCCAGGTGGGTTAAAAGATTGGACTCGTAGTCTGAGGGATGCGGGTTCTAATCGCGGTCGCCCCGAGCATGCTCGTCCTTTTAGTGGTGTGCGTTATAATGTCACGGTTAATCCCATGATTGGTTGGTAAAAAAGTAGGTCTAAACTGTTGATTGGAGGTGATGACTAGCTGCCTGCTCTCCAGTCTCTGCTAAAGTAGGGAAGACTAGCACAAATATCCTTCGAGAAGCTTTCCGCGAAACACGAAGAAATGCTGAGTGTTTGAAGATAAGATGAACTGTATTTTGCTGATTTGAATATATTACATCTAAATTTCCGATAAATCCTAAAAGGGTTAATTATTGTAGTGATATCTCCATAATACGTACATATACGGGTCTTTCATGGCTGCCGTCAAGCAGAGCAGACGTGTAAGTCAAGAGCTGCGAGACACGCACTTTGATGACTAGGTTTTTGTTGATGTGCATAATTCCCAAGTTTTACTCGAAACGGTTAGCCCTTCGTCCTTATCAGGACTAGTAAAACAATATGAAGCGAAGGAAGATCGCAACGCGATCCAACGGAAAAGCCCTTTCAATGAAGAGATAATGGAAATGCTGAACAAGGCGATCGAAGGACCAGCCTCCGAATCTCTGAGTAGTGCAACAGAGAGTTCTGAAAGCGAACACTCAGGGGCTGAAGAATCACCGAGACGAGAATTTCAAGAAACAAACACGACATCAAACAAGAGGAGGCTGAAGAAGAAAAAGGACATGGTAAGTATAGTTTCTGACAATTCTACTAACCTCAACCTCAACGACGCTACTAACAATACTAAAATCCATAGTGTTAACAACGTAACCCATGTTAATGACGACAAAGCCACTTGTTCTGACAAAAACACTAATTTTAAGAACACCACCACTGTCACACAAGCACACGATTCTCCTCACTACAGAATTCCAACTCTGTTCATCGAAGGAGTAAATAACACAACACGCATCCCACAGATTGTCAAACAACTGATTACCCGGGCATTCAGTTTAAAGACATCAAGCGTCTTCTTAATGGAAGAATCATGCTTAAATGTTCTGACCCTCAAGAGTTTTCACATATTTTAGCCCACTGGCCCAAGGATGCCCCTGGGGTTCAAGCCACTATTACTTCACCAAAAACCAACACGCCAAAACTAACTGTCATTATCAGAGGTGTCGATTTCGACATCTAAGATAATGAAATCACTGACGAACTAAAAACTCAAGGCTTCGACATCATATCATCAAACAGAATTATCTCATTCAGAACGAAACAAAAAACACCACTGATCGAGGTAACCGTCAACAAAAAAGATGATCAAGACAAATTATTAAAAAACGGTTGCTTTTTATTTTTCAAAAGACACACGAACAAACCGGAAAAAACACACCAAAAACACATTATCCAATGCTACAAATGTCAACGGTTCGAACACACAAAATCTAATTGTGTGGCCAAGGACAGATGTGTTAGATGTGGCGGATCTCACGAGATCGCTCAGTGTCCTAACGAGCGTAACCAAGTGAGATGGCCCCCCAGTGGCTAAGCGGTATGTCTGCGGACTTACACGCTAAAATCCGGGTTTCGATACTCGTGGTGGGCAGAGCACCGATAACCCATTGTGTAGCTTGTGCTTAATTCAAAACAACAACAACCAAGTGAGATGCTCTGTCAGGGCCCCCACGTAGCCAGTTACAAAGGCTGCCCCAAATACGCAACAGATTGCTTTTCAAGACCACGAACAATAATAATCAAACCCACATCATCAAATAACCTTTACTACAAACTCCAGCTGACTCGCAAATCAAACACTCTCAACCTCAACCAACACTTACTTACGCGGACGTCACACGCCCGAAAACAACACAAGCATTCAACCCCACAGATTTCACCACAAACTTGCTAGCAATGCTAATAGAATTGAGTGATCTCCCCTCATTCGAATCGAGGCACGAGTCATTCATGGACGTTTGCAGCCTTGCATGTTATTATTTTCACCTTCCTCACCTCAAACCACACCATCTTTCACTCAAAATTCATGCAAGGGAAATAAAACAACACAATGACACAACACATTAAAATCTTACACATCAACTGCCAAGGAAACCTCAAAGACAAACAATAGAAATATACAACATAAACAAACATATAAACGCCAACATAATCATCATTTCAGAAACACTTTGCACAGAGAAACAAAACACCACAATTCCCGGATTCATCACACACAGCATACCTCACTCAGAAAACAACAGAGGTATAATTGCTTACTTTAGTACAAAAATATCGTATTTAATCTCGATAGAAGATTCCTTTAAATCTAGCATTAATGAAACCATTTTCTCTAACATACACTTTAACAACGGCTAACTATTCCGATTCTAGCCATATATTGCTCACCAACCAAAGATATCGACATTAACTTCCTTCAAAAATGTTTTAATCGTAAACCCAAGCCAATTATTATTGGAGATTTTAATTCACCGCATACAGAATTAAGGGGTAACAGAGACACACGGAGAGGATCGTGCATAAAAAATTTTAACTCTAGCAATAAAATGCACCTAATCAATGACCATACACCTACACACTTCTCAGCCGCTAACGGCTCATACGATGTATTCGATTTCATCATCGCACCCAAGGACATGGTAAACAGAATATCTAACTTTGAAGTGCATGATGAAATCACCAGTGACCACTTCCCCATGTCATATATGATTCACACGCGCCACCCTGCTGTGGCGTACGTGACTCCTTCCGCATACACCTACACTAAAACAGACTGGCTAACTTCTAATGTCTCTCTGGACTCATATCTACCCCATCCAATTGAACATGTAAATAACAAAACAGAACTAGACAACTATGTTGATCAAATTACAGAAGCCATAAAGAAAGCCATAAAAAACACAATTCCTAAATCAAAAAGAAAACAATCACTTATTCAATGGACTTTAACACCAGAAACTCACGCACTAATAATCAAACGCAGAAAATTAAGACGAACACACTACGTCACACGCGATTCACACATAAAAACAGAAATCAATAGAACAAATACAAAAATTAAACAAGAAATTAAAAAAGTCAGAGAAAACAATTGGCATAACTTCTGTAAAAACTTAGAAAAAACCAAGAACAATCCAAAAGAATTCTAGAAAAAATTCAAGAGTATCGCTTCAGACAAAAACACAAATCACATGTTACAACATATCACACACAACAATAAACTCGCAAGGACGGACATAGAGAAAGCTGACTTATTAGCTGACTATTACAAATCCTCTTTCAGCGATTTAAACTCAGTAGATTTCGACACATAACACCAACACCATGTCAACAACTTCATAAACACAAACCAAGCTTCATTCTCACCACGATTCCCTGGCGAGACACTAGAAGCATACTCAAGTTCAATCAATAGAAAAATAACCACAACCGAACTAAAAATTAATATCAAAAACTTGAATAATACTTCCCACCGGACATGACCAAATACCAAATATTATTCTGAAAAAAAGCTCCACTCTCCTACTACAAAACCTCACAAACATTATGAACATTTCACTAGCGACCGGGTACTACCCTAACACGTGGAAAAAAGCCATCATAACAACGATCCCCAAGAAACAAACAAATAGAACAAATCCAGATAATTTCCGCTCCATCAGTCTGTTAAGCTGCCTTGGCAATCTGATGGAGAGAATTATCTCCAACCGTCTCCTCCATTTTTGCGAATCGAATAACATCCTTCCAGAATCTCGAAATGCCTCCAGATAAAATAGACAAACAACAGATCACCTCACACGACTCACCGAATCAATCTACAAAGCTTACAACAACAATCAAGTAACCATCGGGGTATTCCTAGATGTCAAAAAAGCATTCGACAGCGTATGGCACAACGCCATCATATACAAACTAAATCACCTTCAAATAAATCCCATGATAGTCAAATGGATCTCAAATTTCTTAACCAATAGAACAGCACAAGTAAAAGTCAATAAAACTATATCCAAATCATTTAATATAACGGCAGGAGTGCTCCAAAGATCAGTCCTCTCTCCACTTCTATACATAATTTTCGTCAGTGACATACCTTTCCCCAATCTAACATACACACACAATTCACAATACGCAGACGACATCGCAATCTGGAGCACCTCCAGAAACCCAGTAATGGCCATGTCTCGCGTACAAGAATCACTAAACAACGTCTCAACATGGAGCAACAAGTGGAGAGTCGTGTTAAATCCAACAAAAACACAAGCAATCCCCTTCTATCGGAAACTAAAGAAGCAAAGAAAAATCTAGAAAAAATAAAATTATCACTTGGAAACACAACCATTAACATGAGCAAAAACATCACATTCCTTGGCATCACTTTCGACACAAAACTAACATGGAAAAAACATGTAAACAATATACACTCATCAATCAGAAAAAGGATTTCACACCTAATGACTATAACCGGTAAACAATCGAAATGTTCACCAAACACCATTACACAAATATACAAGACTTACATCTGTCCACTAATAGAGTATGGATGTCAAGTAACATACAATATGTCAAACAACACACTCCAGAAAATCCAAGTGCAACAAAACAGAATATTAAAATCTGCATTCAGCCTACCATCATTTACACCAACAAATTATCTACACTAAATCAGCAATTTACCAACTATAAGAGATAGAATAACAGAACTTTCTCTCAAATATTATTTAAAAGCAGAAAATAGAAACAAACTAACGGCATCACGACACAAAGTATCCAGTGCACCAACAAAATACATTTCACCTTACAACATATTTCAAGAATCACAAACTACTCAACAAAGAATCTAAATAAATAAAATCCATGTCATTAACATGAATTCCTTCTTTTTTCAGATACAGGGCACACGACAGGCAAAACTTTCGGCGCCTCTCCTGTGAAAGTGGGTTTTCTCGGGGCACTCCCGTTTCCCCCCACAGCAAAATCTTTAGGCATTGGATTTCTAGATCCCAGCTCTTTTGCCAGACCCTGAATCGTGCCGTTTGACTTGATCTGGATTTGAATTATATTCATGTTCACATCTGCTCAACTTCTTCCTTTCGGGACAGGTCCCGGCCTTTCTTTCCGCTGCTGCCTTTGCCTCCACCCAAGACAACATTTAGAGAGACATCCTCTACCCAGAAAGTCAAGAATAATAATAATAATTAATTTATTAAAAAAAAACCACCACTTAATCTTAATAACAATCCTCGAAAGGGGACGAAGAGGAACCACGACTTTCCTGAACACCCCGGGAGAGAACTCTTCTGATTCCTCTCTCTCTAAACTGAACCCCTGCCACGTTAGTTTAGTGTTATTAGAGGGGGTAATTAATGCGTTTAATGGTGTAATGATTAGCACCCTGGATTTTGAATTGAGCGATCCGAGTTCAAATATCGATGGAACCTTCCGTGATTTTATGTTTGTCTTTAATATCTGAATTTCGGTGTTTTCCTCTCCAAGCAATAATACTTTTGGAAGAGATTTAGGAAAATAAACTCAAATCCAGTATTTAAAATTACCACTGGTGAAAACCCCTTATAAAAAAGCATCAACAATACCTACCAGTCTCACCTAGGATTGTGATTGCTTTCGATTTGTACGTTTCTCGTGATTCCTACAAGCATTTTAAATAGGGTTTGTCAAACGTTTTCCAGAATATGTCACGAAGAATCTCGTGAACACGATATTTATACAGCTCGTACGTACGAAAAGACTTTTTTATTTTGTTTTGGTGTGTCTTTCATATCTATAAACGCCATTCAACTGAATAGAGCCAAATTTGAGAGGAGAAATATGTTAAGCAAAAAAGGGATATTAACTCTTAACGTAATTTTCAAGGCACGTTTACGCAACACATTCATTTAATTCTAATAAACTCATCTTTACCGCCAGCTGGTAAAAAGAAATACATAAGTGAAAATATACGAATCTACTTGAAAAGCTCGTGAAGAAGTCAATTTTAAATTCGTACATCAACTGATAATACGTACAGCAAGACCATTGCTATAATGAACTATTTTTCTTGAGAGCAATGTTATGGAAGATTACAGATTAAAAACGATTATTTACGTGCGTCTCTACTGTTACTGTCGAACTGAAAGAGAGAAATAAATCATCGTCCACTTGATGCCGATATCATGAACAAAAGTGTCGTTTAATGCTTTTTACACATTTACTTCTCTTCAGGTTTGTAGATGGTTAATCCGGAACGTGTTAAATGACGTAGGAAATGCGTGGATTGTCGTGAATGCAGGACATTTGATGTTTGTTTTTGTGTATTTTTTTACCAGGGAGTAAATTTAAAATTGCAAGTCGCGGTAAGAACAGTTCCAAGAGAAAGTGCCCTCATGAGAATGGTTGGAATGATGAATTCTTTGCTGCTCCAGTTATAAACCTCTTTTCAGTAAATCATGATGTCTACTGCGACGGTTTTGGCCAAGATTCAAAGCCCTTTCATTGTTTGCAAAAGTTCTTCCCTCCCACGCTTATCAACCATATTGTAAGAAAGACCAATAAATTCAGAAACTTTGATACCCTACGTTGATTTGTAGGAATATTCAAGAGTAAAATCATTGAAGCCAAGTAATGAGAAGAAAATGTATGAATTTTTAATGGACATAAAAAAGAAAACCAACTATTTTCATGTTCTTCAATACTGACCCTTTGCTTGCCACACTTATGTTTTGTCAGTGCATGTCAAAAACCGGTTTCTTTTGCTGCTATCGATGCTACTTTTTGCTGACATTACCTATTGAAATATTGTTGACCAACGAAAGCACAATATACAGCCCATTATTGACCATTTAGGGGAAAAATACAGAGCCTCATATGTACTGTCGAATGTTTGATACAATGGAAGGGTCGACTGCGATTTCGACAGTACATTCCATTTATAAGAGCTGGTTTTGGAGTCAAAAGTTATGAGGTATGTGAAAGTGTAACAGTCTATGTTTGGGGCTTTTTTATCTACACTGGTGCCACTACACAGTACAGCACTAAAGTGGCGGTCAGGGCGAACGTGTTGTACGTACATTGATGGAACCATTGTTTGGACAAAATTATAAGCTCTGTTTGGATCGTCTTTTTACAAGTCCCACTTTAGTGAAGTCATTGCTTGATAGTGACACCTATTTGTGTGGTACAGTTATGAAAAATTGAACTGGAATGCCGAAATGTTTCACAAATATCCAAAGGGGAGAAATGGAAGTGGCACAAAAGACAGCATTGGTGTTTTTCACTGGAAGAATAAGAGGGACATTTTCATGTTGAGTACAATACATGACAATACCATGCAAAACACTGGAATGATCACTGGTACAGCTATTGTAATACCAAAATGTATCATTGATTACAATCGTTATATGGGAGGGGTTGACTTGTGTTGCAATGCTCATCGGAGCATGCGCAAGGCTATCAAGTGGTACAAAAAAAGTATTTTTTCACATGATGGATATAGCAGTGTAGTTTGCAAAGCACTGGGAAACAACCTGTCACTCTTAGAGTTCAGACTTGGTGTCATCCGTACTCCTCTGATTGAGGATTACCACACTTAGCACCCAAAATACACCAGAAGTCGGCCTTCCTTGGAAAACCCCTTCGCCTCACAGGACGTCACTTCCCAACACTTATTCCCCAGAAAAAGTACCCCACTAGAAAGTGTAAAGTGTGCTCTGACAAATCCACGAGGAGGGAAAGCACATATGAATGTACTGATTGCAAAGTGGCTCTTTGTGTTGACCCCTGTCTCAAGACGTTTCGCACGATAGTGAATTACTAAATGTGTTATTGGCCTGGCATGGCCGAGCGCGTTAAGGCGTACACTCGTAATCCGAGGGTCGCGGGTTCGCGCCCGCGTCGCGCTAAAACATGCTCGCCCTCCCAGCCGTGGGGGTGTATAATGTGACGGTCAATCCCACTATTCGTTAGTAAAAGAGTAGCCCAAGAGTTGGCGGTGGGTGGTGATGACTAGCTGCCTTCCCTCTAGTCTTACACTGCTAAATTAGGGACGGCTAGCACAGATAGCCCTCGAGTAGCATTGTGCGAAATTCCAAAAAAAACAAAAACAAAAATGTGTTATTTATTTCTGTACCCGAAAATGACATTTTGTGCGTTGTTGTTTCATGTTTTGTATATTTTTCTTCATGTTGTGTACTTCTATAAGTTTGGATTAGAGAAAAAAAAATAGTATTTGTTGTTCATTTCCTTTGTTTTAAAAATTACTCAATTTTGCTGAAAAAAAAAACCGGCATTGGAGCTGCCGTTGCAGCTGTAACACTTGGCAGTCAACATGTTAATGGTGTTATATATACTGTAACGAACCACATTATAGAACTTAATTGGAACATGTGTTTGAATGAAGTACGAAAGTTTTCAATCGCTGGTTAAGTAGGAAATTATTTTTAAGGGTAAGATTTTAAAAATGAATTAATTATTCTTGTTGACGGTGTGGTACGTACTGGTCATTATATCTGTGCCTAACAGATATATACAGATATTTAACACATCAATATTACGGTTATTCTGGCACGATGGTATTTATTACATTCCTTATGAGATTTTAATATCCAGTGTTGCTAATGGTGACTTAAACTTACCTCATATTAAATTGAAGTTACAGGCTTTGAAGATTAAATGTATGAGTAGTTATATAAACACTAACAAATCAATATTATATAATCCTTTAATGTAGTATTATCTCAATTTAAATGGAAATCTTAAATTTGATTGGATTGTTCTTGAGTGTCATATCTAATCTAAATGCGTGACAGATCTGCCTTTGTTTTATAAATATTGTTTGTTTGTTTTGGAATTTCGTACAAAGCTACTCGAGGGCTATCTGTGCTCTGCCCACCACGGGTATCGAAACCCGGATTTTAGCGTGTAAGTCCGCAGACATACCGCTGAGCCACTGGGGGCCTCGTAGTTGGAGAAAGACTATTGAAAACCTTACGTTTTCTGTCGCAAATCCCATGAAAGTGTTACCTCATAATATTAACTTAATAATAAGTTAATAGATGTCGCTAGTATTTCCTTAAAATTTATTTGTTGTTGTTGTTTTAAATTAAGCACAAAGCAACACAATGGGCTATCTGTGCTCTGCCCACCACGGGTATCGAAGCCCGGATTTTAGCGTATAAGTCCGCAGACATACCGCTGAGCCACTGGAGGGCATTTTATTTGTAAACATCGTGAAAATCAGCTAAGTAAGAATAGGGTAAAACTTGGTTGGAATCCACTTTTCAATGGTACGTTCCTCAATGGCAATCTATGTGGAAGAACGTGTGTTCGAAGTATAAAGAAAATCTAATGGCTGATATAGATTATTTATTCTTATATCGATCATTGCTAACTAATACAAAATTAACAAATGTGACCTCAGTTGATGATGACACTTGTTGTCTTTGTAGCAAATTTAGTGAAACTCTTGGACTTCTTTATATTGAGTGCGAAGAAGCGACGTCACTTATGTTAAGACTCTCTTTGAATATTTAACAAAGAAGCCTGTTGATGATAAACAACTTAAACTAACCCTAACATCTGGATATTGTAATATCAAAAACTTATTCCAACCACTTATGTGTCATGCAATCTCATTAGTCAAATGAATTGTATTAACATCCAGGAAACTAATTGGAAACAGTAAATCAAAGCCAAACTTAAGAATAAAATCTATTTTCATTGGCTGAGATTTAAACTTAAAGACCAACTACAAAAGTTTAGCTCTTAGTATATGGAAACAGGGGTAGCAAATTTGAAAAGAGATCAAATGCAAATTACATTACCATGAATCAATATTTTGTTGTTTTTTCATGTAAGAGTGAAAATGTTTTTTGTAAAATGAAAATTTCTTGCTATAGTCAAAGGTCTATATGTACGTTTTGTTGTATATATGTAAATATGTATTGGTTGTTACCTCTCGTCTCTGATGAGGGTATGTACGTTTTGTTGTATATATATATAAATATGTATTGGTTGTTACCTCTCGTCTCTGATGAGGGTAATAAAAAAAGCGTTCGTTTTGCATGTGAAAGACTCCTGGTTCGATCCCAGCCCCTCCCCATGTTGTTTTGTACCAGGTATTAAAAACAAAGTATCGTCTCTCCGATTGTACAGCGTTAAGTTTACGGATTTACAACATTAAAATCAGGGGTTCGATTCTTCGCGGTGGGCTCCGCACATACCTTCCTGTATAAGAAAACGCATAATAATTTTATTGTTATCAATATAATTATTAACCGTTTTGTGATTCTAATTTCAGCTGTGATATTAATAGCAGAAAAATAGAGGCTATGTTGACGTTATTGTTAAAACTACAGTAATTGTCTTACCTGTTGTTCAGACGATCCTCAGACTCCCCATTATTCACAACAGAGGATAAAACCCACGGAAATTGAACCTTTCCTTACTTTAATCAACGTAGATTTTTATTTCTATTTTTAAATCATTACAGCTGACACTGTTTAGTATTTAGTTCAGTGACATTGGTTAAAATTACAAGATGAAACCTATAAAGTTACGTGTTCTCCAGAAACTTCTCTCCATGTAATACGATTACATGCTCATAACTTTGAATAAAAAGTTTAATTTCCACCAAACAAGGACTTACAGCCTTGAGATTTAATGTGTATCATAATTTTGAACTTAAGTTACTCTCATCAAATTAATCATTAGAAGATTTGAATTCATACGTTCTTTGCCTTCCAGTGAACGTAAACAGTGCCATACAGACTTACAATGGCTAAGAACCATAAGCTTGTAAGACTGACTCAGTAATATATATATATTACTTGTCTCTGATTACTTCATCTTTTCTAATGTTTTATAATTTAGTTACTTAAAGTGGCTTTGCAAATCTTAATTATTAGATACCTCAGTTTAATCACTTTCGGAAAAAGTTAAATTTGGTAAATTATTTCATTCATTAAAAACAACAACCCCTATAATAATATAATGTAATTCAGTTGTACAGAAAGTGTTAAGGTTTTCGTAACTGCTCACACTTTGGCAAGGAGTTATTACAATTAAAAGAGGTAACTTGTGGGAACAGATCTGTGTGACAAAATTTATTAATTCAAAATTAAGGTACTAAACTTGTCGAGAGATGGCGCTTGTTGCAAAAAAAAGAAATTCAAACTCTGGTTGCAAGCCTTACAGCTAAGCATACGCAACTGTTGAGTAGTAAGTGAGAAACTGTTTGTATTTTGTAATTTTGTGCAAAGCTACACGAGAGCTATCTGCGCTAGCCGTCCATAATTTAGGAGTGTAAGACTATAGGAAAGGCACCCACCGTCAACTCTTATGCTATTTAACCAACGAATAGCAGGATTGATAGTGATATTTTTACGTCCGCACTGCTGAAAGTGCGGCCGTGTTTGATGTGATTGGGATTCGAACCCTCGATCCTAAGATTACGAGTGAAACTTCTTATCCCACCTTACCGTGCCGGGCCAAGTGAATAATAATACTTTGATATGCTGAAACATGCATTTCATTTATTATAGGTAAGTCTTACGAAAAACACTAAAGAAATGATGTTAAAAATATATTTGCAACAAAGTAATAATCTAATAACTACTTCATCTGGATTTAGACCTGTAAGATTATTCTTTAGAAATTATTTCTACACACTTATTAATAGAAACTTGTTAACAAAAAAAAAGTTTTTTGTTTTTCTTTAGACTCTTATCGATAAATGTTGTAAAATAGTGTGAAAGGTAAACATTTATTCAGAGTTGTTTGGAAAAAACCTAGGACAGAGTAACGTTTTGATGAGTTTTTTCAGACTTTTATTCGATCATTAAGATGAGTTTTTTGTTTTGTTTTATTATATATTATGTGAACATGAAACATTAAATGTTCTCTGACCATTGTATTAAATCATACAAAATAATTTCACGTGCGTCCTTTCTTTTATCGGTCTGATTAGTAACATTTAATTTCGTATTAAAACAACGTATGGTCAATTCATTTCGCACTTATAAAGTTTAATTCCAATTGCTGCCACTAGGTGACAGATTACAAGTTAGAAGTTCATAAAAATATTTTTTTTTATCAAATGTATCGTTCAGAAGTTGGACAGAAATCACATCTTAATATTCCGTTTTGTAATGATGATTTAATTTTGTACTTCACTGCTGTAATGTAATTCTAATACAATTCGTTCAGGTATTTAAATTCGTGATTAAAAATGCCTTCAATTATTCTAATTCTTTTCCTGTGAGCTTGCATCCAGAACAATGACGTATCTAAAACAAACCTTATAACGTGGAGGTTTAAGACATCAAAGACGAGATTTTATTCATAATGTGTAACATCGAATGGAAGTTATGAGTAACAATTGTTTTATATTATATGTATTTCCAGGGTTTGAAAGTGTATTTACGAAACGTATTATTATTGTTTTGCCCACCTAAAAAACAAACTTTAAAACCTCGTGTTTTCTTTGCAAAAATTTTGAGCCGCATGACAGCAAAATGTGTATAACTGATGCTCGATTTTTAAGGTGTTATAAAATAACATATTCTGAAGTAAATGTTGTTCAGACTAACATTCTCTATCGAATGTCATTAAATATAATATACATGTATTAATGAATACACACATACCTGTTTGTTTGTGGTTTACAACGAGCTATTTCTGTTCTACCAACCACGGATATCAGTATCCAATTTTTAGCATAAAAAATTCTCAAACTCACCTAAACCACCAGGTGTCACACATTTATGTAAACTTGAAACATAAGTAAATAAAAATAAATAGGAGTTTTTTAAGTAATTATCTCAAACAATTTTATTGTTACTGTATGTTAACACACTGATTTAAACATTTTCTAAGAATTTACTTGTTCGTCTGTTAACCTTGGTTGATGTAAGAAAATGCGAAAATTTCTTGACGTGCTAACCTGTTTACTTTGGTTTATCTTTTAACCTGTGTACAACGTTTTATCTTCTAACCTATGTACAATATTTTATCTTCTAACCTATGTACAATGTTTTATCTTCTACCCTATGTACAATGCTTTATCTTCTACCCTATGTACAATGCTTTATCTTCTAATCTATGTACAATGCTTTATCTTCTAATCTGTGTACAATGTTTTATTCATTCTTTACAAAAATTGCTTAATAATGGAAAAGCAACAAGATGTGTGTGTGTGTTTTCTTATAGCAAAATCACATCGGTCTACCTGGTGTGTCCTCCGATGGGAATCGAAACCCTAGTTTTAGCGTTGTAAATCCAAAGACTTGCACTAATGTGTAAAGTACAAAACTGTGATCTGCCCACTGCAGATATCTACACCCTATAGCCCGGTATGGCCAGGTGGGTTAAGGCGCTCGACTAGTAATCTGACGGTCGCGGGTTCGAATCCTCGTCGTATCAAACATGCTCACCCTTTCGGCCGTGGGGGCGTTATAGAATATGACGGCCAATCCCACTACTTGTTGGTAAAAGGAGTTGGCTGTCGGTGGTAATACTACTTGTCTTCCCTCTAGTCTTAAACCGCTATATTAGGGACAACTAGTGCAGCTAGCCCTCTTGTGGCTTTTAGCGAAATTTAGAATAAACCAAACCACGTGACATGCCAAATTGTCGTGGGAATATAAATCACGTGACAGTAATTACACTTATTTCTAAAAGAACTAAAGATCTTGCCAGACACTGATAACATCTCTAAAATTGTAGGTCGCCAGCCATGTTGGAAAAGAAACAAACGATATTTCGAAACGTTTTATTCATTTATTCGAATCAGATAACGTAGAGATAATATCGATTTAGCGGTGTATTTGTACAAACATGTACGCCTGGTTCGAACAAGATACTCAACTGGTTAACCGATGAACGCCAATCGGTATATCACTTCAGAATCTGGTACAACTTTTTATTAAAAACTATTTTAAGTCTCAATACATCTAACATTCAGTTAGTGTAGAACCACGTATGAGAATAAAGCGAATAACATCGCGACATAGATCACGAATTGTCACATCAGTTTATGTTACTTAAAGTATTTATTTTCTTCGTGGACGATGTGAGTGGTCTGAGAGTATAATAAATATAGTGTATATCTACTGTAATGATAGATCGTTCACACTAGTGACAAACAACATATACATCTTGTTGTTTTTTGTTGTTGTTTTGAATTAAGCACAAAGCTACACAATGGGCTATCTGTGCTCTGCCCACCACGGGTATCGAATACCGGATTTTAGCGAGTAAGTCCGCAGACACACCGCTGAGCCACTGGGGGGCGCATATACATCTACTGTAATGATTGAACGTTCACACTAGTGACAAATAACATTAGGGACAAATAACATGCATAGCTACACTAGAAAGTCAACGTTAGCACCAGTCGTAAACAAGATCCATGTCTACACTAATTAACTTTCACTCTAACGATAAATAACCTGTAATTCGAGGTGAACAAAGAAGTGCATTCAAATGTTCATCTTCTTTAGTGTCCTCACAACCTCTCAACCCTCCGGTCACTGTAAATCAATCTTCTTCCATGTCCTCACAACCTTTCAACCCTCCTGTTACTGTTAATCAATCTTCTTCAGTGTCCTAACAACCTTTCAATCCTCCTGTCACTGTAAATCAATCTTCTTTAGTGTCCTCACATCACAACCTTTCAACCCTCCTGTCACTGAAAATCAGTCTTCATCAGTGTCCTCACAACCTTTCAACCCTCCTGTTACTGTAAATCAATCTTCTTCAGTGTCCTCACAACCTCTAAACCCTCCTGTCGCTGTAAATCAATCTTTTCAGTGTCTTCACAACTTCTCAACCCTCCTGTCGCTGTAAATCAATCTTCATCAGTATCCTCACAACCTTTCAACCCTTCTGTCGCTGTAAATCAATCTTCTTCAGTTTCTTCACAACCTCTCAACCCTCCGGTCACTGTAAATCAATCTTCTTCAGTGTCCTCACAACCTTTGAACCCTCCTATCGCTGTAAATCAATCTTCATCAGTGTTCTCACAACCTCTCAACCCTCCTGTCACTGTAAATCAATCTTCTTCAGTGTCTTCACAACCTCTCAACCCTCCGGTCACTGTAAATCAATCTTCTTCCATGTCTTCAAACCTTTCAACCCTCCTATTGCTGTAAATCAATCTTCTTTAGTGTTCTCAAAATTTCTAAACCCTCCTGTCACTGTAAATCAATCTTCATCAGTGTCCTCACAACCTCTCAACCCTCCTTTCACTGTAAATCAATCTTCTATAGTGTCCTCACAATTTCTAAACCATCCTGTCACTGTAAATCAATCTTCTTCAGTGTCTTCACAACCTCTCAACCCTCCGGTCACTGTAAATCAATCTTCTTCAGTGTCCTCACAACTTCTCAGCCCTCCGGTCACTGTAAATCAATCTTCTTCAGTGTCCTCACAACCTTTCAACCCTTCTCTCGCTGTAAATCAATCTTCTTCAGTGTCTTCACAACCTCTCAACCCTCCGGTCACTGTAAATCAATCTTCCTCCATGTCTTAAAACCTTTCAACCCTCCTATTGCTGTAAATCAATCTTCTTTAGTGTTCTCACAATTTCTAAACCCTCCTGTCACTGTAAATCAATCTTCATCAGTGTCCTCACAACCTCTCAACCCTCCTTTCACTGTAAATCAATCTTCTTTAGTGTCCTCACAATTTCTAAACCATCCTGTCACTGTAAATCAATCTTCTTCAGTGTCTTCACAACCTCTCAACCCTCCGGTCACTGTAAATCAATCTTCTTCAGTGTCCTCACAACTTCTCAGCCCTCCGGTCACTGTAAATCAATCTTCTTCAGTGTCCTCACAACCTTTCAACCCTTCTCTCGCTGTAAATCAATCTTCTTCAGTGTCTTCACAACCTCTAAACCCTTCTCTCGCTGTAAATCAATCTTCTTCAGTGTCTTCACAACCTCTCAACCCTCCGGTCACTGTAAATCAATCTTCTTCAGTGTCCTCACAACCTCTCAGCCCTCCGGTCACTGTAAATCAATCTTCTTCAGTGTCTTCACAACCTCTAAACCCTCCTGTCGCTGTAAACCAATCTCCTTTAGTGTCTTTAGAAACTCTCCATTCGTATGAATTTTTGTCATGTGAAATGTCGCATTAAATATGACATGTGTGATCAGTATTAGCTCCTGATTATAAATATGACATGTGTGATCAGTATTAGCTCCTGATTATAAATATGACATGTATGATCAATGTTAGCTCCTGATTATAAATATGACATGTGTGATCAGTGTTAGCTCCTGATTATAAATATGACATGTGTGATCAGTATTAGCTCCTGATTATAAATATGACATGTCTGATCATTATTAGCTCCTGATTATAAATATGACATGTATGATCAGTATTAGCTCCTGATTATAAATATGACATGTATGATCAATGTTAGCTCTCGATTAAAGAATACTATTTGTTTTGATTTAAGTTCTACTTCAACTACAACATGTAGCTTGTTATTTCAATATAACTATCGATCTATATTAGTTATAATGGTTAAAGTACCTTGTTCCATTAGTTGTGTCCTTCCGCTATTATTGATCCTTTCGTTATTAAAACGATCTCGAATTCCCGTTGCACCAAACATGCTCGCCCTTTCAGCCGTTGATGCAGTGTAATGGTATGGTCAATCCCACTATCACTTTGGTAAAAGAGTAACCTAAGTGTTGGTGGCGGGTGGTGATAACTAGTTGCCTTCTTTTTAGTCTTTCATTTCTAAATTAGAGACTGCTAACGCAAATAGTTCTCGTGTAGCTTTGCGCGAAATTTAAAAACAAACAAAAATACATCATGAGATTCGGTCAGCTTAGGATGCTTAGTTTAGTCGTAAATCCATGGTCTACGCTCACACTGCAGGGTGATAAAATAATAACAGCCAGAAAAAGCGAAAATAATTTATCTAATGAGACACAGCGGTTTTATAACATGTCTTGTCCGTTCTTCTTTCGAAAGGAGTTTTCAAAATTTTAGTGTCTGAAGATGTCTTGATCGTGGACGTAAGAAGTTAATGACGCCCTGATTTTGTTTGTTTGTTTTGGAATTTCGCACAAAGCTACTCGAGGGCTATCTGTGCTAGCCGTCCCTAATTTTGCAGTGTAAGACTAGAGAGAAGGCAGCTAGTCATCACCACCCACCACCAACTCTTGGGCTACTCTTTTACCAACGAAAAGTGGGATTGACCGTCACATTATACACCCCCACGGCTGGGAGGGCGAGCATGTTTAGCGCGACGCGGGCGCGAACCCGCGACCCTCGGATTACGAGCGCACGCCTTGACGCGCTCGGTCATGCCAGGCCTATGACGCCCTGATTTCCCTGGAATATAGTGTGTTTAAATATCAGCCACTTACGTCAGAAATATGTTGACATCAGATCAGTTCGTATGAAGAAGTTATAAAGTTTTGATTGATTGTTTAGAATGAAGCACAAAACTAGACAGTTGGCTATCTTTGCACTTTCTACCACGGGTATCGAAACCCGGTTTTTAGCGGTGCGAGTCTGGAGGTCGGAACTATAAACTGTTAGAGGGGAATATCAAAAATAATAATTTAGAAGCCATGTTAACATAGTAACATGTTTCACCACAATTAACATCAGCTGCTCAGAACAATAACACACGACATTCAAGTACATCCATTTAGTGACGTCCATCACGTCACTTTGGGCTAGCGTTAGTACAAACCTTGTTCTTGTGTTTTATTTATTAGACATCTGTATTCATTCCTACGAAGGAAATTTTGCTAGTTGGAAACTCTGCCAGTCGAATATGTTCGATTATAAGAGCAACAGGAAGCACTTGTATGTGATCTAATATCGTAACAACAGGAGGCACTTGTATGTGATCTAATATCGTAACAACAGGAGGCACTTGTATGTGATCTAATATCGTAAGAACAGTAGGCACTTGTATGTGATCTAATATGAATGGTTGTAAGTAAGGTGTATCATATTGTGTGTATTAGACAAATGAATGGTTGTTAGTAAGGTATATCATATTGTGTGTATTAGACAAATGAATGGTTGTTAGTAAGGTGTATCATATTGTGTGTATTAGACAAATGAATGGTTGTTAGTAAGGTGTATCATATTGTGTGTATTAGACAAATGAATGGTTGTTAGTAAGGTGTATCATATTGTGTGTATTAGACAAATGAATGGTTGTTAGTAAGGTGTATCATATTGTGTGTATTGGACAAATGAATGGTTGTTTGTAAGGTGTATCATATTGTGTGTATTAGACAAATGAATGGTTGTTAGTAAAGTATATCATATTGTGTGTATTAGACAAATGAATGGTTGTTAGTAAGGTGTATCATATTGTGTGTATTGGACAAATGAATGGTTGTTAGTAAGGTGTATCATATTGTGTGTATTGGACAAATGAATGGTTGTTAGTAAGGTGTATCATATTGTGTGTATTAGACAAATGAATGGTTGTTAGTAAGGTATATCATATTGTGTGTATTAGACAAATGAATGGTTGTTAGTAAGGTGTATCATATTGTGTGTATTGGACAAATGAATGGTTGTTAGTAAGGTGTATCATATTGTGTGTATTAGACAAATGAATGGTTGTTAGTAAGGTGTATCATATTGTGTGTATTGGACAAATGAATGGTTGTTAGTAAGGTATATCATATTGTGTGTATTAGACAAATGAATGGTTGTTAGTAAGGTGTATCATATTGTGTGTATTAGACAAATGAATGGTTGTTAGTAAGGTGTATCATATTGTGTGTATTGGACAAATGAATGGTTGTTAGTAAGGTGTATCATATTGTGTGTATTGGACAAATGAATGGTTGTTAGTAAGGTGTATCATATTGTGTGTATTAGACAAATGAATGGTTGTTAGTAAGGTGTATCATATTGTGTGTATTAGACAAATGAATGGTTGTTAGTAAGGTGTATCATATTGTGTGTATTGGACAAATGAATGGTTGTTTGTAAGGTGTATCACATCTTTTTCTTAACGTTATTCAAAAGTTCCAAAATAAACCAAAGCAAATTTTCTCTCATAGTTTTAACACGTTTTTTAGCAGAAAGAAATTAATGTATATGAATGTTAGTTATCTGCGCGGGTCCTGCCAGCCTACACAAACGTGTGGGTGATATGTAGCATTGTTTTTGACACAAATAGAGGAAAAATTAATATAACAGCAAAACGGCTCTTGGAGACCACATACGTACAAATGTATGTACAATATTCAGGGCTAAGTACACTAATCTCAGAAGGTCGCCCTCTGCATTCTTGTTTAGGTAAGTCTGAAATTTAATAAAACCGAATAAAACACAGGGCTCCCCGACAACATTAGAAATTAGGTTTACAGGCTGGGAAAGAGGTAGGCCTAAAACACTTTGGAGTATTTTGTCTGTAAGTCTGTATTGTCCTCTGGACTTTATTTTAAAAGCATTATTACATGTACAATTGAAAGATTCACCACGATAAGTTTTTAAAGGAATTGTGTTAATTTTTGTTGTCTAGCTTGACGGATTTAGCAGACGCCATTAAAATCAGCTGATGAATTACGCGCTTTTAGCATTTTTCATTTTAACAACGACACGATTTTCATATGGTGTCTAATCAATACTGTGAATGGGGTATGGTGTCTGATGAATACCGTGAATGGGGTATGGTGTCTAATGAATACCGTGAATGGGGTACCAACGAAACGTATTTTCATGCTGAACTTGTGATAAAGGAAAGGTTAACAATACCAGACATTGTCAGTTGTGTGAGTTAATTCTGTAGCATATCTATCAGGGTTCATAAGTGAAACTGACCAAGAGGAATCGAGAAATAACAACAAAATTTGTGACAAAGGAGACCTTGAACTTCATTGTGATAACCACTGTTATTTTTTTTAGAAGGTCGATGAACTGTTTGTTGCTAGGCTCTACAATCATAAGAATATCAGAGGTTGTAATGGGGCCACGTTAAGGTTGAAGCTACCATTCAGTTAATTGTTTACAAAAAAAACAACAAATTTGTTTAAAGATATCTGTATTACGTGGTTAAACTGTTTAGGTACTTAAAAAAAAAATGGGGGACTTGACCGATAAGGTGATAAAGCCTTCAGACCTAAGCAGTTCACATTTTGATATTTAATGAACTGTCAACAAGGAATAACAATCAGAGATTACATGCTTGTGTCAGGCGTTGTATCTTATACCGATTCGAGTATTAAGTTTTTGTGTCACGAGGCTTAGCAGCTACTTGAGAAACTGGAAAAATAATATGTATATATTTTTGTTCTGGGTGTTCCTCTCTTTCTTATTTTACGCCTTTGTGCGCAGTTAAGAATCGAATACAACATTTTTAATGCCATGGTTGTTGTTAATAGCCCCCCCCATCAGTGGCTCAGCGGTATGTCTGCGGACTTACACGCTAAAATCCGGGTTTCGATACCCGTAGTGGGCAGAGCACAGATAGCCCATTGTGTAGCTTCGTGCTCAATTCAAAACAAAACAATGCTTCTAATATGTACTTAGTTCAACTAAATTTATATTCATAGGACTATACCATAGTATACCATATATATATACCATAGTATATACCAGTAGCATGCAAATATTTTAAAACGCCCTCTTTTCTAAACATGCATTACCCCGTAAAACCCATTTGTGTCTATACTGTGCTCGACAATCTCCCATGTTCATTTTTGTTACTGTATTACTTTATGGTAGTAGTATTTGTACTGTCGATTATGAAATTATGTATTTTAAAAGTTGCACTTAATGACATAACAGGCTATTATAGACTCCATGGACGCCCGTGCAAGAAGAGTCAGTTGCTTCCCGTATATTTCACAAGAAAATTTCACATATGATGAAGTAAACTTAACGTCGTAGTTAAACTAAATTTTTTTTACCATTTTTTTTCAGATGTAAATTTATGTTTGCATTTTAACACGCTTAACACGTACTATTTAAGTCCGTTGATTTACACTGGCAAAGCTGATTCCCCAATTGCACGTTCCGCTACCAAATCCCTTCAAACTCCCTCAACTTTGAAAACATTGTGGGAGCGTACGTGATAGTTATTGTTGTTTTTTTTCTCTTTATTTATCCCACCTCAACGAGGGGGTATGCACAGAAATACAACAATTAAAACACGAGTTTATAAATTATCATGTATCAATAACTCTACGGATTATCATGCTGAAAATTACCACAAAGCTAATAAATTAGAAACAAAAAATATACAAAAGATGTAATTTTCAACAGCAGTTATTCAAATAATACAGTTTACGTATCAAAACAAGAAACCAACAGATCTGTTATTGGCAACAAAATTAAAAAGACAATGCAAATAAAGAAATTATAACTTATCTTAATAAAGTACACAAGTAATAACCTTGGGCACCTTGGTTTGCCAAGGTACCATGAGGGACGCGCTCAGTGCCGAGATGTGTTCCTCAAGTTTGTTCCTCATTCATCCAGTGGATCAACGTTCAGGAGTACTTACAGTGCTGAAATCAGGGATTTGATTCCCTGCGTTGAACAGAGCACAGACAACTATATAGCAGTTTCGTGCTGGAACGCCAACAACAAGTATATTTGTTTGTTTTTTAAAAAAGCTACATTTCGTTATCTGCTGTGCCTATAGCGGGAATAGAATCCCAGACTTTTGTGATTAAAATACATAGTCTTACCACTGTCTTACCAGGGTACCAACATATATGTTTTGTAAAGATAGCTGCTGGACGTCTTCAAACTGGATTTAGGAAAACTAAGAGTTTTACCTGCCTATTGTTTAGATTACATGATTCAGTTGGTAAACTCGCTACGTTACAAGTTTGTACTAATAACGTTTTCAACACAAACACATAATAAAATAGAAATGTCGTAGATGTTGCAATACACTTGTCAACATGTTTCAGATTGGTTCTAGAATATAAGTAACGGTAATGGGATTCAGTGAATCAAGATGGATCAGGGAAAGTTTGTTTTTGAATTTCGCACAAAGCTACTTAAGAGCTTTCTGCGCTAGCCGTCCCTAATTTAGCAGTGCAAGAGTAGACTGAAGGCAGCTAGTCATCACCACCCACCGCCAACTCTTGGGCTACTCTTTTACCAACGAATGGTGGGATTGACCATCACATTACAACGCCCCCACGGCTGAAATGGCGAGCATATTTGGTGCGCCCCGGATTCGAACCCGCAACCCTCGGATTACGAGTCGAATGTCAGGCCTGGATCACGGAAAGAGAGATATATATAAATTTTGAAAAATAATCCTATAATAACTTATAATAATAATTTCTTTTAAATTTAGTGTTATTACAGTTTTATGCGTGCCTATGTTGCTTTTGAGACAAATAAATCGACTTGTGGAAAGTGAGTTTTACTATACTGAAAAAAAAATTCATTTCTGAGGAACAAAAATATAAAGGTAACTGAAGTTAGCATCGATAGATGTCGCTACTATATAAAGGAAAAATTGCTCGTTGTTTGGCGTTCGGTTTATGTGATAAGGTAGAACAGACCGTTAATACAGTTGCTTGCCGTACAATATGTATAAGAAAGAAATAAAAACTGCTGTGTATTTCAGTATACACTACACAAGCTTAAACTTAAGTTGTAAAGAAACTGTTGACAAGACCTGACTTTGAAAGTAACAGATCTTGTGACATAAAAGGTTCTGTGTATTCAAGAAATAGTAGCTTTTATTTCTGGGTATTAGTTATGTATTCAAGTAACAGAAGCTTTTATTTCGTCTTTTTGTGTGTGTATACATTCGCAAGATACTTAAGTTACCAAAAAGTGCTATTGGACGGTAACTAAAATATACTGTATTAATGTTTTAACAATTTTGTTTTAAGATGCTCAAAAACTATACTGTATAACGCATTCTGGGTCTCAAAAAAACCCACCTTGCATCCAGTTAAAGTTAATAATATTAAGTATATCTATTAATTTTGTAACTAGTATACATATTAGAAAAAACACAACCATCTGCTCGTCTGTCTTCACGTTTTTTAATACATTTAGTGATACCACAGCTAGAAATTGGCGGGAAACAGTCACATGATCATTCTGGTAACTTGTTGCCTCGGAAAGAACCCCAAGCGCGTGAAAAGGGTTCACATTACACAGTTTCTGTGAAGGACGAAACTTTGTCAACGTCGGTGGCTGTCAGTTTCCTTCTCTTTGTTTTATTTATGCTTAACAATGGATTAATGTTTATTATAATTGTATATTTTAATGCATGGTTGTTGTTGTTTTTTTCAATAAGTTGTTTATTATTTTCGGGAAGGTTTACACTATCAGAGGTCTTGTCCTGAATATTTTATCATTGTGACATCTCTGGAGATTTTTCAGGCGATGATCTATCTTCATACGTCGTGATAACGTCTGGGAAAACGTCCATAGCAGACACCTTCTCATATATGGCCTCTTGTTAACTACGTCCCTCAGACACAATATTTTGTTTTAAATGTGTTCTGTTACGAAAAAGTAGACACACAATCATGCACGAACGCATATTATACAGACTATATTTTTCTATGTTTTAACGAAAATCTTATGTAGTGATATTTCAATTAAAAACACAAAGCTTACAATGAAACTATCTATAGTATGCTTGTTCACCACGGATAGCGAAACCTGGTTTACCCCGCTGTAAGTTCTCCAATACAAAGCTGTTATTTTTTATTTTAAGTAACATATATATAGTTTTAAATTAGTCAAAACATTTCATTGAAGAAAATATACTGACTATTAAATTTTAAAATACCGTATCATTTGTTGCTTTCGCTGAACCGAAAATATTTACTATTCTATCGAATATAATTCTATAAAAATGTAGTTTGAAGCACTTAAATTGAAAATTCGGTTTTTTGTATTCGAAATAAAAATGTTTTCAGCAAATTCCTTTTATTTATGTTTTTTTCTAATTAGTCAATACTTGTTTATCGTATAGTAAATAATTATCTAACATTGTAGCTTAATTGAATGCGTAACTAAGAATTGCATTATTTTAATGTCCCGTTTATAACAAGATCTAAGAATAATCATTATATCAAAATATTACTTACATTTATTTAGTTAAATTATCTGATTTATTGCTTAAGTTTGGTATTCGTGTAACAAACACTTAACTTTTGTCACTATTCCCAGCTAGCGTAATTTTTACTGGAAGCGAGTTGGTGATTCACACGTTCATACAGTCACATGCTGTCTCCCGCTCTTATGCTGATTGGTCGATTTCAAAGCGCACTCTGCCTTCTCATTACGTAATTCTACAATAATTGGCCCGCGAGTGTAGAAAAGACTGTTCGCCTAGTGTAACAACTATTCGTAACCGTAACGTGGTTGGTGTGAGGGAAGGAAGATTTTCGATGTAAAATTTAAAATGTCAACGGCGTTAGTTTCATGTTGTGAGTGGAACGACACATTTTCTAAAGTAAGTAAATCCCGTGTTTAAATTTTAATACACCAGACTTTAAATTTTATTTTTGTAGTCGAGTGATCGTTTCTAATACGAATTGAATGTGGGAATAATTTACTAGAAGTAGCACCTATCAACAAGTGGTAGGTTTGTTGGTATTCGAGTTCATGTCGGAAAATATGTTATAGAAGGTGTTAGTTAATCTAGCACGTGTGTATAAATAGATTTAAACCAAAATCTGGTTTCTTTTCTCTTTCTCTAGAACAATGTTTCAACGCACAAAAGGCCATACCCGCTGGACAGGAGGCCTCTGATTTCGCCACCGCTTAACGTAGCAGGTTCCAGGCGAGGTTCTGTCAGTGCCGCGTCTAGTGTGATCCCACCAACATCCAAGTCAGTGTTGACGTTCCAGAAGTCTCTTAATGTAGCAGGAATGCAGCAATCGATCAGTTCGCCAGTAGACAACGTTAGCTGTGTTGTAAAGGATCATCGAAAGCTCGACCGAAGCTTCAGTGAACCTGCCGCTAAACCTACTCAAGCAAACTCCAGTCGTTATAAAACGGAGCTATGTAGACCATTCGAAGAAAATGGAACGTGCAAGTACGGGGATAAATGTCAGTTTGCTCACGGCGTTCAGGAATTGCGTACGTTGGCTCGACATCCAAAATATAAAACCGAGCTATGTCGTACTTTTCATACCACGGGTCTATGTCCATATGGACCAAGATGTCATTTCATACACAACAGTGAAGAGTTAAAAAAACATATGCTCAGTAACCTTCACGCTGGTTTGAACCCGCAACAATACCAAGAAGGTCTGTCAGAACCGCCTAGAGCAGGTCTTGGTGCTAGCCGACCCAAGACTCTTTCTCTAGGCAGCTTTAGCTTAGGGTCCGCTGGAGAAATATCTCCGCCCTCCAGTCTTAGTGCCAGCCCAACTTCTCAGAACAGCTTTTTTCCAGACGATAATTTTGGGACATTCTTCTCGACGCCCCACGCCGCAGGTTCGACACATCGTTCTGCATCTTTTCCTTTCTGTCAGGATTTTGCCCTTCTGATGTCTCCTGCGAAACAGCAAGCCTGTCTGTCAACGTTTGGTGGTTCCCAGCCAAGCCTTAATCCTTTCATCATAAGCACCTTGGGTGGTGATATGGCAGGAGAAAATCCCCTATGCTCTGATCCTTTGTATTCACCTGTCCATGCTCCACCGTCCCCAGCCAATTCTTTGAACTCTGACCAGGAGAACCCGAGCTCTACCTTTGATATGAATTACAATATTCCCCGGCTGCCTATTTTCAGCAAGTTGTCTGTTTTCGATTCGGACTAAGCTTCTGTCATTTTAATTTGTGGTAAAATAATAACGAATGTGCTCAATGCTTGGGACCAACCAACGACAATAGATGTACGTGACATTTGTATCATAATAATTAGTATTAAGTTATGATTTTTGTATGTGTTAGTAATTTAGGCTGCTTATGATGCTACGTTTTACGTTTTGCACAAAAACCTAATTATACCAGTATATATTTATTTGTAAAGCGATTGTATTGTAGCCTCCCTCAGTGGTTTTCACCATGTAACTTTATTGTGTCACAGGGCATTCACCGTTATGGGTGGTGAAACCATTTTGATTGTAACGATTCAATTTATGTTTAAATATCACTATTTCCTATTATCCCCTTTTTTAAAGATATTAATAGACATAGAAATGAATTGTTTATCGTACGCAATGATTAAAAGTACGATCAAATTTATCTTCATTTTAATATAGGATGCTGTCATTCGAAACAGTTTGAACGTTAATCCAGTTAAGCCTAAATCATTGTTTTTGTGCAGTAGGTTTAAGCCTTAGGGCGCGTCTTAGAATTCATGTATTTAAGTAACTTATTTATTTTAAAAATAATATGCCTAGGGCAGTCATTTAAGATTTTATAAATGCTCATTAATATGGACAAAAAAGATATCGTATGCTACTTCTACGTGACGAAGAGTAAGTTATTTTGGTAACGTACGACAAAAATAACGGAATTGCTGGAGTTTCCTTCTATTTCAAGCCTTAAATGTTTTAAATCGCACAAGATTTTGTGAAGATACTTTATTAAATATAGTGCATAAAGAAGTGCCTTAATTGTTTAGTCTTCCTGTGTTTGTTGAGTGGGTTGAATGTTGTATTAAATTAAAAAAAAAAGACATTGTCAAGGTTTGATTAAAGTTTGTTTTCATTTGAAACTGGTTAGGGGGACAAAGGACGCATTCCGTAAGAAAAGAATCGTTATCTTTAGCGAGTTGTTTGTACTCGTGTTTTTCATAAATATATATAGCTGTAGAATGTATTAAATAAATTTCTGATCGTTGAAATAATATTTGAAAAATCGTACTAGTGACTGAGTTTTATATTATATATATATCTACATAACATTTTATTCTAAGAAGATTACTCAGAATGACAAATCTTCATAAATTAAAACTCAAACCAACAGAAAAATCGTAAGTTTTTATTAAGAGGCCTACTGTCGTTTTCCAAAAGAAGATAAGAAAGTTGCACCGTTCAAGAGACAGAAGTCTTTGTTACCTTCTTTCTGACGTCGAAGAGGCTATTTTCAGGCGGGTAAACACTATGTTTATATCCAATCTAGCGTTATGTTTCAGTGTACACATAGATTATTTTCGTTTATAAACTTACAAAAAAAAACGATGTATACTATTAACCTTTCTACTCAATCTACGTTTCACCCTTTTTATAATAAAATTAGTTTTTATCTAACTTTATTACCAAGATATTACATCCCTCTACAAGGTTTGAACAACACTTTTCTTACATATTCTCTTCCAGTGGATCGTCGATAAGTTCAAATTCGGGTTTCGATACTCGAGGTCGGAAGAGCAAAAATGGCCCCTTGTGCACGTTTGCGCTTAACAACAAAATAAGTCACATGTAACGCGCTTAAGAAAAAAACTCATCGAATATGAGTGAATCAGGATAAACTTTTAACATTTGAAAACACGTGTTTGATCAAAATACTAAAAATTACTCGTTTTATAACGAATAGAAATATTAGCTTTGTAACCCTTAGCACAAGTGGACATGAGAGATGTTGACAGGAGTCCCACACTCTATTCAAATTATCTTGCATTAATATTGGCAGAAAGAGCAGTGAAATTAATGTATGTAGGTCACTGTTAGAGCAAGAATAAGATGGGATAGGTGGCGACATCTAGTAGAGCTTGACTCTAAACACTGGAAAACATGCAGGCAGTGACCTGTATAAGGAGATGGGGAGTTATTACGGGTTTTAACAGAGTTACGGGAAAGCGAAGGTTATTCACCTATGATATCCTTATATATAGAGTCGTATATTAATGTACACGGAAGTAATAATAAAAAGCTATCTTTATAGAACATTAACTATGAAATGAGACATATAAAACTATAAATATGTTTGCAATTCTTTCCAAATAGTTTTCAGGATTTCAACAGTATGCCAACATTTTTTTATAAATTTTAGGTTTGGTTCATTAATTCATATAACTGAAAGTGAAAATTTATCTATATGCTGCGTAGAAGAAAATATGTAGAGCATTAGGTCAAAACGCAAATGCTGGCGTTTAATGTTAGGAAAAAGGAACCTTTTCTCCACAGATGAGAGAGCTATTTCAAAGGAAATCCAATAATAGATTGAAAAATACCATAAGAAGTGTATATACAAAGGGTGCCCAAAGGAAGGCCCAATCAGCTGTTAAGAGGAGTCAAATAGCTTGTAACAGATGCACAGCTTAGAGCTGGACCAACTGTCAAAAAGAGTCAAATAGTTTGTAAAAGATGCACAGATGAAAGCTGGACCAACTGTTAAGAAGAGTCAAATAGTCTGTAAAAGGTGTAAAGAGAGATTTTCGGATTCGTTGTTGTTAAGTACAAATCTCGACAATAAGCTATTTACGCTCTACCAATGACAGGTATCGAAACCCGACTTTTGGCGTTATAAGCTTGCAGACTTATTACATTTCTTATGTAAAAGAGAACCTTTGTTTGAAAATAAGAGTAGAACTACTTAAAACTCTGATAAAACTGCATTACATTTATTGCTAATCATAGGCTTTTTTACAAGTTTCTATGATATTGGTATGATAGCTTAAATATGAGTTACCTTGAAAGGAAATTTTGTAACAGAGACATCACATTTCTCAAGTTTTATTGGTTACAATTCAGTATATCATTTACCCAATATTTTATAAATATAGCAACAGAATACCATAACTTAAAGCAACTTCGCCATAACTAAGTTTTCATTCTTATAATAAAACGTTTCTTAGAGAGGAAACGTTTTCCCAACTTTCCTCTGTCATTATGGATCACGTTTCGGAAAACGACTAATGACGTCATGGACGTTTGCTAAGATTATACGAGGGTATAAAGAACTGATAATTTTCAAGGTCAGAATGGCAAAAAATATAACGTATTTACTGAACAACCCGTACATTCCAATGAAAATAGAAACTGGTTTAACCGCCAAATATTCGCTAGAATAAACTGTTTTTTTTTTCTTTACCGTGTCTAAAGTCTAACAAACGCAGTAGCTACCGGAAGTACACCAGTGACGCACAAAATGGATGTGCTGAAGAGGTACATGTGCGTGTATTTGTGCATCTTACTGAACGACTTTGTGCAGGCAAACTCCGCTACTAATTAATGCAAGAATGTATAAATAATAACAACGCAAACAATACACCTATGCATTGCACGCCTATGTATAAGGTTGCTGAGGGATGGATGATATGTGAACAATACGTAGCAAAATACACGTGCACTTGGGGCGTTCTCACACGTTGTTAGAACGGACATCCTTCGTTGGATGTTGCTATTTAACCGCGTAAGTGTGCACTTAATCTAATAATACTCTGTCTTTAACCTCGTGAACTCCCATACTAACACAGTACAGCGCTCTCTTATAATGTAATGTTCTCCGCAAAGACTCAATTTCGTGTTAAAATGCAGCTTGGGATGTGTACGTCGAAAAATACCGCAGTGATCTTCATAACTGATAATTGAAACTTCCACAAAAATGATAAGTTACAGGCTTAACTAGTATAAGTTACACAAATAGAAGTAAGTTTCAAATATTAAAAGATTCAAAAAAAGAAACATAAAATAATTTATTTGTTTCTCTTTATTAAAAATCTCACGAGTGTTGCAACAGAAAAACACGAGACTTTCATTGATAACTGCGTCTAAAAAGAAAGACTTTAATAAAATTCACTCTGATGTGATGCTGTGATAACAGCTCGTTCGTAACTTAAAATCATTTTTATCATGCTGTATAACTGCCCGACAATTCCAGAAAAGACCAGAGGGCGCTTTGCCACTGAGCATCAGGGCTATTGTGCTGTGCCCGCTATTTATCAAACGTTTCGCCTAACAACAATCAAATCAATTACTTGTAAAGACGTACTGTAAATACAAGGGTTGGACTAAATAATTTGGAGAGACCTCTTTATTTCTAACTTTTATTTAATAATGTGGAGTTGGTCCTCCACGAGAAGGTAATAGTTTTAAAATGAAATGAGCTTGGTTAAACAAAGTGTTGCCTAATCAGGCAGTGATAATTTTGACCATTTGTCGGGCAAAGCTTCTTTTAACTCCTCACGTGGTGTTGATTGGTGATGGGCATCAGCTTTAGAAGACTAGTTTCAAAAACTGGCCAAAGAAAGTCTATAACTTTTAAATCTGGTGATTATAATGGCCAGTAGTCGAACTAGGCGCCCAGACTCTTTCTCGTGTTCTCTTTAACGTCCTCAGAAATATGGATTGTTGTCTGTTTGGGAGTACAATGTTGATCACATAGAGGACGTAAATCCGAAATAATGTGTTACATAACTTTACCTTCCAATGATGTCATTGACCCTAAACTGCCAACATCCTCAAAGAACCTCCACCAGGATTGATTGACAGCAGAGTTCAAGGTTGTAAGCGTCTGTTGGTCACCACACATAAACAAAACAGTTTTATGAGAAAAGTACGAAGGGTGATAGGGGATCTTCAATCTTTATGTTCTCGGCACTGTTTCACTCCAACTTTTAGATTCATTTTATTTTTCCTTTTTGATGTAATTATAGGCTTCCCAATTGCAGACATACCATGGTAGCATGTGTTCTTCTTATCTCCTAGGGTTGTTTTGACAGAGGTTTTAATACACATGTCAATGATCGTCTGTCGTGACCTTAGTTCTTCGACCATTGTTATATTTGCTGTGATTTTATTTTTCATCACCACTTCTGATAACAGTTTTTACAAATATTCTTCAGGACACGCCAATTATTTTAGGTGTTCGTGGCACTGAGTACCCAACTAAACGTTCATTCACAAACATGCCTTTTGAGAAATCTGGCTTACCCTTTTAACTTGATAAGTTTATTACCTTTTCTCTGAAAAATAATAATATAATACTCCTATATAAAGGTCACTACATAAAACTAGAACAGACGTGGTGACATGGACTGTAACGTCATAGTGAAGCCCCCAAATCACTGTATTATAAGGAAATGAACTATACCAGATTATGGATACGTGTTGATAGCTTCAGTGTGATTAGTGAACGTTCAACCAGTCATGCAGTACCACACCAAAATGCCACTCAAAGCATAAACAGTTGTACTGTTCCCAGTAGTACTATGGTGAATGCAGTTATTATTCTCAGAAAATAAACTTCATCACACACACAAGTAAATATAAAGGTTTTGGCTGGTGTAGAATATTTTTTACAACAAATTGTGGTAAGATTTCATCTTTCAGTAGGAGCTGCACGCAAATTCTGAACAGCGTTTGTGAAATTATTTTTAGTTATAAGAAAAGTGAACGATCTAAAAAGGCAGAATTCATTAGAAACGGTGTTAAGTAACTCAGGATGTAATCTTTATTTAATACACGATAATTTAAATGAAATATTGCGAATAACCTGGCTGTAACGTTACCTCTAAAAAATAGTAAGGTACACATTAGCAAGAAGAGGTTCCAATCGACACGTATCTAATCAAAAATCGCTTATAAGAATATATAACTAAAACAAACGGTTGGAGTGAGCAACGGAAAAAGACCACGAAATGTACATTGGTGGAAGAGGTGTACATCTCTTCACAAATGACGCTAAATTTAAGTTATTTGGAATTAATTAACGACTGTTTATTAGATGGTAAAGAAGAGAACATCTTCTCGACCACTGTACAACGCGGACAGAGCAGCATGCCGAGAGACAAATAGAAGTGTGTAAATCCATCTTAGTTAGTGATGTTGAAGCTTACAAAATACTGATGGCACCCTAACTACTGACTGGCACAATCGATTTCTTATCAGTATCGCCATTATATCAAAAAAAAAGATTTTGAACTTTCAGCAGGACAGTGATTCCAATTATAAAGCGAGTTTGTACAAGCGACACCTGGTAGAAAAAGGACTGATGGCATACTCCCAGTCTTGGTTTGACTTGACTTTCATGTAAGGATTGATACAGGACAATATAGTTAATGTATCCTTCGCTGACTCGAAACGGGATGCCTTTAAACACGCCCCAAACCTTCGCTGATGTGCGCAAAATAAAAGTGACAATCACTTCCATTATTCGGTTCAAACAGCCTGATAACTCACTTGTGGCGGCAGGTGATGTTAGTTAACTACCTTCCCTCTAGTCTGTAGTTAAAAATTACAGACAGCAATACCCAAACCCGAAGATACCTGTACATAACGTGTCGTCCAAGTTTAGAAAATTCCAGATTCAAGTGTAACTGTATATCTATATAAACTCAGTGTATTACTTCTTTACCTTTATATGTTTATATGTTACTTTGTGAGGGGTATTATACTAAAGCAATGTTATAAATACTTCCCACACAGATATCCATGTTAATAAGTGACAGTCATTAATAACTCCATATTTAACCGAATGTCTCCTAAATTTATTAGTTATCATTCATAGATTCAATATAACTTTACTCAGTCATTAAGTCTCGAGTATATTAGCTTAACTTAGTTTTAGGAACAATAAATACACTTCGATACGTTGTAATAACATCTACAGTGATGGTTAAAAATATTATTAAATTAAAGTTTAGGCTAAATGGACTACAATGAAATTCGTTAGGCCAAAATGGTAGCGTTGTATTTATTTTTACCTTATGACGACCTTACAAGAAGTCGGTAGTCTGTTATAAAAACCTCAATATCGTATTGTAAACAAAATATTTTTCCGCAGTTGTTTTCGTAACGCTTAAAAATAGCAGGATAAGCAATTTTAGTTTGTTTTTTCTAACCAATCTGACTGATCTAAAGTGGGGGGAAAAACAACAGTTTTCAAACCGGTTTTCAATAGGAACTGTATTTAGAATTTTGACACGCAGTTGAAGTTGTTTCTTTGCAGATGTGAATTGTACACACACGTGGAACACATACCACGTGTTGCCTTTCTTATTCCAAACACTGTTCACGTATTTTTAGCTTACTTTCAAGTTGAGCTTTTTGTGCTCACAAGCAAGCTGTGTGGTGTTTTCGTTTGAACTTGTTGCTAGGCGCACCGTAAACGCATGCGCAATGTAATCAGGAATTTGAAAGGGAGTAGATGAATGTTCGCGTTTCGTTAGTGTGTTTCATTTTGGCGTTTAGTGTAAACTTCACATGAAAGGGCGTTTGTGTTGATTGAGCTTGAGAAAGGTTAAAACTGAAACGTTATTTAAAAATCTATAAGAATAGCAGTGGGGTAAATTTTTATCCAAAGAAAATAGTCAACTTAAAGAGTTTCAAATTATGAGGTGATGTGCGAAATAGCACGTACTGTATTGTAACATATATTGATACAGCAGTTTTGAATAAACACTTGGATTCTGTTAATTGTTTTATAACTGTCTGTATTTCACTATTAATAAACAAAAAATTCATACCAATATTAAACTTTGTCCTCAATTTGGAAAAACACGATAACAGCATTTGAATACTTTTCGCTCATTAGTGGTTTGTGGCAATTAATGAGCCCTTAAGTTAACATTGATTTCCTTGTGAAATATTGTGCAAAGCTATACAAAGGCTGTGTACGCTAACAGCCCCTGATTTTCAAATGATAGACCAGAGGGAAAAGAACTGGTCAACACCACCTACTGGCAACTCTAAGACTACACTTTTACAACGGTTAGTGAGGTTGACCGTTATGTCATAACGACCTCAAAACTAAGAAGGTGAGCATATTCACTGACAGAATTCGAACCCGTGACCAACGTATTGTGAGTCGAATGCCTCAGTCACTTAGCGTTTGTTATTTATACATTTGACACTTTATAGGTATAATGTACAGCACATGTAGACATTTACTGTGTAGGTATAATGTACAGCACATGTAGACATTTACTGTGTAGGTATAATGTACAGCACATGTAGACATTTACTGTGTAGGTATAATGTACAGCACATGTAGACATTTACTGTGTAGGTATAATGTACAGAACTTGTAGACATTTACTGTCTAGGTATAATGTACAGCACATGTAGACATTTACTGTCCAGGTATAATGTACAGAACTTGTAGACATTTACTGTCTAGGTATAATATACAGAACTTGTAGATATTCACCGAAAGAAATAAGCATTGATTGAAAATGAAAATTTGTTATGCATATTTAGAATTTCTCTTCATTGTTGTTTTATGATAAACATCACGAATATAAAATATAGAAGTAATCTCCATTAGACATCTTATAGTGTCATTTACTTTGTTGATATTTGAACAAAATTACTTTAGGGCTATATGAGCATCCTATCCCTAATTTCGAGTGAAAAAGCCATGCGCAGGAATTTATATTTGTTTCCGTTATTGGGCGAGTTGAACACATACACCTTGTATATATTACATATATGTAGAAAACACACCTACCTGAAACGCATAGAAGTAAACATTACACTCACAGACTAAGCGAGTTATTAGGACGGGGTGGGGGTGTATCCCCTGCTTGTCTTCCTTGTGCACGCCTGTAGAAGAGATTGACTAAAAAGAAGGCAGCTTGTCAACGCCATCCACCGCCAATTCTTGGAGAACTATTTTACCAATGAAAAGTGGGAGTGACCGTCACTTTATAACGCCTCTATACAACTGAAATGGCAAGCATATCCTTTGTAGGGATTCAAATCCGTCATCCAAAGATTGTGAATAGAATGTTTTAACTACCAGGTCATGCAGTATGCTGTTGATTCGTGAAACATCTTTATTACGTTGAATTATGGCACGAGAAATGTCTTGAAATGAAATCCTTTTTGCGTGAATTTGTAAGTTTATTTTTCTACCTGTCTATCTATTTTGAGATATGCACTAAGCTGCCAAACTAGACCAAACATACGTTGAACGTGCGACATGCTCTGCAAAATAACTCACGTATTAACATAGAGATAAAGCAATTCAATAGTGGAAGAAAGCCAAAACGTTATGAATGAGTTGTTTTTTATTGTTGTTGTTTTTTAGAGAAAGGATTGGATTCAGGCTGCTGAAAGTTGAAGGTCACATGTGAAGTGGTCACAGTACTTAAAACATGAACCATGGACATGACTGTGGTATTTCTGGCTAAAGAGTAGAGTACGTAGAAAAAGTCCTACAAATAATAGGAAATTCAATGATTCGGTAAGAAGAAACATTTTTCTTGTTTTCCTTTTGATTTTTTTTGTAAAGCTACCCCTAATTTTAAAGTGATAGAGTAGATACAAGACAACTAGTGAACACCCCCCACTCTTTCACGAACATGTATTGGGATTAACTGTACAATTATAACGCCCCTACGGGTTAATGAGTGAGCATGCTATGTCCGCCCATGGGTAGAAAGAAAAAATAAAGTCAAATAAACATTTTTTATCTTGACACCGAACAACAACAACGACAAAAAAAAAAAAACAGTTTGTAGTTACAAAGCACAAAGCTACATAAAAATCCATCTGTGGTTTGTCCACCACAGGTATCGAAATTCGGTTCCTAAAGTTGTAAGTCCGCAAACATATTACTGTGACACTGGCGGGGGCAAAGAAAATGGTAAAGTTACAAAAATATTAAAAAATAAATATGGGAAACAAAATGGAACCTCCCCCTCAAAAAATCAAAACAAACAACATGTGGATTCTGATAGAGCGCTCCGAAAGGATTTAAACTTGAGAAATTACGAGAACAAAAGAAAAAAAACAAAGAACCATTACACTGGTTTACAAAAAATATTTTTTGTCTGAGGTAAGAATGTGAATAGGTGTTTTTTTACTAATTTGGGTGTGCTGAATTCAAATTTATAAACAGTTTTGCTCTATCACCTCTAGTTTTCTGGCTTTTAAATAGTCTCATTTTAGTATATACAGAGTATATACGTGCTCATTTCAACAGTTGCAGCAGCTTATTACAGATAAAACAGGATAGATAAAGAACATTAACGGAATAAATATACTTGGATGACACAATGTACACAATTCATAGTACCGCAGACAGTTAGAAGTGTGTTTTCTTAGATGATCTCGTGTATTTTGCCTCCGGGATGTCACGCAAGAGCATCCAGCAGAAGTCTCCCATCATGCTGGGGTTCCACTTGCCTTGGTAGTTGCTCTCCATCTTCGTAATGTCTTGGTGGAATCTTTCTCCGTGCTCATCACTCACTGCTCCAAGGTTTGGAGGGAAGAAGTTGAGGTGGGAATGGAGAAAATGAATTTTGAGTGACATTCGGCATCCCATATCCTCAAAAGTCTTTAGCAACTTCTCAATACAGGCTTGGTAATTTGGTACGCGTGTGTTACCAAGGAAGCCACTACAGACTGACTTAAATGCTTCCCATGCTCTCAGTTCCTTTAAGGTAAGAAGCTCCTCAAAATCAGTATCCTTCAGCATTTCTCGGATTTGAGGTCCGACAAAGATGCCCTCTTTGAGCTTAACAGCACTGAGACCTGGGAACACAGTAGAAAAGTGTTGGAAGGCAGCACCATTTTTGTCCATGGCCTTCACGAAATTCTTCATCAAACCAAGCTTGATGTGAAGAGGAGGAAGAAGCACCTTCTTCCTGTCAACCAGAGGATTCTCCTTGACGCTGTGTTCGCCAGGAACGAATGTGCTTCTGGACCCCCAGTCTTTCTGCTTGTAATGCTGGGATACAGCTCGACTATCCCAGAGACAGAGAAAACAACAGTACTTTGTAAAGCCCGCTTGCATACCCATAAGAAGACCAATGACCTTGAGGTCCCCACACAGACTCCACTGGTACTGGTTGTACTTAACAGCTTCTAAAAGAAGCTCCATATTGTCATAGGACTCCTTTAGATGGACAGAGTGTGCAGTGGGAATGCTGGGATATTTATTCCCGTTGTGCAGAAGCACAGCCTTGAGACTTCGCTTGGAAGGGTCTATGAAAAGACGCCAGTCTGAAGGATTATGTGGCAAACAAAGGAAAGTTAACAAGTCAGGTACATTTGTGTAGTTGCACAACTTGTTTTCCATGTCGAAAAATGAAGCAAGGTCTTTGTTCCGATTCCTGAAACTGGTGATCCGTCTTGATATATAGCTATATATATATATATAATGTAATGCTATCACTTACATTTATTGCATAATAACTAAAAAAGAAGACATAAGTCACACAATATCAGAAATTAACCCTGAATGCATATACGCCTTTATGTACAGTATGCATATCTAAAAAACTAGAGGTGATGAGTGAAAACGGATTTCAAATCTGAATCCAGCACCCCGAAATTGGGTTAAAACAGCTATTTTTGTGCTTGCCTCAATTTCTTTGTAAACCAGTGTTATCAGACCAATTCTTGAAATGGTGAATAAAGCAAATGCTTTTTTGTTTTTCTCTTTTAGAGAATGTTGGTTAAAGTTTGCTCATTCTTAAAGTTGTTTGGAACAACAATTTAAAGAAAACAGAAACATTCAACCAAGATTTGAAGTGTTAGCTGAACATGGCTCAAGAAGCAAACAGGTGAACAACTTGACCATAACTACATTCTAGTTGCCAGTGAATTATTGTGGCCTGACTACTACTGTATCTCAGGGATTCGACATGGAATCTGCTCGAGTTGTGTCTACTCTTTACCATCCCTCTGGTTATATAAAAGTCAATAGTAAAGCTGGAGCCACTTAGTTGCCAGATCAACGTGATAATCTAGCAGTCCAAAGATATTCGCTACAGAGGATCTATATATATGCTACTTAGACCTGGTTTATGTTGATACTGTAGCGACTTTTAACTGTCGAACAAGATCTTCAAACCTTCACGTGCGTGTATGAGACCTCTATCAAAGCTCAGATGACCGAAGCTTTAAAACAACAAAGGCTAAGCTTGGCCAGGTGATTAGGGCGCTCGACTCGTAATCTGACGGTCTCGGTTTCGAATCCTTGTCACATTAAATATGCTCGCCCTTTCAGCCATGTGGGGATTATAATGTGACGGTCAATCTCATTATCCTTAGGCTTCTCTTTTACCAAAGTGGTAGTGGGTGGTGATGACTCGCTGCCTTCCCTCCAGTCTTACACTCCTAATTTAGGGACGGCTAGCGCAGATAGCACTCGTGAAGCTTTGTGCGAAATTAAAAACAAACAAACAAATTAAAAAAACAATAAAAGAAAGATGATAATAAATATTAAAACTTTACCTATTTATAACAATTATCTTATGTTATAGCTGTAACCTTACTTATTTATACCTTAATCTTATGTTCTAGCTGTAACCTTACATATTTATACCTTAATCTTATGCTCTAGCCGTAACCTTACCTATCTATCTCTTGACCTTATGTTCCAGCCGAAACCTTACATATTTATATCTTGATTTTATGTTCTAGCTGCCACCTTACCTATTTATACCTTGATCTTATGTTCTAGCTGTAACCTTACCTATTTATACCTTAATCTCATGTTCTAGCTGTAACCTCACCTATTTATTCCTTAATCTTATGTTATAGCTGTAACTTCACCTATTTATATCTTAATCTTATGTTCTAGCTGTAACCTTACCTATTTATACCTTAATCTTATGTTATAGCTGTAACCTCACCTATTTATACCTTAGTGTTATGTTCTAGCTGTAACCTTACCTATTTATACCTTACTCTTATGTTCTAGCTGTAACCTTACCTATTCATACCTTAATCTTATGTTCTAGCTGTAACCTTAGTTATTTATACCTTAATCTTATGTTTTAGCTGTAACCTTACGTATTTATACCTTGACCTTATGTTCTAGCCGAAACCTTACCTATTTATATCTTAATCTTATGTTCTAGCTGTAACCTTACCTATTTATACCTTAATCTTATGTTATAGCTGTAACCTCACCTATTTATTCCTTAATCTTATGTTATAGCTGTAACTTCACCTATTTATATCTTAATCTTATGTTCTAGCTGTAACCTTACCTATTTATACCTTAATCTTATGTTATAGCTGTAACCTCACCTATTTATACCTTACTCTTATGTTCTAGCTGTAACCTTACCTATTCATACCTTAATCTTATGTTCTAGCTGTAACCTTAGTTATTTATACCTTAATCTTATGTTGTTGCTGTAACCTTACCTATTTATATCTTGATTTTATGTTCTAGCTGTAATTTGACCTATTTATACCTTTATCTTATGTTTTAGCTGTAACTTTACCTATTCATATCTTAATCTTATGTTCTAGCTGTAACCTTACCTATTTATACCTTAATCTTATGTTTTAGCTGTAACCTTACCTATTTATACCTTAATCTTATGTTCTAGCTGCAACCTTATCCATTTATATCTTAATCTTATGTTCTAGCTGTAACCTTACGTGTTTATACCTTAATCTTATGTTCTAGCTGTAACCTTACCTATTCATACCCTAATCTTATGTTCTAGCTGTAACCTTACCTATTTATATCTTAATCTTATGTTTTAGCTCTAACATTACGTATTCATACCTTAATATTATGCTCTAGCCGTAACCTTACCTATTTATACCTTAATCTTATGTTCTAGCTGTAACCTTACCTATTTATACCCTAATCTTATGTTTTATCTGTTCGTCTTTGCCCTCGTGATGTGACTTGAAGTTGGTAATCAATGACATTTTGCCCTTTCATCCATGTGGGCATTATAATGTGATGGTAAATCCCATTATTCTTTGGTAAAACCAGTAGGTTTCTCTTTATGATAAAATATCCTGTTGGATTGTTCTTAGGAGATTAAGTAGACGGAATATTTCATTGCATTACAAGCAACAGCGAAATATGTAAAGGACTTTCACACGTTACCTTGTTATTTATTACCTATCTGTACTCTGCCAACTACAAGTATCGAAACCCGATTTCAATCGTTGTAAATCTTTAGACACACTGTTGTGACTCTGGAGGACTCCTACATAGGTAAAGAAACAGAACTAACTAACTAACAGAAACGTAATAACGACCTACCAGATCTTGTCCATTCTATTTAGTGTGAGAAATGTATCTATTAATCTGGTTAGTATGGGATATTAACTGTTCACATATGGGGCACTGTGTTAATTATTCTGATTGGTATATGATATTAACTGTTTATGTATACGGTACTGTGTTATTTAATCTGGCTTGTGTGTGCTATTTATTAACTGTTCACGTATGGGGTACTGTATTAATTTATGGGGTACTGGGAAGAATAAGTCAGAAAATGGCTTCAAGTTTCAAATCTATGGTTTGGTTTTGGTTTTGAATTTCGCGCAAAGCAACATGAGGGCTATCTACGCTAGCCGTCCTTAGTTCAGCAGTGTAAGACTAGAGGGAAGGCAGTTCGTCATCACCACCCACCGCCAACTCTTATGCTACTCTTTTACTAACGAATAGTGGGGTTGACCGTAACATTATAACGCCCCCACGGCTGAAAGGGCGAGCATGTTTGACGCGACGGGGATGCGAACCCACGACCCTCAGATTACGAGTTGCACGCTTAAACACGCTTGGCCATGCCGAGCCCCACATGTAAGAAACAAGAATCATAACGTGATATCTTGTGAATAATGTTTACGCTAGGTAGCAGTAGCTACTCTCACTATGACAGTTCCTTTTCATACGTCAAGACACGTTTTGGGTAGCACAACCACCGTTCTGTGCTTATTGGTCAAAGACTAGAAGATCAGTGGTGGTTTCCTTCTGCTTTCATGGTTTGTACTTTCTACACACTTATTAATTCCAAGCACATTCCAATGGTTTGTTAAGTAGCCAAACGAATTAGGGCAACCAGTTAAGCCAATCATCGCCTTGGGTGCTTTACTTAACAGTTCCATCACTGAAACGAATTGTAGCATGTATTTACAAAGGTGTAGGAATATCAGCGTTAGGCTTAGTTATTAGTCGAATTACTTTCACAAGGCTGCAATCAATTTTATTAAGGTGTTAATCATTCATTTCTGTTCGCCCTCAGTGGCGTAGTGATATGTCTGCGGATTTTCAACGTTCTAATCTAAGTTTCGATACCCCTGGTGGTGTGGCCCGGCATGGCCAAGCGCGTAAGGCGTAATCCGAGGGTCGCGGGTTCGCGCCCACGTCGCGCTAAACATGCTCGCCCTCCCAGCCGTGGGGGTGTATAACGTGACGGTCAATCCCACTATTCGTTGGTAAAAGAGTAGCCCAAGAGTTGGCGGTGGGTGGTGATGACTAGCTGTCTTCCCTCTAGTCTTACACTGCTAAATTAGGGACGGCTAGCACAGATAGCCCTCGAGTAGATTTGTGCGAAATTTTAAAACAAACTAAACAAAAAATACCCCTGGTGGGCAAAACACTTACAGTGTACCGTGTAGCTTTGCCCTCAGTTACTAACGACAACATTCCAGCTTTGTGTTATCTCTCTCTATCTTTACAATTTTTATCTAATTTACGTTGCATGTTGAAGATTTGATCATAGAAACTTTTATATACTCGAAATCGTAGAAACTGATAAAGTGAGTAAATATTTTTACTACAACACTGACTTAGTGTTGGCTGATGTTGTGTATATTGGGACGGCCTATATGACTTTGAAGTTAGTTGACATTGCGAGTATAGAAATGCTAACTTTAAAGTTGTCTGATGTCATGAGTACGAGTACAGATATCACACTACAAAATCAGCTGGCTTATTAAGTATATATATATATATCACAGTCTACACTATCTTATTTGGATAATGATAAAAGTTCCCTCTTAAATAAAATTTGTCTACAGATATTGTGTTACATTTCAGTTACTTTCTCTATGATTCGACAATTCGAATGTCTTCTAGTCGTTTTCAGAGACAGTTTGTAGGGATTATATTCTCCTTGACACATTTTCAGCTGAAAAGAAACTCGTAATTAAGTGTCTGCAGATGTCATAATCTAAAGTTATTCCGTGATCCAATCGTCAAAAAGTCGTAAAAACAATTTTTTTCTTGGTCCAACACCCATAATGTTGTAATAACCCGAAACTCTGTTCCTTGGTCCAACACTCAAAACGTTGTAATAACCCGAAACTCTTCCTTGGTCCAACAAACAGAAAGCTGTAATAGTCCGAAAATGTTCCTAGGTCCAACTTTTAAGTAGCTCACCGATCAAAACATCACTTTTGTTTCTTAAAAGCTATGACTATGAATACTTATTTCAGCTGAGGAAGCAAATAAAAGCCAGTGATTTTATCTATTATGGATTTGTATGAATGAAAAAACTAATCGATTAAAATCAGATTTCACGTGAGCAGTGGATATCCACGTGCCTTTTGCTTTCAACCTTCATGACGAATTCTAAATAATTTAGAAGTAAAACTGTAAAATATTGCCTCAGAAAATAGATAGAATCGTTCATAAAGTGTGAGAGGAAAAGAAGAAAGAAGGAAAACCTGTCACAGAAGAAACGTCAAGATATAAAAAGAAAACTGAAACGGAAAAAATAAAAACAAAAACTAGTTATTTACACTTTATTACCGTTGAGACATCAAGTGAAAAAATCACCCTATATTTCATTGAGACAATGCATTTAACAAAAGGTTTTGATCTAAATATGTCAAGGATTAGTAATAAAAAAAATTCAGACTAATTTATCGAAAATGCACAAACAGTCATTGGCTTAGGATTCACGAGCTGTTGACAAAGTTTAAAAGTCATGTGATCACAGGTGAGATAAGTAATATAGAATATTTACAAGAAACCCTGGTAATTAAATTATGTTTCACTGTCAAGTGTTTTTTGTTGTTTTTTTACAACGCCCTCTGTATATTCACTTCACTTGATTGGTGACGGTGGTGTAATTAGAACGTTTTTAGATCGTTATCATTTGTGTGCCCCCCAGTGGCTCAGCGGTATGTCTGCGGACTTACATGCTAAAATCCGGGTTTCGATACCCGTGGTGGGCAGAGCACAGATAGCCCATTGTGTAGCTTTGTGCTTAATTCGAAACAACAACAACAATCATTTGTGTGTGCTTTTAAATATTTTCATCCTAAACGATAATTCATGCAAAATCATAGACTAAACAGCCAGACCATAAATCACAAATATCAGATCAGACAAAGCTATATATAACTTAAAACAATTTAACAAAAGAAAGGAAACCAGTCATAAGCACCAGCCGCCTAACCCGCTAATTCTCACCAAAATAGACCGTCACTTTTATAAGACACACTAAGTTGAAAATGCTAAACGTTTTCAGCGGCATATGGCTTGGACTTTCCGATATGAAGACCAATACATTAACCATGAAGCCGTTTATAACTGTCACAGTAACAAGCATTAAATATGTTCAGAAAAAATGTAAATTTCTTACAATTAAATAGATATTAAGATTCGACTTATTACTTTAAGAGACACAATCTATCTTCTTAATATAAAAATCATTGGTTGTTGAATTCATTCTATACACCTGTATGGTTTTGGCATCCATCAAGACTTTCAAAGCGTTCGACTCGTAATACGAGGGTGGCGGGTTCGCATCCCCGTCGCGCCAAACATGCTCGCTCTCCCAGTTGTGGAGGCATTACAATGTAACGGTCAATCCCACTATTCGTTAGTAAAAGAGTAGCCCAAGAGTTAGCGGTGGGTGGTGATGACTAGCTGCCTTCCCTCTTGTCTTATACTGCTAAATTACGGACGGCTAGCACAGATTGCCCTCGAGAAGCTTTGCGCGAAAACAAACAAACAAAAACTGATAACAAAACAAACTTAAACAACACTAACAACAAAACAAACTTAAACAAGACTAACAACAAAACAAACTTAAACAGGACTAATAAAAAACAAACTTAAACAAGACTAACAACAAAACAAACTTAAACAAGACTGACAACAAAACAAACTTAAACAGGACTAACAGCAAAACAAACTTAAAGAAGACTAACAACAAAACAAAGTTAAACAAGACTAACAACAAAACAAAGTTAAACAAGACTAACAACAAAACAAACTTAAACAAGACTAACAACAAAACAAACTTAAACAGGACTAACAACAAAACAAACTTAAACAAGACTAACAACAAAACAAACTTAAACAAGACTGACAACAAAACAAACTTAAACAAGACCGACAACAAAACAAACTTAAACAAGACTGACAACAAAACAAACCTAAACAAGACTGACAACAAAACAAACTTAAACAAGACTAACAACAAAACAAACTTAAACAGGACTAACAACAAAACAAACTTAAACAAGACTGACAACAAAACAAACTTAAACAAGACTGACAACAAAACAAACTTAAACAAGACTGACAACAAAACAAACTTAAACAAGACCGACAACAAAACAAACTTAAACAAGACTGACAACAAAACAAACTTAAACAAGACCGACAACAAAACAAACTTAAACAGGACTAACAACAAAACAAACTTAAACAGGACTAACAACAAAACAAACTTAAACAAGACTGACAACAAAACAAACCTAAACAAGACTGACAACAAAACAAACTTAAACAAGACTAACAACAAAACAAACTTAAACAGGACTAACAACAAAACAAACTTAAACAAGACTGACAACAAAACAAACTTAAACAAGACTGACAACAAAACAAACTTAAACAAGACTGACAACAAAACAAACTTAAACAGGACTAACAGCAAAACAAACTTAAAGAAGACTAACAACAAAACAAAGTTAAACAAGACTAACAACAAAACAAAGTTAAACAAGACTAACAACACAACAAACTTAAAACAAGACTAACAACAAACAAACTTAAACAGGACTAACAACAAAACAAACTAACAAGACTGACAACCAAAACAACTTAAACAGGACTAACAACAAAACAAACTTAAACAAGACCGACAACAAAACAAACTTAAACAAGACTGACAACAAAACAAACTTAAACAAGACTAACAACAAAACAAACTTAAACAGGACTAACAACAAAACAAACTTAAACAAGACTGACAACAAAACAAACCTAAACAAGACTGACAACAAAACAAACTTAAACAAGACTAACAACAAAACAAACTTAAACAGGACTAACAACAAAACAAACTTAAACAAGACTGACAACAAAACAAACTTAAACAAGACTGACAACAAAACAAACTTAAACAAGACTGACAACAAAACAAACTTAAACAAGACTATTAAACCCGAACTTTTCCAATTGATTTCAATGATTTCTAACATAATTTCGACCAGAATTTGTTAATCGTTTATAGTGTAAGAAATTCACTGATAAAATATGAAATCAACCATTTGTTGTACATGTTGAAACACATGTAAACGACTGTTCGTATATCCCTAGTACATCCATGTGGAGAGAAGGAATAGAAAGATGAACCTTATTTGTCCAACAACTAGTTTAGTTAATTATAGTTAACAAATATTTCTTCACATTCCTTACAGTGGGTAAAGAGTATGTTGTTGTTTTTTAACCATTATCTGTTCTTAGAAGAGTACTTTAACTTTTACTGGTATTAACTTTCGTGTGATTGTGTTATTGCATTCTTAGACGGCCGGTAAGGGTATTAAAACTTTAATATTAAAGCACAAAACAACGTTTCGACCTTCTTAGGTCATCTTCAGATTAACAGGAATAACGGATTGTGTTACTGTTTGTTTTCAGGGTTCTTAGCTTACAAGTAAATAAACAGAAACACGAGTGAGCACATACAGCCGGATACACGAATCTAATCTACATTAAAGGTAGAGAGTTTATGAAGAGATTATTTTTAAGGTAGAACCTTTTCTGAACCAGACACATAACACATTTTTGTGATCACAAGTACAAAGGCAGACTGGTAGAACTAGATAATTATTTAGGAACGTTCTCAGTTATTATATACGCCCTCCTACATATACACTCTCGTGGAATCATCTAATACATTTACATGTCACATAAAGTCAATAGGAAAACATTATTCCAATTTAAAAACAAAACTTGGGAACAGCTCGCCTCACGAGGTCTGTAATTGAGTAGATTGGAACGGATGGCAACTGCCTGTTGTAAAAAAACAAAAAAGGAAGATTTTCGAAACGTCGTCCTCTACACTTGTGGTTTTTTGTTGTTTTTTTTTTACAAATGCAATTCCCGTCTCTTCTGGTATTCTCAACATGAATATTTTGCCTAATCAATCCATTAAGTTATTCTGACCACAGGTGATGAAAACGACCAGCACGATGTTCATGATAAAATAAAAACACCTGTTTACTTTCCACACTTTAGATAAGATTGGCACCTGTTTTGGGGACTAAAACAGCCCTTCTTTCACATTATCCCAAATATTAGAATATCGTCTCTTTGTGGTTACCAGTCACGAGTAGGTTATAATTTCTGTTAACAGGTGGATTGTGGAGTTGGTCCAACAACTTTTATTTAAGTTTACGTAAACTAATAAACAATAAAAGAGATTCATCTGTTGAATATTTTTACAGGTGTCGATGTCAAGGTACATAACTATATAGTGTACGATATTCTACAGACAAAACGTCGAGAGTCCCATGGGAAGGGGAGGGTGTCTCTAAATGAAATTGACTGAGACTGTGAAAGTGGAACGAGGTTAGGTTAGAGTGCCAGTTACTGTAGGCAAAGCAGTACAGTGACCTGCGCAGTGACTGCACGTTTCCTGTGTTATCGTGGCTGAAAGGAATTGATTTCAGTATGAGCCCAATGCTTGAAGTTACTAGACAACTGCCATTAGCGTGTGTGTTCAGCTGAGGTCTCATAACAACGATTTTGACTGACAACTGGAATGCTGATTTCAGTGACGTCACTACGTATATTTGTCTTCAAACGAGCTAAATAAAATGAGCTAACCATAAAACTTGTTCAGTTACAACACTGTATTGAAATGTAAATGAAGCAAACTTCAGAAAATACGAGTTTAACTACTAGTTACAAAGCCAGAAACTTCTGTTACAAGTTTAATTACGTGTATGTAATAAAAAATGTTACAACATACTTAGAACAAAATATTCTTTTTTAAATTGGAATAAACTTATTTTGTTTATCAGATAAATCGAATGAGGATAATTTATTAAAACTCTTCTAGCTGCTAATCTCACTTCCTGAAATCTGAAATCGACACCAGACGTCATAACAGTTTTTTTCATTTATAGGTATATGAATGATTGGATCTCGAAACTGGAAAAGGAATCATTACGTAAAACAAAATCATAAATTTAACTAATATTTTGATACGTCTTGGTAGACCCCCCGCGAGTATAGCGGTATGTCTACGGATTTACAACGCTAAAATTAGAGGGTCGATTCCCCTCGATGGGCTCAGCAGATAGCCCGATGTGGCTTTGCTATAAGAAAACACACACGTGTCAGTATTTCTGATGGCCTATTTAATTATTCGCCTTCAGCTTTTGATGAAGGTAAACCTTAAACTGGTAAAGATTTAGTTGAAAATGCACCGCCATTAAATGAAATTGAAGACATATGACATTAGCAATTAAAAAGACGTTTATTATTTGACTTATTTACCTGTGTATTCACATGTTAAAAACATTGTAGCTATATTTGGATTGTACTACTTAGAACTACAAGTTTGTTTGTGTTTTGTACAGATAAAAGAAGCCTTGGAATTCAGTTTTAGTTTCACAACATCTGGGTTCAAGATTAACTCAAGCTTTGATTAATTAAGTTTAAAAGGAACGGAAAATATACACAAGTTAACGCATTAATCTTACCACCAGAGATGGGATGATCCAAGAAAGAGAAACGAAAAATATATAAATAAATATATATGTGTATATTACTTTCGTTCGTGAAGACTCCCGCTAGTATAGCAGTAAGTCTACGGATTTAACACGCTAAAATCAGCGGTTCGATTCCTCTCGGTGGGCTCAGCAGATAGCCCGATGTGGCTTTGATATAAGATAAACACAATTCATTCGTGATACAGTGATGGAAAGATATATGAAATGTGTACCAAATGATTGGTCATTCATTGAAGATCATCTTCCTAGGATATCAGATACATAAGAAAGATTGAAGAACTTTATTAAATCATTTCTGAAAATCAACCAATGAGTATAATAAAAAAAAAATCGCTGACCCGAGTTTGATTCAGGGCGCCTGTCTGGACTGGAGTTTCGCAATCGTCAACAACCCAAACAATCAACAGTATCACGTGCTCTGCCTCTGCTTTCCCTGTAAACAGTGGCCAGTGTAAATAATGATTATCGCACCAAAGTGTTAATATTAGTCATAAGTTTCAACGTTTCATTGGACAAGACCGGAAGTGCACATGTACATCCTTTAGCTGAAATAACATAATGTAAATCCTGGCTGTTGGTTATCACCAGTGAGTGCAGTATAGAAGATAACATCCACTCCAAACTTCACTTGTTTATCATCCACTCCACGTAAACAAAATGTCAAACGGGATTAGCCGTGATTAGTACATTGTATACAAGAACAGGTTTCACTTCAATCTTTTTCTGTTGTTTTTTAACTGTGCAATAAACAAGATAATATCACACAATTATCCAAATCCAAATTAATTTTGCCTCCTAAAACTTGAGCTATTGTTCAACTTTCTAGCTTAACTTAATGTACTAAAATATGATACGTTAATTCGTCACACACAATCACAAATTATTTCAGATATTTACGTGTCTTATATTTTGGGTCTGGCCCTCTCTTTACCTACTTAACATATGCCTCGTTTTTTTACAAATAATTTATTGTACGGAAACACTTCCGGCTTTATTTATTTCTCTGTTCGCGATAGCACGTTGTTATCGAGTGTCCGCTAAGTTTTGAATATATTGTGAGGTCTCTGACTGCTCGTGGTGTTAGTCATAATTCTTTCCTTACGCTAATGTTTATCTTTACAAATATTTTTCCCCCAAAATTCGAGAGACTGTAAGTTTCACAATGAAAATAAAATGTTACGTAATCTAATAAGTAAATACGTTGCACATAAACATAGATAAATGCAACGGTCGAAACAAACTGTAGATAAAGCTTTTGGCTGGAATCGTCTGGTGTGTTCATAAATGGGAAAACGGGAAGCAAATCCACATTTTATAACTTTTCATTCACTCGTTGTCCAACTTACTTTATTTAGAACTAATTACTCCCACATTTATACATAGTATGAACTTTAATATTGTTTGAAAGATCGTAAAATCACTCTGACGGGTTTTTCTTATTGTATTTTTATACGTACGTAAAAGTAATACAAGATGTACGGAAGTGTTCTGATGACTACGGTTAGAAATACAACATTCTTGTATTTTCAGGTTATCGTGTCTGTAAGAACCATTAAGTGATGTGTAATAACATACACTGTCAGAACACAGAAGAATCGTTGTCTACATTGGCGAACGTTCACAAGTCCTGCTACGTGGCTCCAAAAACGCTTCCCGCACTTTGAGGCCTCTGTGAAGGTGACGTCCAAATCCCTGTCGGACAAGAGTAACAGAACAACTAGGTCCAAGACATAAACACTTCCAACGAGGTTGTTTGTCAACGTAGAAACCCAAAACGAGAAGGGGGGCTGTGATTAGGAGCTCGTAAAATCCTGTGTGCTGGGGAGAGATACCACGTGAACTTTCGGAGTATAAACGTTCGTTTCCAAGTTTTCTGATACGTCCATAGAAGATCCTGTCTTTGCTATGTAGGAATTTATTGGTTATTCTAATCGGACCACCTGAGTATGATACTTACTAGCCCCCCGCTAGTACAGCGGTAAGTCTACAACACTAAAATAATGGGTTCGATTCCCCTCGGTGGGCTCGGCAGACAGCCCAATGTGGCTTTGCTATAAGAAAACACACACATGATATTTACTAGGAAGGATTTATATTAATGCCTTCTCTGAAATGAAAATAATTTGACATTCATCCATTCAACAAAATCTTTACACAAAAGTTTAATTGTTTGTTTTTACCAAATAAAGATATGGAAAGTGGGAAGGAAAGGTAAGCCCTCACACCCCTCTTTCTAGTAGCTCAGCGGTAAATCGGAAGGCTTGTAACGCTAAAAAATGGGTTTCGATACCTGTGGTGGGCACAGCACACATAGCTCACGGTGTAACTATTAACATTAATACTAAACAGATAAAACGTAAGGAGAAAATATAACAGGATTCCCAGACTTCATTAAAATTGGTTGTTTGGTTCTGAAGATAATTAATAATCTCATATATTTTGTCATTTGTTAAACTTTAAAAACAAGAAAACAAACAAAGGAGAACAGAAAAATTCACATTAAAAACAAATCTAAACAAAATGCAGATAAAATATAATTTCAGGAAACTTTCTACGTAAATACTGTTTACACTAGAGATGGAAAGTTAGATGAAACACACGTTAGCTGCACGAGTTGAAATGACATAATTTATGGTTAATACTTTACTCTGCCAAGGTGGTTTCCCAGAATTCAAGTGTGCCGTGAAATATTAAAATACAAGTATATACTGCAAATGAAACACGTGTGAAACTAGTCTTAACAAAAACAAACGGTACAAGCATTAATTGGAATGGAACACGTAGAGCATATTACCTTTGTTTTGTTACAATGCTCGTCACTGTACCGTATCCAGAATTATCATGTAAAAAAAGAAAGATATGGGTGACACAGGTGAGAAAATGTGGGTAAATAATATTCATTCGTCTTTTCTTACTCAATTGAAAAAAAAATCCAACTACGATATTCCATCCTGGGGCTTAAATGCACAGTCCTTCCGAATGAAAGACTTCGCATGGCATGTTTGAGCAGTCCTAACTGATTTGTCTGTTGTTGTTTTTGGATTTCTCGCAAAGCTGCACGAGTGCTATCTGCGTCCCTAATTTAAGAGGGCAAGACTAGAGTGAAGGCAGGTAGTAATCACCACCCACCGCCAACGTTTGGGCTACTCTTTTACCAATGAATAGTAGGATTCACCGTCACATTATAACATTCCACGATTGAAAGGACGAGCATGTTTGGTGTGACGGGGATTCGAACTCACGACCTTCGGATTATGAGTCTAGCGCACTAACCATCTGGCTGGGCCGGAGCTCCTTCTGAATGAAAGGCCTGGCATGGCCTGCATGAACATTCTTTCTAAATGAAAGGCCTGGCGTAGCCTGTGTGAACAGTCTTTCTGAATGAAAGGCCTGGCATGGCCTGCATGAACATTCTTTCTAAATGAAAGGCCTGGCGTAGCCTGTGTGAACAGTCTTTCTGAATGAAAGGCCTGGCATGGCCTGCATGAACAGCCTTTCTTAATGAAAGGCCTGATATAATGCACGACTAGCAAGTTGTGTGTCGCGATGTCTGATCGAATCACTGAGTCTGCACACCCATTCAGCTGTTATAATGTTATGGTTTGCGGTGGGTGGTGTTTAGCAGTTGCCTTCTCTCCTATCTCTCACTTTTAAATTAGATATGAACCTCGTGTAGCATTATGCGAAAATCCAAAAACAAACAAATAAATATATCTTTCTGGGTAATTTTGGAAGTACGTGATGGTGACGGCTGTTAAAATAAAAATACAAAAGTCCCTTGAATGACTGAGGCATGTCTATGCTTTTGTGATTATTCTGAAAACCAAAAACAAGTTCAGTGATAATACGAAATGTCTTTATAGAGGATTGAAAGTCAAAGTTTCTAAACCTTAAAACATATCCATCGTGACTGTCAATATGAACCGTCTTCAAATGTATCTAGTTCTAAAGATAAATCATTTAAGAATGGTTTAAATTAATAATTCAAACGTAACACATGGAATACTTAAACGAAAAAGACGTGCAAGTTTAGTGATAGCAGTAGAATAAACCAAAAAGAGCACAAAGGCTTCTCGTCGAAGAAACCATTTGTACGTGCAGTTAATAAGTCATCCTTTGTTAAAAATTGTAGCTTCTTCATGCTTTCAAAAAGGTCGAAATTACATCAATTAATGACACGCCACATTTATAAAGTGGAGTTTACAGTCAATTTTTTGACTATTTTAGGCCCCAGTGGCTCAGTGGTATGTCTGGGGACTTACACGCTAAAATCCGGGTTTCGGTACCCGTGGTGGGCAGAGCACAGATAGCCCATTGTGTAGCTTTGTGCTTAATTCAAAACAACAACAACAACAACTATTTTATATCTTAAATTCAAAATTACATCAGTTAATCAGACGCCACATCTTTGGAGCGGAGTTTACAGTTAGGTTCTCTGACTATTTGTTATCTTAATTTCAAAATTACATCAGTTAATAAGACACTACATCTATGGAGCGGAGTTTACAGTTAGGTTCTCTGACTATTTGTTATCTTAATTTCAAAATTACACCAGTTAATAAGACACCACATCTTTGGAGCGAAGTTTACAGTTAGGTTCTCCGACTATTTTTTATCTTAATTTCAAAATTACATCAGTTAATAAGACACCACATCTATGGAGCGGAGTTTACAGTCAGGTTCTCTGACTATATACCACGGCCGAAATTTTATCGAGTAATATAACGCTACACATTTGGAGCGGAATCTCCAATCAGATTCTCTAAAATCTTAAAGTCACAGTCAAGAACCGGGTTTGTTTAGCTGTACCCTAACATTTTCTGAACTCCCCATTTAGTCTTTATATGGTTGTTATTGCTGGAAGGACGATGCCCTTTGCCGAACAAACAGAACAAAGAAAATGGCACACACACACACACACAAGAATTTATTTGAATAGCTTTTTAGATCTGGTAAACCTCATTTATGGCATGCTGTTTGTCCTCCCATGTCATTATTCTACTACTGGAGGGCAAACGTAAAGTTGCCCTGAGTAACTACGTTATGAAAATTAAAGGATTGAATAAGAGAAACTGTTTCATCATTTTTAAAACGAAATTGGCACATCAAAAGTAAGTTTAGTATTCAACTCTTACAAGTTCGCAAACATGTTTTTTTTTACAAACATAGCATGATTAGTCTATTTCCACTTCCACCACTTAGGTGCACGAAGTCGCAGCACAAGTTTTATTTGAGAGATCAATAGTCGACGAATAAGATTTAACATCGATTTTTCTAGTTACGGTATTATATCGAGTTACTAGAATGTCTAACAATTTATCCATCAAATGCGCAATATAATTTCATTTCAGTTTTGTCAATTAGCCTTTAGCGATGAACTCTTTGAAAAATTAAATAAGAAATTAAAGAAATTGGTCATTTCAGTAAATGTTATTTTAGCGGTACTCATCTAGAGAAATTAAAAATAATGCAGTAATCTATACACAGAAACACAGTCCAAGATGGTATTGTCGGGAGACGATTTAAAGATCTGTTCATACATTCCAAGCTACACAAGATCAAACTAGGTGTGGCGTGTGCATACAAGTGCTACATTTGAAAAGATGTTGCACCCTGTTTTCATGTCCACGTTAAAAGGGCCTTGGTAAAGCATATACGTGTTAACACCAGAAGGGAATATTTAATAATGTGTATGTGGCTGCAACATTAGAAAAGGCTTTATTGTGTATATACACATATTTGTTTCTTTTGAATTTCGCGCAAAGATACTCGAGGGCTATCTGCGCTAGCCGTCCCTAATTTAGCAGTGTAAGAATAGAGGGAAGGCAGCTAGTCATCACCAGCCACCGCCAACTTTTGGGCTACTCTTTTACCAAATAATAGTAGAATTGACCGTCACATTATAACGTACCCACGACTGAGAGGGCATGTTCGGTGCGACGTGAATTCGAACTTGCGACCCTCAGATTACGAGTCGAACACCTTAACCCACCTGGCAATGCCGGGCCACACATATACTTATTAGGTGCCTTATGATGCAGAATGAGAGGAAATGATACTAAAATGTTTTGATAGCATAAAGAACACGAAGTAAAAGTATTAATGATGTAAACAGAATCACACTAAAAACTTTTTTCTACTGCACAAGTGATATTCACATCTGCAGTTCAAGGCACAGTAACACAAACTATTCATTAAAACCAAATCTTCAATTTTTAAATTTCTTTTAGAAACTGTTTGCACTTCGTAAAGTAAAGTGAATCTTTATACGAAAAACAACAACGAATTCTGTTTGTTCACTGTGGAAGAGAGTTATAAAATGGCACACGTAAGTGCAAAATACAGTAAACAATATAGAACTAATGATGAGCACGTTTGATGACTAGATTAAGAATACAGAATGAGGCTTAAGGTACAAAAACATGTGGTACTCGCATCTGTACTTCAAGGCACAGTAAGGCAAACTATTCACTGATTCCAAGACAAAGATAGGAAGTAATCTCTTGTATACAAGTTAGAGACTGAATCAAATGTCCCTGAACAAAGTCACAATACATTTCAACAACACAAATGACGCCACTCGTAACACTTGTGTTGTTGTTGTTCATTTCTTAAGAAAACTTCGTGTAGCTCAACCAAGTTGATACACGCGATGGCAATGAAATCGCTTACAAACTTACAATAAAACTATGAAGTGGTTTCACTAATGTATACCAAATCAGATATCGAAATTACAGTCCTGTAGTATCAGATAAGTATCCACTGGGTGATGGAAAAGTGCGGTGAGAAATCATTGTACTCTCAGTGCAGATGGATTATAGAAAGATTACTAAAGAAGTGGTTGCTTTGGACATGACGACCTTATTATCTAGTATTTTGCAACTGAAACTATGTTGCAGATCTATTCTCATAACGCAGTCGTCAAATAGAGCATAACCGAAAGAAACGACATGGACTGTAACGGAGTGGCGGCGCCCGTTTTAATATAATGCCCTATACTTCATTTGTCATTCCAAACGTCGAACGCATGTGATAAAAAAAAGATGCAAGCTGACAAACAACATGTGACGTCACATAATGGTAGAATATGAACTCTCAGCGGGACACAAACTCATCTCTCGACCATCTGTTTCCATCAGAGTAATAAAACGAACACAACTTTCATTAAACTTTAAGCCAACAACATCAGATCGGATATATCGCCAAGTACACTCTCTGACAACAAACAAGTAGACGAAAAAGTAGCATGAATGTCAATACCACTGAATACACATCAAAAGAGAAAAGGTATCATGTTAAATACTGGTCTGCAAAACAACTTTATGCAGAAAAAAGATACGCACCGGCAAAAAAGTGATATAACTACAATACTTATATTAAACCGTATTGTCTCTGATTCACTTATTACGTTAGGTAATTATAGTCTACCCTAGAATAAAGTAGACTAACACGTAAAGAAATCTAACTAATTGTAATCTACCCTAAAATAAAGTAGACTAATACATAAGGCAATCTAATTAATTATAGTCTACCCTAAAATAAAGTAGACTAACACGCAAAGAAATCTAGCTTATTATAGTCTACCCTAAAATAAAGTAGACTAATACATAAGGCAGTCTAATTAATTATAGTCTACCATAAAATAAAGTTAACTAGTACGTAAAGAAATCTAACCCATTATAGTCTACCCTAAAATAAAGTAAACTAACACATAAGGCAATCTAACTAATTATAATCTATCCTAAAATAAAGTAGACTAACACGTAAGGAAATCTAACTAATTATAGTCTACCCTAAAACAAAGTAGACTAATACGTAAGGAAATCTAACTTATTATAGTCTACCCTAAAATAAAGTAGACTAACACGTAAGGAAATCTAATTAATTATATTCTCCCCTAAAATAAAGTAGACTAATACGTAAAGAAATCTAACTAATTGTAGTCTATCCTAAAATAAAGTACACTAACACGTAAGGAAATCTAACTAATTACAGCCTACCCTAAAATAAAGTAGACAAACGCGTAAGGAAATCTAACTAATTATAGTCTACCCTGAAATCGCCCGGGTCGCGCTAAAACATGCTTCGCCCTCCCAGCCGTGGGGGCGTTATAATATTACGGTCAATCCCACTATTCGTTTGTAAAAGAGTAGCCCAAGAGTTGGCGGTGGGTGGTGATGACTAGCTGCCTTCCCTCTAGTCTTACACTGCTAAATTAGGGACGGCTAGCACAGATAGCCCTCGAGTAGCTTTGTGCGAATTCCCAAAAACAAACAAACTACTCTGAAATAAAGTCGACTAACACGGAAAGAAATCTAACTAATTATAGTCTACCCTAAAATAAAGTAGACTAACACTTATAGAAATCTAACTTATTGTAGTCTACCCTAAAATAAAGTAGACTAACGCGTAAGGAAATCTAACTAATTATATAATATCTTAGAATAAAGCAGCCAATCACATAAAACATAGTAATACATGACTAACCTTTTTGGTAAACTAACTTCAGACAACCTTCTCTAACTAACATATAAGGAAATAACTGAATACGAAGAGACTGATTTGTTAATCCATCGATCACTAACCATCCAATATATTAACAAAGAACAATATATTTAAACTTAAGATCTGTGCCAGATTATGAAATAACATGAACACAAATGTAGCCGTTATCACCCATTCAACAGAATATAAAAACCCCTGAATACCAAAAGATATGGCAAGCAATGTTAATATATTCCTTCTTTGGTTATAAAACCAACTAACAATGTTGTTTGTTTGTTTATAAATAGACAAATCAAAGACACTGTGCATATTTTGAATACAAACTGTTTCGTTATCCTATCTTTTTAACCACTATCTGCTGTACTATCTGCACTCTGCTCACTGAGAGAGAATCGAGCCTCAGTTTCTAAACCGAAGCTCTTAACTTCAAACACTACTAATACCACACAATTCTTGTACAGATAAGTACAAATATAAACCCATTTAATTTGTGAATCATCCAAATTGGCACTACTGAAGTTTTTGTCACGTTTTTTTTAATGACGTGTCGAAAATCCTCTAATATCTAATTCAGATAAAGGCCTTTAATAATTATCTTTCAAAATATAAACTTCCCTTTCAACGCCCTCAAAGAAATAAACTTGAGTGTTGCTTGCATTGGTTGAGCAAGTCGCTCTATCCACGATTGTTTGTTTATTTTGTTTGTTTTTTGAATTTCGCACAAAGCTACACGAGGTCTATCTGTGCTAGCCGTCCCTAATTTAGCAGTGTAAGAATGGAGGGAAGGCAGCTAGTCATCACCACCCACCGCAAACTCTTGGTCTACATTTTTACCAAAGAATAGTAGAATTGACCGTCACGTTATAACGCTCCCACGGCTGAAACGGCGAGCATGTTTTGGTGCGACTGGGATTCGAACCCGCGATCCTCGGATTACGAGTCAAACGCCTTAACACGCTTGACCATCCCGGGCCATATCTGTGTTTGAATACAGAGTTTGAAAGTGGACGCAAGTTTGTTTGTTTTTCCTTCTTCTTATATTCTTCATGAATAGTTGTAGAACAGTTTTATCTCCTGCTAATCCTGGCTTCCATTTTACACCTAACAGTAAAAAGGGGAAACCCGAGCAACAAATTGACGATCAGAGGTCCATCTTCAGTCGCGAGAGTGCGTGTATTTTGTTATTAACACATCTGACTCTCTGCTGAGTCTACCGACGGGAATTAAACCCCTAATTTCAGCGTTGTAAATCCGAAGACTTATCGATAGCAGTTACGCGTAGTTTAAAACATATTTTCATTATCATTTTCTAAGACAGTGTTTGGAATAATATCGATTTTTAATTTTTTTTTACGCATTACGATACAAACTGGACTGTCTACTTTTGGAAGTCTAACCACGCATTCTAACATCGGAAGAGCGTATAGTTGTCACTGACCCATTGGTTTTCGTGCTAATTAGAGAATCACTTATAAACAGACTTAACGTAATGAATTATTTCATTGCAAATGAAGAAGCCAAATGAGAAAAATTCATCATTATAAGACGTACGTCGTTATAAACATGAATTATAAGTGACTGAGTCTAAAGTAATTATCGCTATAAGTTTAATGTTTATAAACTCTAACTCTCTACTTCCCGATTGTTGAACAATAAGTCTGAAAGCTTATAATACTAAATATATAGTTTAGATGCCTGCAGTTGGCGAGGCCCATCGTGTAGCTTCGTGTTTAACAACACACAAGCAAAGTAATTCCCCTGTTCATTTTCCCAACAAAATCTCTCCTGAATGTTTTGTTTCTGATATTTACTTATGAACTAATTTAATTATTTATTTGGCTCCTAATTCTTTGTCAATTTCAAAACTTCATTGGTGATAAAAGGACGTAATGAGATCACCTTCCCCACAGTAGTTCTGTTTTGCACACGAGAGGGCTACTCTAGTCTGTCTTGAAGTGTGGTTTTGGAATCCATTGTTATCCCTAAATATTTTGAGTGTGAGTCTTTTTAACTTTCTTGCAGAATACCGAAACTACCTACTTCACTTTCTCGAAAAAAATATGTGAAAACAAACTCCAGTCATAAGTCTACTCTTGACAGTATTACGTTGTCGAATGTTTAGAATTATATAAGTGCTAAATGTGTCGCAGGTGGCTCTAATGCTTGCAAGCGCGGTAAGTCTACGGGTTTACAACGCTAAAATGAGGGGTTCGATTCCTCTCGATGGGATCTGCAGATAGCTCGATGTGGCTTTGCTATAAGTAAATACACACACACCCACGCGGTGACTTATCACAGCTTGACATTCGTAAACCGTACTTACAAAGTTTCGATTAACGTTTTGCACAGCTAATACTTTTATAATACAATAAACTAGCCTGATGTAGAAAACAGCATATATGTGCACAATAAATACCACATAGATGTAATTTATACAGGGCAAAAATAAATCTACACATACACAGCACACGTATAAACAGAGTTCACATAATACGTGAAAAAAAACTTATTATTCGTGTACAAAATTACATAAATATATGCATACATGTTACCCACATAAGAACCTGAGCGATCATGTACCATTAAACGAACTCGCGCGCGCACTTACTAATATACCCTCCTGCGCGTGCGTATACCATTATAGGCACCTACGCGTCCACGTATCATTATATTCACTTGTTCACGCATCTACTACAAAACGCACATGATTCTAGTGAAGGTTATTATGTAGCAACCAGTTTAATTACGTGGTTGTAGTCGAGCCAAAAGGGATGGTTGTACAGATGATCAGATCAGTAAAGTAGTTGCAGCTAAACCAGGAGAGATGGTTGTATGAACAATAAGATTAGTATAGTAGTAGCCGAACCAGGAGGGATGGTTGTATAAACGATCAGTTTACTAAAGTAGTCACCGAACCAGGAGGGATGGTTGTATAGACGATAAGATTAGTAAAGTAGTCACCAAACCAGGAGGGATGGTTGTACAGATGATCAGATCAGTAAAGTAGTTGTAGCCGAACCAGGAGGGATGGTTGTATAGACGATCAATTTAATAAATTAGTTGAAGCCGAACCAAGAGGGATGGTTGTATAGATGATCAGATTAGTAAAGTAGTTGTAGCCGAACCAGAAGGGATGGTTGTATAGACGATCAATTTAATAAATTAGTTGAAGCCGAACCAAGAGGGATGGTTGTATAGATGATCAGATTAGTAAAGTAGTTGTAGCCGAACCAGAAGGGATGGTTGTATGTACGATAAGATTAATAAAGTGGTTGTAGTCGAGTCAGGAGGGACGGTTGTACAGACAATAATTTTAGTAAGATTGTTGTGGTTGAGCTGAGATAGATGGTTCTGTAGACCACCATATCAACATGCAAGGCCACCTACTCTGAAAATCACATGACGATGTTTAAAGTTGTTCCTTCTATTTTGCCCCCCCAGTGGTTCAGCGGTATGTCTGCGGACTTACACGCTAAAATTCGGGTTTCGATACCCGTGGTGGGCAGAGCACAGATAGCCCATTGTGTAGCTTTGTGCTTAATTCAAAACAACAAACAACATCCTTCTATTTTTATCACTGATCGTTCGTGCTATTATTTTAATAATCTAACCGATTTTCAACACACTTTATTTACTTTCTTTCTCCAGCATTTCAAATTCAAGTTCCAAGTTACGATATTTCGGTGCAGCTCAAAACCAAGTTTGCAGGCGCATCGGTAATATGGGTCAGAAACGGAGATGTGCAATAATTCTGGTTGAAATTTCCAAACTAGCACGTGGCCCGGCACGGCCAGGTAGTTTAGGAACTCGAATCGTAATCTGAGGGTTGCGAGTTCGAGTCTCCGTCGCACCAAACATGCTCGCCCTTTCTGCCCTGGGAGCGTCACAATGTGAGGGTCAATCCTACTGGTCGTTGTTAAAAGAGTAGTCCAAAAGTTGGCGATGAGTGGTGATGACTAGCTGCCTTCCCTCTAGTCTTACACTGCTAAATTAGGGACGGCTAGCGCAAATAGCCCTCGTGTAGCTTTGCGCGAAATCAAAACAAATAAAATACAGTATAAAAACAGAGTGCTGTTTGTTTTTGTTTGTTTAGAATTAAGCACAAAGCTACACAATGGGCTATCTGTGCTCTGCCCACCACGGGTATCGAAACCCGGTTTTTAGTGTGTAAGTCCGCAGACATACCACTGTGCCACTGGGGGGTACAGAGTGCTGATGTTCAGATCAATTATAATTGAAAACTATTTAAAAGTTTTTAAAGAGACCGTAAGAAATACGAAACCAGTGTTGATAATTATTTGATGTTTATAAACTTATTTGAAACCTGGTACTTTAGTTATCACTAAATATGGATAACAGAAAAAGAAATACCGTAATATAATTCATATATCAAATCTAGAGAACTACATAAATGTTGTGGTATAACAACAACATTAAAATAAACCGAGTTTAACGTATTTCAAACACACCTCAGATTTTTTGAAATAGTATTTTAAAATATAAAATGTGTCTTACAAATATAAGTCGAAAAGATGTTTGAATTATGAAACTGTAAGAAAAGGTGATATTGAAAACGTAGTTAGTTGTATTATAAAACGGAATTTGACAAATATTTTTTATTGTCTGCATGCTGATTTGGAATCTATAAACAACAAAAGTATATAAATGAAAATAAGATAGCTTAAAAAGATTTGGATGAAGTGAAAAATATTTAAAAGAAACAAAATAGAAGTGAGAAGTCGAGAATATGGATAATTTTTAAACAGATTAAAATAACTAAAATACAAATTAAAACAAATCGCGGAAGTGAATGTTTGATATTAAAACCACTAATCATAAATATCTCTAATTCGACAGATTATAGAAGGAGGTGGAGTACCATTTACAAAAAATTCTAAAAGGAATTAGGATGAAGAACACAATCATAAGGCTTATAGAAACATGATTAAATATTGGTACGAAAATCAAATTAAATGATTAGAGTGATAAATTTTCAAAATGGTGATATGAAAAACATTGGTAAACCATTGATGAGACGTGCAGTTGATGTAAAAATAAACATTCGCTGTTAAATAGTCGTGCATAACACCGGAAAAAGAATCGTCCAAAATGAATGGTCGAAAGCTAAAGTTTAGCGAATCCATATTATTTGTTCCACGACTATTCCTCTTGTCTCGATTCCTGTGTTCACACATATCTAGAACGGTGAATTTACTAATTATAGTTTTTCATAGTAATTTATATATATATATAAATTATTTAATGACAATTCCCACGTGTTTAACTACTATCTTAATGACTGACCTTTGTACTTTGGCAATTCCCTTTTGCACAATGCACATTAAAATAACCAAGCAATTATTTCCACCTATAGGACAGTAATCGGATGAGTAATAAATGTTACTGTGTTAATGGTTGACTCTGGAGTTGATAGCAAGTATTGCGCGTCGTATTTCAACAGTTGTGACAATTCTAGTAAAGCCTTTAAATACCAAAACTCACTTGAAGAGTTTTTTTTTTACATGGTCAATAATTCCACAGAGGCCGCTTCTCTTTGTTTTATTCCTGAAGTGGCCTGGCATGGCCGAGCGCGTTAAGGCGTGCGCTCGTAATCCGAGGGTCGCGGGTTCGCGCTAAACATGCTCGCCCTCCCAGCCGTGGGGGTGTATAATGTGACGGTCAATCCCACTATTCGTTGGTAAAAGAGTAGCCCAAGAGTTTGCGGTGGGTGGTGATGACTAGCTGCCTTCCCTCTAGTCTTACACTGCAAAATTAGGGACGGCTAGCACAGATAGCCCTCGAGTAGCTTTGTGCGAAATTCCAAAAACAAACAAACAAACTATTCCTGAAGTTGACAACCGACGTCACATTTTGATGCGTCACTTGCAGATAGTTGAGTGATGACTGTAAAGCTAATAGTTTTTGGTGGTTAACAAGATGGCTTACTATATATTCTTTTTGGTGGTTAACAAGATGGCTTACTATATATTCTTTTTGGTGGTTAACAAGATGGCTTACTATATATTCCATTAACTTTATTTAAATAAGTTTGTCGTGTTTCACACGGACGGTGTTCGTTATCCTATTATTTCTGTTTTTCTGTGAGTCGTCTGGGTGAAATTCTTTCGAAAACAAATCAAAACCAGAGAAGTTGATATATCAGAATGGTGTTGTAAGATAAGTTGATTTTGTATCCTGTTCTAAAGTATAAATACTTTTCAACGCCATACTAATACGAGCCTCGGGATGTTCTACTTATCATAGCCATGTGTTAAGAGGCCAGACAAAACAACTGACGAATTGATTAAAGCTAAAATAAACTTGAAAATGATACCACTGTTATTACTTTGTACCATGTTCATGTTTGACATTTAAGATGTATTAAACCCTATCAGTGATGTCGAGAAACCCACTTGTTGAGAATTTTATATGCAAAAACGGCTCGTTTGGGTTCAGAAAATATTTTAAATAGAAGAGCGAACAACGACCTTCTTCGGTCATCGTCAGGTTCACAAAGAAAGAGGTAACTGACCGGAAGCTGACCACATGTTTGGAAGGGGTTGTGTAACTGAGTGTCGCAATGTAGAGGGCGCGGTTAGATGTTTGAATATATAATTTTATCTATAATATTAATATAGGTATAATGGCGTTCCTTTATATCGGTTTATTTTGGGTTTAAGTTGTTGTATAAGTAAGGCTTCTTTAATTTTGCGTTTGTTTATGTTTGTTTCTTTATTTAGTATTTTAGTGTTTTCTATGGTTATGTTGTGTCCATTTGACTTGCAGTATTCGAAAACGTGTGAAGGTGACTTTTTATGTTCTTTGAATCTGGTTTCCATTTTTCTACTTATTTCTCCAATATAGAAGTCGTGGCAGTTATCACATTGTATTTTATAAATAATGTTGGTGTGGTGTTTGTCAGTGTAGTTCTTACATAGTATAGACCTTAGTTTTGTGCCTGGTTTTTGAATAAATTTAGTATTAACTGGAATGTTATAATTTGTTACTAGTTTTTGCCAAATGTTGGTTATTTGTTTGCTGATGTCAGGAATATATGGTATACAGCAGTATATGGTTTCGTGATTTTTTGATTCGTGAGATATATTTACTTTTGTTGGTTGATTTTGCTTTCCGTCTAGGTGTGGGCGTATAATGTTTTCTACGGTTTGTGGAGGAAACTTATTGATGTTGATGAAGTATTGTTTTATTTTGTCTAATTCATCGTTAATTTTATCTGGTGAGCATAGTTTTGTGGCTGTGTTTATCTGGTTTCTTAGTATGTTGAGTTTTTGTTTTGTTTCATGTGCTGAGTCCCAAGGAATGTATAGTCCAGTATGGGTGATTTTTCGGTGGATTTCTGTTTTGAATTGTGTGTCGGTTCTTATAATTTTGAGGTTAAGAAATGATATTTGATTGCTTTCTTCCTGTTCACATGTGAAGTTAATGTTGGGATGTATAGAGTTAATGTGAGTGAAAAAATTTAAGTATGTGTTCTGTAGATTTGAATCCCACAACCGTGTCATCTACATATCTGTACCAGTATAGTGGTGGATGTAATGCTGTATTAATTGCTTGTGTTTCAATTTGTGTCATAAAAATATTGGCTAAAACTGGTGATACTGGGTTGCCCATGCTTAGGCCATTTGTTTGTATATAGTTTTGGTTGTTGAACATGAAATTTGTCTTTATTGTGGTGAATTCTATGAGGGTTGCTAACTGGTTACTGGGAATGTCTATAATTGGGTTAGGGTCTCGGATATAGAGTTCTAAGGCTATCTTGCGGGCTTCTGTTGTTGGGACTTCTGTAAAGAGGGATATAACATCGAAACTGGCCATTAAGGCTTTATGATTAAGTTGATTTAGATTAGACTTGAAATTAAAAGTCTTTGATGAATGAGCTGGCTGATGTTGCATATTTGGAGAATGCCCATGCTATGTATTTACCAAGATTGTAATTAAACGATTCATATGTTGACATTATTGGTCGTAATGGACAATCTGGTTTATGAGGTTTGGGGATGCCGTATATTTGCGGTGTGCGTGAGTCGGTTTTACGTAGGTAGGAATAGTGTTTGTGAAATTGTGTTGGCTTTTTTCATTTGTAGTAGTAATTTGTTCAGTTGCGTCTCATGTGTCTTTGTTGGATTTGTGTGTATTGGTTTAAATTTGTTCGTGTCTGATAGGATGTTATTCATTTTTTGTATGTATTCATTCGTGTTCATTATAACTATAGCGTTACCTTTATCTGCTTTTATAATTTTTATGTTTCTGTCTTGTTTTAGGTTTTTAATAGAATTAATGTCTCTTTTTGTAAGGTTGTTTTTTAGTTTTCTGTTTTGTGAAATTATGTTGATGGTTTTGTAAGAAACCCAAACGAGCCGTTTTTGCATGTAAAGAAAAGTATTAAACCCTAATATCACTGGCTTTGATCGAACGATGAAGTCACGCAAACTTGTTTTCAATCCTTTCCCTGGCTTCTTCAAGGAACTTTATTCACTCTGTTGAATGAAATTTAACTGAATATGGATGATATCTTCTAGAAACTTCACGGTGATTTGTTGTTTAACTTAGCCCTTCTGTTGTTCCTCAGAATATGTGGGATATTTTTAGTTCATTCATTTTACTTTTAAATTATGCCTTTGTTGTTGTTGTAAATATTCGTGACGTTTTCTGATAGTTTTCACAGTTTTCTTGTCGTACTCTTCTTTGGTGATGTAAATACCGTTGTTAGAAAATTTCAGAAACTTCCATTTTATGTGAGGCTTCTCAAACCTGTGACGATTCCTTAACATTTGTCCACTAAACATCAGGCTGCATTATTGTGGAAGCGACAGATAAAATAAAAAATAAAATAAAGTTAGTTGATTGGAGACGTTTAAGAAAATCCATTTTAACAAATGATATGTCACAAGCCCCAAAATTTGATAAACATTTAAAAAGTTTATTTATTTTGGAAATTAAAACACACTATTTATCTCAATTACAACTACGCTGAATCTTTCCAGACGGCACTACTAGTTAGTTTCCGGAGTACTAAGAGAGGCCTAACTTTTTAACTTGATTCACTGAACCTAAACAGTATACCTACAAATACAACATAAACCTAAAGAGTATATGTGTATGTACAAATATAACAACAACCATTGGCAGTCTGTTTATTTAAAACTATTTAGGCCTTATCTAAAACTTCACTTAGCTTGTCAATCATTCTTTAACAACCTCTTTATATTACGTCATAATTTCTTTCTTGAATTCACTTTCTTTGATTAGACCAGTTTTTGAGAACAGTTGTACACGATAACATTCCACCATGATTTATTTTACATGTTCTATCTCAAACATAAATGTTCAAATACGTGAACCATAGATAAACACTTTTTAAAACACGTAACAACATATAACTTATAGATTAATAATGTTATGCTACGTATTAACGAAAATTTTTAAACTGTTTGAGAAACTTACAAAAACGTTTATTCCAATCGAGAACACACAACCTTAACGACACATAAGATTTCAAATTTTTGCTAACAAAAGTGTATTTCTAACTTATGGTGTGATAAGAGAACGACACCTAAAATGCTTGCACTGTTAATTATTTTTTCCTTTAAGATTTGTAAACGTATAAATGCTGACTTCTATTTAAGAACATCCTTGAAAGTAGTTCAGTTGAAATATTTTCTATAAATAACAGAAATATGTTTCTCAACGAGAAACACAGATAACCCATTGTGTAATTTTTTGCTTAATTACAAAATTAAAAAAGAGCAGCTATAAAAAAATCCCAATTTATGGCAGCACCATAACCGTCATATATTTCAACTTATTTTTACATGGCATATAAGATTATAAGTATATTCCACGAAAGCTTTATGCACGGTTTACCATCTTGTTACGCCCATAAATCAGTTCGTTTTCATACAGACTTCACTCAATGTTTAATTTGAATTCATATAAAAAATAATTATTATATGCCAGGTCTTTCCTCTGGTTTTACCGATGATGAATTACATTATGAATTACATTATGTATTACATTATGAATTACATTATGAATTCTTAACATGTAACATATTATACTCCTAATTATAACTGAACTGTTCAGAAATTAACTACTCTTATTTCTAACTTTTATTGACCAGACGAATGTTGTGGTAGACTATTATAATTACTCATAATATTTCTGAATTGGTTGAGCTGTCTATCTTTTTGACAAGCTGAGCAGCATCTGGATGGAAACACATGAATTTAACCTTGATTGGTTAAAATGTGATCATAAAAAGGGCAGAATTGTACACTAGAACCACGAAACATGTTGACATGCCTGTACAAAGTTTTTTGTTGTTTTTTTAATTTCGCACAAAGCTACTCGAGGGCTATCTGTACTAGTCGTCCCTAATATATCAGTGTAAGATTAGAGGGAAGGCAGCTAGTCATCACCACCCACCGCCAACTCTTGGGCTACTCTTTTACCAACGAATAGTGGGATTGACTGTCACATTATAAGGCCCCCACGGCTGAAAGGACAAGCATGTTTGGCGCGACGGGGATGCGAACCCGCGACCGTCAGACTACGAGTCGCACGCCTTAACACGCTTGGCCATACTGGGCCCGTACAAAGTTGTTTCGTTGTTATTGTTGTTATTTTAGCGCAATATTACACAATAGAGTGAGTACTATCCACAGCGAGGAATAGGATCCCTGATTTAAACATTATAAATCCGTAAACTTACTGCTGATCTGTTGGTGAAGTTTTTTGAAAGAATTGAACGGAACTCCATAGGCTGAAAGCAAAACAGTTTATCCAAACAGATGGCTTTATTTGTTGGAGTTTTTCTTTTCTTTAAGTTATCAAGTTTCTATTTAAAGAGAATTCGTACCCGGATTTTACTTTTTATAAAAGGGCTTGTTAGTATATAACTAGTTGTTATGAAATAATTGATACATTATTTGTAGCGCACGATTAAAATATCGTCATTCGATTTTTTATCAAGCCTATCTTCTAAGCGACATCTTTGTGTTAAAATGGTTTGGAATTTGTTAGCTTATATTTAAAAATCGTTTCAAGAAATTTTTACGGTATGTTATTCAGCGTATTTCGACAAAATGTTTTGTGTATATTTTGTATTTACGATAAAGCTGTTAGGCTTACCTGCCGCCATTTATAATTTTGAACTACTAACTAGGCGGATGGTTGACGGTTGTCGGCAATCTACCATCCACCATTCGCAGATGAATGTATAGCGTAGTCAGTGGCTCATCGTGGTTTGAGTCTTGGGTTTGAACCACACCAGACCCTGATAAAACAGTGAAGTTTTAGGAATGAAACTTAACGGTAATTCACCAACAGAATGTGGTAACATGTAGTCTTCCAAACAGAATCCGGCAACATGTAGGCTTCCAAACAGAATGTGACAACATGTAGGCTTCCAAACAAAAGCGTTTACAGAAATTTCTCTTCTAACTAAAAGCAAGTATCCAAAATGGACTTGAATTCGACACTACGTAAACAATAACTCAATAAATTTTCTTCAAATCACCACTTTTCTTTCAAAACTATCAGGTGTGTTTATTTACCAAGTAACCTTAAATTTGTTGACTTAGGCAACCTGATGACTTTCTGCTGTTTCCCCAGTTCCCGTATAAATACTGTGTAAAAGTGATTCTGTTTGCATATCCAAACTAAAATTTTCAGGTAGAGGTTCGTACTCTTAATACAGAGGTATACTTACCTCGTAGTTAGTTTTCAAAGTAAGGATCCTTACAGCTCTCAAATAATTATTATTGTTGAAGTATAATGAGTAGATGCGACTTTATCAAAGACCGTTTTTTTAACCAAGTATTCACAAACATATCTGTTCTCAGTGCTTATCATAACAGTATACTTCTGTAGCTAGAAAAACCGTAGTTGTCAGCTTAGTGAAAAGACACTTTGGACAGGCTTGAAAAGTCAGTGCACGCTGCGCCGTACTTCTATTGATCGATCCCTTCAAAATCGATGGTTTGGTTTGGGTTTTGAATTTCGCGCAAAGCTACACGAGAACTATCTACGCTAGCCGTCCTTAGTTCAGCAGTGGAAGACTAGAAGGGATGATAGCTAGTCATCATCACACACCGCCAACTCTTGGGCTACTCTTTTACTAACGAATAGTGAGATTAACTGTAACATTATAACGCTCTCACGGCTAAAAGGACAAGCATGTTTGGTGCGATGGGGATTCGAACCCGTGAACTTCGCATTACGACTGTAGTGCCTTAACCACTTGTCCATGCATGGCCCAAACGCGATGAACTGTAGTTATACTGTTTTATGGAAAGAACGTTACTAAAATGTGAATCATCATGTGGCAACTGAGAGCCAAATATCAATTCATCCATCTCAAATGTTATGACATAAAAAAGCTTTAGTATTCTTTATAGTATAGACTTTGAACAATGGACAACAGAGCAGCCTGCACAATCACGTTTAATGTTACTTCTTCACTGATGGTTGTGTAAAATGAGAAATAAGCTGCGTGAAATACATGCCGTATTCTGTTTAGTTGGCTACCATTAAGCTACTAGTGATGAGCACGTAACAGTCAGTTCTGGCTACAGTTATTGTTAAGAGGGGTGCCAGTAGGATATATAATGGGACCAAATTTAAAATAATTCTACATTTGACTAATGAGCAGCATTGGGTTAGGAGACTAGAGACATTTCATGGGAGCCTGCCCTCCCTATTTTTCCACTCCTCACTCCGCTAGAGTCAGCCCTGGCAGTGGTGTAAGGAAGGTTTTTGTCGTAGTGGTTTATCCTCCAACTGCCATTAAAATAGAACAACATTCACAACTTAATTAAACTTTGTTCACGCCACAGCGTTACGTTAACATCCTGAAAAAAAGAAAGCCTCTGGTAATATCGCAATACAACCCAGGTGTCAATTGTGGTAAACCATGATCTTTCGGCATCTTTTGTTGTCTTTGTTACGATGCACTAGTAAATATAAGGTCTTATAATGCTCAAATTAAGGTTTCAATACCCACATTGGGCACAGAAGAGACAGCTCATTTTGTAGCTATATGCTTAATAATAACAAACAAACGCTTTGTCCAGGTATTTATATTAAAAACAAAGGTGTCAGGGAAAATGGTATCCTACATAACAACTGGTGGAAGAAAGTCTTAGCGACTTAGTCACGTAGTGTGAAAAGGAATTCTTAGTTACTTAGTCATGTAGTGTAAAAGGAAGCCTTAGTGACTTAGTCATGTAGGGTAAAAAGGAAGTCTTGGTGACATGGTCATGTAATGTGAAGAAAAAGTAAGGTCGAAACATTCTTAGATCTATCTATTAATAATTAAATATAGGAACTTATTATAGTAAATATAAAAGAAAGAACGAATATACCTACTACACTATATATTTTACATCTATTACCGATGAGACCTTTCATTTAATACCAGGACTCATCAAACCAGTTGGAATACGACCTACAAAGAAGTGTTTGAAACGTCATTAATATCACCATCTGCTTTAACAACGTTGCTGACTCGTAATGGTGTGAACAAAGTATGAATAAATTGTAAAGATTACACTTAGTAAAAAGAAACTAAAATATTTCTCTGATTTTTCATCGTCCAGGTATAATAAATTAATGGATTAACAAGCGATGACTAAAAACCAACTTGAAGTAAAAATGTATCTCAAGAAGGCTGGCATAGGTATTAAAACGTTTATCAAAATAAAATAGAGAACAGCATTTCGACCTTTTTAGGCCATCTTCAGGTTTAATATGTCTGTGCAACACCAAAAAGGAAAATAACTAAGCCGAAAGTAATAAAATCGCAGTATTTGCATTTTTTACTGAAAAATAGCTCTGAGATAAATAGTAACAGATTTTGACCTTCCTTTATCTTACGTTAGTAAGTATAAAGAGTGTTTTCCAAGTCATGTCTCGTATGATGCTAATCTAAAAAAAAACAAACCCAAAAACGATATTTAGTTTGTAATATTGGGAAGATTCTCAGTTGTAAAATCATATTTCAACATTCTAAACCAGTAACTGATATAACTAATAATGTAAACGAAATAGGAACACCACAGTGCAATTAAAGGAAACTAAATATTGCTACACTAAAGAGCACGTGATCAAATTCACTCCACATGTTAAGCATCAAGCGAATGTGTGTTGGGTTATCCCACTGATGAAAGACTGCTTGGTAATATAAAAGCGTACATATATTTTTTAGACTTAAATAACTTTAAATATGACCTTAAAGAAATAGTGTAGGCGACTGGACACTATGCAATGAGAAAGAACTTATTCGAGGAATTACTTTTTACACACAAGTATTTGTTAATTGATAAACGACAACTTTAGTGTAATTACCGAGCATTAAAAAGAACTATCTTGATTTAATTAATTAAACTATCTTCTAAGTGAGAAGGCGTAGATATAATGTTAAGCAGTAAGGTACTATTATAAATCGCCTTTAAGCAGTGTGTACTAAGTAGAGAATTTTTGCCTTCTCTATTGTAAGATAATTATTAAATTGACGTACATTAATATAGAAAAGAAACTCTATCACAAAAGTCACTTATATGTATGTGTGTGTTTTGTCTGCATTTGTATGGAGATATAATATAACTTTTTTTCCCCTGATATGAATAAATAGTAAAAAAAAAAACGTGCTCCCTTGGTAAAAATATACTGCATAGGCCTAGCATGGCTTATTGGTTAGAGCACTCGATTGTCATTTTATGTCTCATAGATTCGAACCCCATTACTTAACATGATTTCACTTCTGGCCATAGAGACGTTACAGTTGACGATCAATCCCACTATTCGTTGGTGAAAGAGAAGTTTAAGAATTGGCGGTGAGTGATGTTGACTGTTTTCCTCTAGACTGTCAGTGGAAAGTTAGGGACAGCTCTATCATATAGTCCTCACGTATCTTTACTCGGAAACAAAAAACAACAAATAATACACCGTAAAGTATACAATATATTTTATTACCACGTGCTAACATAATACTATAGAATGCATTAAATATAAAATACTTTTTAGACCTTAGACATCTTCAAATCAAAGGAGGCAAACAGGAAACCATATATACAGAGGAAACAGAAAAGGAAAGATAGTAGTGTATTAATCTATATATATACACAGAGAGAGGAAGTAAGTAGACAACGCTTATATAGCAGAGTTTTTCGATTCTTTACGAATGCACTCTGATATACGATGTTAGCCAGAACGTATAATTTTTATTATATTATTTGTTTCCCGAACGATTGCCGAAAGCGGCTTGTATGGGTCACCTGTTTTAACTATTCGTAACATTATACAATGGTGTGTTGTCTGTCAGCCAGTTAATACAAACTAGAGTGACGTCCCATAGCTTTGCCATTTATAATTTATACTGTCAGTAGAACATGCGCATGTCAAGAATCACGAGAAGTGCGTACACTGTAGATTATGACACAACATGACATGTAAATTTCGGAAATAAGAAATAGAAATATTTTCTTATTTTAATTTTGGTCTTATATATTCGTGAAACAGAACACTTTCAAACACCCAGCGCTAGTACTTATAGTATAAATTCGTGTTTATTATGAGGGTTGAAACACGAAAATCAGTGAATGAGTTTCACTTATCACTTCCAGCAGTTTGTTTGTGATATTCTCGTGAGCGTGTTTCATTAATAATTGCCTTTCTTGCTACTACTGGTTGCATATGGTAAATTATAGTTTAAAATATGATACTCTTTCTCTGGGATTAAATAGTAATTATGTTTATTAGTATTGCAAAGTGTCTGATCCTCATAGATGATTCATGCCCACTTATCTTTACCTCCTACCTACACAGGTACCTATCCTACACGGATATAGTTCTATCCTTCTCGGCTTTTAATTTATATACTGATTTCATTTGTTTTTTTCTTTCTGTGCTTATCTATTTACTGAATAAAATGAGAATATATTTAAAAACTAAACAGCTTGAAGCAACATTTTTTTGCTAAACACGTGCACATTAAACTTAAACACGCGCTTACTAACTTTCTTAAATCTCCTCAACTCATATTATTTGTATAAACACTTTTGTCTCGCGCAATGTGGCCAACTTTCCAAAGTACTCAATGACACCACTATCGTTTCATTTGTTTCTATTTTCTACAATAATTTTATTTTCCACCAATATTTTCTGAGTCTTATTTTACCGCCACCTTTCCAGTGTCCTTCTTTTCCGTTTCTTTGTTGTCGAAGCGTGATATTGTTATTACGTTGCTTTGGGGCAGAACTTTTGTTTCTCTTGAGTCCAGAGCACGATTTTGTATATGGTATGATGGATATGTAGGACAAACAATATTTTTTTGGTTTTCTTTTTATATTAATGATATACATTTTCAGGTTTCCCAAACAACTTATTATTTGCGTATTAAATATGACTGTGGTTTATGCATTACTTCGTTTTGCTTTATTTTGAACTTTCGTGGTACGAACAAAAAAACAACAACCATCTATATCAACTCTTGTAGTTTCTTAACTTATACATACATGTCGAGCATGAACGAAATTCGTTCGTATTATTGGATTGACCCCTTAATTAAAAGGGCGGGACTGATTCTCCGTATTAACGCGCCAAATAGAACGAGACTTTTAACAGAATATTAAAGAACCGTACGCCGCATAGAACGTTAACAGTTGAAAATAACTTATGGCAAAACTGATACTCAGTACTACGTTCTGTATGTTAGAGCCTATCATAGGTCATAATAAAAGTATACTAATAGCAAAGATTGTTACATGGATTACAACTTTCGTTGAAAACAGTTTAACACAGATTCAACAAGTTGGTTGTTATCTTGTATGTTATATACAGAAGTTTTTAAACGGCGGGTTAGACTGGTGGTGACGTCGACCAGTTAAGGCGCCTTCCTGTAATAAATGTTATTTATTTAATATGATTAAATTAACGTACACTTTATTTCAGTTATCAGTTGCATAACAAAGGTTCACTCCATCAATCAACCACTTAATATTAGCATATTAATTAATTAATATATCCTCTACTGAAGGTAACGCTAATGACTTTTATTTATCAATAACTAAGACTTGCCCCCTATTGGCAGGCATGTAATTATTTTTGTTGTTTTTAAAGAAGCAAGACTTTTGTTAACATTTTGAAATATGTACGTTAAAAGTAAAACAAAAACGCCGTTTTATTTTTATTAAATTTGTAATAGAAGATAGGTTTGTAGAGTTTTTAATGAATAAGGATGTGGGGTGCTTTTCCTGTGGCTCACCCGTAAGTTTGGAGGCTTATAATGCTAAAATTCGGGTTCCGATACTTGTGATTGGCAGAGCACAGGAAATACATTATGTAGATTTGCTCTTAACAATAAATGATAAAGAATATAATTCCTACTTTTTTTTATTTGTTATTGCAAGAGCAAAACAGCTTTGAACAGAAGAATCGAGATCGAAACTGGCGCAAGGCAGTAAAATCCAAAAAGCTTACTGTTCACTTTTCATTCGCAACCAAACATATGAAAAATATGAGTTTATGAAATATTAAGTCACGAAATAACTAAGGAAACAGGCAAGCGACATACATCCGGGAGTTTTAAACTATATAGCGAACTTACTAATGATACAAAACATTATGATAGTAAATAATTTTAGTGCACCAGTGTTTTGTTTTCAAAAATTTGGTTAGTATTTTGTTTTCTGCTTCAGATAGACCATAATAAATCCACCCCTTTTACCAATGTAAGAATATGGAACACTGTTCCAAACGTTCCTTATATTACTCTTCACAAGTAAAAGCCGAAATATTTTTACATAAGCCCACACAGCCCAAAAATTCTTATATTGGAAACTTAGGAGGATAATTTATTATTGCAACTGTTCCATCAACTCCTTAATCACATTTACTGAAATTCTAGGATCATTGTCTTGCCGGAATATGAATACCAACCTGATGAATCGCGTTATTCGTGGAATGGCATAATGAATCAGAATTCGCCTAAACTTTTCAACAGTCAAGGTGCCATCACAGAAGTGTAGCTAACGAAAACTGTTGGATGAAACAAAAACTCTATTTATTGAATTCTCTTCATGTTTCACTCTAAATGTTGTACACTGGCTGTTATACTATCCTTACCTTTGCCATAGAACAAACTGTCGTTGATTGTTGCAGAGAAATATGTATTCGGATTAATTTATAAATAGCTTTGATTCTTCCGCTACTCATGTTTTAATGATTTGATATCTCTTCTCAGCAGCAGTTTTCAAGTAGCCACATGTCCACTGAGACCGTTTTGTGCTAACGTGGGCCTTATTATTCTTGAGGTAACGTTTACAGTGCCAGTTGTATGTTCCTTCTTCAAAATCTTATGTAGAGTTTCTACGGAAGTTTGGGTCTTGCCACAATTTTAGGCTTAGAGTATCATTCACTAGCCAAAACTTTGATTTTTTTTTACACGCTTGTAATGCTATATTTTAAGCCTATAAAGAATAACTCTAAATACATTACTATTACTGGGTGCATTATGACTGTCTAAAATGTTTTTACTGGTGTGGTACTAACTAGTTAGTTGGGTTACAGTCAATTACGTAGTAAGCTATCAATCAACTCGTGACTCTACTTAGGTGTAGTTACTTTTTTAAAAAATAGAAGCGTGGCATTTATGTAATGTTTATCTCTTATAACCATTTTCTCACATCGTTTCAACAATTGTTTCCAACACTAGAATGTTTGTTTCTTTTTGCATTTCATACAAAGCAACACGAGGGCTATCTGAGTTAGCCGTCCCTAATTTAGCACTGCAAGACAAGAGGGAAGGCAGCTAGTCATCATCACCCACTGCCAACTCTTGGGCAACTCTTTTACCAAAGAACAGTGGGATTGACTGTACCTTTATAACGCTCCTACAGCTGAAAGGACGAGCATGTTTGATAGGGCGGGAATTTTAACCCTCGACTCTCAGATTGCGACTTGAGTATCCTAACTACTTGGCCATGCTAATGTTAGTTAGTTAGCTTTCACTTCGTATACATCACCTTAATACATGACATTTAAAAGATTTTTGACCGTTTATTCTGTGTAAATTTTATAGCTTATTTTATCTGAGTCAACAACAAATACCCTCTCACCCCTGGAATTTACGAGGGATCTCCATACCTGGCAATGAGCTAACTATTCAACACTGTTGGAATTAATTAGAATATACCCTAAATGTGAGTGCTTCGAAATAGTGGGTGAGGTGTGTATATTTTCATTAAGATTTTTTTGACGACTGATTCGAATGTACTGTATTTAGTAAACTAACACCCACTTGATTTCAATGTGTATAAAAAATAGGCGGATGCAAAAATACTTGAGTAGACATTTTGTAGAAGAACTTATCTAGAAAAGTGTAACGTTATGTCGTAGAATAACCAAGTAAGTTTATTTATTGATAATATTAAGTACGGTGTTTATTTATTTCATTATCGAATACAGGCTGTATTAAAAAAAGGCTTAACTAATGTTAGGCCTAAGGCTAATGAACTGTTAAAGATTTTGGTGTCTGCGATTAGAATTCTTTTGTATTATTCTAAATAATTTGTATTTTAAAAAGTACTGTTATGATAAAGATAATAATTTGGCTGCAAGTGTTTAGCGGGTCTCTGCTAATGTCAATTATGTCTCCTTGTGTTGTGTAGATGTATTAGGAAAGCTTCTGTCCATCGCAGCAGTTACTATAATCAGACACAAGTTAGCCACTTTGGTAAATTCATAACTATTATTATTATAGAAAAAATATTTCAGTTATTAGTTTGTTTCCCTTTGTTGCCATCGTTCGATTTTTTCTTCGTTCAACACTCCCGAATCTGTATTTTGACGAATACGTTAAACTTATCTGCTAGATATCAAGGTATCTAACTGACACGACTGTAAACCTCCTGTATGGATACCACTGAAGATACATCATCATACGTGTAATAAAAAGATAATTATAATATGATTGCTCTTTTTTTTTAATGAAATACTTATTTCTGAATAAGCTAAAAGTAAGAATAAATTATAAAGACAGTTTTAAATTAGAAATCTATTTATAATTGCCTAATGAAAAGCTCGTATACTTTACTGGAATGCAAGACAGTTGTAGACAGAATATATTTTTGAATAATAGTGAAAACTGCTTTTTTTTCAGTTTATACAATTAATCCAGTTCATGAGGATGGAAATATCGTTATGTGTATATTTTTAATTTGCTCGTAATAATACAATAATTCATTCGAGGACAATTTGTGATTTAAATTTCGCCTAAAGCTACACGAGGGCTATCCGTCTCTAATTTAGCAGTGTAAGACTAGAGTGAGGCAGCTAGTCATCACCACCCATCGCCAACTCTGGGGCTACTCTTTTAACTAACGAATGCTGGGATTTACCATCACGTTATAACGCCCCCGCGGCTGAAAGGGCGAGCATGTTTAGTGTGACAGGGATTCGAACCCGCGACCCTCAGATTACGAGTCGAATGCCTTAACCACCTGGCCATTCCAGGCTGTCAATTTGTTTGTTTTATTATTTGTATTCGTTATTTTTAACGTGTAGCTGATAAATGAAACTAAATAACATTCTATTAATACTATTAAGTGTGGTTCCTCCTGAAGAACAGGTTTCATAGTTTGCTGTTGGACACGCCAAGGAATTGTCATTGTAAGACTTAAATAAACGACTGACCGAAAAGCACGTAGGTGGAAATAGACATGTTGCGCGTGGGAAGCACTGCTTAGCTCGTGCACCACTGAGAAATTGACAAACCTTGTCGATGATTATTATAGTTATTGTTTACCGAAGTTTGGCTACAAAAGGTCGGAAGGAAGAGATTAATAACAGTTGTCAGATGTCTTTCAAAACCTGATTCGTTGGAGCTCAGTTCGATCAATTTAAAAGTGTGCAAATGATTTGCGAAAGTTCCGCTTCCTTAACAAGGACATGACTATCCTACATCAATGCTTAGACTTCTACCAATAAATCATAAAAACCTTCGGGCTATGTTTCCTGCAGGTACAGTGCTAACGTCTATTACCAGCAGGAAATGAAATCATTTCTTGTGTTATCTGTTCCAACCCAGATATAAACAAAGCTTTGTTATCGCTTCTGTGTCCAACCCCTGACTCTGGATAACTGCAAAGCTGTATATAAATAGTTTTTGTTGTGTGTTTTTCAGATAAATTGGTTTAATCTACCAGGAAACACACGTGAAATGACGAAACTTTTCTGTGCGAAGCTCGCAAAATGAAACTATTTTGGTTCGGTCGTAGAAGGATGTCCCTCACTGGTACAGCGCTAAGTCTGCAGATATACAACGCTAAAATCAGCGGTTCGATTCCCCCTGTAGACTCAGTAGACAGCCGAATGTGGCTTTGCTGTAAGAAAACAGATACATACACACTGGTAGAAAAATTACTTGCTATTAAAAACACGTGTAGAAGAGTTTATAATATGCATTGGAGTAAAATAATTCCTTTAATACGTGATATTACTTTCTGTAAACGACTTTTATGTCAGACGAATTAAATTTTAACCCTTTGTAATCTAGTATAAACAGTCTGCTGGAATTAGGCAGGCGAGAGATATTATGTTTCAATGTCCAATGTTCTATACTTATCAGGCGGGGGAGATTATGTTTCAATGTCCAATGTTCTATACTTATCAGGCGAGAGAGGACTATTAACGCAGGATAACAATATAATCTGCCCTCCTTAAATCAGTTCCCCGCTGATACAGCAATGACTCTTCGGATTTACAACGTTAAAATCAATAGTTCAGCTCCTCTCGGTGGACTCAGCAGATAGCCCAATGTGACTTTGCTATTACAAAACACGCACACTCCTTACATCGGAGAAATTAAAATTAAGTAGCATTTTATTGCAATAATTTTTAAATTAAAAACAAACAACGTTTTAGCACAATGTCGTCTGTGTGTATTGAGTTAGGGGTATTCAATGAAAGCCAAAATTTAGTACTATATAATAGGGGTTCCTAAAGCCTCCCCATCCAGTAGCACAGCGATATATCTGCGGACTCACGCTGGTAGAAACCGGGTTAGATACCCGTGGTAGGCAGTGTAGATAGCCCATTGCGCAGCTTTGTGCTTAATTTCCAACAAACAACAACTGTTCCTTAAGTCAGGGAAATTTAAAAGTAATGTTTAAAGTATAGCATGCGTTTTTCAAATCAGGGAAACTAAATGAAAACAATATATGTGTAAAAACGGCTCGTTTGGCTTGAGAAAATTTTTTACATAGAGGAGCGAACAACAAAAATAATATAAAATTATATATTCAAACATCTAAGCACGCCCTCTACATTCCGACACTTAGTTACACAACTCCTTTCAAACATGTGGTCAGCTTCCGGTCAGTTACCTATTTTTCTTCGTGAACCTGACGATGACCGAAGGTCGAAACGCTGTTTGGTCCTCTACGTAAAAAATTTTTCTCAACCCAAACGATCCGTTTTTAAATATATATTTTTCTTTACAAGTGGGTTTTCTCGACATCACTGATTTATAAATGAAAACAAGATACTTTATAGACATCCGTATGATATCTCTAAATGTCATGACCGTTAACGAAATGATAAACTAGCGATATCACTTTCTCACTGTCTTAGCTTTTATTTATAATTACACAATTTTATGACTTCATATGCAATTCAATATTAATAACTACCATTCACTTTTAAAATATGCGTGATATCCACTAATGTCATGCTAAATAAAACGGAATTTCAGGTCATCATTCTATTATTCTTCGCATAAAATAGAGAATTAAAAAATCTGGAATAATTTTTTTTCCAAATTTGGGAACATACAAAAGAATTCAGTTTGAATGCTACGTTTAAATTCATTTTCCACCAGTGGTTGTTTGTTTGGAGTGAGTAAAACTCTTCGTTGTCTAACAAGTAAAAATCATTAAAAACATCTGGTCTTAAAAGACCTGTTTGGAAAGTTTGGTTATTTTACTAATAGGTACAGAAGTTAGACGCTAAAGTCCTTAAATAAGGACTTTTACTGTATAGAAAATTGAATGAACTGTGTTTTCCTCCGACCCTTTCCTTGGTTTCACACCATTACAACCTATTACAATACTTACATACCCTAGAAACCTGTAGAATGAGGTAAGCATCTGTTCTATTTTTCTAAATAATGGTTTAATATAAAAGTCCAAATTAATTATTTAGTGTTTTGTTCTCGTAATGCAGTTTGTTTGAATCTTTCAAAGAGCGAGCGCACCTCAGGTGGTGCGTGCTGCTCTAACTTTTAGCGAGAACGTAGTTATGGAGTAATGAATGAATGCTGTAAAGTAAAAATAGAAAATAAAAGCTGAACATTAAATGTTTTACTTGTCACGATTTTGTACGGCGTATTTGAAAGAAAGCAAACGAACCATGAAGCTTAAACACCTACAGTATTCTGCATACTCAATGAAACAAACTCGATTTTAAAAAAACAAAATAAAAAACAAAGACCGAATTACCGTATGAGAATTTGTTTTTTGTTATTTTTTTGTATTTTAAATATGAGTAACACGCACTTTATTTCTTTAAGGTACAATTAACATATTAACACCAGTTATAACTACGTAATCTTATTGCTGACCCACTGTGACCTCGAATGCAAGAAAAGGAAGATTCATCATTTTTTGTTGCCTGACAACCCCAGGAGAGGTTAATGTTACATCACACGAATAAATTGTTTGTTTTGTTTGTCTTTTGAATTTCGCACAAACCTACTCAAGGGCAATCTGTGCTAGCAGTCCCTAATTTAGCAGTGTAAGACTAGAGAGAAGGCAGCTAGTCATCACCACTCGCCGCTAATTCTTGGACTACTCTTTTACCAACGACCAGTAAGATTGACCGTCCCATTGTGACGCCCCCAGGGCCGAGAGGGCGAACATGTTTGGTGTGACGGGGATTCGATTGGAAAGTCTAGTTTGATGATGTCCTCATTTTTGCTTTTTCTCCTTCATATTTATTATTTATTTATTTTATTTGTTTTTGTTCTTTAAAATATATGTTAATCAGGGAAAGATATATTGGATTATCTTCATGATGTATTCATACTGACACGTGCAGTATTGTTTGTTTCTTTTTTAATTTCGCGCAAATCTACATGAAGGCTATCTGCGTTAGCCATCCCTAATTTAGCAGTGTAAGACTAGAGGGAAGAAAGATTGTCATCACCACCCACCGCCAACTCTTGAACTACTATTTTACCAACGTCACGTTATAACGCCCTCACGGCTGAAAGGGCGTGCATGTTTGGTGGGACGGGGATTACGAGTCTCGCGCCTTAACCACCTAGCTATACTGGGCCCACATATAGTATATAACTAACCAGGACCTTGTTTCGGTTCATTTACTCAATCTAAACAACCGATTTGTCTAAAGTAAAAAGAAAGACTTATACTGACGTTGAGAGAACGTATATAGTGCAAGTATAGTTAACTTTCAATGATAATAATAAAAATTTAAAAACATTATATTTTTTAAAATCTGATTTACCAATCTGTTTGTTTTGAGATTACAACCACAAACAAGAGTGTCACAAGAGTTATTAACATTTAGGAAAATACATATAAAATTATGTTCTATAGATAAATGGCAATATATCGTTATCAGTCATACGAAATTGAATATTGGAAGAAACCTTAAAAAAAACAAAAAAAACGTGTTCCGCACCTAAAATAAAACACGTGATAAGGATTCAATAACATCAATCTTTATATTTCTCTACCACTAGGTGGTGCTTATGAATAGACGAAATAGAATGTAATAATGATTATTCAGTTATTTCTTATAGAATTAACTACATCACTATTAGTGCACTGGAGGTCCTGCACCTCAAAACACTCCTATCTCCCTTTTGGATAGAGAAGCTCCCCCTACAAGTCCGTAGGGAAGTGACACTATCGTACCATGTGACTAGAAAACGATGACGACACACCATGGCACGCTGCCATTTTTCATTACACGCTCTACTTGTAAAACCATAACAAAACAACTACCAGTACTGTATTTCAACTAAACAAGCCACAAGATGCAAAAACAACAACTAGTACCTCTCATAGTACCATAGTTACCATTTTAAAAGGGGGTGGGGCGTTGGCGTCTCTTACGGCACTGCCTTAGGTGGTTCTGAGACCTTGAACAAAATGGGCAATTTACCTAAAACCGCTTTTCCGAGACAATTAGAAAAACTTTTATTGATGTGAAAGAAGACTGGCCCCTCTTGGTCTGTAAGGATAATTTATACACGTAAAACCTATTGGGTTTGTTTGTTTGTTTGACTAAGCCACATTGAGCCTTCTGCTGTGTCCACCTCGAGAAATCGCACCTCGAATCTTAGCGTTGTACGCCTGTAAACTTACCGTTGTCTCAGCGGGAGACAAACCGAGTTGGAAATAGATATGCATAACCCATATCACTGGTTTATCATTCGTCATAACGTTTATAAAAGTTATTGTCGTTGCAACATATATGTAAACAAATCTTGGAACAATGGAACGTTAACTGTTTACAGGTAGAATGTTAGCTACAAATTACCACATAGCTTTGGTGGGAAAAGGTGCACCTCGAGCTTAGGGACCATTTACACATCTGGAAACTTTCAAAGACATGGAGGCCTGGCATGACCGAGCGCGTTAAGGCATGCGCTCGTAATCTGAGGGTCGCGGGTTCGCATCCGAGTCGCGCTAAACATACTCGCCCTCCCAGCCGTGGGGGTGTATAATGTGACGGTCAATCCCACTATTCGTTGGTAAAAGAGTAGCCCAAGAGTTGGCGGTGGGTGGTGATGACTATCTGTTTTCCCTCTAGTCTTACACTGCTAAATTAGGGACGGCTAGCACAGATAGCCCTCGAGTAGCTTTGTGCGAAATTCCAAAACAAACAAACAAATTTAAAGACATGGAGCTCATGATTGTGACCTTTTGATTAGTTTGTTTATTACTAGATGGCCATTGATCGCAGAGTTGAGGACCTATGGGCCTAATCAATATTCGTGATTACTATTTGCCTATTATGTTTCACAGTATTTGTTATAGTGTGGACACTATAGCTCAGAATTTTTCTAGAAGAGTTTAAAATTAGTTGTGTTTTTATCGCTGTTGTTATGCTATAATTTTACTTCTCGTTACCGACTGTGTATTGTAAAACAAACGTTTACCATCTCATTATTTGCAAAGGTCAACTTGTTAGTCGCAGTATAGAATATGAAGCTGGATTTCAGTAACTAAGGCACGTCCAGGAGAATCACATAGAAATTATAAATTAGTTTTCTCCAGCTGGTGTTATTTGGCTTGTTTTGAATTTCGCGCAAAGCTACACGAGAGGTATCTGCGCTAGCCGCCCCTAATTTAGCAGTGTAAGCCAAGAGAGAAAGAAGGTAGTCAATACCACCCACCGCCAGCTCTTGGGCTACTCTCTTACCAACGAATAATAGGATTGACCATCACATTATAACGAATAAAAGGAACGTTATTATGAGGATTTGAACCCGCGCCCCTCGGATTATGAAGCGAGTGCCTTAACCACGCGGCCATACCGGGGCAGTGTTATCTGAGATTACTGAGTTGTTTCTGGTTGGTGGTGACAGAGCTAAGTTGTCTGTAACTGGTGTTATCAAAACGTCACTCCATATCTAGATCTATTGGCTCTTCCTATTACACGGCACTTTTCATATCAAGTGGCAATGCTGTATCATTCCCAAAGTCCTGCTACCTGATGGGTCCTAAAAATATATTTAAACATAGTGAGAAATTATCTTAGCTTCAATACTAAAAACATTAAAAAGGCCAGAGGTCACATATTCAAATATTTATAGGAAGTTCTTACAATAAGGTTGTGACGATCAGGTATGAATTGTTGTTATGGTTAGGAGAAACCACAGACAAATGACATGTTTATCACGTTGACTCAGGATCGAGCCCTAGCTATCACCGAAGTAGTTCTTTTTAGTACTTTTCTGAAGATGATAACAAGCTAGCAACTGAAATATAGGACAGAATTAATTAGTGCCTGGAAACTAAAAAAATAACTATTTAATAATTATACTTGTTGATACTATGGGATACTTAGTAACTATGACAAAGACATTTGTAAGAATTACCAGTAAAAAGAAAGAGAACTATTATGTTAAGCACAATTAAACTAAAAAAAAATTGTATGTGCTTGTTGGTAAGCACAAAACTACACAATGGGCTATTTGTGCTCTGCCCACCATGGGTAGCGACATTTAGCGTCGTAAGCCTACAGAATTACGGCTGAACCACTTGGGAAAAAACAACAACAAACAAACACTACAAACTATCTCTCTTCAGTAAGAGTTGAAGCAGATATTCTAGAAAATGATCGTACGAGTGAGTCACTACACAGAAAAGAATGTTTTAAACAAACTAGGCTTTAAAATTATCCATCTTCAATATTTTTACATCAGATTTCTGCTGACAAGTTCAACGTATTAAGGTTTCCTTTACCTAACTAATTTTCATCCAATATTACATTGTTTTGCTGACTTACTCTGATGTGACTACACCTTTTTATTTATAGGGTTTTAACAGGTATTTGACTCAGCAAACGTGTAACCTATTTTGCACACGTACACACTGTGATTGAAGTATTCTTCAATTTTTTTGTTTTTTGTTTTGGTATTTCGCGCAGGCTATCTGCGCTAGCCATCCCTAATTTTGCAGTGAAGGCAGCTAGTCATCACCACTCACCGCCAACTCTTGGACTACTCTTTTACCAACGACCAATAGGATTGATCGTCACATTATGACACCTCCGCGGCTGAAAGGGGGAGCATATTTGGTGCGACGGGGATTCGAACCCGCGACCCTAGGATTACGAATTGAGCGCCTTTACCACCTCGCCATGCCGGGATGTTCTTCAAATCGCCAGCAGCAGTGTTCTAATATAATTACTAGCCAGATAATTTCTTGGAACCAGAAAACAAATTGTAGTCTAAATTATATATAGCAGAATCAGAATGAATAGAAATCAACTTTACCCCCCCACACCAGATTTCGATACCCGTGATGGCCAGGACCCAGATGTGTAGCCTTGTACTTAACTGCAAAGCAACGAACAAATGAACTACATCTTTCCAGATAACGATACTGTGTAACAGATAATGTGATTAATAACGATCAAAGTATTTAACAAATTTTAACTGTAACAAAATCCCATAATTATTCGATACAAATTTGACACTGGCACTGTTTTTGTTGTTAGTTTCCTGGACTAGAATAAAGAACTTGTACTTAGGAACCTGTGTTCCTTTATAACAACAAAGTTGGTTATTGTATGAAATGCTGTTGGAATGGTAAGCTTCAGGTGGCGATAGGTTCATCTAGCATTTTCAACAAAGTCTACCAACCGTTCATGTTGTACTAAATGAAAACAATAAGTAAATTGATAAAACGAGAGTTATTAGGCTTAGAGTAAGAATCTGAAAGATAAGTTTTGTTTTAAAGCATGCAAGTTAGTGAGAAGAATCGAGGTTAAATCTCACATTTACACTTTCTATGATGTTTAGAACCTGGAGAAAATTGGACATTCTCAAGCCATTCAAATAAATACAGAAGGAAAGTTTGTCTTTGAGCAGAACCTTTGTGCTCCTCGAATTATGTGGAAATTATCAGGAAGAGCTTAAATGTTACAGCAAATGTTTAGCAAAAATAACAATACATATAACCTAGTGTATACCATAGCCTAAAAATAACACACTACGAATAACCTACTCTAATCCAGATTGTAAGAATAACACAATACATATTGCCCTTTCTACTCCAGATTGAGAGAATAACACAGTACATATTGCCCTCTCTACTCCAGATTGAGAGAATAACACAGTACATATTGCCCTCTCTACTCCAGATTGTTAGAATAACACAGTACATATAACCCACTCTACTCCAGATTGTTAGAATAACACAATACATATAACCCACTCTACTCCAGATTGTTAGAATAACACAGTACATATAACCCACTCTACTCCAGATTGTTAGAATAACACAGCACATATAACCCATTCTACTCCAGATTGTTGGAATAATACAGCACATATTGCCTTCTCTACTCCAGATTGAGAGAATAACACCGTACATACAACCCACTCTACTCCAGATTGTTAGAATAACACAGTACATATAACCCACTCTACTCCAGATTGTTAGAATAACACAGTACATATAACCCACTCTACTCCAGATTGTTAGAATAACACAGTACATATAACCCACTCTATCCCAGTTACATCTTTAAACACGTTAAAAATGATAACGAAAGAAAAACAGCCTATAATGACAGACTCGGCATGGCCACGTAGGTTAAGGCGTTCGACTCGTAATCTGTCAGCCGTAGGGGCGTTATAAAGTGACGGTCAATCCCACTATTCGTTGTTAAAAGAGTAGCGCAAGAGTTGACGGTGGGTGATGAAGACAACCTGCCTTCCCTTTAGTCTTACACTGTTAAATTAGGGACGGCTAGCACAGATAGCCATCATGTAGCTTTGCGGGAAATTAAAAAAAAATAATTTAATGTCAGATGTTCATATACATACGGAAGGTAATAATAAAATGAAAACAAACCTGTAAGATAAACAGGTTCATGTTTAACCATACTAAAACATGGAACTAACAGCCACTTAAATTTAATTGGATAATTAATTTCTTTAGTTTTAATCCCAATATGAGTATCAACGTGTTCTCTTCCTTGACACCGAGTTTAAGGAAGCGTAACATGATTCATTCGAACTTATTATTAGACAGTTAAAGAACAGTTGTATTATCGTGTTATTTAGGCCTACTAAACGGTCGAAATTGGCGACGTAGTTGAAAAATAATTGTACGTACGTTGTAGTAAAACTAATTAACTGTGGGAATAAGAGCTGCGTTAAAATTAAATGGTCTACATTAGAGATGTAGTTAAAATGTGTTGTGTAAACTGTCCACTCAAGGTCGTTTTAAAGTTCATAATAAAAAGATGATGTTTGTCTCTTTGGTTTGAATTTCGCGCAAAGTTACACGAGAGCTATCTGCGCTAGCCATTCCTATTTTAGCAGTGTGTAAAAATAGAGTGAAGGCAACTAGTCGTCACCACCCACGGCCAACTCTTGAGCTACTATTTTACCAACGAATAGTGGGATTGGTTGTCACATTATAACGCCCCCACGACTGAAAAGGTGAACATGTAAAATGCTGATGTACGTATGCGTGTAAACATTGGTATTATGAAATAAACAGAATTGTTTGTTTTTTGTATTTTGCGGCAAAGCTACACGTGGGCTATCTGCGCTAGCCGTCCTTAATTTACCAACGTAAGATTAGAGGGAAGGCAGCTAGCTAGTCATCACCACCCACTGCCAACGCTTCGGCTACTCTTTTACCAACGAATTATGGGATTTACCATAAGATTATAACGTCTCCACAGCTGAAAGGGCGAGCATGTTTGGTACGACGGAGATTCGAACCAGCGACCCTCGGATTATAAGTGGAGTACCTTAACCACCCGGCCATGCCGGGTCATAAAGAGAATTTATATACATTCTGACAACTTAGTTTTAAATAATAGACACTAATATGAGAATATTCAAACTTAACTTCACAATAGGTATAAGATAAAAATTATTTTCGCTAAACTACTTAATACGCAAAATATAATTCCACGTCATAATGGTGGTAGTTTACGACTCGAAAGCTACTCTGGCTGCTTTTGTTTGTATTGAAGGTTGTATTTAAAAACTCTGCATTCAATTTTGACAACATTACAGTTGAAAGTTAAAATATAACTCTGATGTGATGTTATAATGTATAACTTTTGTCAGGTCTAAGAAAGAATACATTCTGAAGTTAAGCGAGGAACGGAAATTTAAGGTATAAATTTATATGTGAAAGCTATAGTGGAAAAACTATATATTCCATGAAACGAACTGCCTTAATTCATGGTCCAATAAAAACACTTTTGTAAAAAAGGTAAAGTAGTAATTGGTAGTAATAACAGTTGTAATGACTAAGACGTAATCATCTTGCTAAGAAATCCTTAGCCTAATTCTGAGGTGTTGTAACATACATAAAAGTGGCTAAAAATTATCCTTCACCAGCTTGATCCAAATCACACTGAAACAGTTGTTGTTAAACAGTTTGATAACACAAACGGCGTTTTAACCACTACCACATCTGTCCTATAGAGAGAAAAGCTTCATCGACAGTTAACACAGCAAAATTAGTGTGGTAGACGTGTCACTTTCTTCTGCTTTCACTCAGATGACTCAGTAGTAAGTAAGCAGTCTTAGAGAAATGTGTGCTTAATGACTCTTTTGATCTGAAAAAAAAAATGTGTCGTTACATCCGGGCTGTTACAACTGATATTTTTTCCATCTCTTGTTTAATACCGTATTCTAAGACATTATTTTATTTATCCATTTGTCAGGAAACGAATTAGTGGAAGACTAGATTAATTTAGGGTTTAAAGATACTTTGAAAATTGTGTCTGATTTGAAAAGTAGCTGGGAATGCTTAAAACAAAAGTTGTGTTTGATTTGAGAAATGGGTGGGAATGTTTAAAAAAATTGTTGTGTTTGATTTGAGAAATGGGTGGGAATACTTAAAAAAGTTGTTGTGTTTGATTTCAGAAATGGGTGGGAATACTTAAAAAGTTGTTGTGTTTGATTTCAGAAATGGGTGGGAATACTTAAAAAAGTTGTGTTTGATTTCAGAAATGGGTGTGAATACTTAAAAAAGTTGTGTTTGATTTCAGAAATGGATGGAAATACTTAAAACAAGTTGTTGTGTGTGATTTGAGAAATAGGTGGGAATACTTAAAAATGGTTGTGTTTGATTTGAGAAATGGGTGGGAATACTTAAAAAAGACTGTTTGTCATTCATGATATATAAATATAAAGTTAAGAGTTATTTCACTAGCAATACTATATTACAAATATGATATAACACTAAACAAAGTTTGGACTAGTTACAAGGCTTATCTGTAGGACAACAGTAAGTCTTCGGATTTGCAACGCCAAAATCGATTCCTCTCTAGGATACAACAGATGGTCCGATATTGCTTTGTTGTAAAGAGAAACACGCAACAAAAACTACACAGATGTCACTGCATGGAAATTTTCCCGGCAAAGACCTCACAAAAACCACAAAATAAACACATCATTCGCTGTGCAGTTCTGCTCAGTGTTATAGATCACTGAACCAGTGTGTAAACCTAACACACAACAAAAAGTAACCACCGAATGAAGCTTGTTTCTTTTGAACTCAAGCACAGAACAAAACAATAGACTATCCGTGTTCTGGTCACCCCGGGTATCGAAACCCGGATTTTAGCGGTGGAAGTCAATTGGCATACCGTTGTGTCACTGGGGGAAGGGGCTCGAACGAAGTAATAAAGATGTTCTAATTTTTTATGATTTTCTTTTTTTTTTGTAGGAAATTTTACATGTAAAAAATCTTGTGCAGTTTGTGTATGGTTTTACAGAAAAGCCGCATGCGGTTATTTGTTGTGTCCACCGAGGGAGTATCGAACTCCTTTATTTTGACGTTGAAAAATTTGCAGATTTACCGCAACATGCTCGCCCTTTCAGTTGTGGGGGCGCTATAATGTCCTAGCCAATCCCACTATTCGTTGGTAAAAGAGTAGCTCAAGAGTTAGCGGTGGGTGGTGATGACTAGCTGCCTTCCCTCTAGTCTTACACTGCTAAATTTGGGACCTCGTGTAGCTTTGTGCGAAATTAAAGCAAAACCAAAGAAACAGCATAAAATAATTACGTCAAGGTCGTGCCACGAACGAAACTTTAACACCCACAAAAAATTAGAAAAGAGTTACCTCTCCTATCTCAAAAAGCGACACAGGGCTAATTCTTGTAACTAAAGAGTGACACACGGTCAGGCCAGGTTCTTTAACTCTCAAAAAATATACTTCGTTCCTATAAATCGATTTCAAAATAAAAGGTACTTTTCCTTTTTCGGTTTAGTCACTTCGTGTTTAGAGAGACGAGGCCAAAATAATTCTGCCATTAAAGAAAGACAAAAAACCTCTAATTAGATTAACTATTTTTATAGAGTTCTTATCTGTTTTGTCTCTGAACAGTTAAAATGGTTTTTAAAGCGTACAAAAAAACAACAACTTTTTATTGCCCCTCAGAAATATTCTCCCTACGTATTGCGTAACGAGCCTTAAAATAGGTTATGGAGTGAACAAATAGGAGAATTGGCTGTTATCAGACAAAATATTACAAGTGTACTTCGTGTCTAATTTTGTTAATGGTCATTACCGCCATCTACAGAAGAGCCATGCCCTGTTTATTAAGATCTGAACACGTGCTTCCAGTCTGCACTTAGTAATGTTAATTAAAATCATTACAGTGTTTTATTACCAGTCTTTTATCTACTTTTACCACTAGTAGTTAATAAAGGATGTAAAATGGACAAATAAGACGTGTTTGTATTGATGATTCAGAACATATTAAAAAACAAATTTCCACTTTTCCATCATCCTTTTGTTTTACAATCAGGTTAAACTGAGAACCCGAAAGGAATATTTAATACGTTTATAATCCGAGCGCAAACGACTATACAGTTCACACATATTGGTATTTATATTTTGAAATTTTAATAACCTAAAATTTCAGAAAATAATCTTTTACACGTGCCTGTAGGTTTTCAGTTAACTGCTTATTGATGTTTTATGGATACGTAACTGAAAGTATAGTATTTAAGGTGTAGTGTCTAAAAAATATGTCCCTCAGTGGCTCAGCGGTATGTCTGCGGACTTACACGCTAAAATCTTGGTTTCGATACCCGTGGTGGGCAGAGCACAGATAGCCCATTGTGTAGCTTTGTGCTTAATCGAAAACAACAACAAGTGTCTAAAAATGATACGTTCATGAAAAATGAAGTCAAAGAAGAAATGTGAATCTCGTTTTGTTAATTATTAACTGAAGTAGGTTTCAGTTTTGGCCCGGCATGGCCAATTAGGTTAAGGCGTTCGACTCGTAATCTGAGGGTTGCGGATTCGAATTCCCGTCGCACCAAACATGCTCGCCCTGTCAGTCGTGGGGTCGTTATAATGTGTTGTCAGTATGTATATACTTTACTCTACGTTCTGTTTATGATCCGGTATGGCCAGGTAGTTAAGGTACTCCACTCATAATCCGAGGGTCGCTGGTTCGCATCCCCGTCGCACCGAACATGCTCTCCCTTTCAGCCGTGGGGGCGTTATAATGTGACACTCAGTCCCACTATTCGGTGGTAAAAGATTAGCGCAAGAGTTGGCGGTGGGTGGTGATGACTAGCTGCCGTCCCTCTTGTCTTACACTGCTAAATAAGGGACGGCTAGCGCAGATAGCCCTCGAGTAGCTTTGTGCGAAATTCAAAAACAAAGCAACAAACATTCCTTTTACTTTTCGATACAGATTTGTTTTCAATACATTTAGGTTAGTTGGTGGAGCATTATATATATGTTTGCAAATGCATTCACTTATAATCTTTACGGTTCACAGTTTCTTCAAGAAAATTTCATTTCGTCTTGGGTTATTATAAATCTATTTCATCCATATTTCTTCTGATGTCATTGTAGATTGTTATATGTCTGTTTGTTCGTACGTGGATGTTATCGTGAGTTATTATTAATCTAATTGTCCGTATTTGGACGACACACATCAAATACTCCAAGTAACAACGTTCAGCTTACCTATGTGATTTATACACATACATGTATATGTATATCCAATATCACAGCGTTTGTTTTATGGATGGCTATTTATTAATTTTTTTCAGCTATTTTCAGGCGGTTGTAATGTCACAAAGTATACTTAATTACCACTAGAATACAGATTTTATTCATTACCTTACAAGCGTAATTATGCAGGTAAAAATGTAGAACATTAAGACAGAGAAACTGCTAATATATGAGTGGTGTAACACAAGACACTGGTGTTAAGATGATGCTACTTAAGCTCGTCAACATTGTTTCCGTATAAGCTTTCTTAAGCAAGATGTATATTTTTATTACGATTATCATCAAAAAGACATGATTACCACCTACAAATCAGGGGGTCGTTCGAATCCCCGTCACATCAAATATGTACGCCCTTTCAGCCGTGGGGCTGCTATAACGTGACGGTCGATCTCACTGTTCGTTGGTAAAAAGAGTAACTCAAGAGTTGGCGGTGAATGGCGATAACTAGCTGCCTTTTCTCTGGTCTTACATTGCTAAATTAGGGACGAATAATGCACATAGCTCTCGTGTATGTTTGTGGGAAATTAAAAAAAAAACCAGCAAAACAAGACCAAGGATTGAGTACCTTATGTGAAAACGACCTGGAATATTCAAATCGATAATTCACGTGACAATCGTTACCGTCTCTAATTTAACAGTGTAAGATTAGAGAGGAGGCAGCTAGTCATCACCACCCACCGCCAACTCTTGACCTACTCTTTTACCAACGAATAGTAGGATTGATCGTCAAATTATAAAGCCCTTACGGCTGAAAGAACGAGCATGTTTAGTGCGACAGGTATTCGAATTCGCGACCCTCGGGTTACGAGTCGAACGACTTGACCCACCTGGCCATGCCGAGTCGAGTGCATGGGACTTTTCTGGTCTCATAGACGTTTATTTCGTCTGTATACAGAGAAAAATTACCAACTACAGCAATTTATTGTATTTTGAGACACTGGATAGGTTCGTTTTAAATCTTTGTTCTGTACCTGATTTTATTTTTAATAGATCACTGTGAATATTAACTAATATTTAATTTTGATGGAGATGGGGACTGATCACAATTTTTTTGAACGAGAAGTAAAAGCACATTTTAGAAATTATTCCCCAAACATCTCTCGTGTGAAAAGAAAAAAATACAATTTATATCGATTTATTTCATTGTTTTTTTGTAAAGAGTTTTCAGCCCCCCGCGAGTGCAGCGGTATGTCTCCGGATTTACAACGCCAAAATCAAGGGTTCGATTCCCCTTCGGTGGGCTCAGCAGATAGCTTGATGTGGCTTTGCTATAAGAAAAAAACAAAACTCAAAGAGTTTTTACTTACATACAATCTCACGTTTTAGTGGTTTTATGGTCCAAATAATCTAAAAATAGTATTTCTAGAGCAAATTGAGCTATCTACCGTGCCAACCGCGGGGAATTGAAGTCCAGATGTTAGGGTAGATAGTCCATAAACCTACTGTTCCATTTGGGGACGTGATCCAAAGACACTTTACTTACAAGTTGTGGAGTTCCTTTGAACGAATATGAAAATCATATTTCCCTTTATAATTACGTTTAACTTTCAAATAAAATAAATGTTTTATTTATAGAACAACCTGACCGCACGTTTAGCTCATTCGAAAAACCTTTATACTTATTAATTCTGTTAACACCTTCTTTAGTAAATCTAATTTTAGTCAGAATTATATATACTTAGCTTTATAACATTTAATTTTGTATACAGCATTTTTACACGTAATTTCCTTACGCACAAGAAAAAAAAAATACGAAAAAGAACACCACCCAGATGTCTATGTAATGTATGTTGGGATGATAAATTAGTCAGTTCCTATTAATCTAGAAAGTGAGGATAACAATATATGATGAACTAGGGGCCCGGATGTCAAACCCCTACTTATCACAATGGGATAAATGGATCAGATAACCGTTGTTGTCTATGTACAGTCTAGGCTGTTTCGGACTCATCATTCACCCGAAACAATGGTCTCATTGTGAGAAATCCCTCCCTCTATCATGAGGACTTGGGTGGAGTGCATTTCAAGCACGTGACCTGCTTACAAAGTTGACAGTTGACCTTTGCTCACGAATTTGCCAGCAGAGCACGTGTGGAATCAATTTACTAATAGCTAAAGAGAAAGAGAGAGAGAGAAAAAAAAAAGTTATACGTTAGTCTTAAAACCGGAAACGCATTACCTTGGATAGCCTTGTTTGATAATAATTCATTTCATTCCGGTTCTGAAATTTGGGGTATTGAGTCAGGAACGGTTTTAATATAAGATATAAATATCTCGCCTGCTAATATTCACATACATACTTTATTTATCACAAATGTCTCTCCATATTACAGTTTTGTCGGAAGAAGTATTTCAATAATTCAAAACAATACATATTTATAATGATAATATAACTTATAGCAGCTATAAATCGACAAGTCTTTTAAACAAGCAAGAGTTCTTCAGTGTCACCTCACACAACCGATACAAGACAAGTTATAAAACCGGTACTATTACCCTGGTAGGAGTAACTCTGTGAAATTCTATTACTAAGACGCTGATCACGCCTCGTTAGTGGTTTCACGTGAATTCATTCAAAAAAGATTTGCCAATCTTAATAACAATATTTTACACTACTTGTTGAAACAAGCGAACGCGCAACTGTGTGAACTACGCATGCGCACACCCATCTTGACAAGGGGGAGAAAAACACGTGGCCACGTTTCGTGATAAACATTTAATTGTAGTTTTTATTTAATTATCGATAGTTATTTAACACGCGTTCGTCACAAATAATATAACAGAAATAAATTTTGATACAATTGATTCAATATTAATTAATTTATCAATAAAACACTTTCCTAACCTTTCCCCTTTAAATGTGATTGTTTGTTTGTTTTTGAATTTCGCACAAAGCTACTCGAGAGCTATCTGCACTAACCGTCTCTTATTTAGCAGTGTAAGACTAGAGGGAAGGCAGCTAGTCATCACCACCTACCACCAACTCTTGGACTACTCTTTTACGAAAGAATAGTGAGATTGACCGTAACATTATAACGCCTCCACGGCTGAAAAAGCGAGCGTGTTTGGTGCGACCTGGATTCGATCCCGTGACCCTCAGATTACGAGTCAAACGCCTTAACCCACCTGGCCATGCCGGGCCTATTTAAATGTGAAGCTGCCTAAACAGAAAAATGAGAAACCGGACAACATATGACATAATTTGTTTTCTTTACATACATAAACAAAATCCCCAAATCTTTCCCAAAACCACAACAGGATTGAAATAAATCAGTTTCGTCTTGGGTTTTGAAATAAAACAGTCAAGAAACCCGACGATTGGGAAACGGTAGTTATTCTTGGCATTACATGTCATTATTAAGGCCTGGCATGGCCGAGCGCGTTAAGGCGTGCGCTCGTAATCCGAGGGTCGCGGGTTCGCGCCCGCGTTGCGCTAAACATGCTCGCCCTCCCAGCCGTGGGGGTGTATAATGTGACGGTCAATCCCACTATTCGTTGGTAAAAGAGTAGCCCAAGAGTTGGCGGTGGGTGGTGATGACTAGCTGCCTTCCCTCTAGTCTTACACTGCTAAATTAGGGACGGCTAGCACAGATAGCCCTCGAGTAGCTTTGTGCAAAATTCCAAAACAAACAAACAAACATGTCATTATTAGGCTTATTATATTTTTAACACTGTATTCCTTAAGGTTTTTCAAAAATCACAAAAGTATCTAAAAATAGTATTCCGTCCATTACCAACAACATTTCGCTAGGGTTTATCAAGCCGACTGAGATGCGATAAACACAAAAGTTTCCACAACACTATGTGTTTAAAGTCATTCGTTTTAACAACAGTTGCTGAGTTTCAACAGCTGAAATGCTTTTCCAAGTTAGCGAAACTTGAATGTTATTAATTATTTTTGTCATAAGAACTCAGTAATGTTTCTGAACACTGCGTTCTTCATCTAAGACAGTAGGGATTTTCAAGCGTGCTTTACAATAGAATTCGAGCTCACAACAGCCAGCCGATTTGTATCACAGGCAACAGATATGACAAACATATTATGGCTGTAATATTATGAGTATCCATAAATAATGCAGTGTTTAAAATACAGTAGACATCTTGCGGCAAATATAGTTTATCATATTCATGCTGTGTCGGCTTGGAAAAGGTTTTCACACCATTATGAAATGCTGGAAACAGGATTTTAAACCATTTAAATGTGTTAAAAAGACAAAAAAAAATACTGTTATTAAAAACAACATTTTTATTTCTGTTAAAAACGAAAATTACAGAATGGGCTATTTGTGCTTTGTTCATTACGGGTATTGAAACCAAGTCTCTAACGTTATTAGTCCACTGACTTACCGCTGAGCCATTGGGTCGGGAAAAAGGGCAACACACATAAGAATATTTTTATCAAACCTCTATTAACTTATATATGTGTGTGTGGAATGTATATATTTACATATATTAAAAAGAACGAAAACTGAACACCTACCATAAAAGACCTATCTTTAAGTATTACATCACTAATCTATTTTAAATACTTTCTCTTTTTGTAACTTACCTTCCTAAACTTAAGAGCAACTCAAGCAACGTTAAAATAAAAATACCTGAAATTAATGTTTGAAGCTCCCTTTTAAGTCCGTGTTACCATATCCGTTCATGTTCTGTTTAAAGATAGTGTGGCTCGAAAATATATGTGCAACATCGTTTCTATTAGGAAAGGGTTCGTCATAAGGATGCCATGTTCAAAGTACACCCTACCTACCTGCAACGTTTCTATAATCCATCTGGCGTAAGGCGTCAACGGTTCCTCAGTACCAGTTTCAACAGACCCTTAGCAGTTATCTCTATCCGGTCTGCTAAACCAGAGTGCAAATCATTGTCGGTAGTGGCTATGGCATATATAATGTGGTTGGCATACTATTATTATACTTGAATAGTGCCTATTTCAATAGGCCCATAACAGGCAAATACATAGATGACAAGGCAAGTTATAACTTCGAAAAGAGTAACATCAATGATGTTCCCTTTTCCGGCTGCTTACTTTATGCGACAATTTGGACTGATATGTCATGGAAGCAATTTGGGTCGCTTTTGCAGAATGATATCCTTCTTTACTATATTGCGTACTGTTGCTTGGGTGTTTTTTCTATTAAAAGAGAATGATACATGTATAACCATCACCAAAAAAAACAAATTTTTGAAGGCATCATATTATCTATGAAATGTGAAATAACATCACAATGTAGACCTGATACATGTCGTATTACAGGGACTTTAAAATTGGTTGTGGTTATCAGTTGACTTTCTGATTTGCATATATTCAAAATCATTTTAATACAGCGTACTTATTCTTAATTATAATCAGATATATAGATATAATTAGCCTTCACTTAAAATAGGGCCTGGCCATGGCCAGGTGGTTAGGGCGCTCGACTCGTAATCTGAGGGTCGCGTGTTCGAATCCTCGTCACACCAAACATGCTTGCCCCTTTTTTTAGCAGTGAGGGCGTTACAGTGTCACGACCAATCCCACTAATCGTTGGTAAAAAAGTAGCCCAAGAGATGGCGGTGGGTGGTGAGAACTAGCTGTCTTCCCTCTAGTCTTACACTGTTAAATTAGTGGCAGCTATTACAAATACCCTCGGGAAAATTCCAATAAAATAAACAAACATTTAAAATAACAGTAAACTACAAAATATCTTCTGTAATTTTAGATATTTCATAATATTAATCCACCTATATTGTGGACATAAATAAATTTGTTTTATTTTTATGGTGACAGTATTGTTTGAAGTTACACAATGAGCTATCTGTGCTCTGCCCACCATGGCTATACAAACTCAGATTTTAACGATGTAAGTCCGCAGACATTCCACTGTGCCGCTGGGAGGTGGGGGTGGGACAATAGATAAAACTTTACTGAAATTCAGAAATCTGCAAATCAAGGAATGTTTCACGCACGTGGGTACGTACTCCCACAAAATTTTTCATGCGCTCGGGGTCTCTCTCTCTTATGGTTATTTGGGTATTTGTGTTTGTATACCCGGGAGGGTCAGGTTTAGTCAACCTCTTCTTCCTTTCTTTGTATTTGTTTTAGCGACTGTCAAGTGTATTTATACCATTTACACGAGGCCCAGAGTAACCCACACTTACTCAGGCCCCTATCAAGGCAATGTCCATGTGCTGTGTACATATACACTTGGTGCAAATATATTATATCTCTTTATAATTCCATAATAATTTGCACTATTACTAGATAGGTGTTAACCACAAAATATTCACATAAATTCCTTTCAATGATTATCAGTTAATTACTAAACTAATGTGGAGTCTAGTTTATAGGCGGCCATTTTGTTTTATTTTGAGAGTACATATTTATTAGGAAAAGGTGTTTAGGACTATTCTCATAATCTATGCAGTATCTGTCTAGTTCGCTTATCAGTTTGGTTTTTCTCCAATTTTTGTCAAAATAATTTATTGTACTATGTCGGAGTCTATCTGCTATTATTTCTATGTGTGCGTATTTATACATGAATTCTCATGATGTTATTGAGGGTACTTTACAAGCTGTTGCAAGTAGTGTATTTTGTATTTTTGTAGTTTGGCTTGTACTAGTTTTTATTTGCATTTATCTGTGCAAGGGGTGCATACTTGCGCTAGGGGCTAGATAAGGATTTTGTTTTGATTTTCGCGCAAAACTACACGAGGGCTATCTGCTCTAGCCGTCTCTAATTTAGCAGGGAAGGGAGTTAGTCATCACCATCCATCACCAACTCCTGGGCTATTCTTTTAACAACGAATATTGGGATTGATCGTCACACTGTAACGCCCCCACGTCTGAAAGGGCGAGCATGTTTGGTATTGCGGGAATTCGAACCCGCCACCCTCTGATTACGAATTGAGTCCCTTAACCACCTGGCCATGTCAGGCCTCAGATGAGAAGTGATGACGAACACTTATTCTCATGATTTCAAAAACGCGAAAAGTGTTTTTCAATGTTTTTCATCTTTCATGTTATTTACCAAGTTGTCGTGTAGTGTTTAATAATTAAATGCTCCCTGTTTCATCAGTGGAAGCTTGGCCCGCTAGTTAGAGCGCTCAACTAGCAATCTATGGGTCGTGGGTTCGAACTCTTGTTATACCGAATATTCTCGCTCTTTTGGCCGTGGGGGCTTTATAATACTGCGGTCAATGTCACTTTTCGTTGGTAAAAGAGCATTTCTAAAGTTAGGGGTGGGCGGTGTTGATAAGCTATTTTCTCTCTAGTTTATCACTGCTAAGTTAGGGACAGCAAACACGGGTAACTCTCGTGTAGCTTTGTGCGAAACTTAAACCAAACATCTATTCCTTGAAAGGGGAGGGGGTAGAGAGCATCGTTGTTCCTTATCCCCACATCAAGATCCTAAGCGAAAAAAACCTGAAATCATACTGTTATTTGAACACACTGTATTCTGTTAAGTGTTAAATAATAGCATACATTTTAAAGTCGACATATTTCAAGACAAAAACAAATAAAAATCATCATGCTCTAACTTAACAACAATAAAAAACATCACACACCAGATGTCGCCTTTTTAATTTTTAATATTGAAATTCGGAAAGATCCAGAGGGCGACAAAACGATCAAAGATTAGTCTTGCAACACAGAGCACCAGTTCATTACCCTACAAACAAATGACCGTAATTTTCCACTAGGCACGTCACTAAATAGCAGTTGGCCTGTAGATGCACTTGTTAATGTCGCTATTTACATATTTCACACCTCCATTCGTCAGTCATTAGGGCAAAACGTTACATTCATATATATGAAAGTTAGTTTTATTTTTCAGTCGGTCTTGTATGGCAAGTGTACACAGTTCATTTCACACAATTATTTCGTAAAAAAATTAGGACAAACAAACACTTCTGGCACATATTCTTGGTTCTTTCAGAGTTTTTACGTATTTTTATTGCACCGTTGGGAAAATATTTTATAAGTATCTAACTTGTAGAACCACAACTGGCAAATAATGCGTCCAGTAAATTTCCTGACGTACAAACTAAACGTCTATTTTGTTTGAATTTAGAGTTATTAATATTATTGGTCATATTGTTTAAAATGATTTGCAATATTATTATTAATTTTTACACTTACGAATATTATTTTGTATTGATAGTTTGTGTATTTGTGTTTTCTTATAGCAAAGCCACATCGGGCTATCTGCGGAATTGATAGTTTGACATATGGAATTTGGACTACTCTGATATGACATTATTTGGATTACGGCCAGGAATGTCGCAAACGGCGAGGTTACCATTTAATGATTGAGTGTATTCTAATCATTGTGTTTTTTGTCTTACAAAATTGCACATTCCGGGCTATGCCGATAGGTTGAACTGGATATATCAATAATTGAGCTAATTGTTAGTTCTGATCTAAGTAGCTTTCTTAGATCAGATGTAATCAGTAATTTTAAAATATTACATACAGAAAAAAACTATTTGATAGAGAGATAGAGTTAAGAATACAACTAACAACGAAACTGGTTTGAATTTCGCGCAAAGCTACATCAGGGCTATTAACGCCAGCCGTTCCTAAGTTAGCAGTGTAAGACTAGAAGGAAGGCAGCTAATCATCACCACCCACCGCCAACTCTTGGGCTGCTATTTTACCAACGAATAGTGGAATTGACCGTCAAATTATAATGTACCCATAGCTGAAAGGGCTGGTATGTTTGGTGTGACGGAGATTCGAACCTCCGACTCACATATTACGAATCTTAAACATCTAGCCTTGCCGGGCCAACAAGAAGTCGCGTGATATTTGCTAAACAACAAATGTTTAATAAACAAAAAACGAGTTGATAACGAAATGAATAAAAACACAAAATTGCACAAAAAATAACATTATTTTAAAATATATATCCGCCTTAGGTAGACTTCGGTATAAATTTAACAAGCATTTGTTCCAAAAAAAACTTCTTTTTTTTCGTGGCGGAAGTATACATAATTGGTGGCTGGTACGTTAACATGATATTCTTTGCTTTATTTCATCAAAAGTTTACAATTAAATTAAATGTATGAATAACATAAATAGAAGCATAGTTTCAAGTGTAGGAAAGTACATGATATAATGTTGAGTTCTTCGATAAAAGGAATCTAGTTTATCTTTTTAACAAAATATATACATATATATAACTCAAAGAAATACAGTTTAAATCTGTGCACGTAAAATTATCGCCGCGATATTAAAAACACACACACAAACAAAATATAGAGAACAGCAGTAGCTATGTTTTCAGCTTAGTTAAATTCAACCAACTTTCGATCAGATGAAGTTTGAGGTTAATGACCTCTGATTTGTGATTCAGGCACGTGCGCGACATTAAAGGAAGGGGGCTTCGTGGCATGGCTGCCTAGTAACCTACATATTGTACTGTTTTAATCCGAGTTTAAGATATAAATTTATATCCTATACACGTATAAGCGAAATATATGTGTATATATATATATATATATAATAGAAAAAACATTCTAGTTGGAAACCGAAACAACACTGCCTGGAATATCCTTAAATCAAAGGCTCTTAATTAAGGAAAACAGTAATTATTTAAGTCCTCCTTTCCGTGTCTGTAATAATCCGAATATAACATTACAAACAGGATACATTGCAAGACTTGTGACTGTAGGCCTAAGAAAATGTATTTTTCATATGAATGGATTTGCTTTTTTTTGTTCAGTTGAAAAGTCTAGCTAGTTTCGAAATGATTTGTGTGTGTTTTTTTTGTAGCAAAGCCACATCGGGCTATCTGCTCAGCCCACTGAGGGGAATCGAACCTCTGATTTTAGCACTGTAAGTCCGTAGATTTATCACTGTACCAGCGGGGAATATTTAGTAGTGTCTGTGCTCCGATTTCGTGTGCGTGCGTGTGTTTTCTTTTTGCAAAGCCACATTGGGCTATCTGCTCAGCCCATTGAGGGGAATCGAACCTCTGATTTTAGCGTTGTAAGCTCCGATTTCGACAGAGTCGGTAGAGAAAACCAGCTGTTTCTCAAGTATTCATTTCTTTTTATCCAGTGAAGACAATGTCTGGGGACAAAAAGAGAGAAAGAAAAAATGTCACACATGAAATTCATTGTTTTTTATCCAGTGAAGACAATGTCTGGGGACAAAAAGAGAGAAAGAAAAAATGTCACACATGAAATTTATTGTTTTTTATCCAGTGAAGACAATGTCTGGGGACAAAAAGAGAGAAAGAAAAAATGTCACACATGAAATTCATTGTTTTTTATTCATCAGAGATCGATGTGAACGCTTTTCATTGAAACAACTGCGGCTTCGTCGATCTACGTGAGAATTTTGTCAAAAGTGGAAGTTTCAGACATGCGCAGGTACAACTCGTCAAAGTTAAAAGACAGTTCGCTGATTTTTTATTTTATTTTATGAATTTTGCCCAAAGCTATTCGAGGGCTATATGCACTAACTATCTTATTCAGCAGTGTAAGACTGGAAGGAAGGCAGCTAATCATCACCACCAACTCTTGGACAACTCTTTTACCTACGAATAGTGGGATTGACCGTACCATTACAATGCCCCCGCGCCTGAAACAGTGAGTATGTTTGGCGCGGCGGAGATACGAACCCGGGACCCTCAGATTATGAGTCGAACACTTTAACCCACCTGGCTATGCCGGGCCAGACTTCATTGTTTCGGCTACGCTGGCCCGCTCTTTTATCATAACTGTTGCAAGTTTTCGTGACTTTAGTAGTTCTGAGACCTGTTTGTAATAAGGTTTTTTATTATAATCGTTTAGAGGCGAATCATAAATCAAATATCTCTCGGATAGCGTCCCACAAATGGTGTGTTCTTTGATATAGAACATTAAAAGGTATATTAAAAATAATGGTTTGACAACATATTATTTATAGTCAGATGAATTTATAGGCGATGAAAAGAGTTAAACAGCCAAATAGCTAGACAAACTTTAATGTTAAACATTTTCTTAGTAAAAAAACAACAACAAATAAACAGTTTTTATTTTTTTATCTGTTGGACTGACATCGTAGTAAAACCTTATCTGTTAACCTGATGGATAACAGTTAATACCACATCAGTCACTTTGGGTGTATGAGAGTTACTACAGCCCACATCAGTCACCTTGGGTGTATGAGAGTTACTACTGCTTACATCAGTCACCTTGGGTGTTTGAGAGTTACTACAGCCCACATTAGTCACCTTTGGTGTATGAGAGTTACTACAGCCCACATCAGTCACCTTGGGTGTATGAGAGTTACTACAGCCCACATCAGTCACTTTGGGTGTATGAGAGTTACTGCAGCCCACATAAGTCACTTTGGGTGTATGGGAGTTACTACAGCCCACATCAGTCACTTTGGGTGTATGAGAGTTACTACAGCCCACATCAGTCACTTTGGGTGTATGATAGCTACTACAACCCACATCAGTCACGTTGGGTGTATGAGAGTTACTACAGCCAACATCAGTTACTTTGGGTTTATGATAGCTACTACAGCCCACATCAGTCACCTTGGGTGTATGAGAGTTACTACAGCCCACATCAGTCACCTTGGGTGTATGAGAGTTACTACAGCCCACATAAGTCACTTTGGGTGTATGAGAGTTACTACAGCCCACATCAGTCACTTTGGGTGTATGATAGCTACTACAACCCACATCAGTCACTTTGGGTGTATGAGAGTTACTACAGCCAACATCAGTTACTTTGGGTTTATGATAGCTACTACAGCCCACATTAGTCACTTTGGGTGTATGAAAGTTACTACAGCCCATAATAGGAAAACGAATGCACTGCAGATACTAAATAACCACAGAACCGATTTGTCTCCCGGCCATAAGTAACACCATTAACCTTCAACGCGTTTTTCAAAAACTATTTATCCGAAAGATTGCTCGTGGGTCCGTTACTTTGTTTACCACAAGGGGTGACAAAGTAAGACGCTGAAACGCGTACACTGGAGTGAATGAGACAGTGCCCAGTCTTGGAGTTGGAGTTTTTATCTTTATGCAGTAAATTCTTGAGTAAATGTTCTGACGTATCTTGAGACTGGGGGACAGTTTTGTTTTTAAATATTTATTGTTTCCCGTTAAACGTTGTGATCCTTTTAACATCTGTGCTACGTTTTCTTCCATGTAATTTTCACTGACAATTTTTGTAGATTAACAGAAGTATGATGTGAATAGTGATGTCAGTTCCTATCACTAAATACAAGAATGCTATATAGAAGACTGAAATAACCTAAGTGAAGAAATTACTAAAATGCATTATAAAAACTTCTCCTTACCCTGTGTGTAAGACCCGGGATGGCCACGTGGTTAGGGCTCTCGACTCGTAATCTGAATTATCGCGGGTTCGAATCCCACTTACATCAACACATACTCGTCCTTTCAGTCATGGGGCTTTATAATGTTACGGTCAATCCCACTATACGTTGGTAAAAGAGTAGCCCAACAGTTGGCGGTGGGCGGTGATGACTAGCTGCCTTCTCTCTAGTCTTACACTGCAAAATTAAAGATGGCTAGCGCAGATAGCCCTCATGTAGTTTTGCGCGAAATTAAAAACAAACAAACAAACACCCTTTTTATAAAGTAATATTTATAGCTTCAGTAAAAACTTCGAAAATGAGATTAAGGTGTTATTATTATTTCTTTATTTTGCTTCTTGGACAACCTGTTTTCCTGATAATAGGTGTATTTACTACAACCATGTTTTTATGAGTATATGAGGAAGTGAAAGATATTTTAGGTTTCTTGTTATCTCTTAAGTAGAATGGCACAAATTTAACGTCTGTGTTTTGAAGGTGCTTCTGATGACGACGACGAGGAAGTTTATGACGAGACGATCTATTCTACATATCTGTTTATAACAGGCACGAAGACATCTATACCTTCTTGAGGTCCTTTCTGATGAAGGAAACTATTAGTTTCATAGGGAAATTAGAAAGGACAGATTGCACGGGATATTAATGGGGTTATCTACGACTACCATTTTCTTCAAACTATGGCTTTTAATCGATAGATAAAGATACGAGAAGCTAGCAGACAAATTAAACTCTTCATAATAGACATAGTGTACTTCGAAACTGTGTTACTTTGCAGATAGATTATAGGACGAAAAGGTTTATCATAGCCACACGATTGTTGATACTTTTCTGACGTTATTGAATATTAAGAAAGATCCTTGAGTTTATCGTGCTTGTGTACTCCGAGACTAGATGAACAGAGATGTTCACACAGCCTGGTGGGGAAGGTTTGTGCTCTCAGGTTTGTGTGTTTCGTTGACAGCTTATAAAATTAAAAGTTTTTCAGCCAAGCAGAACTTTCCTGATGTTGAATAGGTTACGTGTTTTCAAACAGCTTTGAGGTTGTAATAAACAACGATGTTTCCCGAAACTGTACATATCAGAGACTTTATAAAGCACGAGGTATTCATACTCTGATAATGTTTAGTGTTATCTAAAATTGTGTCTTACAGGTGCATTTGAAGCTGTGAGGTTTGGACTTCAAGAGTTTCGTGACTACGTTTAGCGTTGTCTAAAACTGTCTTTTAAAGGAACATTTATAGTTGTAAGGGTTGAAACTTTAAGAGTTTCCTGATGATGTTTAGTGTCGTCTAAAACTGTGTTGTAAATGAACATTTACAGTTGTGAAGGTTGAGACTTTAAGAGTTTACTGATGACGTTTAAAGTTATCTTAAGGTGTGTTTACATACGAGAAACCAGAGTATTTTGAAGGAAAGGAGCTGGTGAATGTTTTATATGGTTTAGGAACTGAGAGTTGTTAAGACTACAAAGTAGACTATTTTCAGAGATGGTTGATACTTGGAGGGCAGCTAATAAAGGGTGTAATTATCAGTGGCTCTCAACTCTATTGATGGTTGGAAATCTAGACATTAGCGGTGTCTAAAATATTTTATGTTTAATAGGAAACTGTGTGTTTTCGACATACAAAAAAGGCTATTTTACAGCCAGTTTGCCGTTACAAAAAGGAAAGACCGTGTTGGTAGAAAGTGCCTGTTTGTAACTTGGAGGGGAGGTAGAAAACATGTAAGATTCGTTATTAATGTGGGGCTCTCACAAATTAGCATGTTTTAAAATGGTTAAAAATCAGAGAACGCGGCAGTGCTTTTATTTTATATTCGGTGAAACAACTGAATGTAGTAATGGACATCCTTAAGACAGTTTTCTCTGAACCTTCCCAATTTATGCATAGGTTAAAATAAAATATGTCAACTGCACCCGTACATTTTAGAAGGGTAGAAGCTATTATACAGTTTAAGTTACATGGCCATGATTGGTTTTAAAGTTTGCGCATATGTGCACAAGGGCTATTTGCGCTAGCCGTCCCTAATTTAGCTGCGTAGGACGAGAGGGAAGGCAGCTAGTCATCACCACCGACCGTCAATTGTTGGGCTACATTTTTACCAACGAATAGTGGAATTAACTGTCACATTTATAACGCCCCCACGGCTGGGAGGGCGAGCATGTTCGGTGGGAACGGGATTTGAACCCGCAATCCTCGGATTACGAGTCGAACGCCTTAACACGCTTATCCCAATCAGAATTAAGGACACGAAATGAAAGTTTCCAAACGTCGTTGATACCAACAGCATGATATGAAACGTAATATATGAAAATAATATTCGTTTGTTTGTTTTGAAGTTAAGCACAAAGCTACATATTTTTGCTCTTCCCAACACGTGTTCGAAACTAGGTTTCTAGTGTTGTAAGTTCATAGACATTCCGCTCTGACACTAAGGGGAGGGGCTACAAATAATGAAGAGTAAATATTGATTTTTTCAGTTTCAGTTTTGATTTCTGAGGCCGCTATTTGTAACTAACATTTTATGTTAAGCAGTTTATTGATTAATAGGTTTTATCTGCAGCTCATTCAGCACAAGTTATTTGTCGAAGTCTGTTTGCTGTCAAACACAAAGCTACGCAATAGGTTGTCAGTTGCTGTGCCCGCTGTAGGTATCAAAGTTAGTGTTATAAACCTTCAGACTCACCTTTGGATCACTGAGGGGAGGGAGGACATTTAGTGTAAGTTTGTTTGCAGCAAGCACAAAACTACACAAAGGGCTATCTGTGTTATCGAGACAGATCCACCTTTAACGTGTATGTAACTTTTAAAAACTTAAAATAACCTTATTCGAGACAAATCCATCTTCAATCCACATGTAACGTTTAAAATTGGAAAGCAGAACTTTCATCGAGACAGATCCTCTTACACACATGTACAACGAATATGTTCTAAAATAACTTACCAAACGTTTCTCAGTTCTTGTTCTGGTCTTCACCATCCAACGAGCCAGTAAGAAAACAAAAATATAGCACGTGGTTATTGTAATTGGTGGTGAGTTACTGAATCCATACTAAATTTAAACTTTTGACTTTTCAACTGTGAACTGTCGGACAGATCTGTGACTCGTATTAAAAAAAAACAACAGGCAATGAGCAAATTATACATGTAAAAACGGCTGGTATGGGTAGAGAAAGCACTATGTAAAGGAGCGAACAACGTTTCTACCTTCTTCGGTCATCGTAAAGTTCACAAATGAGCAAGTTATAAAACAACATTATTTATTAATTATTTCTGATGAATAAAAAATCTCTCTGGTCTAGAGAGACTTGAATCTGTTTTAAGTCACTATATTAAAAGAAAATATAGTAAACATATTTCCACGACGTGGTAATTACAATACAATCTTTAATAAACATATGTCCACGACGTGGTAATTACAATATAATCTCTTGTAAACATATTTCCAGGACGTGGTACTTACAATACAATCTCTTGTAAACATATTTCCAGGACGTGGTAATTACAATACAATCTCTTGTAAACATCTTTCCATGACGTGGTAATTACAATACAATCTCTAGTAAACAAATTTCCAGGACGTGGTAATTACAATACAATCTCTTGTAAACATATTTCCAGGACGTGGTAATTACAATACAATCTCTTGTAAACATCTTTCCATGACGTGGTAATTACAATACAATCTCTAGTAAACAAATTTCCAGGACGTGGTAATTACAATACAATCTCTAGTAGACATATTTCCACGACGTGGTAATTACAATACAGTCTCTAGTAAACATATTTCCACGACGTGGGTAATTACAATACAATCTTTAATAAACATATGTCCACGACGTGGTAATTACAATATAATCTCTTGTAAACATATTTCCAGGACGTGGTACTTACAATACAATCTCTTGCAAACATATTTCCAGGACGTGGTAATTACAATACAATCTCTTGTAAACATCTTTCCATGACGTGGTAATTACAATACAATCTCTAGTAAACAAATTTCCAGGACGTGGTAATTACAATACAATCTCTTGTAAACATATTTCCAGGACGTGGTAATTACAATACAATCTCTTGTAAACATCTTTCCATGACGTGGTTATTACAATACAATCTCTAGTAAACAAATTTCCAGGACGTGGTAATTACAATACAATCTCTAGTAGACATATTTCCACGACGTGGTAATTACAATACAGTCTCTAGTAAACATATTTCCACGACGTGGTAATTACAATACAATCTTTAATAAACATATGTCCACGACGTGGTAATTACAATATAATCTCTTGTAAACATATTTCCAGGACGTGGTACTTACAATACAATCTCTTGTAAACATATTTCCAGGACGTGGTAATTACAATACAATCTCTTGTAAACATCTTTCCATGACGTGGTAATTACAATACAATCTCTAGTAAACAAATTTCCAGGACGTGGTAATTACAATACAATCTCTTGTAAACATATTTCCAGGACGTGGTAATTACAATACAATCTCTTGTAAACATCTTTCCATGACGTGGTAATTACAATACAATCTCTAGTAAACAAATTTCCAGGACGTGGTAATTACAATACAATCTCTAGTAGACATATTTCCACGACGTGGTAATTACAATACAGTCTCTAGTAAACATATTTCCACGACGTGGTAATTACAATACAATCTTTAATAAACATATGTCCACGACGTGGTAATTACAATATAATCTCTTGTAAACATATTTCCAGGACGTGGTACTTACAATACAATCTCTTGTAAACATATTTCCAGGACGTGGTAATTACAATACAATCTCTTGTAAACATCTTTCCATGACGTGGTAATTACAATACAATCTCTAGTAAACAAATTTCCAGAACGTGGTAATTACAATACAATCTCTTGTAAACATATTTCCAGGACGTGGTAATTACAATACAATCTCTTGTAAACATCTTTCCATGACGTGGTAATTACAATACAATCTCTAGTAAACAAATTTCCAGGACGTGGTAATTACAATACAATATCTTGTAAAAATATTTCCATGACGTGGTAATTACAATACAATCTCTAGTAAACATATTTCCAGGACGTGGTAATTACAATACAATTTCTAGTAGACATATTTCCACGACGTGGTAATTACAATACAGTCTCTAGTAAACATATTTCCACGACGTGGTAATTACAATACAATCTCTAGTAGACATATTTCCACGACGTGGTAATTACAATACAGTCTCTAGTAAACATATTTCCACGACGTGGTAATTACAATACAATCTATTCTTCATCTACTGTACTCTCACATTCTAACAACAAAAAATTATATTCTCCTTATATGCTCCACTTATATTTTACGCACGCGCACTGTGTCATCCTCAATTTTATGAAACAGAAATAAACACTTGAATCTAAGAGGCATTCTTGCTGTTATTATAGCTACGTATTTTTGTGTTATTTTTTAACAAAGTATCTAGTGACATTTGTGTGGTAGGTTTGCCTCTATACTCGGACCTGTCTGGATGTAAGTACAATTTTTCAAGTGTTTAAACATTTTCGTATGATGTTTTAGTGTTCTAAGGCGTGTCAGTTAAACTTTTAGACCCTGCGTATGTCAAATAAAAAAAACCAATCAAGTGAATGCCTCTGAAACACATTGTAATGGAACACTTAAATACATTAGAAGTTAAATTATATATTTGGTTTTAATGTACTTCGAGTTGAAAAGACATAGAGACTGACAGCGTATTAAGGAAACGTATTTCTGTTGGTTACAAGTTCATCTTTTACCTACAAAGGATTGGTGTTAATAAGGGTCTAAAATGGGTGTATCAACGTTCATGTGTTTGAAGCGATAATGGTGTGTATATATATATATATATTTGTATATTGATATCTACGAATACACCTTAGCATTCAATGATATGCCTTTACAATGATCTATCAATAGACGTCATAAGAGACATTGATATTTATAGGTTCCTACCTACTGTAAAAATGGAATATCACACCCCTTTCTATCCCTAGCACACACACACACAGATTAGCACAGAATCATATTTACGCATGTTGATATCTATGTACATCCTGTGAGAGAAGGACGTTTACGTTCATCTCTAACTATTAAACTTATATATATATATTATATATCTTTTAACTGTGAAAGATCTAAAACAGTCCAGGCAACATTGGTGTTAACAGAACTGGTAGTATCAGTACTTGTTCGTTTGTTTTGAATTTCGTACAAAGCTTCACGAGGGCTATCTGCGTTAGCTGTCCCTAATTTAGTGGTGTAAGATTATAGGGAAGGCAGCTGGTCATCACCGCTCACCGTCAACTCTTGTACTGCTCTTTTACCAACTAATAGTGGGATTGATCGTGACATTTTAACGCTCCCACGGCTGAAAAGGCGAGCATGTTTGGTATGTGGGATTCGAGCTCTCAACCCTCAGATTACGAGTCGAGCACCTTAACCATCTCGCTACGCCGAGTCATATCAATACTTAAACCTGTTATCTGTAACCGTTGTGACGGCAGATGAGACAATCTGTATAAATCAATCAACACTTTTCAAAGATAAAATGTTGCATCAATGTTGTCATTCTAATTGGGTGGTCTGTAGAATGTTGTGGACAGTGTCGTATGGTTTTTATCTATCTTGGTTTAGTGTCGAAACTATATTTCGAGTTATTTTCCCAGTCACTTCATCTTAGGGTCTAACAAGTCGACTTAGAACATTGTACTCTCATAAAACATGATGACGTGACGAATATCTTGGTTACCGATCTCACTCAATATCAGGCCTTTAGTTAGGCCTGTCAACAGGTGAAACGTATTAAAGTCTGCACTCAAACAATGACATTGAGTAGATGACTGTATTTTATGACACTATACCAGTTTACACGTTATAGGACTAGCAAGTAAGCTAACCCTCATTTTATAAGATTTAGACGTAAACTTTCCTTTCACAGAGGCCCTGTATGGCCAAGTGGGTTAAGGCGTTCGACTTGTAATCTGAGGGTCGCGAATTTTAATCTCCATCGCACCAAATGTGCTCGTCCTTTCAGTCGTGAGGACGTTATAATGTTATGAGCAATCTCACTGTTCATTGGTAAAAGAGTAGCCCAAGAGTTGGCGGTGGTAGGTGATGACTAGCTGCCTTCCCTCTAGGCTTACACTGCTAAATTAGGGACGGTTAGCGCAAATAGTTCTCTAGTAGCTTTGTGCGAAATTCGGAAAACAAACCATCCTTTGACCGAAAGGCTAACATTTAAATAACTAAAGAGTAAATGCAGTTTGAAAACAATATTTGAATTTTGCTTCAAAATAAAAATGGTGACCTCGCAATGCATAAACCAGAGCCAAAGTACTTACTAATTTGCACCAAAAGCTTTGATTAAATATACGATGTAATGTTTTAACTGCATAGGCATCAACTAGTTACAGTTAGCATATAACAGCCAGTTTCGAATCGTGAACTATTTGGGAAATTTTCACGTCTTTTATTTAGTTGTTTGATGTATGAAAAAGTGAACAAAGAAAATCAAACTTCTAATTTCTTCTTCAGAATGGATTGAGTCACTTATAACCCTCGTAAGGCTGTAGGTCTATCTTTGATTTATCGGCAAAACTGCTTAGTTTTGTTCAGAGAATTCCGGGTTTTACATTTGGTTCATCATTTGATGAATACCATAGTTAGTTATTTCTTAATGAAATATATTTTCCAACAAGTGGACTGAAGTTACAGATTTCAGCAACATCAGTTCTGATCTGTTTAACTGGACCAATGTCTGAAAGTGCCGCCTATGAATTTTTCATAAATATATCTTCATGAACGTTGGATGAAGAAAGCAACTGGATTCTTCGTGCTAAAGAATAACTTAGAATTCTATTTGTATTTAAAACAGAGGCCAACTCGATCACATTTATTTGTCTTTTTTGTTTTATTATCGATAATTAGACTAAAAAACATGTTTATTGTCATGCTTTTAGTATTGTTTCATTGTTCATAATTAGACTAAAGAACATGTTTATTGTCGTGTTTTTAGTACTGTATTATTGTTGATAGGCCCGGCATGGCCAAGCGAGTTAAGGCGTGCGACTCGTAATTTAAGGGTCACGGGTTCGCATCCCCGTGGCGCTAAACATGCTCGCCCTTTCAGCCGTGGGGGTGTTATAATGTAACAGTCAATCCCACTATTCGTTGGTAAAAGAGTAGCCCAAGAGTTGGCGGTGGGTGGTGATGACTAGCTGCCTTCCCTCTAGTCTTACACTGTTAAATTAGGGACAGCTAGCGCAGATAGCCCTCGTGTAGCTTTGTGTGAAATTCAAAACAAACAAACAAAATTATTGTTGATAATTAGACCAAAGAACATGTTTAGTGTTGTGTTTTTGAGAATAATTGAAGAAGGAAATTATTTCTTAGTGTTAAATAAAGATGAACAGAATTAGGAATTCTAAACATAATTCACATAAACAGGACGTTAATTTACGGATCAGATCTAAATAATCGATTGACCAGTAGTAGCATGACTGAGGATGAAACGAATTGGTTCGTATCAGACGTGCATGTTTGAGAAGCGTCGTAAGTACTTTTACACACAAACACGCGCGGTACAACGACCGACACACTAACCCAAAACTTGCTATAATCTAAAGTCCACAACATACCAAACTCGAATCAGAGACGGGGGGGGGGATAATACACCTGATGATCGCTTGGCAGTGTGTGCCGAACCGAAATGTAAAGGGTCTGACCTGATCTCTCTCTGGTTACACAGACGACAGCAGTTTTTCTTTGAGAAATATAGCAAGTAACGAGAACAGTGCCAAAGAGCAATTTATGGGCTAGAGAAAAAGATTTAAACTAAGGCTAGATTATGTATTTCAAACTAAGTGGAATCAAACAAACAATGATAGTTAAGCTTATGAATTTATCTGTGTACATATGCCGAAAGAAAGTCTTGAATATTTAAACAATAGAGAGAAGGATTTTAATCAGTTCTTCCAGGAGGATGCCTAAGAAAGGTGTACATTCCTAAGTAGGTAAATAATATATATATTCAAGGGGTTCAGTGATTTTGATTACTACTCTTAGTAAGAAACTGGTTTTTATTTGTTTCGACTGGCTACGTTATTTTGCGATCTTTCGATAGGAACGTGAGATGTGCAAATGAAAAGTGATTTAAAAATAAAAGCAGATTTACATAAACTAGAGTAGGCATAATTGTTTTATTTGTAGTCAGTGTCCACAGGTTTCAGTTTTGTTTTAGTTTTGGGATCAGAGCGGGAAGTGGAGTTCGTAAATAATTTTACGATGAGTCAGAACTTGTTTGCTGACGTTATGGAGAAATAGTGTTTTACTTTCGTGTATTTTTAAGCCGTTTCGTCGTAAAAGGTGCCCGAAAAATGACAATTTTATAAATATGGTTAGATTAAAGCTGAATTATGCCTATTACATTATTTTCAAACATAGTTTTAAGAAAACAAAAACTTCAAAGAAATTGTGGTGTTATGTTAGAAAACTGATTATAAAATTATAGTCTTGGGTGAGATTGGCTTTATTATGGTCACATATTTGTCAAGTTCAAACACACAGGTCCGAAGAACAAATTGAAATACAAATTACAAATTGTGCAGAGACATGCAAGACATTTGCAATCAAACTAGTATTTTTATTGTAACATTATTTCTTTAAATACAGGATCTTCAGAATGATACAAAATATTTCTAATCGTTGACACCGATAAGGGCTTAAGTAAAGTTAGGCTTAAGATAAGAGTCTTAAGCCTAACGTTAGTTAAGCCTTTATTAAGTACAATATATATATTCAATAATGAAATAAATTAACAATGTTACTATTTGTGTTTCTTGCTTTATTTCAGTTGTGGCTAAACTTTATCCCACTTAATACCACCAATAAATAAATGTGTAATGGTATTCTACGACCGAACGCTAGACCTTTCTAAAATGCTTTAATAAGCGTCTAATGTGTTGTTAATTGAAATGTCTATTTAAGTATATTCACATCCGCGTTATTTTGTTTACAACGGCGTGCATTCTCATTACAAACAAAAATAGAGTATTGCTATAATAAAGTTTTGTATATAAGCACCACGTGTCAAATAAACTAAAACTTGCAAATTAGAAGTAGTTATGGATGATTAAGCCCACCCTCAGTTTTCCAAATCTCATAATTCATCGTCTGCAAGCAAGTTACGGAAGAGAGAGAAAAAAACAAAGACAGAAGATTGAGACGATAGCAAAACCTTATTTCTTTCACTAAGCTACGACCGACTCATTTGAACCATCTTCCTTCTCCCGTCTAAAAAAATGATCACAAGTTTATAATTTTCGGTTATTCTTCCAAGAATTCCTTCCTGTTTTTTTATTGTTTTCATGTTTGACTGTTGGTCTCAAACTTTCTCAAATTCAAGTAATGGTTCACAACATTAAAACGTATACCAATTACGTCACTGTTCCTCAATTCAAGGTAGCCACGAATACCTCATTTTTTATTTTATATTTGCTCACTGAGCAAAGAACGATGTAAGAAATTAACAATTTAAACCTGCTCACCATAAAAAATGTTGTGCTACCAAACAGCCCACTCTAACGAGCAGCTAACCCTGATTCATGTCATGAAACTTTGTATGACTGCCATTAGTGGTGGGCTGTTATTAAGTGTTTGTTGCAAGATAAAATGGAAGTAAGCTGTCCATGACCACAATATGCCATACACTGACAAAAATGGTGTTCACTGAACGACGACCTTATGTCATAATACATCATGTACAAAAGCAATACGTTATGCAGTCACACGAGAGTATTACATTACATTATGCAATAACATCAGAACATTATATCACATCATGTTCTCATTTCAGAATATTTTATTAAATTATATACTCATATTAGAGGACTCACATCAGGATATTATCTCAACTTGCGAATGCCTCTTATTGGCGCAATGCTACAAACCAGGTTTCGATAACTGTGGTGGCCCGAACGTGGATATCACATTGAGTACTTTTGTGCTAAATTATGAAACAAACAAACAAAATGTGCCATCATATCAAACTGTACGCTAATACCAAAATATTATCTCAAAGTATTTACTTATATCAGAATATTATATCAAATTACGCACTGATTTCAGAATATTATGTCAAATTACGCAGTGGTTCTATAATTTTATATCAAACTATGCACGCATATGAGAATAATATAGAACAGTATTCATTTTTATTTGGTTCGGTTTACATATAAATGTACTATTTAAAATTTTATACTTATCATAGATTTCTTTAGTCCCAGTAATGAAGGATACTTAACAACTCATTCCTGTAGCAGATTTCTTTATTCCTAGTAATGAAGGATACTTAACAACTCATTCCTGTAGCAGATTTCTTTAGTCCTAGTAATGAAGGATACTCAACAACTCATACCTATAGCAGATTTCTTTATTCCTGGTAATGAAGGATACTCAACAACTCATTCCTGTAGCAGATTTCTTTAGTCCTAGTAATGAAGGATACTCAACAACTCATACCTATAGCAGATTTCTTTATTCCTAGTAATGAAGGATACTCAACAACTCATTCCTGTAGCAGATTTCTTTATTCCTAGTAATGAAGGATACTCAACAACTCATTCCTGTAGCAGATTTCTTTATTCCTAGTAAAGAAGGATACTCAACAACTCATTCCTGTAACAGATTTCTTTAGTCCTAGTAATGAAGGATACTCAACAACTCATACCTATAGCAGATTTCTTTATTCCTAGTAATGAAGGATACTCAACAACTCATTCCTGTAGCAGATTTCTTTAGTCCTAGTAATGAAGGATACTCAACAACTCATACCTATAGCAGATTTCTTTATTCCTAGTAATGAAGGATACTCAACAACTCATTCCTATATCAGATTTCTTTAGTCCCAGTAATGAAGGATACTCAACAACTCATACCTATAGCAGATTTCTTTATTCCTAGTAATGAAGGATACTCAACAACTCATTCCTGTAGCAGATTTCTTTATTCCTAGTAATGAAGGATACTCAACAACTCATTCCTGTAGCAGATTTCTTTATTCCTAGTAATGAAGGATACTCAACAACTCATTCCTGTAACAGATTTCTTTAGTCCTAGTAATGAAGGATACTCAACAACTCATACCTATAGCAGATTTCTTTATTCCTAGTAATGAAGGATACTCAACAACTCATTCCTGTAGCAGATTTCTTTAGTCCCAGTAATGAAGGATACTCAACAACTCATACCTATAGCAGATTTCTTTATTCCTAGTAATGAAGGATACTCAACAACTCATTCCTGTAGCAGATTTCTTTATTCCTAGTAATGAAGGATACTTAACAACTCATTCCTGTAGCAGATTTCTTTAGTCCTAGTAATGAAGGATACTCAACAACTCATACCTATAGCAGATTTCTTTATTCCTAGTAATGAAGGATACTCAACAACTCATTCCTGTAGCAGATTTCTTTAGTCCCAGTAAAGAAGGATACTTAACAACTCATTCCTATATCAGATTTCTTTATTCCTAGTAATGAAGGATACTCAACAACTCATTCCTGTAGCAGATTTCTTTATTCCTAGTAATGAAGGATACTCAACAACTCATTCCTGTAGCAGATTTCTTTATTCCTAGTAATGAAGGATACTTAACAACTCATTCCTGTAGCAGATTTCTTTAGTCCCAGTAAAGAAGGATACTTAACAACTCATTCCTACATCAGATTTCTTTATTCCTAGTAATGAAGGATACTCAACAACTCATTCCTGTAGCAGATTTCTTTATTCCTAGTAATGAAGGATACTCAACAACTCATTCCTGTAGCAGATTTCTTTATTCCTAGTAATGAAGGATACTCAACAACTCATTCCTGTAGCAGATTTCTTTATTCCTAGTAATGAAGGATACTCAACAACTCATTCCTGTAGCAGATTTCTTTAGTCCTAGTAATGAAGGATACTCAACAACTCATACCTATAGCAGATTTCTTTATTCCTAGTAATGAAGGATACTCAACAACTCATTCCTGTAGCAGATTTCTTTAGTCCTAGTAATGAAGGATACTCAACAACTCATTCCTATAGCAGATTTCTTTATTCCTAGTAATGAAGGATACTCAACAACTCATTCCTGTAGCAGATTTCTTTATTCCTAGTAATGAAGGATACTCAACAACTCATTCCTGTAGCAGATTTCTTTAGTCCCAGTAATGAAGGATACTCAACAACTCATACCTATAGCAGATTTCTTTAGTCCTAGTAATGAAGGATACTCAACAACTCATACCTATAGCAGATTTCTTTATTCCTAGTAATGAAGGATACTCAACAACTCATTCCTGTAGCAGATTTCTTTATTCCTAGTAATGAAGGATACTCAACAACTCATTCCTGTAGCAGATTTCTTTATTCCTAGTAATGAAGGATACTCAACAACTCATTCCTGTAGCAGATTTCTTTATTCCTAGTAATGAAGGATACTCAACAACTCATACCTATAGCAGATTTCTTTAGTCCTAGTAATGAAGGATACTCAACAACTCATACCTATAGCAGATTTCTTTAGTCCCAGTAATGAAGGATACTCAACAACTCATTCCTGTAGCAGATTTCTTTATTCCTAGTAATGAAGGATACTCAACAACTCATTCCTGTAGCAGATTTCTTTAGTCCCAGTAATGAAGGATACTCAACAACTCATACCTATAGCAGATTTCTTTAGTCCTAGTAATGAAGGATACTCAACAACTCATACCTATAGCAGATTTCTTTATTCCTAGTAATGAAGGATACTCAACAACTCATTCCTGTAGCAGATTTCTTTATTCCTAGTAATGAAGGATACTCAACAACTCATTCCTGTAGCAGATTTCTTTATTCCTAGTAATGAAGGATACTCAACAACTCATTCCTATAGCAGATTTCTTTATTCCTAGTAATGAAGGATACTCAACAACTCATTCCTGTAGCAGATTTCTTTAGTCCCAGTAATGAAGGATACAACAACTCATACCTATAGCAGATTTCTTAGTCCTAGTAATGAAGGATACTCAACAACTCATACCTATAGCAGATTTCTTTATTCCTAGTAATGAAGGTACTCAACAACTCATTCCTATAGCAGATTTCTTTATCCTAGTAATGAAGGATACTCAACAACTCACTGTAGCAGATTTCTTTATTCCTAGTAATGAAGGATACTCAACAACTCATACCTATAGCAGATTTCTTTAGTCAGTAATGAAGGATACTCAACAACTCATACCTATAGCAGATTCTTTAGTCCTAGTAATGAAGGATACTCAACAACTCATTCCTATAGCAGATTTATTTATTTCTAGTAATGAAGGATACTCAACAACTCATATAGCAGATTTTTATTCTAGTAATAAAGGATACTCAACAACTCACACCTATAGCAGATTTCTTTAGTCCCAGTAATGAAGGATACCCAACAACTCACACCTATAGCAGATTTCTTTAGTCCCAGTAATGAAGGATACTCAACAACTCATACCTATAGCAGATTTCTTTAGTCCTAGTAATGAAGGATACCCAACAACTCACACCTATAGCAGATTTCTTTAGTCCTAGTAATGAAGGGTACTTAACAACTCATACCTATAGCAGATTTCTTTATTCCTAGTAATGAGGGATACTCAACAACTCATTCCTATATCAGATTTTTTTATTCCTAGTAATGAAGGATACTCAACAACTCACACCTATAGCAGATTTCTTTAGTCCTAGTAATGAAGGATACTCAACAACTCATTCCTATAGCAGATTCCTTTATTCCTAGTAATGAAGGATACTCAACAACTCATTCCTATATCAGATTTTTTTATTCCTAGTAATGAAGAATACTCAACAACTCACACCTATAGCAGATTTCTTTATTTCTGGTAATGAAGGATACTCAACAACTCATACCTATAGCAGATTTCTTTAGTCCCAGTAATGAAGGATACTCAACAACTCATACCTATAGCAGATTTCTTTAGTCCTAGTAATGAAGGATACTCAACAACTCACACCTATAGCAGATTTCTTTATTTCTGGTAATGAAGGATACCCAACAACTCATACCTATAGCAGATTTCTTTAGTCCCAGTAATGAAGGATACTCAACAACTCATTCCTATAGCAGATTTCTTTAGTCCCAGTAATGAAGGATACTCAACAACTCATACCTATAGCAGATTTCTTTAGTCCTAGTAATGAAGGATACTCAACAACTCATTCCTATAGCAGATTTTTTTATTCCTAGTAATGAAGGATACTCAAGAACTCACACCTATAGCAGATTTCTTTAGTCCCAGTAATGAAGGATACCCAACAACTCACACCTATAGCAGATTTCTTTAGTCCTAGTAATGAAGGATACTCAACAACTCACACCTATAGCAGATTTCTTTATTTCTGGTAATGAAGGATACCCAACAACTCATACCTATAGCAGATTTCTTTAGTCCCAGTAATGAAGGATACCCAACAACTCACACCTATAGCAGATTTCTTTAGTCCCAGTAATGAAGGATACTCAACAACTCATACCTATAGCAGATTTCTTTAGTCCTAGTAATGAAGGATACTCAACAACTCACACCTATAGCAGATTTCTTTATTTCTGGTAATGAAGGATACCCAACAACTCATACCTATAGCAGATTTCTTTATTCCCAGTAATGAAGGATACTCAACAACTCATTCCTATAGCAGATTTCTTTATTCCTAGTAATGAAGGATACTTAACAACTCATACCTATAGCAGATTTCTTTAGTCCCAGTAATGAAGGATACTCAACAACTCATACCTATAGCAGATTTCTTTAGTCCTAGTAATGAAGGATACTCAACAACTCATTCCTATAGCAGATTTTTTTATTCCTAGTAATGAAGGATACTCAAGAACTCACACCTATAGCAGATTTCTTTAGTCCCAGTAATGAAGGATACCCAACAACTCACACCTATAGCAGATTTCTTTAGTCCTAGTAATGAAGGATACTCAACAACTCACACCTATAGCAGATTTCTTTATTTCTGGTAATGAAGGATACCCAACAACTCATACCTATAGCAGATTTCTTTAGTCCCAGTAATGAAGGATACCCAACAACTCACACCTATAGCAGATTTCTTTAGTCCCAGTAATGAAAGATACTCAACAACTCATACCTATAGCAGATTTCTTTAGTTCTAGTAATGAAGGATACTCAACAACTCACACCTATAGGAGATTTCTTTATTTCTGGTAACGAAGGATACCCAACAACTCATACCTATAGCAGATTTCTTTAGTCCCAGTAATGAAGGATACTCAACAACTCATACCTATAGCAGATTTCTTTAGTCCTAGTAATGAAGGATACTCAACAACTCATACCTATAGCAGATTTCTTTATTTCTAGTAATGAAGGATACTCAACAACTCATACCTATAGCAGATTTCTTTATTCCTAGTAATGAAGGATACTCAACAACTCATACCTATAGCAGATTTCTTTAGTCCCAGTAATGAAGGATACTCAACAACTCATACCTATAGCAGATTTCTTTATTTCTAGTAATGAAGGATACTCAACAACTCACATCTATAGCAGATTTTTTTTATTCCTATTAATGAAGGATACTCAACAACTCATACCTATTGCAGATTTCTTTAGTCCTAGTAATGAAGGATACTTAACAACTCATACCTATAGCAGATTTCTTTAGTCCCAGTAATGAAGGATACTCAACAACTCATACCTATAGCAGATTTCTTTAGTCCTAGTAATGAAGGATACTCAACAACTCATTCCTAAAGCAGATTTTTTTATTCCTAGTAATGAAGGATACTCAAGAACTCACACCTATAGCAGATTTCTTTAGTCCCAGTAATGAAGGATACCCAACAACTCACACCTATAGCAGATTTCTTTAGTCCTAGTAATGAAGGATACTCAACAACTCACACCTATAGCAGATTTCTTTATTTCTGGTAATGAAGGATACCCAACAACTCATACCTATAGCAGATTTCTTTAGTCCCAGTAATGAAGGATACCCAACAACTCACACCTATAGCAGATTTCTTTAGTCCCAGTAATGAAGGATACCCAACAACTCACACCTATAGCAGATTTCTTTAGTCCCAGTAATGAAAGATACTCAACAACTCATACCTATAGCAGATTTCTTTAGTTCTAGTAATGAAGGATACTCAACAACTCACACCTATAGGAGATTTCTTTATTTCTGGTAACGAAGGATACCCAACAACTCATACCTATAGCAGATTTCTTTAGTCCCAGTAATGAAGGATACTCAACAACTCATACCTATAGCAGATTTCTTTAGTCCTAGTAATGAAGGATACTCAACAACTCATACCTATAGCAGATTTCTTTATTTTTAGTAATGAAGGATACTCAACAACTCACATCTATAGCAGATTTTTTTTATTCCTATTAATGAAGGATACTCAACAACTCATACCTATAGCAGATTTCTTTAGTCCTAGTAATGAAGGATACTCAACAACTCATACCTATAGCAGATTTCTTTATTTCTAGTAATGAAGGATACTCAACAACTCACATCTATAGCAGATTTTTTTTATTCCTATTAATGAAGGATACTCAACAACTCATACCTATTGCAGATTTCTTTAGTCCTAGTAATGAAGGATACTTAACAACTCATACCTATAGCAGATTTCTTTAGTCCCAGTAATGAAGGATACTCAACAACTCATACCTATAGCAGATTTCTTTAGTCCTAGTAATGAAGGATACTCAACAACTCATTCCTAAAGCAGATTTTTTTATTCCTAGTAATGAAGGATACTCAAGAACTCACACCTATAGCAGATTTCTTTAGTCCCAGTAATGAAGGATACCCAACAACTCACACCTATAGCAGATTTCTTTAGTCCTAGTAATGAAGGATACTCAACAACTCACACCTATAGCAGATTTCTTTATTTCTGGTAATGAAGGATACCCAACAACTCATACCTATAGCAGATTTCTTTAGTCCCAGTAATGAAGGATACCCAACAACTCACACCTATAGCAGATTTCTTTAGTCCCAGTAATGAAAGATACTCAACAACTCATACCTATAGCAGATTTCTTTAGTTCTAGTAATGAAGGATACTCAACAACTCACACCTATAGGAGATTTCTTTATTTCTGGTAACGAAGGATACCCAACAACTCATACCTATAGCAGATTTCTTTAGTCCCAGTAATGAAGGATACTCAACAACTCATACCTATAGCAGATTTCTTTAGTCCTAGTAATGAAGGATACTCAACAACTCATACCTATAGCAGATTTCTTTATTTTTAGTAATGAAGGATACTCAACAACTCACATCTATAGCAGATTTTTTTTATTCCTATTAATGAAGGATACTCAACAACTCATACCTATAGCAGATTTCTTTAGTCCTAGTAATGAAGGATACTCAACAACTCATACCTATAGCAGATTTCTTTATTTCTAGTAATGAAGGATACTCAACAACTCACATCTATAGCAGATTTTTTTTATTCCTATTAATGAAGGATACTCAACAACTCATACCTATTGCAGATTTCTTTAGTCCTAGTAATGAAGGATACTCAACAACTCATACCTATAGCAGATTTCTTTAGTCCTAGTAATGAAGGATACTCAACAACTCATACCTATAGCAGATTTCTTTATTTCTGGTAATGAAGGATACTCAACAACTCATTCTTATAGCAGATTTTTTTATTTTATTTATTCCTAGTAATGAAGGACATTCAACAACTCACATCTATAGCAGATTTTTTTTTATTCCTATTAATGAAGGATACTCAACAACTCATACCTATAGCAGATTTCTTTAGTTCTAGTAATGAAGGATACTCAACAACTCACACCTATAGGAGATTTCTTTATTTCTGGTAACGAAGGATACCCAACAACTCATACCTATAGCAGATTTCTTTAGTCCCAGTAATGAAGGATACTCAACAACTCATACCTATAGCAGATTTCTTTAGTCCTAGTAATGAAGGATACTCAACAACTCATACCTATAGCAGATTTCTTTATTTATAGTAATGAAGGATACTCAACAACTGACACCCATAGCAGATTTCTTTATTCCTATTAATGAAGGATACTCAACAACTCATACCTATAGCAGATTTCTTTATTCCTAGTAATGAAGGATACTCAACAACTCATACCTATAGCAGATTTCTTTATTTCTAGTAATGAAGGATACTCAACAACTCACACCTATAGCAGATTTCTTTATTCCTAGTAATGAAGGATACTCAACAACTCATACCTATAGCAGATTTCTTTAGTCCTAGTAATGAAGGATACTCAACAACTCATACCTATAGCAGATTTCTTTAGTCCTAGTAATGAAGGATACTCAACAACTCATACCTATAGCAGATTTCTTTAGTCCTAGTAATGAAGGATACTCAACAACTCATACCTATAGCAGATTTCTTTATTTCTAGTAATGAAGGATACTCAACAACTCACATCTATAGCAGATTTTTTTTATTCCTATTAATGAAGGATACTCAACAACTCATACCTATTGCAGATTTCTTTAGTCCTAGTAATGAAGGATACTCAACAACTCATACCTATAGCAGATTTCTTTAGTCCTAGTAATGAAGGATACTCAACAACTCATACCTATAGCAGATTTCTTTATTTCTGGTAATGAAGGATACTCAACAACTCATTCTTATAGCAGATTTTTTTATTTTATTTATTCCTAGTAATGAAGGACATTCAACAACTCATTCTTATAGCAGATTTTTTTATTTTATTTATTCCTAGTAATGAAGGACATTCAACAACTCATATACCTATGTTTCTGGTTTTTTTTTCTAATAAAACATTGCGTATTTATATAACAGTCTTCTCTTTTTCACTGCTACTGGACAAAAATAATTATTACCGAGCGAAATGCTACATTAGAGTCACGGTATCTTGATGAGCTTTGTCTTCAAGAAGAAAGATTACCTTTATTCTGCATTCACTTAATCTCAGTTGTTTTTTTGGTCATATTTTTATTTCTCTGTGGGGTTCATATTATATATCAGTTTTTATTTAACCACAACAGCATAATAGTCACCTCTTACTGTTTTGATTTTCTTTTGGAATTGTATGGCTGTCATCATATATTTCCTCAAAGGTCTCTGTCCACAATTATTATTGTTAATTCTGCCTTATAGATGTATATTGGTCTCAGGTTTTACTGCTGATTTCATTTTTGTTGTAAACTGCACCTTAAATCTTTTTCAAGCTCCAAAATAGATCATAACACATCTTCTATTTTTTTTTCTTTTTGGCGTAATTTTATAATCAACCAAATATTTTCTTTGGAAGGGGTATCATCAGTGTTATTAAATAATCAACAATTTCTTTTCGGGGCTCATTTGAGGCTTTATGAATTGACTTCTGTTTCTTCTACCGTTGACATCACATTTCATTGTAAGGTGGACCTTGAACTTATCACTGTTTATGTGAAATTTTTATTTCTTCTCTTGTCTGCATTTTCGTAGGTTAGAGGTCTTCTCTCATTGCACATCAGATGTCTCTACTATTTTTGTTTATTGTAATAGTAAAGTAGAGGGGTTCATTTTACCCCAGCTAATGAGTTTTCTATATTTTCTCCTCTCTTTAGAGTACTATGCACTTCACTTCTAATCCTGTCTCATGAATTATGAGTATTTCTTTTTCCTTCTCATTGTACACATACAGTGGAAAATATATTCGCTAAAACCTTTTGGTTGTGTCTGAATATGATTTCACTATTGTAATACTTTGAACACTTCATCTTCCCCAACAATATCTTGTGTTCTAACAATAACGACGTTTCTAACAATATTTTGTGTTCTAACAATAACGACGTTTCTATTCTAATGTTTATTTTGTTGTCGTTAACTTTATCATGGAAGCAAGATTATTTTTACCGACTATTCTTCATGAATATATATGTTAGGCTCTTGAATGATTTGTCAAAGGCAATCAGTTTCGAAATAGCTTATGAAAAAATATATTTTTTATGAGAGTTATTTGGAGGTAATTTACTTAAAATGAAAACGAATACTAGTTTGGCATTTTAAAAATTGTTTTACTGACCGACACGAGCACCGCACGTGTTTCTCAAATATAAATATATATTCACAGGAACAAGAACTCGCGTGAAGAAGATGAACCAGATAAAAGACTTTGAGGTCAAAGGTTAGTATAAACACCATTTTCTACAGTGAATGATGCTAAGCTTGAGGGTGGAGTGTGGCTAGTAGTGAAGTAGGGTAAAGTCATCACCGTAAAACCGACTTTGTTTGGTCTTCAGTGATCTGCTTTAGAACCATATGTTTGAAGTGACTCAGAAGGAACGAGGAAGGGAGTCAACAGTTCCTCAACTTGACTCTTATTTCTGTTGTAAAAACAATGTATGAAGCTTTTTCTTCTACAGACCACAACTGCCTGTCTCTTAGTCTTAAAGCATGTCATAAACCAAGCCAATCTTTTGCCCCGAATTAAAATTTAAGTTCCAAATTGAAAAATATAATAAGAATTATTAACTGTATCCAATTTTTTTCACGAATGAAATGAAGTGAAACACAAGTTTCTGAACACTTTCGTGTTTTTTTCGCTTGTTGAGAAACTTTAAACCAAAATCAAAATCACTACCAAATAAAAGCAAGAGGCAGAAGTAAGTTTTAAAACATCCCGATAGAAACTAATAACAGTCGAAACTAACGACTTTATTATAAGCATAATACATTGGTTTCATTAGGTAGAACAAATTATGTCATTCGTTAGAAAATTGGTCTGTTTTGAAAGATTTTTGTTCTTGGGAACATACCTCATGTTTTGAAAGAACGTTGGTCTGGACAAACATGTACTATGCCACCCCCACCAGTATGACTTTATTATGCTTATACGTCGTTTGTCAATTTACTATTACACTAACACAATGTGTTTCCATACACAAGGATTGTTTTATGTAGGATTTTGAAATACGTAAATACAGAACATAAACGACGACGCATTTGACGATAAATATCACATAGCAAGAAGTTTTAGGCTATGTTTTGATTTGTTAAAACTCGTGTAGAATACACGGCTATTCTGATGTCAAACACTGTGAATCTTCTTTACGTGTCTGGTTTGGTTTGTTTTGAATTTCGCGTAAAGCTATACGAGGGCTATCTGCGCTGGTCGTTTTTAACTTAGCAGTGTAAGACCAGAGGGAAGACATCGAGTCATCATCAACTACAGCCAACTCATGGGCTACTATTTTGCCAATGAATAGTGGGATTGACTGTCACACAATGCTCCCACGGCTGAAAGGGCGAGCATATTTGGGATTCGAATCCGCGATTCTCTGATCACGAGTCGTGTGCCTTAACCACCTAGCTATGTCGGGCCATTAATACACATACGATTGTATGCAGTTATTCTACGGTAATTGGTGTTAATTATTTTTGTTCACTTCAATTATTGAAGGCTTAGTTAAAACCGGACAACACATTTTAGAAAATTTAGAGGATCGTTTTACATACGTAGTGTTTATTTGTTGTTTTTAATCAGGGCAAGACTATCTACATTGTTTTCATTAGTTGGGTAACTTTGCAGTTAGCAACATTTTCGGCCATAATCCCAGTAATATCTCAGTAATAGCTAACAATGAAAAATAATATCCATAGTATAATTAGAAGTTGCTGTACTTCCACAGGGTCCCTGAAAGCGTTCTGTTTCAAGAATAAATTAAACCAAAATTAAGACTAAAAATATTCTTATTTCTTACTTTTGAACTTCATATGTCATGCTGTTTTGTGGCCCACAGAGTGCATAATTCTCCTCGTAATTCGTATCATAAGCACATTTTACTGACGTCACGATAGTACAAATTTCAACGTTAAGTGTCCCTTATGTGACGCTTTTTTTATTTGCTGACTAACAGACAACATATTACTGTATAGTGGTGCGAGTGGTTAAAGTAGGTCACTCCTTTTGAGGAAGTGATAAAACATAAATCAATATAAATTAATGACATCTGGTGTACTAAATAGTATAATCAATACTGTTAATAAAAGTAACAATAAATAAGTTATATTCTCTGGCTGAGCTTGAAAAGGTTTTAAGTTTTGGCATAGTTTCAGTTGGTTAGGTCTAATGCCACGAATTTTATATGTCGCTTAACTGATGCGATTGAGTTAGCAAGGTTGAGTGGTATAAACTAAATATACGGTTTGGGTTGGTGAGTTTGCGTGGCGCGAGGTTACGATATCAATTGCTTTATAAAGGTTTAATGTTGCAAATTTTAGGATTCGACTTAGTTTAGTCGGTATTCTTGAGTGCCCCAGGTTTTTGACTATGATTTATTTGGTATGACTGAGTGATATAAACCTGGGATATGGATTGTATTGTTAGGATTGAGTGCCGTAAGTTTTACGTGCGATTTAAGTAACTTAGTTTGAATGCTACAAGCCCTAGATTTATTTTGATGTGCTTTTTATAACGCCTTAAGCCTTTTGAATGAATTTAGATAGGAAGGTTTGATGCAGTAAACAGTTTAAGAGTTCTAGGTTACGTCAATACATTCCACATGAACTGAAATGGTAAGATTGTGAGGTTCAAAGCTTAGATGTGGTGTGTCTTGGTAGGATTAAGAGATGCAAGAGGTTACCTTAAGGACTAATATGTATTGATTAGGCTGAGTACCATATGTCAGGATGAGTACCTTAAATTAAAAACAAAAATTAAATTTCTGTACTGTAAGTTCAAGTAAGGGTAGAAACGGTAATTTTTAGAGTTGTAAGTGGTAGGTCTTGTCTTCTGAAAATAAACCCCACATATATGTTGCTTCCTCCTATGCTATTCACCTAATTTAAATACTGTCTCGAACTATTTGTGAAACGTCGGTAAGGGAAAATATCCGTAACAAATATATAATAATAGGTTTCTTTTTTTGCAGTGAATACTTGGTAAACCTGTTATAAAAGTAATAAATGTCTGTAATAACATTGCGTGTAAGTTAGAATGTAGAACAGGTCTATCCTTTCCGTTTGTAAAACTTTGGAGCTCCAATTCTATCATTAAAAACATCGGACAGTCCAAGTTGTCAAACCTGTTGTATGGCTGAAAAAACAACAAAACGGGGCGCAGAGTAGCACTTGTTACCAAATCATTAAAATTCGAGATAAAATATATTAGGAAGGTGACTTATTTTGCGCAATTTCATCTCATTTGAATTACAAAAAGGTAAACAGATTTTTTTTCATAGAGTCGTTGTCAAGATGCCAACACCTAAGGATATCTTAGTGTTTGAATGTAAAGATTTCTAAGCAACAACGAATGGCAACAACCGGATTTTGGGTTTTAGCCAACGGGCTTAACTTAGAAAGTCCAGAACGTTCCTTCCTTACAAACTGGTAGAGTGTCAATCGAGCATTCGAGACAAGCTTGAATACTCCAAATGGTACAGCGGTATGTCTGCACATTTATATCGCTAAAAACCGGGTTTCGATACTCGTGGTGGGTAAAGAACAGATGGCCTGTTGTGTGGCTTTAGGCTCAGTTACAAACAAGCAGACTTGTTACATGTATCGAATACTTTTAACGTTATGAGATCTGTCGCTACACTTCAACCAGTTCATAAATTTCGTCTTTCCGCAGTATTCGGTATGAAATTCGTGACTTGCGCACTTTGATCTGCTTGTGGCGAGCGAATTAACATATATACAAGATTTTACTGAGGTTAAAAAAATGTAATGTCATAATTACGTTAGACACATGAGTTATAACAACTTATAACAAATGTCACCATAAGCGGCCAGTCCCAGTTTCAAACTAACGCTTTCCACACCTCACGTAAGGTATTATCAAGGCTTAAATAGTGCTGTTTTTTATTACTTATCAAGATATTAATCAGCGTTGATTTTGTCCTTAATACTTTTGATTTTAGGACATGTTTCTAAATACTTATAGTTCTTTACAACTGTGATTAGAGCTTATCTCGTTGAGCTGTAAGATATATAACTTAACTCTTGATAGGAAGTGCGTTGTCCCTATGTTAAATTCTGCGTGTACGTTAATTGCATTAATATGGTGAGTACTGGAGTGCTGATAAGTTTCTGCCTTCCTTTTGGTCGAAAACTAGAAAGGACGGAATATAACCTTAGCAGCTTTGTCACAAACAGAAAATACAAATACGGTTCTTGGCTCGTATTTCTAATTCCCCTCGGTGGATTCAGCAGATGGCGTGATGTTGTTTTGCTATAAGAAAACACACACACGCACACTCATGTTTCTAAAGGAAGAATTTGCCAGTGAATTATGTTTTTATTTTTCGTGTTTTAGTAAGGTCTAGCTACAGAGAGGCACCCACTAATTATGAGAGGGGAGTGGCGCATTCTGAAAAAGGTTAATCTAAAGCAACTATTTCATTCGTATTCATTGTGGTCGCAATAAACGGGAAAATACATTAAAAACAATAAACAAAGATCCATTTGTTTGCAGTTAACCTCAAAGTTGCACAGTTAGCTATCTGTCTGCTCATTACGGGTATCAAAACTCGATTTCTAGCATTGTAAGTCCGCAGATGTTCCGTTGTGCTACAAGAGAGGGAACACGAATAAATGAATACCAATAAACATAGAAATAAAGAGACGGAGAGTCAGCATACCCACAGAGGACGATACAACGCTAAAAGCCGTGGTTCGATACCCGTGGTGGGTAGAGCACAGATAGCCCATTGTATAGCTTTGTGCTTAATTCTAAACAAACAAACCTTCTCGAGAAAGTTTTTATTTTCTTTTAATCTATTATTGCTCCCCAGTGGATCAGCGGTATGTCTGCGGACTTACACGCTAAAATCCGGGTTTCGATACCCGTGGTGGGCAGAGCACAGATAGCCCATTGTGTAGCTTTGTGCTTAATTCAAAACAAAACAAAAGCTATTGTTATTAGTAGTAGGCCCTCCAGCGAATGAAGTGATCACCTATCGTCTAGTGATGACCGTAAATTAAATGTATATTGTCAACTGACCGTACAATTTCTCACAAACAAATGCATTTATATAAAAATCATCTAATTCAGGTAGTCTTAATGATTTTCCATCCATTGGTTTTAAAGCAACTGTAAATTACCAGTTGCATTTACTTTTACGAACACGTAAATAAAAAGTCTCTAGGGTACATGAAACTTAACAGACGTGAAAGAGCTTCAGTGTTTTCGGACCTGCTTCTTGTTATCAGTTTAACAGTTAAACTAGAAAAAAAACGAAACAAAAATTTCATGGTGGAAACTTTTATCGGTTAAAAAGAATAATCAAATAGCGCTATTGTCGTCCAGCTTTTTTATCGGAGGCTCATTTGTTTGTGATGGAAAACGAGCGAACCACAAACCAAAGTGCTCACCTACGAGTTGAATGTTTAATTTTAAGGCCATGAACGTTCTGTTTAATCAGGAAATTTAACAAAATAATTACTTTTAGAAGCAAGAATCGGACAACCAGAAATTCCTGTTTTAATTGGAACTACGGCTGCGCCAATGTAAAGCCTTGGTAAATCTGGCAGATAGTAATATCCTTGGCCAAAACAAAGATACTTGGAACAAAACTTTTCTCCATGTGGTTTGGTAAGTTTAGTCAAAACACTTCAGTGGACATTGCTTTGGCGCCCACAGGCCAATCTGATAAACAAGTTTACCACGAATGTCGTTCTGTCGTTTTAGGTAAGCAAGTGTTGTGCCCTTCTTGGTTTCAGCTCTCCTGTGGTTTCCACAGCTATATAATACTTCTCTGCTGTTGGTGTGGCAGTCCATGGAGATAAGTTACTTTGGTCGCGCTGAAAATTCCAGTAGATAACTCTGCACTTATAACCTATTCCATTTCTTACATGTAGTGCAGTTTGTGCAATCGTCAAATTTATGGTGCGTTTCATGTTTAGACACGACCTTGATTAATGCTTTAGAAACACTCGCGTCAAACGTTAACGTAGAATATTTTGTAAGAATAACGAAACATAAGTTAGCAGTTGTGATGTCTGATGATTAGGGAAACATAAATGTTACCACTTCCAATGATAACACAAAACTGAAATCTGTGAGCTTTAATTACACAAGATCCTTGAATTACCTTTCATAAAAAAGTTTAAAACTGGGTCAGTGTTTACCATAATATTTCGTATATCCTTCAGAAACGTTTAACATTGTTGTTGTGTTCATCAAAATATTTAGTATATCCTTTGGAAAAGTTTAACATTGTTGTGGTGTTTATCTAAATGTTTGGTATGTCCTTCAGAAAAGTTTAACATTGTTGTGGTGTTTATCTAAATGTTTGGTATGTCCTTCAGAAAAGTTTAACATTGTTGTGGTGTTTATCTAAATGTTTGGTATGTCCTTCAGAAAAGTTTAACATTGTTGTGGTGTTTATCTAAATGTTTGGTATGTCCTTCAGAAAAGTTTAACATTGTTGTGGTGTTTATCTAAATGTTTGGTATGTCCTTCAGAAAAGTTTAACATTGTTGCGGTATTTATCAAAACATTTAGTGTGTCCTTCAGAAAATTTAACATTGTTGCGGTATTTATCAAAACATTTAGTATGTCCTTCAGAAAAGTTTAACATTGTTGCGATATTTATCAAAATGTTTGGTATATCCTACGCATATATTTAACATTGTTACACGGTGTTTATCAACATATTTAGTACATCCTTTAGAAAGATTAAGTTTCGTATGTTTATTAAAATATTTACTATATCAAATGCATATGTTTTACATTGTTGCGGTGTTTTTCAAAATATCTATTTACATCCTTTAGAAAATTTAACATTGTTGCGATGTTTATCAAAATATTTAATATATAATTTAGAAAAGTTTAACATTGTTGCGGTATTTATCAAAATATTTAGTATATCCTTTAGAAAAGTTTAACATTGTTGTGGTGTTAATCAAACTATTTGGTATATCCCACAGAAAAGTTTAACATTGTTGTGGTGTTAATCAAACTATTTGGTATATCCCACAGAAAAGTTTAACATTGTTGTGGTGTTAATCAAACTATTTGGTATATCCCACAGAAAAGTTTAACATTGTTGTGGTGTTAATCAAACTATTTGGTATATTCCACAGAAAAGTTTAACATTGTTGTGGTGTTAATCAAACTATTTGGTATATCCCACAGAAAAGTTTAACATTGTTGTGGTGTTAATCAAACTATTTGGTATATCCCACAGAAAAGTTTAACATTGTTGTGGTGTTAATCAAACTATTTGGTATATTCCACAGAAAAGTTTAACATTGTTGTGGTGTTAATCAAACTATTTGGTATATCCCACAGAAAAGTTTAACATTGTTGTGGTGTTAATCAAACTATTTGGTATATCCCACAGAAAAGTTTAACATTGTTGTGGTGTTAATCAAACTATTTGGTATATCCCACAGAAAAGTTTAACATTGTTGTGGTGTTAATCAAACTATTTGGTATATTCCACAGAAAAGTTTAACATTGTTGTGGTGTTAATCAAACTATTTGGTATATCCCACAGAAAAGTTTAACATTGCTGGGGTGTTTATCAAAATATCCATAAAGATGAATGTAGCTAACACTTTGTTATTTTCAGTATCCATATAAACACAGCAGTTTAACCATTGTTATATTCACTCATCATACGAGCACACGATTTAAATATTTCTGTTTTTGTGCTTACGAAAACTTGTTAGGTCATGGTTTTAGTAGTTAGAACAAATGAAAATGTTGACGAATAAATTTACTTAATATTGTTGACTTGTGAATTCTATAAGATTGAATGGTGTTTTGTTTTGATCCTAAGAAAAGAGCTCTTACCAAGTGTGTTTACTATCCAGCCTAGCATGGCTGTGTAATCTATAAGATAGAATGGTGTCCCACTGTTTGATCTGAAAGAGAAAAACTTTTATCATGTATTAATACTGTCCAGTCACAATATGAAATATCACGCCGGTTTCTGTAATCTAAAAACTTGACGTTTACCTATTATGCTGGAAAAACTGGTTCCAAACCAGTTATTTCCATTAATTTCAGTGATCTGGTGGTAATTCCTTCAAAATAAACATCATTAAGGTTAGGAGACAACAAGCGAAATAATAATAGAAGTTCCATGGCCGTAGAAGAGAAACTTTGAACATTTTCTAAGCCACTTTTACTGTCAGATGTGTTTACCTCATTCGATGTGTGTTTAAGCATCAGAAACATATTTCTCAAAAAACGTCTTTATATCTTTCTCTGCAGCATTTGAACCAGACCATTAAGTGTGCTTACAGGGGTTGTGATTATATGAGTATTTCTTAGAATAATCGTATAAACCATGATTTAATTAACTTCTTACTGTATCAGATAAGTAAATATAGACAATATTTATAATGTATATAGGAGACTGGTCAAATATATAGTTTTATCTTTGAAATAGTCGATGGACCATAGTTTATAAATAAAGTAAAATGTCGTAAAGTTACGTAAATCTCTTCATTGTAGGTAAAAAAAAAAATGTAGAAATACATTACGAGCATAAGAGAAAATGATGGGTTGAATTTTTAGTACGAACATTCGAAGGAGGTTTGAAACATCTGGGTTAAATATACAGGTTCTTAGCATGTTAACATTTCCTGACGTTAGGGCAGACGTTTGAATACCTTCTAGGAAGTTAAGAAACATCCATGTCCATCTATATGTTTAATAAAAACAAGTCGTCATTCGGAGCTGGCTTAAACAATTTTGACCAAGTTTTGCAAACGAACTTAGATGGACGTCCCAACGATCAAGTTTAATAGGTTCGAGTGTTGGTAGCCATTTCAATATATTGCCTTAACGTAACGAATGACTTTCATAGGTCCTTTGGCATGCCCTATTGGAATTATAAAATCCCTAAGTTTTCACTTCTATGAGTTTAATAGACATTTACATTTTAACGTTGGCCAGCCACTGTAATTCAACAAGTCTAAACAACTAGTAATATACCAGCCACTCTCATCCAGCAAGACTAAACTAGTAGTGATATACCAGCCACTCTCATCCAGCAAGACTAAACTAGTAGTGATATACCAGCCACTCTCATCCAGCAAGACTAAATTAATAATGGTATACCAGCCACTCTCTACTAGTAAGTACACCCCAGTAGCTATATATCACTCAGGAAATACTAGTAAACCTTTACTGGAAGCATTATACCAGTCTTTCTGTATTATTGACTCTTGATCAGTAATTCTCTACCTGTCATTTTGTACTACTAATTCTGTACTAGTAGTTTCATACTAGTTATTTTGTACCAATTGTTCTATACTAGTTATTTTGTACCAATTGTTCTATACTTGTTATTTTGTACCAATTGTTCTATACTAGTTATTTTGTACTAATTGTTCTATACTTGTTATTTTGTACCAATTGTTCTATACTTGTTATTTCGTACTAATAGTTATATACCAGTTTTTCTGTACTAACAGATCCACACCAATCATTCTGTATTAATTAGTTCTGTAGCATTCTTCTAATAGTTTGACTGTAATCACCTTGTGTCTGTAATGTGTATGTTCACATTAGTGTTTTATACAACTTTCAGATAACTTTCTAATTTTCACCAGTTGTGTGACTCAATGTGTGAATATCACTAACCCAACACCTCTTATTCACCAGTTGTGTGACTCAATGTGTGAATATCACTAACCCAACACATCTTATTCACCAGTTGTGTGACTCAATGTGTGAATATCACTAACCCAACACCTGTTATTCACCAGTTGTGTGACTCAATGTATGAATATCACTAACCCAACTCATCTTATTCACCAGTTGTGTGACTCAATGTGTGAATATCACTAATCCAACACCTCTTATTCACCAGTTGTGTTACTCAATGTGTGAATATCACTAATCCAACACCTGTTATTCACCAGTTGTGTTACTCAATGTGTGAATATCACTAACCCAACACCTCTTATTCACCAGTTGTGTGACTCAATGTGTGAATATCACTAACCCAACACCTGTTATTCACCAGTTGTGTGACTCAATGTATGAATATCAGTAACCCAACACCTCTTATTCACCAGTTGTGTGACTCAATGTATGAATATCAGTAACCCAACACCTCTTATTCACCAGTTGTGTGACTCAATGTGTGAATATCACTAACCCAACACCTCTTATTCACCAGTTGTGTGACTCAATGTGTGAATATCACTAACCCAACACATCTTATTCACCAGTTGTGTGACTCAATGTGTGAATATCACTAACCCAACACCTGTTATTCACCAGTTGTGTGACTCAATGTATGAATATCACTAACCCAACTCATCTTATTCACCAGTTGTGTGACTCAATGTGTGAATATCACTAATCCAACACCTCTTATTCACCAGTTGTGTTACTCAATGTGTGAATATCACTAATCCAACACCTGTTATTCACCAGTTGTGTTACTCAATGTGTGAATATCACTAACCCAACACCTCTTATTCACCAGTTGTGTGACTCAATGTGTGAATATCACTAACCCAACACCTGTTATTCACCAGTTGTGTGACTCAATGTATGAATATCAGTAACCCAACACCTCTTATTCACCAGTTGTGTGACTCAATGTATGAATATCAGTAACCCAACACCTCTTATTCACCAGTTGTGTGACTCAATGTGTGAATATCACTAACCCAACACCTGTTATTCACCAGTTGTGTGACTCAATGTATGAATATCAGTAACCCAACACCTCTTATTTACCAGTTGTGTGACTCAATGTATGAATATCAGTAACCCAACACCTCTTATTCACCAGTTGTGTGACTCAATGTATGAATATCAGTAACCCAACACCTGTTATTCACCAGTTGTGTGACTCAATGTGTGAATATCACTAACCCAACACCTGTTATTCACCAGTTGTGTGACTCAATGTATGAATATCAGTAACCCAACACCTCTTATTCACCAGTTGTGTGACTCAATGTATGAATATCAGTAACCCAACACCTCTTATTCACCAGTTGTGTGACTCAATGTATGAATATCAGTAACCCAACACCTCTTATTCACCAGTTGTGTGACTCAATGTGTGAATATCTCTAACCCAACACCTGTTATTCACCAGTTGTGTGACTCAATGTGTGAATATCTCTAACCCAACACCTGTTATTCACCAGTTGTGTGACTCAATGTGTGAATATCTCTAACCCAACACCTGTTATTCACCAGTTGTGTGACTCAATGTGTGAATATCTCTAACCCAACTCATCTTATTCACCAGTTGTGTGACTCAATGTGTGAATATCACTAATCCAACACCTGTTATTCACCAGTTGTGTTACTCAATGTGTGAATATCACTAACCCAACACCTGTTATTCACCAGTTGTGTTACTCAATGTGTGAATATCACTAACCTAACACCTCTTATTCACCAGTTGTGTGACTCAATGTGTGAATATCACTAACCCAACACCTGTTATTCACCAGTTGTGTGACTCAATGTATGAATATCAGTAACCCAACACCTGTTATTCACCAGTTGTGTGACTCAATGTGTGAATATCTCTAACCCAACACCTGTTATTCACCAGTTGTGTGACTCAATGTGTGAATATCTCTAACCCAACACCTGTTATTCACCAGTTGTGTGACTCAATGTGTGAATATCTCTAACCCAACACCTCTTAGTTGGGTTCCAAGCTCTTTCAATGTAAACCAAGAGTTTGATTTAATAGTTTTTGATTTTTTAAGAACGGCCAGGTGGGTTAAAGCACTTGATTCGTAATATGAAAATTGCGGGTTCAAATCCCTGTCAGACCAAACATGCTCACCTTTTCAGCCGTAGTGGCGTTATAATGTTACAGTAAATCCCACTTTTCGTTTGTAAAAAAGTAACCTAATAGTTGGCGGTGGGTGGTGATGACTAGTTGTCTTTCCTCTAGTCTTACACTCCTAAATTAGGGACGGCTAGCGCAGATAGTCCTCATATAGCTTTGCGCGAAATTTAAAACAAACAAACAAACTTATGAGAACTGTTTCCCGCCCAGCATGGCCAAGAAGTTAGGGGTCTCGACTCGGAATGCGAGTACTGTGGGTTCTAATTCTCGTCACATCAAATATGCTCCCATCTTACAGCCGTGGGGGCGTTATAAACCACGGTCAATCCCACTATTCGTTGGTAAAAGAGTCGCCTATGAGTTGGCGGTGGGTGATGATGACTAACTGCCCTCCCTTTAGTCTTACAATGTTAAATTAGGGTCGGCTAGTGCAGAGAGCCCTCGAGTATCTTTGTGCGAAATTCAAAAACATCGAAAACAATAACTGCGTGCCAACTATTACATACCAATAACTTACACGGTGAGATTACTTACAAACTTTGTACACTGAATATGTACCTAAAATGTATATCACTGGGCCTGTATGAGTGCACTATTACCTACGAGTTTGTTGCACCTGTTTGTTTGCACCAGAATGTTTGCACCATCACATTTCCTAACACATTTTTTATGTGCAAAAACGGCTCGTTTGGGTTCAGAAAATATTTTAAATAGCCTTACTTATACAACAACTTAAACCCAAAATAAACCAATATAAAGGAACGCCATTATACCTATATTAATATTATAGATAAAATTATATATTCAAACATCTAACCCCGCCCTCTACATTGCGACACTCAGTTATACAACCCCCTTCCAAACATGTGGTCAGCTTCCGGTCAGTTACCTCTTTCTTTGTGAACCTGGCGATGACCGAAGAAGGTCGAAACGTTGTTCGCTCTTCTATTTAAAATATTTTCTGAACCCAAAAGAGACGTTTTTTGCATATAAAATTCTCAACAAGTGGGTTTCTTGACGTCACTGATTCCTAACACACTGTTTATTCACCATTTCTTCTTCCGAGCTTCTACGTTGTTAATTAGAGCAATTATTGCTCACGTGTTGTAACGGGTTACTTACACTGTGTAACTGATCAATCAGGCGGGAAAGTCTCCAAAGTGCGACGTTTTTAAAGTCGGGTTATAAGCACGTGTTAGTTTGTAATAAATTACTGGTAATACTCACAATAAGATAAGAATTTGCCAGATAAGCTTTATATATATAAACATAAATCAATTTACAACTACCATAATCTTAAGTGTTAAAAACAGATAATATTCGAAGGACTTTTTTAGTTTTTTATGTTATCTGACTGTTGCCAAAGCTGTTGTCGTTTGCTGAGTGACAGCCGTTTTTAAAATATTAGGCTTAAGACCACGAAATGTTTAATTAAGTAATATTAGATATTAAACAGTGATATCGACCAATCTGGAAGTAATTTATGTTCCGTAATGAACTTGTATTCTGCGAGACCAACTAGAAGTACATCTCTTTGTCCAGAAAATATCGAATAACGTAGTGAATAACATACGTCGAAAGAAGGTGGCACGCACATCTACAAATAAACATATACATACACTGAAAGAACCAGGCATGGACAGTTGTCAGCGTGATCAATCCGCGAATCAGAAGAGCCGTGTTCGTGTTGAGTTTTTTTTCGTTATTTGGGGCAGAGAGCCCTATTCCACCATTAGATTAAAATTCACGATGATGTTTTGCCCGTAATTTCTTAAACAATACCCCGTCGCGCCAAACATGCTCGTCCTTTCAGCCGTGTGGGTATTATAATGTTACAGTCAATCCCACTATTCGTTGGTAAAAGAGTTGGCTGTGGGTGGTGATGACTAGCTGCCTTTCCTCTAGTCTTATACTGCTAAATTAGGGAGGGCTAGCACAAATAGCCCTCGAGTAGCTTTGTGCAAAATTAAAAACAAGTTATCGATGTTTACAACTCTACAAATCAAGTTTTGATACCTGTGGTAGACGACACACTGTGTAACTTTAAACTGTAAACAAATCAGTTTTTGTTTACTGATATTTAATTATTTCAAATAAAAAAATAAATCACCAATATTTGTGATAACGTAAATAACCACTAGTAGCTTGTAGCTTAAAACTGATAATTTGCGGATAAAACGGAAAAGACATTTTGTGTTTATTACGTGTTACCGGATAACAAACTCATTATGAAGAAATATTAGGTCGTTTTCGTCGAGTTTTGACCGAAGAACAACAGTCAGTAGGTTTTTACGGTTTTGTTTACTAACTTATAATTTTTCGTAATTCAGCAAGCCGTTGTCTCATTTCATGCACGTGGTGACAATTCGTGTCAGTGTCGGGGGTCACTGTCCTGAAAACTGATTCTGAAATCTGTTTGTATTTATATACGTGTATTATTTATCTCTCTCTGCAACATAATTATAGTGTTCGTTTACACGTGTTACTTGAGGTTACATGGCTTCCATCAATGGGCCAGTGAAACTCCTGTCACAAGTGGGTTAGTAGGGCCTCAGTGGAATTCTTTTTCGAAATATTAATGAAATCATAATTGAATGAATTTTATAAGTACGAGGAAAAATGTTTTACAGCAATGAAATAAATACTATATGTAACATTGCAACCTTCCACTCTTGGGTTTTCTTTCGTATGTTGAAGTTTGAAGGTGCTTCGTCAGGTAGCGCTCGCTGTAAGTACGGTTCGGTTTGTTTTGAATTTAGCACAAAGCTATACAAGGGCTAGCCGTCCCTAATTTAGCAGTGTAAAACTAGAGGGAAGGCAGCTAGTCATCACAACCCACCGCCAACTTCTGGGCTACTCTTTTACCAATGAATAGTGGGACTAACCGAAACATTATAACACTCCACGGCTGAAAGGGCGAGCATGTTTGGTGTGACTGGGATTCCAACCAGCGATCGTCAGACTACGAGTTGAATGCCTTATCCACCTAGCCACGACCCTTGATAATGCTCTATCCTGTATAACTATATGCATTTTGAAATACATAACTTAATGTAAACAGTGACCAGTTAGTTTATACATAACTTAATGTGGACAGTGACCAGTTAGTTTATACATAACTTAATGTGGACAGTGACCAGTTAGTTTATACATAACTTAATGTGGACAGTGACCAGTTAGTTTATACATAACTTAATGTGGAAAGTGACCAGTTAGTTTATACATAACGTAATGTGGACAGTGACCAGTTAGTTTACACATAACTTAATGTGAACAGTGACCAGTTAGTGTATACATAACTCAATGTGGACAGTGACCAGTTAGTTTATACATAACTTAATGTGGACAGTGACGAGTTAGTTTAGTTACATCGCTGTTTGCCGCGTCATGATAAATATTATGTTTAAAAATAATAACTGTAAATGAAAGTGTTTTAAGCTTAACTGCAGAAACGAAATGTGTTATTTTTTTTCTAACAAAACTTATTTCGGTCTAGTCTTACACTGCTAAATTAGGGACGGCTGGCACAGATAGCCCTTGAGTAGCTTTGTGCGAAATTCCAAAACAAACAAACAAACTTTGCTTGCATAAACGTATCAATTCTCTTAGCAATAAGTTCTGTGGATAAATACTAGAGAATAACCTCTTCACTTACAGGAAATGAGTGAGCTATTTCTCTTCGAAACGACCCGGCATGATTACGTGGGTTAACTCGTAATCTGAGGGTGGCGGGTTCGCATTCCCGTCACGCCAAACATGCTCGTCCTTTCATCCGTGGGGGCGTTATAATATTACGGTCAAGGTCACTATTCGTTGGTAAAAGAGTAGCCCAAGAGTTGGCGGTGAGTGGTGATGACTAGCTGCCTTCCCTCTAGTCTTACACTGCTAAATTATGGAGGGCTAGCACAGATAGCCCTCGAGTAGCTTTGTGCGAAATTCAAAAACAAAAAACTCTTCGAAATAAGCTTTCTATAAGGGGCTAAAACATTCAGTAAACTTAGAATAACTGCTTAATGAAGAGATACTTTTCTGTTTTTAATTAAACATAAAGCTACGCAATGGGCTATCTGGGATCTGCTCACTACGGGTATAGAAACCCGGTTTCTTGCGATGTGAGCCCGAAGACATACCGCTGTGTCACTAGAGGTATGAAGGGATATAATAAATATCTTCCAGTTTAAGACTTTAACAAAGGTTTGTGGCTATTCTATATATTCACACATATACATGTTCTATATACGTATAAACACACCATTAGATTAATATTGACTTATCTTCCGTTACCTGAGAGACGATTCCATGTGAATTTGTGCAGAATGCTGCCTCAGCAATTTTAAATTTCACTTGCTGTCTGTTTGGTCTGATATTTAATAACTATATTAGTTGATGTTTCGCAAAAACGTCATAAACCTTAAACTAAAACGTCTTTGTGGTTTAGACTGTATTGTATCGAGTAAAGAGATCAAATCCCAAATTTTAGAGCTATAAGTTCTCGAGCTTGTCGCCTACTTCACCGATGCATGTGTGCGCGGGAACTAGAGAATTTTTATGTTTTTTAGTGCGGTGTTACACAAAAGTAACATAACTCAGCTATATGCAATGGCTTTTTAAGTTGTTGTTATAATTTTTGGACTCCGTGAAGAAAATTCACGATACAGTGGTTTGCTGCTGCCATCTAGTGGAAATCAATTACAATTCTTCAACAATAATAACTGCAACTTGTTTGTTTCTTTTTAAATTTCGCGCACAGGTACCTCGAGGGCTTTCTGCCTTAGGCGTACCTAATTTAGCAGTTTATGATTAGAGGAAAGGCAGCTAGTCATTACCACCCACCGCCAACTCTTGGGCTACTCTTATCAATGAATATTGGGATAGACCGTCACATTGTATCGCTCCCACAGCTGAAAGAGCGAGCATGTTTGGTGTACTTTTATCAATGAATATTGGGATTGACCATCACATTGTATCGCTCCCACAGCTGAAAGAGCGAGCATGTTTGGTGTACTTTTATCAATGAATATTGGGATTGACCATTACATTGTATCGCTCCCACAGCTGAAAGAGCGAGCATGTTTGATGTGAGGTGGATTCGAACTCGCGACCCTCGAATTACGAGTCGTTTGCCTTAACTATCTGGCCACGCCGAGCCTTGCTGCTACTTCTGAAAATTAATGCTAACACCTCAACCTAAATTGTATTAAGAATATTTTAGCTACTTAGAAATATCACCTACATGGCTACAATTCAGAAGTTTTTATGTTTGATAATCCAACAAAGTGTCATAACAAAATGAAGTTACACAGTGATATTTGTATTGAACTCCTAATATGACCACAACATTTGTTTATTAATCTCACTCGAAAGATTTATATTTAGTGTTAACCAAAAATATATGTTGTACACTTTTTTGTTTTTCATTTAACAAAATATGTTATTCTCATGAAGAAATATATGAAATAATTTCGTAATTTCTCCTACAAAACTATGTCACGTAATTTGGAAAACAGACAATTCATAATTCTCTATCTTTTCGTTTTCTTCTTAAAGTTAGGAGAATTTATCCGTTATTCTTTGTGATTTATTTAAAAAACGAAGAAAAGGAAGACACAGGTGTCGCCTGTGTGTGTTTAATTAAAAAGCACGTGTTATGTAGCGACGTGAAATCGAACCCCCCCCCCTCAGAAACTCTTCGTTGGATTATTTTATCACAAAATAACGCGAAGTTTAACTTGTTATAGCGTCAAGATCCGGGATTCGATTACACGTGTACATATGCTGTGGATGGAGTGCAGATAGCTCGCCATGAAGCTTTGCGTTACTACGACATAAAGAGTGTGATAAATTGTAATAAAACATCTGCCTGGCTGAACGTGGCGATGAGATAATGTGTTAGAGATGTGTCGTAATAAGATTACTGTATGAAGACGAGAGCGAGCCATTACGTCAGAGATATACTGTTAAAAAATGGCTCCCTGAACAAAAATGAAATGCGTAACTGCACTCGACATTTTTTTTTCTATTATATCTACCTTTCTTTCCAACAAACAAACAATAGAAAACAAATAGGCTCAGTGGATTACAGATATGAAGTAATAAGATGTTTATCTTTCTGAATAATAAGATGGTGAGTATACGTATGGTATATGAGTGAGTCATTACATTATAGACATGTTGTAATAAGACATTCACCTGTCTCAACTATGAGACAGTGAGTCATTACATGATAGGCATGTTATAATAAAACAACCATCTGTCTTAACTATAAAACAGTGAGTCATTACGTTATAGGCATGTCATATTAAGACACCCATCAGTCTCAACTATAAAACAGTGAGTCATTACATTAATGACATGTTATAATAAGGCATTCACCTATTTTAACTATAAAACAGTGAGTCATTACGTTATAGGCATGTCATAATAAGACACCCATCAGTCTCAACTATAAAACAGTGAGTCATTTCATTATAAACATGTTATAATAAGGCACCCACCTGTTTTAACTATAAAACAGTGAGTCATTACGTTATAGGCATGTCATAATAAGACACCCATCAGTCTCAACTGTAAAACAGTGAGTCATTACATTATAGACATGTTATAATAAGGGACCCACCTGTTTTAACTATAAAACAGTGAGTCATTACGTTATAGGCATGTCATAATAAGACACCCATCAGTCTCAACTATAAAACAGTGAGTCATTACATTATAGACATGTTATAATAAGGGACCCACCTGTTTTAACTATAAAACAGTGAGTCATTACATTATAGACATGTTATAATAAGGCACCCACCTGTTTTAACTATAAAACAGTGAGTCATTACATTATAGACATGTTATAATAAGGCACCCACCTGTTTTAACTATAAAACAGTGAGTCATTACGTTATAGGCATGTCATAATAAGACACCCATCGGTCTCAACTGTAAAACAGTGAGTCATTTCATTATAAACATGCTACAATAAAACATCAGATTTACAATAGGTAATACAAATAAGTAGGCTTTCTAAATATCGTTTGTAACTTACTTAAAGAAATTAAAACTGATAATTAAATTGATAGGTTGGAAATATTAGATCAACCAATAGATCTGTATTATAGCAGTCCTATAAATGTGGGTCATAGTTCCACGGGTTTACTAGTATGTTATAATAAGATGTTTGTCTCGATAACACAAGAAATAAATAAATTAGAGATAAACATTAATAAAGTATCCGTCCATCTCAGTTTGCAAGATATAGTAATACGTAACTGCTGCACAACCTTTTGGCATTCATTATTCCAAAAGTTACAGAATTTAAGCTTCGTTAACAATTTCCGAAATGTCTTTATTTACAAGATATCCAGTGCTACAGTCTCTAAGCAGCCACTTCAATACTTTTCCTGTCAAGTAAGATAAATGTTTAAATATCAAACAATCATGTTTTCAGAATGAGATAGAAGTCTTCATAATGTCGGTATGAGGTAAAAGTGTCCCTCCTCCTTGAGGAGCCACTCAGTGGCTCAACTGTAAGTCGGAGAGCCTGTAACTATAAAAACTCTGGTTTCGATACCCGCGTTAGGAAGATCACACCTTATTCAGCTTTATGATATATGAATATATTATTTTTTTTGTATATAATGTGTTTTTTTACCATTTTTATTTATATAAAAATGTTCTTGTAGTTTGTTTTAATGAAGTTTCATCATGGAAGCACCGGTCCAGACAAGTGTAAGGGACTTTTGTTCTCACGTGACCTCGTGTACTTGCTCTCTTTCTCTGCATTATTCACATCAGATGTCAGCCACTCTTTCAATAAAAATGTAAATGCGTCCTTTTTGTTGCCAGAGTTGAAGACAGAGGTTTGTCCAGGCAGCGAATATGAAGAAAGTGTCACAGGTTACGTGATAGTGACAGACAGAAAAATAAACTTTTTTTTTAATCAGAAAATATATTTTTCTAGTATATACTGTTTTATTTTCTAACTACAACAATTTTTTTTAGTTTTTTTTTGTTTTAGATCTGCGGTTGTTTGTCTTAAAAGCAGAAAAACGTCAGTTCTACGCATTATATTAATAGACAGCCAGGGTTTGTGGTGAGCGTTTACGTAAATAGTCACCATGTTTGTTTTTTGTTGTTGTTGCTGTTACACAACTAAATAAAGAAAGTTTCACTTAACTTCAAACGTATGCAGTTTGTTTATTTCTCGCTCATCGTAAAATTCTGTCAAATTTACAAACTCGATAAACTCCTGTTGGAACCTCCTGTTATTGGCGAACCTGGCCTACGCTAATGCAGAAATCATTGCATCTTAACACACAACAGCTTTTGTTTTGCTTAACAACAAACAACCAAACACTCTTGAATGACGAACAAATACTAACACGTGGTTAAAAAATAAATATTCACACGTGGTTGAAAAATAAATATTCACCGGCTTTTATGGAAGAATTTTTGTATTTTAGTTGATGACTAAGAAAATATATTTATTCACAAGGAAATCATTAGGCTAAGGGCTATAACATCCTTGCCTTCAGGTCAACTTTAAGTACTAATCTGAACAGAAGGACGTTCCTCATTAGTCTAGAAGATTCTACTATATTTACATAAGAAAAGGACCCCTATAGAACATACAGTATTACCGTCACAACTCTCGTTTTTTTTTAAGTTCGTAATATTTCTACTTTAGAACATTAATTGGAAGTAAACACCAACACCTATAATGTTCTTTTCCAACTTTCTCAAATATGAATCTAATACAGCACAAGGTATATGTAAACTGCACGAATACAAGAAATATTTCTTCACACGTTGAAAGAATGTATTTTCATTTATTCAACGCAAAGATCAAATAAACAAATATAATGATATGTAAGAAAAAAACATTTTTTTTTTTATTCCAAGAAACCAATTAGGTATTCATCGCCATTTTGTATGCTCAAGGAGTTCCTTCTAAGATAAAGAAATGAACGATCGTAAAATATTTACGAGACAATATTTCTCTCTGAAATAAACACGTACTGATAAAAGATAACGAAATATAAATAATTCTGCTAACACAAGATTAGTCTGTTTGAAATTTCCTAACCAAACGTAATACTCATTTACCAATCTGTGAAGGATGGTTGGCTGAGTTGACCAAAGACGTCTTGATAGGAACCGAATCCACGATAGTTCTACTAAAAGTGAAATGGCCAACCACTAAGCGAAGGACGTTTGAAGAATATTAGAGAGACGCGTATGTTTTACACGAAATATTTCAGAAATGTAAGTTTTTACTAATAAAAATAGAATACTAATGATGTCGTGTCGTTTTATAAGAAACTCAAGTTGGTTTAATTTCGTATATTTTGAAGTTTGAGCAAAACTACACACTAGCTATTTGCTCTAGCGGTCCCTAATTTCGTGGTGATAACAGACGAGAGGGAAGACAACAAGTTAACAGCAATCCGCTGATAACTCTTGGGCAACTTTTTTTTATCACCTAATGGTAGATTGACCGTTACACGTTCGATCACGAGGATTCGAACCCGCAATCCTCGTATTGCAAGTTGAGTACTGTCATATATAAAATACAGTTTAATGTAGTATTATTAAGTAAACAATGTGATGACGAACATTGATACTTTATCGATTGCTATACAAGTTCGTTTATATGTAATTTAATATTAGGAAAAACAGGTAAATTGTAATTGTTAGAAATAGTATACTGATAACGATCAAAATGTGTATCGGCATCCAGGTAGTTGGAAAATTGACAACTATAATTCCTGTTCTATGTTTAAATCATGTAATTATAACATGTTTGGTCAGTTTTATTTGTGTATTTGTTTGTTTGTTTTTAATTTCGTGCAAAGCTACACGAGGGCTATATGTGCTAGCCGTCCACAATTTAGGAATGTAAGACTAGTAGAAAGCCAGCTAGTCATCATCACTCACCGCCAACTCTTGGGCTACTCTTTTACCAACGTATAGTGGGATTTACCACCACATTATAACGCCCTCACGGCTGAAAGGAAGAGCATGTTTGGTGCGACGAGCATTCGAACCCTCGAATTACGAGTCGAGTGCCTCAACCACGTCGCCATGCCGGGCCAACTCAAGTAGGAAAAAAATCTCCTAAGAAACTGTCTAAACGAGTGATAGTTTATTTTAAAAATAAATCTAACTTGTTTTCCACGATAAACCTAGATTGTATTTTACAGATAAACCTAACTTATTTTCTAAACAATAAATCGACTAGTAATCCGAGGGTCGCGGGTTCCCATCTCCCATCACCCCAAACGTGCTCACCCTTTCAGTCGTGGTGGCGTTATAATGTGACAGTAAATCTCGCTATTCGTTAGTAAAAAAGTAGCCAAAGAATTGGCGGTGGATGGTAATGCTTAGCTGCTTTCTCTCTAGTCTTACACTGCTAAATCAGGGACTGCTAGCACAGATAGCCCTCGAGTAGCTTTGCGCGAAATTTAAAACAAACCAATCAACAATAAATCTAGTTTATTTTCTAGATGTGTCTAACTGATTTTCTAAATATAAAACTCTTATTTTCAAAACTAAGATTAATACGAGCTCTTTCAACAAAATCTAGAAAGTTCTAGTAATTACAACACCGTTTTTGTACAAACACTTGACAAGACGTGAAGTTGTTTGTTTCAGTATTACGCATGAAGCTACCCAAGGATTATCCGCGTATTGTCGCAATTAAACATAAACTAATACTTAGGAAACTAGTTAACATTCATCGCCGACTTTTAGACTTCTTGTGATCGAATAACGTAATTTGACTCTTATAAACAACCCATGGTTTCAAATAGTGGAGCGAGTGTTTTTGCCACAACGAGTCGGGAATCTATAATCCTCTGTTTAATAGTCCAGTCACGGTAGCTACGAAACCACACGCGATCCTAGATAGGAAATACATCAAGATAACGACTTGAATTCTGTCTTCTACGAAATAGACGAAAATGTCTCCTCAAGTTAATTGGTAATATTCTGGCGACTTTTCAAAACGAAGTGAGTCACGTCCTATTTTCTAAGAAAGCTAATTTCTGACGAAACTTTTAATTTTTTTTTTTATTCAAGTTAACTGCTGCTAAATTTTAACTTACCAACCAAAGCACAGGAAAAACAAACAACATATACGCACAATTGAATGAGTCTATAAAGGTAGTTCCTTCGTAGGTAAGCGGTAAGTTTATAAACCTTGAGGTTTATAAATTTGAGGTTCGATTCCTTATGGTAAATAGAGTGCAGATATCCCATTGGGTAGCTTTGCACTACAAAAACAACAGCAACAATAAAAGGAAATCAATGAATAATTTTATACGGCCCGGCATGACTAGGTGGGTTAAGGCGTTCGACTCGTATTCTGAGGGTCGCGGGTTCAAATCCCCGTTCGCACCAAGCATGCTCGACCTTTTAGCTGTGGGGGTGTTATAATGATACGGTCAATCCCACTATTTGTTGGTAAAAGAGTAGCCCAAGAGTTGGCGGTGGGTGGTGATGACTAGCTGCCTTCTCTCTAGTCTTACACTGCTAAATTTGGGACGGCTAGCGGTGATAGTCCTCGTGCAGCTTTGCGCGAAATTCAAAAACAAACAAACAACAATAAAACGAAAACAATGAACAATTTTCCAAGAAAAAAAATCGTCTACGTGATTATCGTAATTCTGTAACTTTGCTGGATTTGTTCTCGGAAACAAAAAATATTACAAAATAGCGTTAACTGTTTTTATAAAATGATTACGAGTGCGACGAAACATACTCTTATCACGAAAGTTCTTTTTAATACCCGTTCTTTATCAAGAGTACATTCAAAAACAATAACTCTCTTCAGAAAAATCGCTGATTAACACACCACATCGTTTCATGAGATATGCTTATCATTACACGTAACACTAAAGTTAGGGATAAGGGGGAAAAAAAAAAGAAGCCAGTCTTTATATAAGCTAAAAAATCAATAGATTTCTTAAAAAGAGAACAGCTTTGTATGAGTTGTCATTTTATATCTTTGAGAAGAAACTTTTAAAAAAATAAACACAACATCAAAGTTTAAGGAGGGACCCAAAACACAGACTGATCTTTAATGAGCTTAACACGTGTTGGTTGAGAATGTCTCGCTCACAGCGAACGTGATAGAAGTTGCATATGCACTCTGTACTTTCGGCGTCTGTTGTTACACGATCCTGATGTCTTAAAAGCAGAACCATCCAAACATCAAAATACCTGTTGAAAAAATGGGTTTGTAAGTCAACCTGTTAATTGCGGGGGCGTATTTGTTTAACTTAGGGGTTCGTAATACTGCTTGTGTTAGACATACGTTAACTAAGACGTAAATGAGAGCATCATAAATGGTTTTATTTATCAAACGTAACATGAAACTTGTATACGAGATTCACTCATGACGTCACTACATCCACGAAGAGTTGTTGTTGTTGTTTTGAATTAAGCACGAAGCAACACAATGGGCTATCTGTGCTCTGCCCACCACGGGTATTGAAACCCGGATTTTAGCGTGTAAGTCCGCAGACATACCGCTGAGCCACTGGGGGGCTCCACGAAGGGATAAACAGTATTTTAGCAATGTACAGCTTCGATAATTACTGTGTTCGTGGAAGAATGGATAAAAAGAAATAACAGGGTGGCCCGTAAGTCCCTACCCATCCATATATCTTATGTATCTGTGTGATGTCCCTCATTCTCGCTACATAATATTATCCGACGCCATGTTCTGTGAGACATTTTCCTCAACGTAGCAGGGGTTATTGTTCCAAATGCCGCGGTAACAGTTGCCTTCAACGCGTCATTTATAATACATGCATATTTGAATATAATAACATAAGGATGGGTGGGGACTTACAAGCCACCCTTTAGAATATGTCAATACATCAACAACCACTTTCAAATCCACGTATAATTAAACACAAATACATCATTGTAACAACATTTCCACTGCTAAAACAATAAGAATACACCCACCGACAGAATGATGTGTATACAACCCCAGCGAAAAACAATGTGTTTCATAACCCCTCCCCCACGTTACAGAACGATGTGTACAGAACTCCACTGACCTAACAATGTTTCTATCTCCCCCTATAGTCAGAAAACTGTGTATACATATCTATTGTTAAACTTCTGTGTGATTAGTAACATGTATAACCTGTTAGCTCATTAACCGAATTGTGACAGGTTAATCGAACTTTTTTACTTCCATTCATCATATACACAATCCATGTTAGATCTGGTTTACTTTCTTAAAGAATTCCTCAATTTTTTTTCAAGGTAACTTCCAGTTTGCTTGATTATTAAAATAAATAGCAAACGTAATTTGCATATGGAGCATATTAAAACCAGTTTCAATTTTTGAACCAACATTTAAAATCAAATCTTATCAAATGAAAGCGACCCCTATACATTAATCTCTACTTTTTTTGTTGCTTACGGCCCGACATGGCCAAGCGTGTTAAGGCGTGCGACTCGTAATCATAGGGTCGCAGGTTCGCATCCCGGTCGCGCCAAACATGCTCGCCCTTTCAGCTGTTGGGGCGTTATAATGTTACGATCAATCCCACTATTCGTTGGTGAAAAAGTAGCCCAAGAGTTGGCGGTGGGTGGTGATGACTAGCTGCCTTCTCTCTAGTCTTACACTGCTAAATTAGGGACGGCTAGTGCAAATAGCCCTCGAGTAGCTTTGAGCGAAATTCCAAAAACAAACAAACAAAAAATTTCTTGCTTACAACACATCAATTAATGTTATTTAAAGTCTTTGTATGTTACAGGTTATGGTATAATAACACTATGTAACACACATTTTGTTCCTGTACAGCATGTGTTATTTTTTAATTGCTTATGTTGTAAAGATACACAAAATGGTCACTATTCCCTCGAAACTTTGATTTTGTGACCTTCATAATGAAATTTAGAAATTAACCTATTTTCTACGTAAAAAACGGGCACATTTTTTCATTTTCTTTCACATAAGGTCTGAATAAAACAACATATGAATCAAGATTTACATGTATTTATGCTAAAGTTATACAAAGTGAGTAGTTTTTCGAGATTTGCAACTATAATGCAAATCACTTTCACATATCAGCCCAAAAATATCGTCTCTCATAATGTTTTCGTTATACAGCTCCCAGGTCACAAAAGCAAAGTTTGAAGAGAAAAATAGGTCTTCTTCCATTTACTTTAGGCATAACCAACTAGGATATAACACTTTCTGCTAGGGAAAAAGAAAAAGTAACACTTTTGTTACATAGTTTTATAAGGTTTTGGTTTGTTTGTTTTGAACTTCGTGCTAAGCTACTCGAGGGCGTTAGCCATCCCTAATTTAGCAGTGTAAGACTAGAGGGAAGGCAGCTAGTCATCATCACCCACCGCCAACTCTTGAGCTACTCTTTTACCAACGAATAGTGGGATTGACCATCACAATATAACGCAACCACGGCTGAAAGGCCGAGCATGTTTGATGTGACAAGGATTCAAACCCGCAACCCCCAGATTAAGAGTCGAGTGCCTGAACCACCTGGCTATGCCGGGCCTATTATAAGACGAGGAAATAACTTAAATTTGCATATTTATATACATCTTTGAAAGCATGAAGTTATGCCGTCTGCCTGAGCGTTTTGTTCATATGTGCTTGTTCGTCTGATTTTTTGTATACATACAATAAGAGACAGTGAAAGACTATAAAATAAACATAATGTTCATATACAATAATATATTTTTTCCTATTTTTATATGAATATCTGTCGTATTTTAGGCCTTGCAAGACACACTATTTTTTTAAATAAATATTTTGAAAAATCCCCATTCGTCTTCCAAGACAAAAGTGATTGGTTAAGACAAGAAGTTAGTTTAGGGTGAAGTCAAAACGACCTATCATATAGATCGTAAACTCGTTATTTATCAATTACATGTGTTTTCAATCACATAAAACATTCAGTTGAACTAATATTGTCGATATACTGTGAACTAATATGGTGATTTTACTCAGTGGGTTTATAAAAAGTCAAGTCTGCATAAAGTGTTGGTTGGTGAGTCAAAATATTTTTTCTTTGTGTTGTCTTTTCAAATTAAGTCCGTCTTACACGATGCATCATCCAACTTACAAGATGTAATTACATCAAATGAAGAATTTTAGAATCCAGTGTTTACGTATGTTGGAACCATTAGAGAAAAATGCTGATTTATCTAACGCTATATTTATTCGTGCCATGAATAGTATGAAATATTCATTAGCGTCATACATATGGTGTACAGAAGATAAAATATTGTGTTACTTGTGGCATTCTATCGAGCAAAGTTGTTTTAAGCATCGTGTCGGGTTTGCCGGTTACTTAGATGGATTATTTGTTTCGAAATTTCGCGTATAACTGCGCGAGGGTTATCCGCGCTGGTCACTAATGTAGCTGTGTAAAACTAGAAAGAAGGCACCCACCACCAACTGTTGGACTACTCTTTTACCAACGAATAATGGGATTGACTGTCATATTATAACTCCCCCACGGCTAAAAGGGCGAGCATGTTTGGTGTGACGGTTAATTCGAACCCACGACCCTACGATTACGAGTCTAGTGCCTTAACCACCTGGCCATGCCGGGTAGTAGTTAAAGACAATACACTTTTATGACACATGTGCAATGTGGTTTTACATTTTAGAGGTTTCACCACTTTACGATAAGCTCTCCGATCCCTAACTACACTTAGTTTATTTTTTATTTCCACGTTTTCGAAAGAATACTTCAAATAAGTTAAGTGTATTTTTCCTCCATCTTCATATTTGCTCGCTTCTAGCTCCTTTCAAGCAAGCGTCATAGACTCATCCTTCGTGTTCACTCTAATGTGTAGACCACAACCCCAACAAAAGACAGAGCTTTACTGTGTTTCTCGTGCACGCGTACATCTCGCAAACCGGAATTACACCAAATAATATGCTGTATATAGTAAAGTAGCATCGGAAGTGAAAGTTTCTGCAAACGGAAGTAGCGACTTATAAGAAAATGTTGTCAGGAGCTAAAAAACGCAAACTACGTTTCGAATATCCCTTCACTCTACAAACCTAATCAATTAATTAATTAATAATTATAATCAGTTAGCAAAGTTGTTGCCGGATTATTCGCGATTAACACAAAATATCTAAACTCTAACGGTGAATCGTTTAATCATGGAGTCCCTACTGTACTGTCAGAACGATGTGTATACCTTTACTGTCAAACTAATGTGTACACACACACACCTCTACTGGCAAAACAACGTTGTTACATTTCTACTAACAAAATAATGTGTACACATATCTATTTTCAGAACGATGTGTTTGTATTTCCATTGTCATTATAATGTGTACACATTTTTACCACTGTCAGAATAATGTGTACACATTTTTATTGTCAGAACGATGTCCATGTATTTCCACTGTCAGAATAATGTGTACACATTTTTATTGTCAGAACAACGTGTATGTATTTCCATTGACAGAATAATGTGTAAACATTTTTATTGTCAGAACAACGTGTATGTATTTCCATTGACAGAATAATGTGTACACATTTTTACTGTCAGAACAACGTGTATGTATTTCCATTGACAGAATAATGTGTACACATTTTTACTGTCAGAACAACGTGTATGTATTTCCATTGACAGAATAATGTGTACACATTTTTACTGTCAGAACAACGTGTATGTATTTCCACTGTAAAAATAGCGTGTACACGTCTCCTCCCGCACTAGTTTCATTTTGGGTATTATTTTGTACCACATGCTACACAATCTTAAACTCACATTTTCATATTTTGATCCCTGTTTTACTTTCATTTGTTTTATTGTGATGTTTAATTGTTTTATAATTTTGCACAATAAAAAAATTTAACCTAAAGAAGTACTTTGGAATAACGCGCCTATTAATTTTTTTTCATTCCGAACTATGAATCTCTCCCTCTGTTTTCGATATTATGTAATTAATTTGATGTTAGAAAAAATTCTTAAACTTTCAAAAAATATTTTAGGAAATACGATTTTCAAAAGTAAATTTAATGAACATTTCAGAAGCTAATGTAAGAGATGAAACGTGACTTCAATGATGTAATTACTTTTGGAAGAATTGTCTTACTTCACATGGATGATAAACAAAATTCTAAAACTAGATATTGGCTGTCAACATGTTTCAATCTCGTGTGTAAGATGTCAACATTGTTCAATCTCGTATGTAAGATGTCAACATGGTTCTTTCAAGGGATTCTGTCCTAAACAAACCAGCTGTTGAACTGGTATACCAAATGTAGTCAACATTACACACCATCAACTGTGTGAACTGACTGTCACTCTTGTTTCAGCCATACAGAGAAAAGAGATATGAAATCCACTGTTACATGTAAGGTCAAAGAATCTCTTTCTGATACTAAAAGCTAATAAAAACAACCAGGAACAATATAATGTTGTTGAACAATAATGGGTAAAACAATGCTTTTCCCGTACGTGGATACACTTTAGCAATAGATATGTTCCAGATGCAAAGTAGATACACTTTAGCAATAGATATGTTCCAGACGCAAATTTTCGGAGTTCAGATCTTTCGAGTAGTCGAGAATTGAAAATTTTAACAATTGGTGGTGATGGTTAGGTGCCTTTACTCTCGTCTTACAGTGTTATATTATGGATGGCAAACGCAGACAGCTCTCGTGTAGCTTTGTGCGAAAATTTAAAAAAATCAATTTTAATAGCATATGAAGTATTTATTTTTGTAAAATAATAATCATTAAATTAATTCTAATTTCGTTTGTTATCTCTATTTTTTTCTCCAATACCGCTCTATTAACTATATAGTAAACTTCATGCCTTATAGCTCCAAAGTCAAATATTCGATACCTGCTATTAGCACAGCTCGTGCAGATGTCTCATTATGCAGCTTCGTATTTAAGAATCAGAACAAACACACGAGAACTGCAACTGATTCCTTGCCGTGGTCAGAACCCTGACAGCCCATTTCGTAGCTTTCCAATAAAAAAAATTGTATGGTAAACGTAGCTCATTCCTGATGACTCAACGATAAGGCCCAAAGGAATGGCAGTCAGCCAATAGGATGCAATGCCACAAAGGATTTACCTATCTCTTTGAACCACATAGATCGTCAGGTTTCGGTCACAGTTGAAGAGACAGATTGGTTAAAGGGCATTACTTCTGGAATCTTGGACTTATCAATCTGCAAACCGGCATGCAGTTTAGCCAACAGGTCATGCCCAATTCATTTAAAGAGGAATAACTCCATCAAGTGTAACGAGCAATTATTTAAGGAAGAAACGTTAAAAATTATTCCCTAATAAATACCACACGCTATCTAGAAAATTACTTTTAAATATCAAACTGAATGAACAATTCAAATTTTAAGAGAATATAAACTATGCTTGCATCTAGAATATTAGCATATGCTTCTGAGGAAGATTGTACTCACAATCAATCCGACAGTAAATTAATATTTGTTTTACAGTAATTTACGTTTGTTTTTGGTATATCCCGTCTTCAAGGTCCTCAGAATGTTTTTCCACTCGTAAAATTAGGAAATTAGATTTTTTATTTTGTCGTTGTTGTTTTTGAATTAAGCACAAAGCTACACAATGGGATATCTGTGCTCTGCCCACCACGGGTATCGAAACCCGGATTTTAGCGTGTTGGTCCGCAGACATACCGATGAGCCACTGGAGGGCTTTTAGTTTGTCAAGTAATACATACAGAACAAAAGAAAAAGAAATTCTTGTTCGTTTATAGCAAATAGAAAAGCTTTGATGTACCCATGAAACTACCTTCTGTTTATAACGATTCTTGCCACTCGTGAAATTTGTTTTCGAACATCGAAATGACCAAAATTTATAACTCTAAAAGAATATTAGATTTGTACTCCCATGTGGTACCGACCTCACTTCTTTTCTTGTTCTTGTTGTTTCTATTCACTAAAACATTATAATAGTAAGACATTACAGTATTATTGTACATTATTATTTGAAATGTTACCGTAGCGATATATTCTATAAGCTCTCGAAATCCACAAGTGATAACGATACAAACTGATGGGATAATCGAGTGTAAGGGCTACGTTTAAAATATTCTGATTTGGAAATAAAAATGTTTCGATTATAAGTAATTTGTCCACTTCAGAGACCTCATTAGGAAGAAGCTACAAATGTAACCCAGCCTTGTTATCGAAGTTGTTATTCTTAAACCAGTGTCTCAGAAGATTATGTCCAAATTAATTAAACATAAATTTAAATACAAAATGGAATTCAGTCTAGTTATTTAAGTCGTTATCTGTTAACCCAGTGAACTGTGAGACAAGTACAAATGCTTAACTGACCAAGGTCTTGAACCTTTAGAAGTCTAGAACAACCATATAACGTGGTGAATTACGATACGTCAATGTCCACCTTTCTTGCCCATAGCCTGTAACTTCATCCTTCTTACATAAAAGCATAATTTCTTGTTCGTATCATCCTTACGCTTGAAATAGAATGTATAACAGCACGTGCAACATAAATAGAAAGAGATATATAATATTTTCACATTTACCGTGGAGGTAAAGTTTGTTAAGATTAATATATGCTTCTTAAACACACAATACACGGTCTGAAAGTTACGAAATCCAAACACACAGCTTGTTTTAAAATGTCACCTCAAACAGTTGTCCAGACTGAGACTCGTCCAATTTCTTCATTCTTTAAAAAATATTTGATAAGAATGTTTTGCATATCGGACTAAAAATGATTATAAAAACTACCAGCAATTCACTGGATAAAAACACTGGAAACAAGAAGAAACCATACTGTCAAGGCACGCATAACAGAGGCACAAGTCAGTCGAGCCTAAAGGAAAATTGGTAATAAAAGGCATTAAGTGGTTTAGTGGTCAGCATGTTGGTCTGAGTTTCGAGGAATCCATGGTTTGGAAAAATTTTCCACATATTTTAAGTGTGAAATCACTACTTACAAACAGTGGTTCAGAGAACCAAACAAAGAGTTTATGCTCACTGTCATCTTTTGTGTATCATTTAAGGTTAGAGATGATGGTACCAAATCATACTTTCTTTACTTTCGCTGTTTAGTCCACGCTCGCATGAGAAACCCTCCAACCTAAACTTTCCCAATCTTGATAATGAAGCAACAAAGCCAGCTTGTAAAACCTCGGCTATTGATTATTTGCAGAGAATAAAGTTTGTACATTGTTTTTATTTTTGTGTTAAGCATTGAATAGCCCGAATAAAGCCACGTTGTTACGCATTGAAATGAACGGATATACAGTTACGCATTGGATTGTACAAATAGTACTACTTTGTTAAGCGTATCCTGAGTTAACTGTACCAAAAAGTAAAGAGAAATCTCTATTGCAAATGAGCGAAAAAAAAAGTTACCAAAGAAGAAAAGTTTGACTTTTAATGTTGTTTGTCCACAAAACGTTTTGTCACGACGCAAACGTATCTAAAACTATAAATACTACGTGAGATGAAACTCGAATTTCAAAGTAAAATTCCCATTATTAGATTTCATTTACAAACAAAAGACACATTCGTTTATTTTATTAACAATATTAATCGCTGAACGACCAAATGTGTAAATTGTTTTCCAAAAATATACGAAGAACGCAGATACATTGAATTTTCTTAAACATATCTCGACTTGATTTATCCTGAAAGACGAAACTGTTTGACAGTGAAAATAAATTATTTATTTACACATAATTTTTATAGACATATTAACGTGAACATAAGTTAGGCTTTCCTGAAAAAACACACAAATATTAATTAGCTTCCAAATCCCTGCTTTAGGAAGTTTCTGTCTATTGTAACAGTGATGTCCTATTACTTGTTAAACGTTGTGTTAGACAAGTTGTTCGAAGTGTTGATATATTAAGATACTTATGAGTGCTCTCAATCAAACAGATCGTACCTATTAAGATACTCATGAGTGTTCTCAATCAAACAGACCGTACCTATTAAGATACTCATGAGTGTTCTGAACCAAATAGATCGTATTTATTAAGATACTCATGAGTGTTCTCAATCAAACAGATCGTACCTATTAAGATACTCATGAGTGCTCTCAACCAAATAGATCGTACTTATTAAGATACTCATGAGTGTTCTCAACCAAATAGATCGTATTTATTAAGATACTCATGAGTGTTCTCAATCAAACAGACCGACCTATTAAGATACTCATGAGTGCTTTCAATCAAACAGACCGTACCTATTAAGATACTCATGAGTGTTCTCAATCAAACAGACCGTACCTATTAAGATACTCATGAGTGTTCTCAACCAAATAGATCGTATTTATTAAGATACTCATGAGTGTTCTCAATCAAACAGACCGTACCTATTAAGATACTCATGAGTGCTTTCAATCAAACAGACCGTACCTATTAAGATACTCATGAGTGCTTTCAATCAAACAGACCATACCTATTAAGATACTCATGAGTGTTCTCAATCAAACAGACCGTACCTATTAAGATACTCATGAGTGCTTTCAATCAAACAGACCATACCTATTAAGATACTCATGAGTGTTCTCAATCAAACAGACCGTACCTATTAAGATACTCATGAGTGTTCTCAATCAAACAGACCGTACCTATTAAGATACTTATGAGTAAACTCAATGGATAACTACAATACGCTAAGGCGTTTTCATCGTGTAATCATTATTCCATTATTGGACACTAATTCTGTAGACGTTAATACTCTACACTGATTATACAAGTAAGTAGTTTCTATAAGATATTATGAATACAGCCATTCGTCCTACAAACGCCATAATATAAACCGTTAAATCCTCTACCAAGTATTATTACTTCAGTCGTAAACTTACTACTACATCATTAACCTTTCGACGCGATTAAACTAAAGTGTGAATAAGAATGTAGAAACACCAACTGATAAATTAACTGGTTAACTTTAATCGACCACATAAACTTTATTATGCGAACTCAATGCACGTATACACGTTATTACACTGACGGTTCACGCAATCTGGAAACTTCAATTCTAACACGAGAGCTTAACGAAACCATTTAGTTTGTAGTTTACAAATTCACTGTATGGACTATATTAACGCCTATAAAAGGTTAACTCGGCCTGTGTTTTTGGAAGCGTATTAAATGTATTTGTTGTTAAATTGTTTTTGCAGTTGCAGGCCTTTTTTCATACATTTTATGAGAAAGAAAACTTTGTTTGTTTGTTTGTTACTGAATTTCGCGAAAAGCTACAAGGACTATCTGCGCTAGCCGCCTCTAATTTAGGGGTGTGACTGAGATACGCAGTCGAGCGCCCAAATCACCTGGCCATGGGGTTCCATGGAGAAAAGGGAGACAATGTAAATGTTACTAAACACAATCTAGAAAAAAATAATATTGAGTGTAATTAAAGTACTACCGTCCCCAACTGAGTGAAATGGACGAGTGTAATTAAAGTACCACCGTCCCCAACTGAGTGAAATGGACGAGTGTAATTAAAGTACCACCGTCCCCAACTGAGTGAAATGGACGAGTGTAATTAAAGTACCACCGTCCCCAACTGAGTGAAATGGACGAGTGTAATTAAAGTACCACCGTCCCCAACTGAGTGAAATTGACGAGTGTAATTAAAGTACCACCGTCCCCAACTGAGTGAAATTGACGAGTGTAATTAAAGTACCACCGTCCCCAACTGAGTGAAATGGACGAGTGTAATTAAAGTACCACCGTCCCCAACTGAGTGAAATGGACGAGTGTAATTAAAGTACCACCGTCCCCAACTGAGTGAAATGGACGAGTGTAATTAAAGTACCACCGTCCCCAACTGAGTGAAATGGACGAGTGTAATTAAAGTACCACCGTCCCCAACTGAGTGAAATGGACGAGTGTAATTAAAGTACCACCGTCCCCAACTGAGTGAAATTGACGAGTGTAATTAAAGTACCACCGTCCCCAACTGAGTGAAATGGACGAGTGTAATTAAAGTACCACCGTCCCCAACTGAGTGAAATGGACGAGTATAATTAAAGTACCACCGTCCTTAACTGAGTGAAATGGACGAGTATAATTGAAGTACCACCGTCCCCAACTGAGTGAAATGGACGAGTATGATTAAAGTACCACTGCCCCTAACTGAATGAAATGGACGAGTATAATTAAAGTACCACCATCCCCAACTGAGTGAAATGGACGAGTATAATTAAAGTACCACCGTCCCCAACTGAGTGAAATGGACGAGTATAATTGAAGTACCACCGTCCCCAACTGAGTGAAATGGACGAGTATGATTAAAGTACCACCGTCTTCAACTGAGTGAAATGTACGTGTATAATTAAAGTACCACCGTCCCCAACTGAGTGAAATGGACGAGTACAATTAAAGTACCACTGCCCCTAACTGAGTGAAATGGACGAGTATAATTAAAGTACCACCGTCCCCAACTGAGTGAAATGGACGAGTATAATTAAAGTACCACCGTCCCCAACTGAGTGAAATGGACGAGTATAATTAAAGTACCACTGTCCCCAACTGAGTGAAATTGACGAGTATAATTGAAGTACCACCGTCCCCAACTGAGTGAAATGGACGAGTATAATTAAAGTACCACCGTCCCCAACTGAGTGAAATGGACGAGTATAATTGAAGTACCACCGTCTCTAACTGAGTGAGATGGAAAGGAGAGACACGTGTCCCTTTTGACTTACGTGTTAGGCGTCTATACCTTGAAACAACACTTTATTTCTTGTTGTGTGCACGTCCCGGATTTTGGGCTGTCAGACTACAGGGAAGACAGCAACCAATGCTGATTCTTTAAATCGAACATTGAGATTTGTGCCCTTACTCTCAAAATGTGCGGGCTTCGGAGTGACATTCAGACATCCTAAACTCCAGACAACGCTAGGCTAAGTCTCACCTGAGACTGAAAATATATATCGAACGTCTTCACATCTAATTATAAGTAAAAAACGTATAAGACAAAGTAGCCCAATTTGTGTATTACTGGAAACGCCATTTAGGATATTATGGGGTGAAGAAAAGGAACGTAATGTAAAAATACATACATACACATATATATATATATATATTATTATTATTTGAAACTACAAAAATAGCAAATACAGTGTATCTGTTTATCTCGAACACAAGATAACCCTTGACCTTAAACACAGGTAAACAGTCTAAATTTACTGATCTCTTTAACAGCTGTCCAGATTGACTGATGTTTTGGCAAGGTTTTCTTGAGATCAACGAAAACTGCCAACAAGTCCCGAGTTAGCAGCATTTCGAAACAGCTAAAAATGTATATACACACATTCGATATTTATCTTTCACTAAAACTCCTTTAATAATAGCTAGAAAATTATTTTTATAAATACTATCGTTCGTGTATTGCATTTAGTACGGCATGAGCAAGCTGTTGAGAACAGACAAACTCGCTGAAACAGAACGTTTCACGAAAGAAAACTGGAAAAAAAGTTTGCTATGTTTATCGTAAAAGTCGAGTGATTGTGGTAGGAACGTGCCAAGATTGTGAAACATCTGATTCTTAGCTCGCGACTCGTAGCCCACTCCTCCCCCCCAAAAAAAATCTGCTTCTAACTTTGTGAACATGGGTGCACTATAAAAGTGACAGTCAATTCCCACCTCTCGATAGGACCAGAGTTTCCTCAAAGTTGGTGGTGGGCGCTGTTGAATAGTTGCCTTCCCTATAGTTTATTATTTTAAAATAAAGAAGACATATATACAAATAACCCCTATGCAACTTTACGAAAATTCTGAAAGAAATATAACATTCCTAACCTATAATGTCACTTTTTGTAAGAAAACAAACTGTATTGTATGACAGTATTATTACTTAAGAAAAAGAAATGAATTGAGGAAAAAACAACTGACCTGGAATAGGTTAAATATATATATCTGCTAAGCATGGCAACAAATTACTTCAGCAAACAGAAGTTAAGCCTTTTATTATCTTCGTCACGTAGTTTTCGAGACATATTGCAACTTATAAATATATTCGAAGTAAAATTTAACGGTGTGTAGATAAACAGCTTGATAGCTAAAGATGGGGCTGTGGGGATGGTAATTCATATCACTTCTTCGGCCCACCTAAATCCAGTTTCTGCTGAGTTCAGAGGAGACTCGTAAAGAATAAATTCGTCAGAGGTCAAGTGTAGTTAATGTGAACGTTTCTCAGCCATTGAATTTGCTGGTTTGCTGTCACTTTTTTTTAATGAGTTTGTGTAATTCATGCTAAGCACATATGGTTGTATTCAGCCTTGAAGACAACACTGAAACATCACGAAGGGGTGAAAAATTTCAGTATAACTGCTGTCTAAAAACACAAAAAAATTCCCAGAAAATTTTTTTCGTGAATTCTGCGTGTTATTCATCATTATTTTTATACATTACGCATGCGTAAGTGGACCTAATTAAATTTAAAGAGATAAGAAGTACGTATGTACCAAAACACAGGATTCAGAAACAGTGTTAATCTTTATTTGTTTTACTCTGTTTCTACGGTTAAATCGCAATATGATTGCAATGCCAAAATAGTCTTCTTTAGGAAGAAAAAATAAATTAGTTAATGGTATAAGACTGTAAGAACCTTGGTAACGTTTCACTATTCACAACAAGTTGAATGGATAGAGCCCGGCATTGGCTAGGTAGCTAAGGCACTCGACTCGTAATCCGAAGGTCGCGGGTTCAGATCCCCATCACACCAACCGTGCTCGTCCTTCCAACTGCGGAGGTGTTATAATGTGACGATCAATCCCAGTATTTGTTGGTAAAAGAGTAGCCTAAGAGTTGGCAGTGGGTGGTGATAAGTAGCTGTCTTCCCTCTCGTCTAATACTGCTAAATTAGGGACGGCTAGCACAGATAGCACTCGAGTTTCTTTGCGCGAAATTAAAAAAACAAACAAACAAACATACATTGTCAAATTAGGGACCGCTAGCGCAGATAGCCCTCGTGTGACTTTGCGCGAAGTTTAAAAAACAAAGGGCCTGGCATGACCAAGAGCTTTAAGGTGTGCGACTCGTAATCTGAGGGTCGCGGGTACGCTTCTCAGTCGGGCCAAAAATACTCGCCTTTTCAGCCGTGGGGGCGTTATAATGTGACGGTCGATCCCACTTGTCTTTGGTTAAAGAGTAGCCCAAGAGTTGGGGGTGGTGATGACTAGCTGCCTTCCCTCTAGTCTTACATTGCTGAATTAGGAACGGCTAGCACAGATAACTTTCGAGTAGTTTTGTGCGAAATTCAACAAACAAACAAACCAACAAACAAAAAACAAAGAAAAATGGAATTAATCTATAGGCCCGGTTACATAAAGTTACTCTTTAGGTTTGTGTTAAATTATCATTAATACACCAGTTAAGTGCCACATAAAAGCTTTAAGTGGAGAGGTCTGACGACATTACCATAGTATTTCTGTGTATCAGTTATATCAACAACTTAGTTCTGTAAACTGCGATTCAGGTCTCTTTATTTTGTAACTTTTACGCTCACTACTCTGTATATTTTCATTCTTTACTTATTACGGTTTTCTTCAAACTATGGTATTGTATTTCAGTTGGCACCTCATGGCGTCATCCTAGCTTTCCAGTGTTCAACTAATGAGATCTCCCATTTTAATATATAATATAATATTTGTTATTAATGAAGCTTGCCAATAACTCAGTGGTAAGTCTGACTTATAACTCTAAAATTTGGGTTAATATGTTAGAAGGACGACAGCTAGTCAATGAATAAGAAGAACGACAGCTAGTCAATATGTTAGAAGGACGACAGCTAGTCAATATGTTAGAAGGACGACAGCTAGTCAATATGTCAGAAGGACGACATATAGTCGATATGTTAGAAGGACGACAGCTAGTCAATATGTTAGAAGGACGACAACTTGTTAATATGTCAGAAGGACGACAGCTAGTCAATATGTTAGAAGGACGACAGCTGGTCAATATGTCAGAAGGACGACATATAGTCGATATGTTAGAAGGACGACAGCTAGTCAATATGTTAGAAGAACAACAGATAGTCAATATGTCAGAAGGACGTCAGCTTGTCAATGTGTTAGAAGGACGTCAGCTTGTCAATATGAACAACAGCTAGTCAATATGTTAGAAGAACAACAGATAGTCAATATGTCAGAAGGACGTCAGCTTGTCAATGTGTTAGAAGGACGTCAGCTTGTCAATATGAACAACAGCTAGTCAATATGTTAGAAGGACGGCAGCTTGTCAATATGCCACTTCTACTCGGTCATTCTTCTCGTACAAAGTAGTGAAATTTGCCTGTTAGTCTTTAAACACAGGTATGGCTTGAAAGTGAGGTCTACGATTATTTTCTTTTTATGGAAGAATGGGGGCAGTAACAAGACTCGAACCACAGATCAGATAACCACTGGGCCACATTTTGTCTTTGTGACTTATGGATGCAGAGTTCCGGCATTGTTACATTTCGTATAAAAGGTTACTAAATATACAGAACCCACGTTTTGTATTGACCTGCAGAGTTCAAAAGATGTTGAACCTTTAATATAGCCTGACCTTTTGGGACGGCAATGTTGAGTTAGCGAGGAATCGATTAACTATAAAATGGTTGAATCATCTGATAGAGTGAAAGATATAATTATCTCTTGTCTCGGCCTCACATTTTGAATTACCATACAGTAACAAAAATTAGCCTCCATAATATTCTTGAGTCATTTTGTTCTCAGAAATCCAATAGAATCTTAATGCTTATCATAACCTCACGTCTTGAGTTACCTTACATAATCAAAGAGACTCTTAACCTCTATGATAATTACGCTACTAATTCACTCGGTGCTCAATACCTGCCATAATCTTCCATGGAGCTAATTTGCCGAAATACTTTAACGGGTTGAGCCACATTGTTTGTTGTGTTACCATTATCATATTCATGGTATTTACAACCTAAATTAACAAAGTCTTTAACCTCCACCATACTGTGGACTTTCTGAGCTATTCTACAGAGCTAACAAAGTGTTTAACCTCCACCATACTGTGGACTTTCTGAGCTATTCTACAGAGCTAACGAAGGATTTAACTCCGAGCTTAGCCCCATATCTTGATCTAGAATATCGAATCCTTAAATGTTTATTTAAAATAATGTTTCTATTATCTAATGATTTGTGTCTGAAATAGAATATTTATTATATGGATGGATAAATGTATTTCTTTGTTCAAAAGTGTTTTTATTCAAGTATTTAAAACTCTGAAGTGTATTTAAATATTCACTGCATGCATTTATAAAAAAACAACACAAAAGATTGGTAGTTATTAAGAACAAAGCGACACAACAAGGGTATCAAAGCCCAATTTTTAGCGCTATAAGCCTTTAATTTTATAGCTGAATTATTTGGAGGCGCTCAATTTACTAAACAAATTTCTTGAAGATAATTATAGATTATTTATATACTTTGTATGTTTGTTCGTTTTGTTTTTAAGGGCTCTTAAGCCTTAACGAATCACCATAGAGCCCAATGATAAGAAGCTGGTGAATTATTCTAAAGCATTTTCAATGTTTATTGGTTTCGCAACCCAGTTTATAACATTATAAATCTGCAGACATACCACTGAGGGAAAAAACAGGTGGAGTCTTAAAATGAAATATAGAAATGCATACCACTAATCGAATACTCAAAATAGTTTCTTCGTCTCATATCACTACCTCCCGACACCAGCATATTTACTTGGTTTAAGTCCAACGATGACTAAAAAGCGACCTCTTTAGGCGTCACGTCAAGATTGTAAATATTATGTCCCACAAGGCTCTGATTGGTAGAAATAAACTGCTTGACTCAACCATTCAGAATCTTTTTTTCAGATTTGTAATACATGAAGTATATACAGCTGTATATAGCAGTAATGGTTTTAGAGGTTTCATCGTTCCCATATTCTCCATGATCAGTATCATACACCTTGCTTTCTTCTAATATAATTATATTTCGACCTCTGAGGTCACTTGTCTTCCTTCTCTACTTTCAATATTATTTCTTCATTTTCAGTTACTATGAAATGTTTTATTCGAACATGAATCCAAAGGTAAGCAGCATCTACAAAGACAAAGCAGTCTCTTTCTTTCCTGGCAAGGCATTTTAAAGATTTCAATTATGTGTATATTATTTTCAATCAGAATAAAAACCTTTTTTTTATTGTATTATCCAATTACGGTTTTATGGCTCTAACGTTTTTATTTCATTTTTCTTCTAAATTTCAGTCCGTTTTTCGCGATGGGGTGTATTAAGTAATGGATGGGAATTTTGGTTTCGTTCTGCATCTCTGTAGAGAGAATTCTCAATAAAACTCAACCCTAAATTGTAACACCAGTTGTCACTCAATGAAATTATTCGAAATTGATTCGCAATGGGAAAAAAGACTAATTTTTTGAAAATTAGTTTATCATTGATTTTATTAATGAATCCAGTTATATGATAAATGTTTAAGTTAATTATCGAAACGTATATCTCTCTTCTCATTTCTATTCCTATTCATTTGGTTATTTTAGTATTTGATTATTTGTCATGTGAGACTGGCGAAATTAAGACTCATAGATAGTGTATCCCCACCGCAATGCGGGTCCTTTTCATCATTCACCTCAAACACTTAAGATACATTTTATATCCCGCATTATAGCCTGTACCCTGAAGATCCTTTTGATTGCTGTCGTGTTTATTATTATTATTATTTTTTGTAAAACAAATTATCATTAATCAGAAGTTTGGATTGCTGTTTCCGACTCAGCCGTTCCTTTTGATTTTGTTTATTTTACTTATTTATTCAGTATTACTATTCTCTCTCTCTCTCTCTCTATATATATATATATATATATATAAACATATAGGTACATTATAATTTATTATTAAAATACGACCACGATTATACAAGGATTGCCCAAGTTCATGTTCCAGTGACAGGTATTATCTAGATAAATAAATGACTTTAAAAGTTTAATCATAGAATTGATGGGTATATTGAAAATAAAAAAGACGTTTTTTTAACGTAAAGTAATTAATCTTTGAAATTTCGGGGGATATTTCATATATTGTTATTTAAATAAATAAAGGATAAAACAGCTACAATACAATTATTATGTTAAATACATAAAATAAGAAGCGAAAACTATCTCTGTTAATAGTGCTAAATTGTAAAAATGGACAGTGAAACTAAGAGGGGGTAGGAGACTTGAAACGTCAGAAGACATATCAATAAACAACGACCATCGATTGTCCCTGTGTCTGACAACCATATCAAGAAAGACGGGTTTTGTAAGACAGATTAGATATATGAAAAACTGGCACTGTTCCATCATGAGGCAGGGGCAAATGGAAAACCTTAGTTCCAAGTCCAAGGCCAAGCGATAAGAAAGCTTAAGCCTCAGCGATTAAAACTTGTGAAAGCCCTTGGCCTGTAGAGGTCAGTATACAGTCATTCCATCATTTACCCACCGTTTCTTATGTGGGCGGGAAAAAAAGTCTGATTATTACAGGCACGTGCTGGACCTCTCGCAGCATCGATAAAAGAAAAGACAAAGAACGCATAAACAGCTGTTTTTGTTTACATGCTATCTAGCTAATTCTATAAGTGCAATTATTTTAATGTGACTGTATGGCTCTCAGAATATTACTTTTACACTAAAAGTGCGAGTATTTTAATACCATGCATGTCTTACCTTAGAACACTATTTTAAGAATTCAAATATTCTAACGTGACTGTATGACTTAACATTATTATTTCTACACTAAAAGTGGGAGTATTTTAGTATGATGTATGTCTTACATTAGAACACTATTTTAAGAATACAAATATTCTAACGTGACTGTATGACTTAACGTTAAAACATTATTATTTTTACACTAAAAGTGGGAGTATTTTAGTATGATGTATGTCTTACATTAGAACACTATTTTAATGATACAAATATTCTAACGTGACTGTATGACTTAACATTAAAACATTATTATTTTTACACTAAAAGTGGGAGTATTTTAGTGTGATGTATGTCTTACATTAAAACACTTTTTTTTGAAATTCCTATTTACGTGCATCATGTTGTTTCATTGGTGATATTTTAAAATCAGTTTATTATATATCAGCTTCAAGTTACAACTCGTGCAGTTTCTAGCTGATGTCACACCCTCTCACGAGAGGATTAATATTATGTGTGTGACGTCATCTCAAGACTGGGAAATTAAATTCTCTCGTGACCCAAGAAGACACGGAAAACATAAAACTTCAGTTCTATGATGAACAATTTTATTTTTGAAGTGTTTTTCTTCATCACCTGAATGTTTACAGCCATGACTTTATCTTGCATAATTAATGTTCGTTTAAATAGAGAAAAAACACACCTAAAAAGGATAAACGACACGACAAATATGTGATATAAAATTAGTTTATAGATTTCTACACTCGTGTTTCATATTTCATGGGCTATAGACGTTAACTCAAGTTTATGTTTTCATACACGTGCGTCCCGAGGGAGAAACTTTTCATCGTTACCTGTTAACCCTAAATTTACCGTATTGTTTTCACCTTGTTCACTATTGGCAGTGTCCACGCATTACATCACGTTACGTAATCCTATATTTTGCACGTTGGGTGCAAAGAACTTTTTTAATACAAGTTATCATCTCGAGGAGGACGTCCATAAGAATACACATAGTTATTTTTGTACTTATGTGTTTCTGCCTTCAGGAACTAACTACATTAATACTCGTATCGTCATATTTTAAGAATTCAGCATTCAACTCTCTACCTGTAGAGATGTATTATTTCAAGATAGATCGAACGTGCAGAAACAGACTTCCTGGCCAATTAATATAAGGTCTGGTAGTTACAGCGATCGACCCTCCACGTGCGAAACGCGGTTTTGAATATCACCGCCGAACGTACTCGTCCTTTCACTAGTGGAGGGGGGGTTATAATATCATGAGTAAGCCCACTATTTGATTGGAGTAGCCCAAAGTGGCATTGTGGTTGGCATTAACCAGCTACCATTTTGCTGATCTGTCAGTTCTAAATTAAACACGCTATCCCAATTTGTCCTCGACCTGTTAACTGTAAAATTCAACATAAAACGTAGCTTAAAGCTGTTCGTAACCACCAAATAAAGGGTGACGAAACTGATAAAACAAAACGATTATGAACGATTTATTAAGTTAAGACAAGTATACTTTAAGTAAAAGGAACATATCAAGCAGCACGTTTATTTAAACTACCTTGGTAAGTTGTCTTCATAACACATTTCTATAGTTATGCCAGCCTTGGGGGCGTTATAATGTGACGGTCAATCCCACTATTCGTTGGTAAAAGAGTAGCCCAAGAGTTGGCGGTGGGTGATGATAGCTAGCTGCCTTCCCTCTAGTCTTACACTGCTAAATTGGAGACGGCTAGCACAGATAGCCCTCGAGTAGCTTTGTGCGAAATTCCAAAAAAAAACAAACAATCTTATCATTAAAACTACATAAAGTAATAACGTTGTTCTTTAGTAAATATTTCGTACAAAAATACATACAGGAAGTTGAGAACGTTATATTTAAATAATTTTGAATACGTAAATCATCAAGTCACTTGACAAACACAACTAATATAAAGTCGAGGTGGAAAGAGTTGTATCAGAACTACATTTTGACATTGTTTGGCGCTTCATAGATAGACATGCACTACCGAAAATTAATCGCTTTTGGGAATGGTATGTAACATCTCTTTACTACGCAAAATGTCCATACAGTCAATTCATTGAGATGTGTTCAGTTCTGACATTTATAATTTCTAAAATGTGAGTGTCACTTCTACATGGTGGTATTGGAAAGCAAGTCAATGTGAATCAACTTGGGTTACCAGAACCGTCAAAAAAGAGACCTGCAACCAGTCGTATCTCAGCTGTAGTGATCACAGTGCTACGTCTTGTAACAGGAAAACTCCGCGAACACGAATATCAGTGCCCCAGGCAATAGTACACAACATAGTCATAAATGATTATACAAGTCACATATGCGTAAGGTACTTACACGGCATATTCAATCTTCACATACCTCAATCAACTGGAGAATAAAACATATATTCATGCAGTTTTATACGAATACACGAAGATGAACTCGTCTTTAAATATCTGTGTGATTGGACAGTTGAAATGGGCGCTAGGAAACCACCGTCCTCGTATGTTTGATTGATCATGGAAAGCTTGTCTTATAACTGAACATTCTGCAATGAAAACAACGCTTCAGGGCTATTGAAAACATGCAAGGTCGTCAGACAGAGGAGGACCAGTCGTAGCGATGTGGACAGTAATGACATAGTGGCAGACAGATAATAGGCACTTGCGGTAATTTGTTCTTATATGCTACCCTAATAGTATTTTATACACTAGACGTTTTGACATAGTTTTAGTGCTTAAGGTATACGTACAATATTTAACTAAGGTAACCCTGAAAAAAGTACACTTAAAATTACTACCCGCGCACAACAAAACAACATATTTAGCCTGAAAACGAGTTTTTCATTAAAGTAATTATGTTCTTAGGAAAGAGTTGTGGAGATTGCATGTCAATCGTTTTCATAGTGCGTTGCTTGTACGATCACCCAATTCTGCCTATTAAACAATAATTCATTTCCAGATTTCAGAAATAGATTATAATTAAGTGTTTTTTAATAATACGCTTTGGTTGCTAGGAATGTTGGGAGAGCAACTATTTCTGGGTAGGTAGCACTCGGAAACCAGTCGTAGGTCTTCTCGATAAAACTATGAGTTTTGTTCACAGAACTTGAGCAATGAGGGTTATTTTTTATCCCATATTTTATTATTTTAGTATTATTCCGGTTTATCTATAATCTCCTATAGGATTGGGGGTTGTTGCGGATACGTATGTGTTACCAACTCTTACACACCCATGATACATGGCCAAGTAGTTAAGGCACTCGTAATCTGATCACGGGTTCGAATCTTCATCACACCAAACGTGCTCGCTCTTCCAGCCGTAGGGGTATTAAAAAGTTACAATCAATCCCACAATTCCTTGGTAAAAGAGTTGGCAGTAGGTGGTGATGACTAGCTGCCTTTCCTCAAAAACTAAATACCAGCCATGGGTGTTGGATTTGGATTTATTACTGCTTGTCCACTGTGTTTATCTCATTGCTAATCTGTCTAGTTGCTAATTAATAATTATATTCCATTTGTGATAACCACGACAACGGCGGTTAAGTTGTAATAGCTTCAAAGTTTCTCATTGTTTGGCAAACATATTTAACGTCTTCCATCCACTGTTCCCGACATATTTTACTGTCAACGTCGAATATTGAAATGAGGGTTAATTAACACCCAAACGAATATTAATATTGTGTTGGTTATAACTCTGTCCAGAAAACCTTTGTTTGTTTTGGAATTTTGCACAAAGCTACTCGAGGGCTATCTGTGCTAGCCATCCCTAATTTAGAAGTGTAAGACTAGAGGGAAGGCAGCTAGTCATCACCACCTACCGCCAACTCTTTTGCTACTTTTTTACCAACGAATAGTGAAATTGACCATCACTTTATAACGTCCCCACGGCTGAAAGAGCGATCATGGTGCGCGACCATGTTTGGTGCGAACTATATGCGAACCCGTGACCCTCAGATTAGGAGTCGCACGCCTTAACACGCTTGGCTATGCTGGGCCAGGTACAATAGTAGTATCAGTGATACATAAAAAGTGTAATTTGTTTTTTGGAATTTCGCACAAAGCTACTCGAGGGCTATCTGTACTAGCCGTCCCTAATTTAGCAGTGTAAGACTAGAGGGAAGGCAATTAGTCATCACCACCCACTGCCAAATCTTGGGCTACTCTTTTACCAACGAATAGTGGGATTAACCGTCACATTATACGCCCCCACGACTGGGAGGGCGAGCATGTTTAGCGCGACCCTCAGATTACGAGTCGCACGCCTTACGCGCTTGGCCATGCCAGGCCCAAAAGTGTATAAAACGTTCGTACATAACCACACCTAACTGGTACAGTAACAGTATCAGAGTTATATAAATCTGTATAGAATTAAATAAGTAACCACACCTAACTGGTACAGTAACAGTATCAGAGTTATATAAATCTGTATAAAATTAAATAAGTAACCACATCTGACTGGTATAGCCTGGTATACCAATTAATAAATTATATTGGTATATCAATTAATAAAACACAAAAATTATTTACTGTTGTAACACTTATTATTTATATAATATTGATACGTTATCGAAACCTCTGTTAACAAATAACTGACTTTACCGTGTAACTTAGAAAGTGACAAGTATTGTACAACAAGTTATTGACTTAACAAACTAAACAAACATAACGTTGTACAGCACGTGAATAAATAATAAAATGAAATTGTAATTATAAGAGTCTTAAAAGATGTTATTACATTATCATAATAAAGAAACAGTCACTGCACGAATTTGACGTTTTCGAGCACTTCTTTAAGATTCCAAAACAAACACGTTTTTCTTGTACTGTGAGCTTCATTAAGTGACGTATGTTCCGTTACCGTTACAAAAAAAAACATACACTTTTGTACCCTGAGAGAAATAAATACTGCTTCTATTTTACACCTCTTTTGAATGTTTGAGTATTGTTTAAGAGAGAGTATTGTTTAATTATTCAAAGTATTATGTATATATATACACTTTCAAGAAAAAATGTTGTATTATTACTGCTATGAGATAGAGTGACCGAGTGGAATGCATAATGAATTCTCCTGTAGTGTAAGAACATTATCCTCTGAACCAAGCTTTGTTTGTTTATTCTTGAAGACTTGTCTCCTTATTTATCAGTCTTTTGATTCAACGAATTCCAGAAACGACTTTAACAATCGTAACTATCACTGTCTCGTGTTCCAGAACCTACTTTAACAATTTAAATCATCATTGTAATTTGTTTTAAAATCTACTTTAATAACAATTCGGACTATCATCGTCATGTGTTCCAGAACCTACTTTAACTATTAGAACTATCACTTTCGTCTGTTCCAGAACCCACTTTTAGTATAGAAACTATCATCGTCATGTGTTCCAGAACCTACTTTAACTATTAGAACTATCACTTTCGTCTGTTCCAGAACCTACTTTTAGTAAAGAAACTATCATCGTCATGTGTTCCAGAACCTACTTTAACTATTAGAACTATCACTTTCGTCTGTTCCAGAACCCACTTTTAGTATAGAAACTATCATCGTCATGTGTTCCATATGTGTCATTGTAATTTGTTTAGGAATCTAATTTAACAATTGGAACTAACATTGTCGTCTATTCTGAGTGACAGATTAGTATGTTACTTACGAAGCACACAGTAAGTATGTGTGTGAGTCTGTTTACATTTCTTTTTTTCAATGTTTCCACTCTTCTCAACTGTTCTTTCATTACAACATTTATAAAACTTCAGTGATTTTTAGAAAATCACCTTTCGTCTAAATAAAGTATCTCAAAGTTGAAACCACTGGCGTCTCTAAGTCTCTACAAGACGCCTCGTTAGTGTTCGATTTCAGATCGAATTAAAATCCGGTTTGTTTCTTCCGTTATTTCGAAACATCCCAATGATTAAGCGTATCATAGCTTTACCGGTGAAGGAAAATCCTTTTTACGCAGAAAGCTTTGAGTAAAAACGACATATAACGTCTAACTGAATAGACCATTGTGTTTTTCTCCAGACATATCGTTGTAACAAGATATATCTAATTGTCAGAATTTTTATCCTCTGAAAACCTTACACCTTTCAGTAAAACCGTGTGTTTGTGTGTTTTTCTTATAGTAAAGCCACAATGGTGAGCCCACCGAAAGGAATCGAACCCCTGATTTTAGTGTTTAAATCCGTGGACTTTCCGTTGTACAAGCACGCCCTAAATCAGTTACATTTGGTTATTGCTACGTAGGATTCCTTACTAACAAGTTTTTCAGCACGAGTTTTTGTTTCAAATCTAAATAGATTTTCATTTAACGAAACTTTATTCAAACTCCATAGTTTTCATTATCGTATTATTTCACCTTTAAAATACAGTATATTTCTTTGCAGCATTATCATTGTATTAAGTCTCTTGTTTGTCTGTTTGCCTGCTTTCATCAAACTGTATTCACCAACAGACAGACAGCATCTATTATAATTATTAGACAATCAGTAATTAAACATTGAAAAAATAGAACAACGAGTCAATGAAACAAATGTTTTTCCTTGGCTAAGGATAAATTTACGAATTTATCGTTCGCGTCCTGTAACCACAAACAAAACATCAACAAAAGTGCACTTCCCACTTTGCCAATTTTGGGGTAGTGAATGCGTTATAAAAAGGACAGTCAAATTTCATTATTCTATTAGACAAGAGTAACCAAAATGTTGGCGCTGAGTGTTGTTGGCATGCTGCATTCTCTTTCAGCGCTTTGCTAAAATATCCGAAAAACGAATTTAAAGCGATCTCCTTTGTACAAAAACAGCGTAAATGTTTATCGTCTGCTTTAGTTGAATATACTGATAAAGCAGACGATTTGTGCCCATAAAATCATATTGTTCTAGGCCTTCAATTAATTCTTGGAAGGACTCTTCTCATAATTTACTTTGTTTATATGATGCCCACCAGATGCTCGCCTCCTTAATCTGTCTTCCCCTTCACAGGGGCAGATTGGTACGTCTACAAACTTATACTGCTAGAAACTGGATGTCGATATTCGCGGTGGGCAGATCACAGATAGCCCTTTGTGTAGCTTTGCACTTAATACCAAAACAAACAAACCTCGTAAGCCTAGACTCTGGAACTTTCTACGACAATAATAAACACTGGAACTTTCTACCCCAATGACAAAGTGCCAGCCGCGGTTCAGAGCGATAACGTTGAACGTTAAATAATGCCTCTCTACCGGTTTGAAGTTAATAGCGCATCAAGTTTTGTTACGTTTCCTTCTAATGTTTCTTATTACTTTCGTTTCGTTTCTTTTACATTTTTGTTCAAATGCTAACTTATTAATACTTATTTTCTTATTGTCGTTTCTTTTCTTGTCACCCTAACATCTGACTCCCTTAAAATAAACAAATCTACCAGAAAAAAGCCCCCCCTCCAATAGCACCGTGCCCCCCAGTGGCTCAGCGGTATGTCTGCGGACTTGCACGCTAAAATCCTGGTTTCGATACCCGTGGTGGGCAGAGCACAGATAGCCCATTGTGTAGCTTTGTGCTTAATTCAAAACAACAACAACAACAACAATAGCACCGCAGACTTTTCGCGACCCTCGGATTATGAGCCTGTTGTGTAGCTATGTGTTTAACCAAAAACAAAATAAAACAAAAACAAACAAGCAGAGAAAAACTCTAACAGCTGTAATCTCTTCAAATATCTATATGGTCCCGGCATGGCCAGGTGGTTAAGACACTCGACTCATAATCCGAGGGTCGCGGGCTTGAATTCCCGTCACATCAAACATGTTCGCCTTTTCAGCCGTGAGGGCGTTATAAAGTAACGATCAATCCCACTATTCGTTGGTAAAATATTAGCAAAATAGTGCGGTGGGTTGTAATGACTAGCTGCCTTCCCTCTAGTCTTACACTTTTAAATTAGAGATGGCTCGCGCAGATAGACCTCTTGTAGCTTTGCGCGAAATTCAAACCAAACCAAACTAACAATGTGTTAATTGTTTTTTATACCCAACTGACGAAGTACCATACAGTAAGTTCGTCTTGTGTGTGTTTGGTTTTTCGTTACAAACTAACTCAACCAGCCACTCTAATAGAATGTTATTCACTTATAACACCAACTAATATTACTGTATTGTACGTTAATCACGCTACGCTTAGTTAGCAGTGTACGAATTATTAATTAATAAACGCGTGTTTCGATAAGTATGGTGTAGTATGTCAGTTTGTAGGCCTACTACTTGGCGCTGATAACAATCATATTAAAGTTCAACTGCCCTGACGAGTTTGTTTGTGTTTGTTTTCTTTTATCTACTTATGTTCCGACGTTTCGTCAATAAGGTTTACTTTGTGAAACCGAGACTATGGAATGCTTATTATAATGTGAACGTAACTTATGTTTATTTCATTTAACTGCAGAATATTTCTTTCAGTGACTGAATATTATCGATCTAGTAATGACGGCTGATTCGATTCGTTCCGTGGTTAAGAAAAAAAATATTTATTTTTAAAACATTTGTGAGATTTAAATTAGGACTCGATATCCTTACTTTCGCTATAAATAAAAAATAATAATTATTTGTTATAAACAGTCATTTTTATGCGGTTACTGGTGGGCAGAGACTGGTTAGTCTCATTGACTCAAGACTTGCCAAACGTTTACAATGACTGCTACACAAGTAACTTTCTTAACATTTTCGGTCGATAGCAAAATAATTTCCGTTTTAAAATAGGCCTAAAGTTCAATTGTGACTCATTTGACCGATTTTTTGGGTGAAAAAATCGTATGACATAAATGTTGGTGATCAAACGTGTTTCTTATAAATGTATATTTTACTTATGTTTTGTTATTTATTAAACTACATATTTAATACGATTTGTGTAATTATATAATAAGTAACGACGAACGTCCATCAATTTAACGACATTCTATACACGTATTGTACAGCAATTATGATACACAAGCTCTTCACGTATTGTATAGCAATTATGATACATAAGCTCTTCACGTATTGTATAGCAATTATGATACATAAGCTCTTCACGTATTGTACAGCAATTACGATACATAAGCTCTTCACGTTGAACATAAGTTTAATTCGCGAAAAAAATATTATAAAAGGCACAATAAAGATTTCAACGCTTACTTGTAATAAATGTTAGTTCGATGTCACTACTTAAGCGTATTTTAAACAAAACAATTTTTAATTGCTTAAATACAAGCACTGCCGATAACAGTTCAAATCAACTAAAGATCGCAGGTCACAAGAATCATGTTTTAATAATACTCATTAAGAATATCATACGTGAAGCACCCACTTCCTTTTAAAAATTTATTTTATTTTTTCAATTTTCGTGCAGGGTATGCAAGATCCGTTTGCGCTAACCGTTTTAAATGTACAGTAAAAAACTAGAAGGAAAGCAGCTAATCATCGCCAGCAACCTTTTACCAACGAATAGTGGGATTGACCGTACATTATAACACCCTCACTGCTGGAAAGGCAAACATGTTTGCTATAAGAGGGATTCGAACCCGCGACCCGCAAATTACGAATAGAGTGCCCTAACCACCCGACAAAGTCGAGTTTGAAATTTCGCAGCCAGAATAAGTGAACAGTTCAGTAATGATTTAAAACTTTAACTCAGACAAGAATCTTGTGGCGCACATCTAATTGGTAAATGTTGTCACACAAGTAGATTCCTTAAACAATAACAAAAACCCAACAACTTATTGTTGGTCATCTACACGACGAATACAAATTCCGTATTTAGGGTAAAGCTACTAAAGCCGCCGGTCCTATTTTGAAATATTCACCAGGTAGAAGATAACTTGTCAATAACACACTACCACTGACCATCTGCAACGTGGAATCAACTGTCGCATTTTATGACAAATCCAAACTTTTAAAATGTGTGAACTATTTTCTTTATCGCTTGCACTCGAACCAAGTTCAACAGCTCCAAACTCCAAAACTCTCTTACAGTTTCATCTTATGCCTTAGCACTTAAAAACCAAACGTGAATCCGTGCTTTTTTATCAGACTTTTAGTTTTGATCATACATGTTATGTATTTGACAGAAAAGTCTTTATTAAAGTTTATTTGGAATTTCGCACAAAGCTACACGAGGACTATTCCCGCTAGCCGTCCCTAGCTTAACAGAGACAGATTAGAGGGAACGAACCACAGCCAACCCTTACAGTACTCTTTTGTCAACGAAAAGTAACATTACCCGTCACATTATAACGCCTCCACGGCTGAAATGGGAAGAACTTTCAGTGAAAGGGATTCGAATCCGCAGATTGCGAGTCGATCGTTCTAACCGTTAGGATATGGCAGGTTCATTTATTAAATACCATATTTTTATGTTTGACAAAAGAATGTCGAATAATATTCTAAATAAGCTCACCAACTCTGATCAAAATCTAGTCATTTTTGAGTAAGTTATATAATAAAAATAGTGGAAAAAAAATATGTCTCCTATTAACAGGTAGGAACGTTTTTAGATTTTCGTGACCTTGATCGCTCAAAAGTTAATCACCTCTAAGTTGGTTTATAACCCAAATGTATGCCTACTAGGGTGCGTCAGCGGATAAAGGATAAAAATTAAAATGTCCCATTTTATGCTCAGCTGCTCAGTTGTGCCACTGCATGAGAAAAGAACATAGACAAAGTTTCATTTCAATCGCGAAGTATTTAGGGGTCGCGCATCCCTCGCAAAATTCACTATTTTCCTTAAATTTACCCTAAATTACATTGTTAATAGTAATTAAATTATTTAAAGAAATTATTTAATATTTGTTGATTATACAATTAGCAAAAACATAAAAACTTGAAAGAAAAGTTGAATAATATCATCCTTCCAAGGCTGTATTCGGAGTTGCATTGCGTCAACTGCAGTTATGTACTTAGTTTTATTAATTTTAGGCCAACAATCTCTAAAGTTTAAAAACAAAGTAATATCTGGACTTTTTGATGTCCCTATCACGAGAGTAGAGAATACAGCACTCAGAAGAATCTCCAAAACGTGATGTCTACAGGCAAGGTGCAAGAACTCACGTTCAAGTAACATTTCAATCCTCAGACAGACTCCAGATTTGGATCCTGTATTGGTCGCCGTGGTGTCAAAGCAAAGCGATTTAATTCTGTCTTTTACATTCCATTCTACTAAATCTGATCCAATCTAAGAAGCTACTGAATTTTCATCCCCACTATCAGTCTTGGGCACTGAAAGAATCTTCTCTACACCTTCACCTGAAACTAAAATTGCCAAACGTTCGATCTGCTCTCTGCCAACCAAGTCAGGCATCAGCTCACCATCTCAATGTAATGTCAAAGGAACGTTTGGAGAAAAACTTTCCTTTAATTCAGCTGCTAGAAGAGTACGGTTAGTAATTCGTTTCCTCCTTATGGAACTTGAGCTAATGGCAAGATTCTCGATATTATATCCAATATGAGTTGCAAAAGGAAGCAAAATTTGCGTGGCTTTTCGGTCACTGATCTGGGTTCTGTCTAAAGCCGAAGCTAGCCTTTCATTAATGTCAACTTTTCGTTAAGACTTACTTCTTTTAACTCTTTGAGAAGAGAAAGAGTCCACCATTACGGCTGCTGATGTTGACGGACGTTCTTCTTCCAGCTATCGATTCTGGCGCCGTTGTTCCTCCTCCAATCTTCTTCTCTTGTTGGTTTCCCGAGCAACCCATTTTCTGTCTTCTCCAACCTTGCTTCCCGGCCCTCCTAGCTTGCGTGGCATAATAAAAAAATCTTTGTCTTTTTGGATTTTCATAAGGTGTAATGCATCTGGATGTGCTATGTCAAAAAGATTCACTAATCTTTGGACAAACATCAATCGCTTTCCTACTATGCCGGTTTTTACTTTTTCGCAAATGGTTGTATTCATGATGGAGCTTACTGAGTTTATCAATGATTCTATATGGCGAGATAGTTGATATTTTTGCTTTGTCTCAGATGTAGAAATCATGATAGTAGTCGTTTTGAAGCATCTGTTCATGTCGTTACTTGTTCAAACATGTTGAGTTGGCGATCCGCCAATTTGAACTTGACGCAACAACGGTTCCGGAAGCACGTTGTTATTTTGTGCGCATTGCGCAACCTCTAAATATTAATGTATTGGATTGATTTTTACGCTAGCATATTTTTTTCATTGAATGGAATCAAATTATAAGCGAGCGACTGAGTGTCACAACTTTTTGTTTTTTGACGCACCCTAATGCCTTCTTTTGTCCAAATTAATTTGACCGTTTTTGAGAAATATTGTTGACAAACACACGAACAGAAATGTGAAGATATAACTTTCATCACATTCAATGACGGAGGTAAAAATTTAATTCGTATTAAATTATTTGTATGATTTCTCCAAGAGATAGGTCAAAGTGCATCATTTACATCATACGTTTAATATTTCTGTAGATATAAAACAGGTCAGTTTAAAATTATACGACCTTACTGGGCATTTTACTAATGTGAGCTTTTAATAAATAATGCTATTATTTGCGAATAATGTCCGCACAACATAACGTATGTCAGATTCTGGATGTTTCCAGCTTCCTGTTCCTCTATCATCTTATTGTTTATCTCATGTCGGATATTCCTAGCTTCCTGTTCCTCTATCATCTTATTGTTTGTCATATGCCGGATGTTCCTAGCTTCCTGTTCCTCTATCATCTTATTGTTTGTCATACGTCGGATGTTCCTAGCTTTCTGTTGCTCTATCATCTTATCGTTTGTCACATGTCAGAAGTTCCTAGCTTCCTGTTCCTCTATCATCTTATTGTTTGTTATATGCCGGATGTTCCTAGTTTCCTGTTCCTTTATTATCTTATCGTCTTTCACATGTTAAATTTCAAATGCTCTTACCTTCCTTTTACATCCTTTTTGCTTCATCATTTAACATATGTTATATTTCAGATGTTTTTAACTTCCTGTTCCTCCATCATCGTATCGTTTGAGTGTCATGTGTTAATTTTTGTTGTTTTTTTTTTTTGTTTGCTTACATCATCAGAACCTTTCAGTCTGGACTAGCGTATTTAACTTTGAATAATATCACGGAACTTAAATACTCCACGCGAAAGCGCTTTAGTGACACCTACAGGTGTGAATAATTATGTATACTTGCTCAGAACTACTGGAGGACAGACTGTGCTAATCGTCCTTAATTTTAAATTGGTAAACTTGAGATCAGTTAGTTAATTTCACCCACAGTCAACTCTTGGGCTACTCTTGTGTGACCTAATAAAGAATTTGATGTAACAAGACCCCAGAATGCGAGAGTGCGATTTGTACTATCTACGTTTTTGTTTCAGTGACGGGACGTGAACTCGAAACTGGTAAATTCATAGTTTTATACTTTAATTACTGACCCGAGTTTGGCTCCTTTGTGCGTCTTTTAAGAAAACATAACTTGACTGTAATGTTAACAATGATGTGATCTTACATTTCAGTGTTACATAATAAATGTAAAGCTCCTCTATTAGTAACTGAAAGTCTCACGATAGGTCAGCAGTAAGTTTAAGAATTCAAAACTCTGAAATTTGGGGTTCTATATAAAATTTAAATATTTTAACATTCATAGTCATGTGATAAAGTGACACCTATTTACATGTCGATTTTAAATTTAATCAGATTATTTTATTTTCACTTAGTAGACCTTTGTTTACTATTAAACACAAAACTTCACAAAGCTATTTGCTCACTACGAGTATCGAAACCCGGTTTCTAGCAGTGTAAGTTCACAGACATACTGCTGTATGTGTGTGTGGAGCTAATCTAGTGGCTGAATGATAAGATTAAGAACCTACAGCGTTATAATTCACAAATAACTATAGATTTGTTTGTTTGCTTGTTTTTGGAATTTCGCACAAAGCTACTCGAGGACTATCTGTGCTAGCCGTCCCTAATTTAGCAGTGTAAGACTAGAGAAAAGGCAGCTAGTCATCACCACAAACCGCCAACTCTTGGGCTACTCTTTTACTAATGAATAGTGGGATTGACCGTCACATTGTAACCCCTTTACGGTTGAAAGAGCGAGCATGTTTGACGCGATCGGGATGCGAACCCGCGACCCTCTCGCACAAAGCTACTTGAGGGCTATCTGTGCTAGCCGTCCCTAATTTAGCAGTGAAAGACTAAAGGGAAAGCAGCTAGTCATCACCACCCATCGCCAACTCTTGGGCTACTCTTTTAGCAACGAATAGTGGGATTTCCCCTCACATTATAACGCCCCCAAGGCTGGCATAACTATAGAAATGTGTTATGAAGACAACTTGCCAAGATAGTTTAAATAAACGTGCTGCTTGATAAGTTCCTTTAAAAAATCGCTAAATATCTCAACATTTTGATTTACTTGATCACGTGGCGTCAATAACAACCATGGTCCAAAAGATGCAGGGAACTGAATAGGTCCTCTGCAAACAATTGGTAAAAACTTAACACATCTCTGCTGATAGCGATACAGTCACGGTTTCATACCTCTAACGGCATAAAGGAACAGCCAAATGTCTTCCCACCTACACGTTTTAATATACGGTCCGGGATCCAATGTGCACAACTGAAAGGTTTCTGAGAATGCTCTGGAACACGTCCCGTGGGAAGTGAACATGATAAATTTAGAGGCATAATAATAATAAAGTTGTGATGGCATGCCAGAAAAAAATTAAATTCTCTCGGAAATAGATGTGTTTAATATTTACAAATGCAAGTTATCTAACATCTCCACTGGTCCAGACTTGATAGTGAAATATTTCTACTTTTGTAAAAACAACTACATATAATTAAGAATAAAAAAAGCTTTATCTTGACACCACTCGCTTTATTATAATATCTCATGATAAAACGAAGACTGAAAAATCAAAACAAACTTCCACGTAGGTCTCTATGTCTGTACATCTGGGATCTGTAAAGGCAACCAATACGCGTGTTCAGCACGAACTCATTGGGCAAACTAGCGGGTTACACTAGATAAAATGAAGCATTCACATGTGAGGCCTAAGACGATACATATGTAACAAGTTTCAGCTTGGCTATTTCATAATAAGCGTGTATTTTATCTCTCATTAAAATTCGTACTTTTTTACAAATTTCATGTTCTTTTACTTTGAGGTTGAATGAGGTATTTCAAACTGTTGGTAATGGGGGGGAGTAAAATGAGGTCATTTGTTCCTCCGTTCTAAGCCACTTTATTAATGTTTGTCTTGTAATATAAAGTCAGCAACCATTTTGTTTTGGTATGCAGCTTAAAATGAAAGCACCGTTAAAAATAGTAGTTATATATTCACCGTAAACAGATCACATTCAGATCTGATTTTTCTACACTCGATTATTAAGAACTTCCGGTAAACAGCAAGTTAACTAAATAAACAAAAATTTATTCAACTTCAAAAGATAATCTTACACATGACCCCTGTATAACTACTGACTAGAAACACTAAACGATATCAGCCCTGTATAACTACTGACTAGAAACACTAAACGACATGAGCCCTGTATAACTACTGACTAGAAACACTAAACGATATCAGCCCTGTATAACTACTGACTAGAAACACTAAACGACATGAGCCCTGTATAACTACTGACTAGAAACACTAAACGATATTCGTAAACAACAGTTGACGATTTAAATCAATATGAAAGATGTTACTTGCAACAGACGAACTTCCAGAACTTTCTAAATAATCATCGACTGTAGTTACACTTCCTTATTATCAACATTAAAGCCACAACTCCTGTTCCTACAGCGTAGCTAACGGAGTTGTTATCAGATATAATGGAATAATGCCGTAAACGATTCTAAGATAACACATGGATATAAAAAGGACGAATATCCATTCATATTCACTTGATAGGCGGAAGGAAGCTGATAGCGTTTCAAAGTTAATATTACAACTATTAGAATCTGAGAATGAAAAGACAAATACATAAAAAGTACATGAAGGGAACTGAGACAGAGAAATGTGAACTTCGAAAATTAGTCGTTTCAATCAGTTACTCCCAACAAAAAATGAAATTGTCACGTGTAACTACATTTTACACAATTCAAAAAAATAACGCATGTCCTACTGATTGGTAACAGATTAACTTATTATCCCGTTTTCTTCAAAAACGTGATTTTAAATTATAGAATTTAATCATTTGAAGCTATCCTAGTGTCTTTTGCCCGCAACACATTGGATTGACTGAAATTTTAACGGATTTTAAAGGAATTCTTAGAACCCCAAAGAGTCACCATCCAGATGAATAGAATAAGTAATTACCTTATGTTTTGTGAGTTTATCGGGTTTTTTTTTATTGGTTTATTTGGATTTAAGCACAAAGTTACACAATGTGCTCTGACCACAACAGCTATTAAAAACCAATTTCTAGTGTTGTGAATCAGGAGACATTCCACTGTGCCACTGGTGGGCAGTATGTTGGAGCATACACAAGATGTACTCCTTTCAGGGTTATTCTTTAAGGAGAAAGCCAAACTGATGCACTTTAAAATATCAATGAGACAAAATGTTGACTTCAATCCCAATCCAAACAGAAGCATTAGGTCGAAACTGAGAAAACCGTTTCTTGTGATTACGGAAACTAACGTAGTAGATTATGCTACAGTTGTGGGTGCAGGTCAATAATGCAAACATCGAGTTTTGATACCCGCGGTGGGTGGAGCACAGATAAACAGTTGTACAGCTCAATTCCAGACAAACAAACGAATGCACGTTTCAACTTGAATTAGACAGCGATGAACGGAAATGACGTAAGAAATCATTTCAAACAATACAAGACTTATCATACTACTACACTAATACTAATACATCGTACTAATACACAGACTCCTAGAATACTGAATGAACAAAAACCATAATTTTCTGCATATGTTAACATGGCATAATATTTAAGGAAGAAAAGGGACCTATTGGCCTATCTCGGCTGTTCCCTCCTCTGAATCGAACTAAAACAAACAAATAGATACTTTTAAGTAAAAAAATGGTTTAAAATGAAATCTTAAGACGAGCCCTTACTTGTCAGGCTTTCTCTTAAACTCACTTAAATTTTCTGCCTCCACAACATGTGAAGGCTAACCACCCTGTTAGAGAAATGAAACTTTCTCACCTGAAGTTGATTCACACCTTGCAAAAATTTATATTTCTGTGCCCTAGTTCTACTCTTCTCGCTGTTAAATGTGAAGAAAAATGATGCATCAACACTGTTAACTCCCTTTACGATCTCAAACATCTCAGTAAAATACTCCATAACACTTCTTTCTTTTTTTTCAAGAGGAAAAACACTCAAATATCTGAATTTCTTCTCGTAAGACAAATGTTTCACCCAAGCAATATTCCAGTAATCTTTTCTAGAACTCGTTTCCAACAATTAAATATCCTTCCTATGGCTAGGAGCCCAAAACTGGATAAAATACTCCAAACGTGATTAACCAGTGACATATACAATGAAATTATAACTTCTTTAGACTTGTATTCAATATTTCTCAGGATAGAACATTAAAATTCTGTTAGCTCTAGCACTAACAACAGCACACTGCTCAGATGGCTTAATAAACTGATCAACTAATATACCAATATATCTTTCTTTCGTAACACTGTTAATGTTATTCCAAACCAAATTACACTTATAATTCAAGTTATGAAAACTCACATGTAATTAAACCCCGTGTGTCACTCATTTGTTCAATTCACTAAATGATCTAAATCCTTTTATAAATCAGTAGGATTCTCTTTACAGCTAACATCACTAGGATCCTCTTCACAGCTAACATCACTAGGATCCTCTTCACAGCTAACATCACTAGGATCCTCTTCACAGCTAACATCACTAGAATCCTCTTCACAGCTAATATCACTAGGATCCTCTTCACAGTGAACATCACTAGGATCCTCTTCACAGCTAACATCACTAGGATCCTCTTCACAGCGAACATCACTAGGATCCTCTTCACAGTGAACATCACTAGGATCCTCTTCACAGCTAACATCCCTAGGATCCTCTTCACAGCTAACATCACTAGGATCCTCTTCACAGCTAACATCACTAGGATCCTCTTCACAGCTAACATAACTAGGATCCTCTTCACAGAAAACATCACTAGGATCCTCTTCACAGCTAACATAACTAGGATCCTCTTCTTAGCTAACATCACTAGGATCCTCTTCACAGCTAATATTACTAGGATCCTCTTCACAGTGAACATCACTAGGATCCTCTTCACAGCTAACATCACTAGGATCCTCTTCACAGCTAACATCACAAGGATCCTCTTCACAGCTAACATCACAAGGATCCTCTTCACACCTTACATCACTAGAATCCTCTTCACAGCGAACATCACTAGGAACCTCTTCGCAGCTAACATCACTAGGATCCTCTTCACAGCGAACATCACAAGGATCCTCTTCACAGCTAATATTACTAGGATCCTTTTCATAGCTAACATCACTAGGATCCTCTTCACAGCGAACATCACAAGGATCCTCTTCACAGCTAATATTACTAGGATCCTCTTCACAGTGAACATCACTAGGATCCTCTTCACAGCTAAAATCACTAGGATCCTCTTCACAGCTAACATCACAAGGATCCTCTTCACAGCTAACATCACAAGGATCCTCTTCACAGCTAAAATCACTAGAATCCTCTTCACAGCGAACATCACTAGGAACCTCTTCGCAGCTAACATCACTAGGATCCTCTTCACTGCTAACATCACTAGAATCCTCTTCACAGCGAACATCACTAGGATCCTCTTCACAGCTAACATCACAAGGATCCTCTTCACAGCTTACATCACTAGAATCTTCTTCACAGCGAACATCACTAGGAACCTCTTCGCAGCTAACATCACTAGGATCCTCTTCACAGCTAACATAACTAGGATCCTCTTCTTAGCTAACATCACTAGGATCCTCTTCACAGCGAACATCACAAGGATCCTCTTCACAGCTAATATTACTAGGATCCTTTTCATAGCTAACATCACTAGGATCCTCTTCACAGCGAACATCACAAGGATCCTCTTCACAGCTAATATTACTAGGATCCTCTTCACAGCTAACATCACTAGGATCCTCTTCACAGCTAACATCACTAGGATCCTCTTCACAGCTAACATCACAAGGATCCTCTTCACAGCTTACATCACTAGAATCCTCTTCACAGCGAACATCACTAGGAACCTCTTCGCAGCTAACATCACTAGGATCCTCTTCACTGCTAACATCACTAGGATCCTCTTCACAGTGAACATCACTAGAATCCTCTTCACAGCGAACATCACTAGGAACCTCTTCGCAGCTAACATCACTAGGATCCTCTTCACTGCTAACATCACTAGGATCCTCTTCACAGCTAACATCACTAGGATCCTCTTCACAGCTAACATCACAAGGATCCTCTTCACAGCTTACATGACTAGAATCCTCTTCACAGCTAACATCACAAGGATCCTCTTCACTGCTAACATCACTAGGATCCTCTTCACAGCTAACATCATTGGGATCCTCTTCACAGCTAACATCACAAGGATCCTCTTCGCAGCTAGCATCACTAGGATCCTCTTCACAGCTAACATCACTGGGATCCTTTTCACAGCTAACATCACTTAAGACTTTAATATCATCTTTAAATTTAAGTAATTTATTTCATCCGTGTAATTGAGATAAATCAAAAAAGACAAAGGTCTTTTGACTGAGCCCTGTAATAATGTGGCGTCATTACATTTGTAACAACCCTCTGCTTTTCTCCATCCGGCCATGCTTCCATACAATTTTCTAATTTATCCCCTACATATATAGAGATAATGTTTTGATAAACCTTTCATGTAGCAACTTCTCAAATGCTTTTGAAAAATCCAGATATCCCAGACATACACTCTTACCCTCACCTACATGTGCAGTTAAAGATATGTTTACAGGTAAACTAAAACGTTTTATTATGTAGGGTCCGCGAATGCATAGATACAACCCAACTAGAAAGAAGAGTACATTAAAGAAAGATGAAATACTGTAATGTGATATTATGAATGAAAGAATTAAATAGTTATTTTGTTTATTGTTTTATAAGTAACAAACTCATGGGTTCGTCAGGTTTGAACCTTAACCAGGCGACATAATTACATGAATATCTTCTTTACCGCACACGTGTGATTCCGGAGGAGTTGAAAGAAATTAAAGTTACCAATATTGATATGTCCATATAGTTACAACTATATGGTGTAAAATATACAAGTGTAAATAGTGTTTATGATATAACTATATATCCGCTAATAGTATAATATATCTTTAAGTCCTTCCAATTTAATTATATAGTATTCTGTAAGTTAATGAAATTCCATCCATTCATTCAGTTTTCAAATATAATGCCCACAAGACTGGGATGTGTTTTCTATATACCAATGACTTTGAACTCGACCTTTAAGATATGACCTTTAAAGGTTATTATATCTCTAGCTATATATAGAGAACCTGCTGTGTACGTTTTGCTAATATCCATTCATCCTATATTGAAATATCAGGGTCCACTCCACAAGACTTTCTATACGCCAAAGGCCTTTTAAACTTTGCTAGGTGTCATTTATTTAGCTGTGTCCAGTTAAAGTCAACTGGACCAACTGACTCATCTTTCTTTTGTTTTTTTAATCAGGCTTTTGAATCACAAACCAAATCTACTCAAGACATTGACATAGGTATTAAAAGATAGATTGCAAATGACCGGCAAACTCTCTTTTTTGTTAATCTGAGGATGACCTAAGAAGATCGAAACGTTGTTCTGTACTTTATTTTAATTAAAGTTTTTAGACCCATACCAGCCGTCTTGAGAACACAAACCAACTGACTGGTGAGTCAATAAAATCCGAAGTTGGAACAAGTTGAATATACTCAGAGCTTGTTGCAAAATATTCATTAGCTCAAACGATAGACGTTATACAACCAAGAGGACTATTTTTTTCAAACAAATATTTTAAATATATTGAATGGTCAGAAATTTAAAAAGATTTATATCTTTACATACAGGGAGAGAATATATCTTGTTTGCTTGAGGTGAGATTTGGCATGTATTTGTATGTGTGAAACATACAGACTGCCTTTCAGTTCTCTGGAAGAGATGTGTGAGTTGCAGTCACATGTTAAAGTTTACCATGCTGCTTATGAGTCAGCTTGGTTATGATCCAATGAAACCTAATTACTAATATAAGTTCCTTGTTGTAGTGAAGAAATGTAGAAACTTTGACCTAATGTGGTCGAGGAAGTTGAAGGAAAGAGAGGAAGCGAGTTCAACCCATCCATACTGCTGCACGTGACTCACGTTCTTCACAATGTAACATGTAGTAAAGCACAGATTATCACGCGCATGACGTATATAAACAAAATTAAGTGACTAAACTATTTGTTTATACTGTAATCTTATTGTTTGGATTGAATTCTGTAGTTAGAGCATACAACCTATTAAAATGTTCTCCGTTTCCTAAAGCAAACTTGAAATTCTACCTTTGAAATGACAGGAATATAAACCCTGGCCTGGAAACTACCTCAGGTGTATATAGGGAAATAAACCTTCAAATGGTCTGCAAACGTTATGTTTGGTGTAGATAGGAAAGTAAACATCCAAATGGTTTTTATATGCAAAAACGGCTCGTTCGGGTTGAGAAAATATTTTACATAGAAGAGCGAACAACGTTTCGACCTTCTATGTAAAATATTTTCTCAACCCGAACGAGCCGTTTTGGCATATAAAATTCTCAACAAGTGGGTTTCTCGACATCACTGATCCAAATGGTTTGGAAACGTTACCTTTGGTGTAGATAGGGAAATAAACCTTCAAATGGTCTGCAAACGTTACCTTTGGTGTATATAGGCACATAAACCTTCAAATGCTCTGCAAAGGTTACCTTTGGTGTAAACAGGAAAATAAACATCCAAATGGTCTGCAAACGTTACCTTTGGTGTAGACAGGAAAATAAGCTTTCAAATGGTCCGAAAATATTACCTTTGGTGTAAATAGGGAAATAAACCTTCAAATGGGCTGGGAACTCTCTCTACCTTTGGGGTAAATAGGGACATAAACCTTCAAGTGGTTTTCAAACGTTACCTTTGGTGTAGACAGGGAAATAAAAACTCCCCGCAGCTCAAAGGACAAGCCTGTTTGGTGCGACGGGGATTCGAACCCGCGACCCTCAGATTACGAGTCGAATGCCTTATCCCACCTGGCCATGCCGGGTCCGAAGGGATATTACATACACATTAAGGAATTGTAATTACATATACGTGTTATTGTTGTTTTTTCTCGAGAAATTTCACATACTCGTTTCAAGAACAATGATATTTTGCATCATCAGTTGTTATGCTCGAGTTGATGAATTATTTGTAACGGAAAAGAAAATACATGTACATTTTACCCATGTCTTTTATCTATTCCAATCAATGAGTATTTTTAAACAAATTGTATTATTCTGTTGTTGAATGTTGTTTTAGTTTTTATTAACTATATCAGCATTCTGTTTACTATCCTGTTGATACAGTTATGATCCAGAGATTTAGTCTTACCCCCCCTCAGTGGCACAGTGATATGTCTGCGGATTTACACACTAAAAACCAGATACCCGTAGTGGACAGAGCACAGATAGCCCATCGTGTAGCTTTGTGCTTAATTCTAAACAAACTAATCTGGGGAGTAGAGAAAAAGAACCTTTATAAAGGGCACTTACGTCAATAAAGACCAACATTCCTTATTTACCAGTTCAATAATCGTATGTTCTGGGAAGTTTGCATGCCTACCACCAGGTCTTTCCGCTCTGCAGTTAGAGATAATTTTGTTTTTATTCATTATGACATAAGATATCTATTTTCTCCCGTTTGCAGTTGAATGTAGTTATTCACGATAAATTCATTTACTGTTAATTTGTATTGTTCTTGTCCAAGGATTCATATAAAATATTTTACTCACCTCCGATGAAAAATTATAATTTGGAGTTTTAAGAGTAGTAACAGAACTATTACAAGTGAATAAAAGTGTAATAATTAATGGTCATTATTGCTTTGGTGTCCTTTATATGAAAGCCTCTAACCATATGTTGGGCTTTCTCTGTGTCCGTAAGATCTAGTGATGTAAGTAAAGTTTGAGAATATATCATCTTCCAAGTCCTTTAGTTCTTTATTTTGTAGAAGTGTCACCAGTCGTTCCCTTTTAGAAAATGTTTTCACATCACAATTTACCAAGATTCAGACTCTGAATGGATCCATTTATTTGTATGGAAAGAGTAAAAAAGCTTTGGAATACACAGAAAAACTGCCACCAAGCCAACTTCACCATTAAATTTACAAGATGTTCTTACGGTAAGGCTCGCTATGGTCAAGAGGTTAGGGAGTTCGACACGTAATCTACGGGTAGCGGGTTAGCATCCCTGTTACATCAAACATGCTCGAATTTTCAACCGTGAGGCGTTATAATGTAGCTATCACTCACACTTTTCGTTGGCAAAAGAGTGGCCCAAAAGTGGGTGGTGATGACTAGTTACCTTCCCTCTAGTTTTTCATTGCTAAATTATGGTTAGATAGTACACGTAGCCCTCGTGTAGCTTTGCTCGAAATTCACAGCAAACCAAACCATTCATCTTCAGTTTTAGTGAAATTTCTGTTTTTTAGTCTCAAAACTACGTGTTGTGGTCCTTTCTTTAATGTTTTGTGTTGTGATATTTTGTAAAGAATCTGTACATGATACAGATATTTTTGGACAGGAATTATTGTACGACATATATAAATTTGAAGACAATAAAACAATCGTAGACCGGTGTTATTAACTGGTAGTTAAAGCTATATGTGTGTGTGTAAATTTTAATGTGATCATACAAACTACTGAAACAGTAATCTCTATATGGAACATCTTAACAGCCCTCAGAATAACGGTTCTTCGCCCCAGAATTTGGCTGAGACACGATTGTGGCACTTTCATAATATGGACATGTGCAACAGACAGTATTCGAGAATCCATAAAACCACCTGAATGGATAACATTCTGTAATACAATTCACAATAAAAACATAAAAAAAGATAAATTATCATTCTTTGACGTGGTGGTTACGTTGATGCATAACTCAGATACTGTAAATACACACGTATTATCCCCAGCAATGCAAAGAAGATAAGCAGGAGTAAACAAGGCTTGTTGAGAAATGAAAACAATCTATCCATTCCTCTTTAGTAATGGATAGCTTAGCAATGAATACTTATAACACTTAACAAAGGATAAAACAAAGACAAAGGGTGAAGTTGGAAATGACCAAGGTTCGATCCTGGGTCTTTATCGTGGAACTCTGGTGGATTATTCAAACTATTTATAATTTTATTTTTTATATATTTTGTAATTTAACTTAATTGCATTTTTACATTTTGGGGCATTTTCAAAAAAACAAAACAAAAACACTTTAAAAATACAAAATAATATTTGTTATGTTTTAAAAGCCACAAGACAAAGAAAGAAAGACTTGTTAGTATTTTTTATTGTGTATAAATTAAAGTTTCCCTTAATACCCTCATTATACAAAAAAAATGTTCAAACGTCCCTAGTTATATCACCCCTCTTCTTGAATAGACTTACCCACAACAGGAGACCCAAAGAAAGTACTAAAACACTTAACCACCCTAAACACTGCTTAAGAAAGCTCCATTAAAAACCGACCCGACAACCTGTTTCTCTAGATTCGCGTAGTCAAGAAGACTCCCCATAAAGTTGAAAAAATAAATAAATAAGGCTTAATAAAACAGACGAAGGGGAGAAAGTAGGTTTAGTGATGTTTAACTGACGTTTCATGGTTATGTTAACAAGTAAAACGAGATAGGGTTTGTCTTGAGTTCGTTTTGAAAGAAAGAGCTTTCATTGTAAACCACTTGACATACCGAGGAACGTCGTAGACAACGTCTTGTTTGATTTTCACAACAAAATAACATAAAAGCCATAAGGAAAAGCTCATAGTTGTTTCTCAGATTTGGAAGTTTATCGCAACATGAAAATTCGCAGTCAGTAACTTAGGTTCAAGTTGTAAGTACACATTATTGTTTGCTCTAAGCATTCCTGGTATCAGAACGCAAATAAACGTCTGCGTTCGAGAGTACTGAAATATGTCTCCGGATCATTTGTGAACTGTTGTTAAACAAAATACATTATATGCATTTGAAATATTTTTACTTTTTAAATATTTACACCAAAAATAATAATTTGCAGACTAGATATCAGTTTTGTTATCAGCATTTGTATTAATTTATTGCTATCGCTCTAAGTGTTTTGTTTTTGTTTTTTTTGCTTCGAATTTTACGCAAAGCTATCTGTGATAGCCGTCCCTAATTTAGCAGTGTAACACTAGAGGGAAGGCAGCTAGTCATCACCACCCACCGCTGACTCTGTGGCTACTTTTTTACCAACGAATAGTGGGATTGACTATCACTTTATAACGCAACCACGGCTAAAAGGGCGCGGATGTTTGGTGTGAAGGGGATTCGAACCCGCGACTCTCAGATTCTTGTCTTAAACAGCTTCTGCTATTCTGACGAGTCCAACTGATCAAAAGAGATGTTTTTGGCCAAGTTGTAAGTTGCAAAGCTATTCCTTTTACAAAAATCATACATCACGTGAATAATTCTTGATGACGAGAATCTCACTTGAAATAAAAAAATGTATTTCACAAAGGCTGATATGGGCATTAACGTTTACTATCAAAGCAGAGAACAACGTTTCGACCTTCCTAGGTCTTCTTCAGGTTAACAAAGAGAGAGTTTGCAACTGACCATTGCCGGGCACATATCTCAATGACAAAAGTAAAAACGGGTACGGGATTGCAGGGGGCGTTGCTGTAGTTGGATTTTAATTAGTACAAAATATCTAGCTCTTCTGAGATACAACACGTGAATAGTTTTTGTAAATCACTAATGAAATAAGCAACATACGTAACAAATCAGAGAAGATACGGTCTATTTTATGTATTAAGTCAATAGTTAATGTTATAACCCACGTAAACACACGGTCTATTTTATGTATTAGGTCAATAGTTAATGTTATAACCCATGTATACACACGGTCTATTTTATGTACTAGAAGATCAATATTAATGTTATAACCCACGTAGACGCACATAGCGGCGTGTCTGCGGACTTACCCTGCTAGAAACTGGGTTTCGATACCCGCGGTGGACAGAGCACTTTTTGTAGCTTTTTACTTGATGACAAACAACAAACAAACAACAGCATGCTAAAACGATATAATTTCCATTAAAATTTCAAAGGATTTTCTGATCTAACACCCCATGATTAGCTAACTTATTTGTTTTTGTTTTTATGACCTTTTTTTTTACTTCATAGACAACGGGTCCTCATTGGAAAAAGCGATAACAAAAAGAATCACCAGAAAGAACTAGGGATTAACAAGTAGTGAACCACACGATGTCTGATGACTTTGTGAAACGAGAACCTCGCACGAAGGATCATGCTCGAGTTGTCCACTTGTTTGGCCGTTTTTGAAATGAAAGTAAACACGCTGTGATTTCATCATTCAAAATAACCCGTCGATCTAATGCTTAGTGTGTAGCAATGTTTAGGGCGTCAACTGTTTTAGGAATGTCTGTACACCAATCACAACTAAAGAAACTTCAAAATAACACTAAATGTTGTTAGATATAGCTCACAACGTGGTTAGCAAAGCAAAGATAGTCCATTATGGAGCTTTGTGTTTAACACCGACGAAAAAAAAACAAAACAAAATTTGGAAGCGTGCTAGTTCTGTGCCTAAAAAGACTTTTTTGTTGTTGTTTCTGGTGGCTCGAGTCACATATTACTCAAACGTTGTTTAAACTGCAATAATCAAACATTCGCTGATGGTTCGTCTGAGACCCCACGTGGTGCCAGAAAACTTGTGAATCATTCATGGATTCTAACCACGCACTGCCCCCTACCGACTCTTTGATCGTTTCTTCCTCTCACGTGCTTTAGAATGAGCTTAAATCTGTGAATATATCATTAATGCGAAATAGTTCCCTGTAGCTATGATGTACTTACTTGGTTGATTTCGAAATCCGACATTTCCATAAGTCAAGTGACTGTCATGTATTAGAAGTCTCGCTTACATCGAGGAAAATGATCAGTAATAATCCTTGCAGCCCCCTGGCGGAATTATTTTATTTTCTAATATTTTGTTTGACAAACCAAAAGTATATAATGATAACTTTCATTAAGTCTTACCAAAGTTGCAGCTATTCCAATACTTTATGTACTTGTGTCACTCAATGTTGACAGCAACAGAACAACAACAAAAATCCCCTCCGTAAAGTTTATTTAAACAAATGGGTATAAAGCATAATTCATAGTAAACAATTAAATTCCAATATTTAGGTATATTTAAGAAATATAAATACTACTACTATATAAAATAATTTGATTTTTTTTCTTTACCTCACGCTTAAAGAAAGACAAAAACGGAAAATGGAATGTTACTTCTCTTTGTATCAACCATTCTTCGGTTGGGTTTACTTAGTAAAGACAAGTTCTACTGTTTTCATTATTTTGGCATACATATGTGAGGCATTTTATCTCTCATTTCCAAGTACTATTAATCAGTGCAAACAAGCCTCTAAAGTTGTTTGTCTTAATCCACACGTTAAAGGGTGTGAAAGGTTTTCTACAATAACAGTTAAGAGTGCGGTTCCAAATTACTTCACGTTTTCTGATTACGTCATTAATCTCGTTCTCCTGAAAGTACACTACGTTTTTTTTTTAATCGTACACTGCCTGTCCCCTTTATTTATGTATATTTGAAAACCTTTGAAGGTTATTTCTTTACATAAATAAAATAAACTCTGAAAATGTGATGTAGATATGAGGCACTCACGTAAAGGTGGAGTTTAATACTGAATTTTTTTTAGTTTCACAGGAACTTCTTATTGGATGCCCTCTGGCGGAGGAGGCATTATTATCAAAAACTGTTTTTCTTTATCATTTCGAGCCCGGCATGGCCGGGTGGGTTAAGGCGTTCAACTCGTAATTTGAGGGTCGCGGTTTCGAATCTGGGTCGCATCTACCATGCCCGCCCTTTCAGCCGTGGGGGCATTATAATGTTATGGTCAATCTCACTTTATCATTTCGAGTTCGGTTTGAATGTCGCACTAAGTTACACGAGGACTGCCTGCGCTAGCCGTCCCTAATTCAGTAGTGAAAGAGTAAATAAATAAGAAGGCAACTAGTCGTTACCACCAACCGTCAACTCTGGGGCTACTCTTTTACCAACGAATAATGACACTAAAAGAACGAGCATGTTTGGTGTAACAGAGATTCGAGTCTGCGATCCTCAGTTCACATAACCAAAATACTGTGTATAAACGACAACAGTTTAATATTTAAAACAACCAATGTACAAACAAAACTATTAAAATAAACAAAGGCCGCTAATGTTCATATCGTTCCTTTTATATTTACATCAAAAATACGATCTTTTGTCAACACCCCCTTGTTAATACGTAATAAATTAAGCACCTCCCAGTTTGTTGATCTGTTGCTGGTTTGAAAATTCCACACGTGTTTTCATTCTTCCGCCTACTCACTGTAGATCGAAATCACAACATTACATCAAACCTGAACAGGATGAGCTACCAGGTTATAAGATACATTTTATTCCAATTGGAGTGACACCTAGTGGTAAATCCAACAAACTCCTAGAAACTGTAATTGGGTTCTGTCTAGAAGCAGTTGTTAAGTTTTATTGTAATCATACAGTGTTGCCCTGTTCAAGAAAAACTGCAGTTTTCTTTGAGACATTAAAGGTTTCAATCTATGACGGCCTCCAGTGGCACAGCGATTTATCTATGGATTTAAAACACAAGAAACCGGGTTTCGATAACTATGGTAGACAGAGCACAGATAACCCATTGTATAGCTTTGTCCCTAACTTCAAGACAAATAGACAAACTATCTGAAAAGTGATAGTTTTGTCCAAAGAATGATGAATATTGCTACCAAAAATTTAATACAAAATTCATTTAGTTTCAAGACTTTCTGGATCTTTACAATAACTTCATGAAATAAAACACAATAAACACTGAAATTTTGACCTCGCAGTTTAAGGGTGGTGGTTCCGAATCACCCTCACCGAATACGCTCGCTCTTTCAGCAGGTTCAGGGGTTCAAATCCTCATCACCCCAAATATGCTCGCTCAATGAGCCGTGGGGGCGTTATAAAGTTACGGTCAGTCCTACTATTGGTTGGTAAAAGAGCAGCGAAAGAGATAGCGATAGGTGGTGATGACTAGCTGCCTAACCTTTAGTCTTACACTACTAAATTAGAGACGACTAGAGCAGATAGCCCTCGTGTAGCATGGTGCGAAATTCAAAAACAAAACAAAAAGCACTTTCAGCCATGTGGGCGCTATAATGTGACGATCAATCATTATATCATTCGTTAGTAAAATAACGATTCAAGAATTGGTGGTGGGTAGTACTGGATATCTGCCTTCCCTCTAGTCCATCATTGTTAAATTAAGGATGGTTAAGGCAAATAGCAAAGAACGTTAACATGTTTTCAGATTTACCACTGCAGACGATCAAATATTCCAATGTGCCAAATCAACTTAGTTTCAGCACTGACTATATTCTAGGAGTTGATAGTTTTATCAGACATGAGTCGTATGCGTCGATGTAATGAAGTGTGATTGTTTTCTGAGCTCAGACTTGTTGCACACTTTTTAATTAGGAATTTCAGACATTGTTTGACCTGAGATTGGTTGCACAGTCCTCAACTAGGAACTTCGGATGTTGTCTGAGCTCAGACAGTCAACTAGGAACTTCAGATATTGTTTGACCTGAGATTGGTTGCACAGTCCTCAACTAGGAACTTCGGATGTTGTCCGAGCTCAGACAGTCAACTAGGAACTTCAGATGCTGGTTTATATCACTTTTGCCTCTGTTGCTAAAACAATGACCATTTCCGCTGGAACCCGAATAGCCAAATGTCTGTATCAAAGAACAGCGCTGTTACAGCGTCCGTGGTCAGACAGATGACTGTTCAAGCAAGTACAAACTGCTTTTTTTTTCAGCCAGCGTTTAATTTAGAGATTTTATCACCACAACAACAACACATTCACAGAATATTGTTAGCATACTGGAGAAACTAGCACATGGTCATGCAAACTCCAATGTTCTTCTTCCTCATCTGGTCGACACTGTATTGTTATATTACAGAAGTTAAATAGCTATCAAACTACACTAAAGTCTGACTTGGCAATAACTTTTTATGTCTTTACCTTTTATTTCTATTGTATAAACGTACCTATATGGTTATATTTTCTAAGTTTTATACGTTAGGCTAAACTTGTTATCTGTTACTGTCCCTCAGAAGGGCCCGAGGATCGCAAATTCGAATTCAGGTCGCACCAAAACATGCTCGCCCTTTCAGCCGTGGGGGCGTTATAATGTCCCTGTCAATCCCACTATTCGTTGGTAAAAGAATAGCCCAAGAGTTGGCGGTGGGTGGTGATAACTAGCTGCCTTCCCTCTAATCTTATATTGCTAACTTAGGGACGGCTAGCGCAGCTAGCCCTCGAATAGCTTTGAGCGAAATTCAAAAAACAAACAAACAAATTCTCAGAAGGATGGCAACCAGTCATCACCCCCTACCGTCTTCCATATACACTAAAGGATTGACTATCTCAGAACATCTGGTATAGTTATTAACACTCTTGTTGATACGCAGAGAAAAATCGTTTTTATTTCAAGTGGGTTTCTCGTCATCAAGAATAAGTGATTAACTCTGCGTTATAATGCACCCACACTTTCAAATTGGAGAATATGTTGTGGTATAGGATAAACTGGAACCCGTAATAAAATATTTAGTTCAATGTCATGTTGATAATATTGAAGAAATGAAATTTTCCTGCAAATGCAAATTAATTCATTGTCATAACACAGTGTTTATTATAACTAATAATATAAGGTCGATTTATATTTTTCAGCAAAAAAGTTCCGTACTTGTCATGAAACTTTTAAATTTGGAGAAATGATGACTTGTTTAAACTCTACAATAAAACCTGTATTTTAGCAGTGTAAGATTAGAAGGAAGGCAGATAGTCATCATCACCCACCGCCAACTTTTTTACTAACGAATAGTGAAATGACCGTCACATTATAAAGTCTCCACGGCTGAAAGAATGAACATGCGTGGTGTGGTGGGGACTCGAACCTGCGACCTTCATTTTACGTGTCAAACGACCTATCTAAAGATTTAAAAAACTGTACAATCAAATGGAAAAACTGGCTCTGACTCCAAAACCTTGCGTTTGCTAGTCCCTTGTTGAATCAGTGGTAAGTTGACAGCCTCACAACGAGGTTCGACTTCTTGTGGTGCACGGAACGCAGATAGCTTATTGTTTGTTTTCTGAATTTCGCACAAAGCTACTCGAGGGCTATCTGTGCTAGCCGTCCCTAATTTAGCAGTGTAAGACTAGAGGGAAGGCAGCTAGTCATCACCACCCACCGCTAACTCTTGAGCTACTCTTTTACCAACGAATAGTGGGATTTACCGTAACATTATAACGCCCCCACGGCTGAAAGGGCGAGCATGTTTGGCGCGACGTGGATGCGAACCCGCGACCTTCGGATTACGAGTGGCACGCCTTAACGCGCTTGGCCATGCCGGGCCACAACTCAGTAGGAAGATCATAGAGAATAGACTTGAAGTACCAAAAAAAAAATTAATTAGAAGGAAGTTCTGTCTCCACTCTGTCAGTGAGCATTAAAAGTCTAAAACCGTTATATTATCCGTGTTTTATTTGCTACTAAGCACAAAGCTATACGGGGAGGGGGGAGGGTTGAATACGTTCTGCCAACCACAGGTTTCTAAATGGAGTTTTTATTGTTTTACGCCAACATATTTACCGCTGAGCCGCAAGGGGCGTAAACCTTGTAAATCAAAGCAAAATTAATAGCATTTGATTTATCGAGAACAAAATACCGTTTAAAGAAAAACCTATCTTGCTTAAACGAGACGTTTAAGATTGGTGGTTTCGTGTTTTATGGCGCAAAGCAACTCGGCTATCTGCGCACACCTTAACAGAAAATTTAACCACCTGGCCATTACGAATCTCCATATTTTGTGACGGCCCGGCATGGCCAAGTGTGTTAAGGCGTTCGACTCGTAATCCGAGGGTCGTGGGTTCGAATCCTCGTCACACCAAACATCCTCGCCATTTCAGCGATGTCGGGCGATATAATGTGACAGTCAATCGCACTATTCATTGGTAAAACAGTAGCCCAAGAGTTTGCGGTGGGTGGTGTAGCTTTGCGCGAGATTCAAACCAAATCATCCCTCCAGAGGATCAGCGGTAAATTACAATCTTGCAACGCTAAAATCCAGGGTTCGATTTCTCGAGGAGGACGGATCACAAACAAACGAGCTATAGTTAGTAGCTTTTAAATAACTTAAATCCTTTATTTGTCAGGCTGCTAATTTATCCAGTGGTTAATATTTCGTGCTTGAGTTTGCTATTTAAAAGAGGAAATACAAAAATAATATTTGAACTTGCCTAAAGTATAATACAGTTCTATGTTCTATAAATACCCAGACTCCTAGTTGCTGAAGTCTCTTACCTACAGGTTTTTAGTCTATGTTTCAAGTAGAATTATTCTGCATAACAATACGGTTATCTTGTCTGTCTCTAGAAGGAGAAATACTATCTTTACTTTCCCCTCCCCAGACAGACGCGGGTAGATGACCTAATTTGTTATTCTTCTGCGTTTTGGCTAGTGAAACCAGTATCTCTCTTAGTTGTTGACAGGAGTTTATCTTTGTCTAGACTTAGTCTTCTCTGTTTTCCTAGTAATACCTTGTCTCGTCATCAAAATGCGGCTAGACCAGTATGTATGGTCAAACGTTTTACTCTATTTAACTTGCGCTTGTAAAATTCCATTACACCAGTTTACATTACTTGTTCAAATCAGTTAGTTATTAAAATTAAACTTTTGCTGGAAGCACTGGTGTGTTTGTAACTCTTGTATTTTATTTAGTGTTTCGCAATGCTGAGAATATAATTCGTCACTTTAGCTTTTCGACTAATTCTTGCCAATAAAATCCCGGATCCTCGATTATATGGGAATGTCTAGAAGTTGTCTTTTGGCTTATTCCTAACAAAGATTACCAAACCGTCTTACATCGAGTTAACCATTTATGCTAATATTAAGAACGGGAAATGTGTGTTTTCTTACAGCAAAACCACATCGAGCTATGTGCTGAGCCCACGGAGGGGAATCAAACCCCTGATTTTAGCGTTGTAAATCCGTAGACATACCGCTGTACTAGGAGTATCAGATTGGAAAGAGGAAAGAAATTAGTTTAAATGTACTTAAGTCTGCTTTCCATGCTGACATAACATGAATAATTATATAAGTTTTCATATTTAACTTAAATAATTGGGTATTTGCGATGAATTTAAGGTTCTTATCTAAATGGCTTAAAAGCAAATAAATTTGTTTTTGCCTTATAATTATTCAGGCATGTTGTATACAAATATTAATTGCTCTTGTATCTTTGTATATTACTTACTGATAGTTACTGACTAACACGCCCATCGTCGATACGTTAATAACCGCAAAAAGATAGCTTGTTGCTAAACAACAGAGGTGGGTAGGAGAGTTCAAATCTTGGCTAGAATGTGTACCCTCGGGATTTTTTGTTTTGTTTGTTTGTTTTTAATTTCACGCAAAGCTACACGAGGCTATCTGCGCTAGTTTCTCCCTAATTTAGCAGTGTAAAACTAGAGGGAAGGCAGTTAGTCATCACCACCCAACGCCAACTCTTGGGCAACGAATAGTGAGATTGACCGTCACTTTATAACGCCCTCACGGCTGAAAGGCTAGCATCTTTGATGCGACGGAAATTCGAATCCGCAACCCTCAGATTACGAGACGAACGCCTTAACCCACCTGACCATGCCGGGCTCACCCTCGAAGTATGTTGTCTGATAGAATGATATGGATAAAACATGAGGCAAAGCGAAAAATCGTGAAACAATGTAGAGTAGATCTGTCTTCCATTTAAGAGTTAAACAATATACTAGTGTCCACTTTACAAAATAGAGAAACATTACAGGAACACGAAACGATAATGTGTAAATGTGTCTTAAACTTCAGGTTCCATTATTGAAGATTAAACTTTATTTGAAATGAATTTTTTTACTCATTTTATGTGTTTTTTTTCTCTTGTTTGTATTTTAATTTTTGCGCAAAGCTACACGATGGCTATCTGCGCTAGCCGTCACCTACTTTAACCAAGTAAATCTAGACGGAAGGCAGCTGGTCATCACCACCCACCACCAACTCTTGGGCTACTATTTAGCCAACGAATAGTGGGATTGACCATCATATTATAACGCCCCCACGACTGAAAGGGCGAATATGTTTGGTTGTCATGGGGATTTGAACCTGAGACCCTCGGATTACAAGTCGGGTATCTTAACCACCGAGGCTATGCTGGGCCGCTTTCCTATTGAATTACTTTATGGTTTGACCAAATGCATCAAAGACATTATCTGAAAACACAAGCTCGACCCTCCATTTATAATGACTAATTTTTCCGTGCACTTTATGCTTTTGTACCATTATGTCTCAGAGCACGATTTTTAGGTAACACAAACTCCTCCGGCTGAATCAGATCTCGAACATTAAGTAACAATCTGAAACTTAAAAGAGTAACATAACTAAGTACTTTCTTCAAGTTGCGACAAAAAGCGATAATTTAATGTTGAATTTCGGTGGTCACATCTCGGTAATTGTAGCGCCAGTTCGTTTGCGTTTCATCAATCGGTTTTTTCGTTTCGCATCTCACCTTTCAAACCACGTTTTCTGTGAAAAACGTTTCTGATTTAGCGCTTTTTTTACACGTGTAAATGTAAAGATATCAATTAAATCTTATACTAAATAATGATATACAGATATTTAGAACAAATGTGTGGGTGCGTGTTCTTATGGCAAACCCACATCGGGCTATCCTGCAGAGCCCGACGAGAGAGAATCGAACCGCTGATTTTAGCATTATAAATCCGTAGACTTACCGCTGTACCAGCGGGGTTCCGTTTACAATAAAGGGATGGGTCTTTTAAACTGATATAACAATGAGAGTTGAACGAAAAATGTCAAATTATGTGATGTTATTACCTGGGATATCATTGTATGTCATTTCAATTTCAGTAAATCGTTATCGGGTACTTAATATGAAATTATTGATATCTTAGTAAAGGGAAGACTGTAATCTATTTAGATTTATAATAATTGTACTGACTTTGTACGACAACTGTATCATTATTGTTCTTACTTATACTCTTAAGCGAAGTAAAGAAAGCCGTTAAAATGATGTATTTGTTGAGCAGAACGGTGTCTACATATTCTCTATTGGTCATATCCTACAGAGTTATATTTCAACTTTCCGTTAATATATTTTAAAACTATTCGTTTTATTGCTTACATCCCTGTAATCTTCTGATTAGAATATTCAACAACGTTAAATTATTGTTCCCGGAGAAACCTGTAACAATTTCTCTCACACACACATATATATATACGTAGGTTAACTTTCACTAACAACTTGAGTAATTGGTAATTGGACCGGCGGCTCCTGTAAAAGTTTAAGATAAACCCAAAACTGTGACCTTCAGTGACCCAAAACAGTGAAACCCAAAACTTCAGACAGTCTGAACACTTCTTAATTGCAGGTTGGACTTCGGTTCCCTCAATTCTGAATCCGGTGGAGAAGGTTTAAAGAGAAGCCGTGCACGTGCAGGGGAATGCTTCAATTTCTCTGGTAAATAGGATATGACGTGCGCACTTGTGTGAAGATGGAAAGTTCAGACAAAAGAAGAGAGTTATCCACTTGCTTTACTGACCAACGTTTACGTGTGTAAGAACAGATGAATATTACAAATTACAAAAAGTAAACACAGATAAAGAAAGCATAATATATTGTGTTTGTTTGTTTTGAATTTCGAGCAAAGCTACACGAGGGCTATCTGCGCTAGCCGTCCCTAATTTAGCAGTGTAAGACTAGAGGAAAGGCAGCTAGTTCATCACCACCCACCGACAACTCTTGAGCTACTCTTTTACCAACGAATAGTGGGATTGACCGTAACATTATAACATCCACACGGCTGAAAGGGCGAGCATATTTGGTGCGACCCGGATTCGAACCCGCGATACGAGTCGAACGCCTTAACACACTTTGCCATGCCGGGCCCGTTTCGTAGAACGATTCAATAATCCACACTATAAATCTTCTCACTTTAAAAACTATAATTTTGAAAAAAATTAATAACTTCAAAGTTTGTTTTCTTTGTTTTTTTTAAATCAGGTAAGGCTACTAGAAAACGCGCTTCAGTTAACAGCATCTATTATGATTTTGTATTGTTTGTGATCTTAAAGTTGTTTTTTATTACAGTTCACTACCTTTTACAATAGGTATGATAAGTTTTAAAACACGTGCGACGTGTCAGTACTGGTGCGACAACTGACAAGTACACAAGATATTTGTTTTATTTACAGTAAATAACATTGTGGTATTTAAACTAACATTTTTTGTTTGTTTTGAATTTTCGCGATTTCGCGCAAAACTACACAAGAGCTATCTGCACTAGCCGTCCATAATTTAGCAGCGTAAGACTAGAGGGAAGGCAGCTGGGCATCACCACCCACCGCCAACTCTTGGGTTACTCTTTTACCAACGAAAAGTGGGATTGACCGTAACATTGTAAGCACCCACACGGCTGGGAGGGGGAGCATGTTTGGCGCGAACCCACGACCCTCAGATTACGAAGCGCACGCCTTAACGCGCTAGGCCATGCCAGGCCAAACTAACAATGAAAACCTAACGATGAATTAAATTCTTGTAAATTCTAGTGCTGACTGCAGTTACTTATTCTTGTAAGTATCAGACCTCGTGAGTTTGTACAGATTATTTATGTATAGCTAAAGAACAAAGATTAATAGATATTTGACAAAAAAAAACAACTTACCGAATAATTTATGAAAAGTATTTGCGTAAACTTAGGAATGTGTAGGGAAATAACCATGAAAGACATATAGAAATATGTTAATTTGTATGAGTGCTTGTTAAGCAGTTTGATATAATTATTGAAAACTTCTCACATTTTTCTCCTCTTTGTGTCAGGCTCGTGTTTCGATACTGTGACGTTCTGTCAGAAAAAAAAAACTATTTGTTTTCACGCATGTGCTCGTGGACTTGAGAAAGTTTTTTTTTGTGTGTGTGTGTGTTGTTTAAACCTGATCGTCAAATTACGTCCTGTTTCGCTTTACGTCTGGGCAACCGTTAATTTGTATTTTATGAATGTTTCCTGGTTAGGTGGGTTCGCCATACAATTTTCTTAACATGCGTTTAATTTTTATTACAGGGTTGAAAATTAATTTATAAGTAATATTGAGGTCACAATATACTTTATCAGTAAGTGAACCCAAAACGAAACTATTTTGATGCTTATTAGACGATTCAAGCTATAAAATAGAATTGTTTGTAGACTAATGTGGACTAGATTATATATACAATTATGCACACTGATTGCCAACTAATACAGAACTATGTTATAAAAACTTACGACGGTTGCAAAAGTAACAAGAGGAAAAACAAGTTTGAATCTCGCGCAAAGCTGCACGAGGGCTATCTGCGCCAGCCGTCCACAATTTGGCAGTGTAAAACTAGAGGGAAGGCAGCTAGTCATCACCACCCACCGCTAACTCTTGAGCTACTCTTTTACCATTGAATAGTGGAATTGACCATCACATTATAACGCTCCAACGCTGAAAGGGCGATCATGTTTTATGAGACGGGGATTCGAAACCCGCGACTCTTAGATTACGAGTCGAGTGCTTTAACCACCTGGCTATGCCGGGCCTATTGTAAGACGAGCAAATAACTTAAATTTGCATATTTATATACATCTTTGAAAGCATGAAGTTATGCCATCTGCCTGAACGTTTTGTTCGTAGTGTGCTTGTTCGTCTGATTTTTTGTATACATACAATAATGAGACAGTGAAAGACTATAAAATAAACATATATTTTTGCTATTTTTTATATCATTTTTATATGAATATCTGTCGTATTTTAGGCCTTACAAAACACACTCTTTTCTTCAAAAATATTTTGAAAAATCCCCATTCGCCTTCCAAGACAAAAGTGATGGGCTAAGGCAAGAGGTTAACTTAGGGTCTACTCAAAACGCCCTATCATAGAGATTGCAGTCTCATTACTTACCAGTTACAAGTGTTTTCAATAACATAAAACATTCATTTGAACTAATATTGGCAACATACTGTGGAGCCCGGCATGGCCAGGTGGGTTAAGGCGTTCGACTCGTAATTCGAGGGTCGCGGGTTCGCATCTCGGTCGCACCAAACATGGTCGCCCGTTCAGCCGTGGGGGCGTTATAATGTGATGGTTAATCCCACTATTCGTTGGTAAAAGAGCAGCCCAAGAGTTAGGCGGTGAATGGTTCATGACTAGCTACCTTCCCTCTAGTCTTACACTCCTAAATTAGGGATGGCTAGCACAGATAGCCCTCGAGTAGCTTTGTGAGAAATTTGAAAACCAAAAAACAAACGATATACTGTGAATAATATGGTGAATTTACTCAGTGGGTTTATAAAAATTCAAGTCTGCATCAAAGTGTTGGTTGGTGAGTCAAAATATTTTTTTCTTTGTGTTGTCTTTCCAAAATTAAGGTCCGTCTTACACGATGCATCATCCAACTTACAAGATGTAATTACATCAAATGAAGAATTTTAGAATCCAGTGTTTACGTATGTTGGAACCATTAGAGAAAAATGCTGATTTATCTAACGTACCCAGCGCTATATTTATTCGTGCCATGAATAGTATGAAATATTCATTAGCGTCGTACATATGGGGTACAGTAAGATAAAATATTGTGATTACTTGTGGCATTCTATCGAAGCAAAGTTGTTTTAGCATCGTATCGGATTTGCCGGTTACTTATACGTATTGTTTGTTTCGGAATATTGCTTATAAATGCACGAGGGCTATCAGCGCTAGCCCCTAATTTAGCTGTGTAAGACTAGAGAAAAGGCAGCTAGTCATCACCACCCTACCACCGACTGTTGGACTACTCTTTTACCTGGCCCGGCATGGCCAAGGTCAATCCCACTAATCGTTGGTAAAAGAATAGCCCACGAGTTGGCGATGGGTGGTGATGACTAGCAGCCTTCCCTCTAGTCTAACACTGCTAAATTAGGGACGGCTAGCACAGATAGCTCTCGAGTAGCTTTGTGCGAATCCAAAAACAAAACAAACTCTTTTACCAACGAATATTGGGATTAACCGTCACCTTATAACTCCCCCACGACTGAAATGGTGAGCATTTTTGGTGTGGCAGGAATTCGAACCCGTGACCCTCAGACTTCGAGTCGAGTGTCTTGACTACCTGGCCTTGCCGGGCCGTCTCGAGGGTTAAAGTACTTATCACGAAATTATTAGCTGATGTAGTAATAGGTTCTGGGCTTGAAATAGATCATTAAATTTAGAAAAGTCACTTGTAGTTGGACATAGAAACCCAAAATGCAGGACATGCAATACCCAAGGCTCAGCAGTAAGTCCAAGGGCTTATAACGTTAAAATTTATGTTTCGATACCCACAATGGGCAGAGCATTGTGTAACTTTGAGCTGAAAAAAGAACAAATAAACAAAATTAATTAAATGCATACGCGACGAACCATGAAACGATTTATAAGAAAACAGGGAGCCCTCAAAACTTACACTTTTATAAAAACTAATCGCAATTTCAATAAAGAAAGTCAAATTATTATCAAGCTTAGATTATCAAATCCACGTCATATTAAACATGCTCATCGTGGGAGCGTTATAATGTGTTGGTCAATCCCACTATTCGTTGGTAAAAGAGTAGTCCAAGAGTTAGCGGTGGGTGGTGATTACTAGCTGCCTTCCCTCTATTCTTAGACTGCAAAATTAAGGACGGCTTGTTCAGATAGCCCTCGTGTAGCTTAGCGTAAAAATTTAAAAGTAAACAAATAATTTCACATTCGGCATCGAAATCTCAAGTTTCTACAAAGTCCTCGAAAACAATCCTCTAAACCAATTTCCGTCAATTCATTTATTATTCAGAACAGAATTGGACCACACTGACAGTAATTATAAATATTTTTGGATGAAAGTTAATGCAAATATTCAGCTTGAAAACAAAAGAAAAATAAGCTTCATCGACATCTCAGAATAAGATGTAAATTTTTCCGTGTATAAATTGTATCCTACTGCTGCTCAGCGAACAGAAAAACGCATTTGTATCATTGGGACGAAACAGCGATGTTCGTATTGTTGGAAAAAAACACGTAGGATAATTTTAATTTCTATTTTTGAATAGTTTTGGCATACAAACAACATTAAAGTTATGAGGAAGTGAAAAATGAACAGATCCAGTGGTTTAGTGTATTTGGACTCTGAATTCGAGGATTCACGGTTCTATATGAACCTCGCTCTATATGAATGAAAGCGAAACGGCATTTTCCGGCCAGACAACATCACTACATAAAACTACGGTGAGTCCTGTTGAGTGTTTGCTTTCTCTCTAGTTTGTCAAGTCAAAATTAGGATGACAGAAGGCTTTCAAACAGCGCCGCCATTACTTCTTCTAAGATTGGAAAATTTAGCACACAAAGTTGAAACGGATGCTTAGGAGCTTAATGCGATAATTCGAGCAAAATAATCCGGAATGATATATTTTATGTTGCTATGGCTACTAATACGCTTCGTTTGGTGTGTTTTGAACTTCGCGCAAAGCTACTCGAGGGCTATATGCGCTAGTTGTCCTTAATTTAGCACTGTAAGACTAGAGGGAAGGCAGATAGTCATCACCACCCAGCGACAACTCTTGGGCTACTCTTTTACCAACGAAGAGTTGGATTGACCGTAATTTTATAACGCCCCCATAGTTGAAATGGCGAGCATGTTTAGTATGACGGGGATTCGAACCCGCGACCCTCGAGTCGAGTATCTTACTCACCTATTCAATACACTTTGTAAATATGTTCTAGATACTGGGTACTTCAGAGTAGTTGTTTTTAAATGTAAAAAGTTGACACACGGTGTCTTCGCATCTTAAACTTAAGATACATTTATTTGACAATGATAATCTATTTTCTAAAACGTCATTATTAATTTGACATTTTTTAAAAATTGACATGATCCTTTGTCAAAATAAGTAAGTAAAGAATTCTGATCACACAAATATATATTTAGGTACAAAAAACTCCAATTCAGTTTCAAAAAGTAAGATACAGGAATACCCTAAGCCTAACAACAGAGAGAATAAAGGTGGAGCAGAAATTCCTAATACTTTTCATTCAGATGAAGAAGGTAAAAATGGGGTCTGATACGATTAAAAATCAAAAGAATGTTGGAGGGGGTACTGGGAAAATTAACTAGGTCAGAATCCGAATGTTTTCATGCCTTTGTAAATAAATCAAAGTTAAGCCATGAGTATTAGGTCTCAAGAGGGCGCTTCCGTTCTAAGAAAGGGAAAAGACTGTGAATGAAATACAGATTTTCCTAATCTCTTCTATACGTACTTATGGATGAAAAAAAAAAAAAGTTGAAATACCGAATGTGGACCGCAGCAGCTGTCGATAAAGTTTTTATAAGTACATGGAGCATAATGGAGTAGTTGAATACGCCATGGTAACAGACGGAAAAAGGAATAGAACCGTGAAAGCAAAATGCGGAGAAAAGAGTTTTTTGTTCGATGTGACAAGTTTTTGATCACTGAACTGTGAGAAACTGTTAGCTCTTTATAAAAGGCAAGTTAACCTGAGAATCATATGCTTTAAGATACATGAAATGGATTAGGGTGATGTCTCAATCGACATTCATTTTGACAGGTTGCAGAAAGAATACAGATTCAAAAATTAAATCTACTGTGCCGCCATCTGTTGATTGTTATAAATAATACAATTATTAAGTACTCCACACATGATCTCAAACACAAAAATATTCACTAATGATATATCAATGGTTACATTTTGGGCTCATTAATGATATGCATAAAAATATCCACAAAATACTGAATTTTCTGTAAGATATATTTTTAATTGTATACTTATCCATTTCAATAAAACTATATGAAATAACTGTACTCTCGTAAACTCTATCTAAACTTTTTTTGCTTATGCTATAAAGGTAGCCAATGTTTTATATTTGATGATAAATTATATGCTACGTGTGGCCAATACCTAGATGTTAACATATCATTGTTTTCAAACCACCCACTTTCTCAAGGTGTCTACATTATTTATATTAATTTTATTCTACTAAAATGAAATACTTCACTCGTACACACAGTGAGCTGGGCCAGAGATTTCAGGAACCGAAAACTGTGCTATTAAGGACACCGAGTAACAATAACGTTTTGGGTCTTGTGCTGTCCTTGGAACTATTTCTTTTTCATTCATTGTATTGACTCTGATGTTAATGATTGTGCATTACAGCATCGGTCAGATGTCCATGATTAAATACTAATTGCATCTGTCTGTGCTCGGCATGGTGGGTTAAAGCGTTCGACTCGTATCTGAGGGTCGTGAGTTCAAATCACCGTCGCACCAAACATGCTCGCCCTATCAGCCGTGGGGACGTTATAATGTTACGGTCAATCCCACTTTTCGTTGGTAAAAGAGTAGCCCAAGAGTTGTCGGTGGGTGGTGATGACTAGCTGCCTTCCATCTGGTCTTATAATTCTAAATTAAGAACGGCTAGCACAGATAGTCCCCGTATAGCTTTGCGCGAAATTCAAAAACAAACAAGCATCTGTCTGGTGATGACGGTTGCGAACTTTTGCATTCATCTGATGAATATGATTACGTATCATTACTCAAAACAGCAACTGCCGTTACAAAAAAAATTATATGAAAAATGACAACGCTAGTTTAGACTCGAACCTTGACAACCTTTTCACAAATCACCCGTTTAAGCTCACCAAATATTCAAAAGTCCCTGCATGGGCAGTCAGTTGATTTTACGGTCACACTGGTTGAAAAATAGGATAACAAGTACATTGTGCTTATTCTGTAGCAATTTGTGTTAATAAAGCAATTGGAGTTAATTTTTATTTCACCATCAACTTCATGCAAGATAAATTTTCCATTTAGGAGAAACCATTTTTCCTCCGTGACATAACAGCAAGTTTTGCAAACTTGCAACGCTAAAATCTAGGATTCGATTCCCCGCGATAAATACAACAGATAGCCAAATGTAGTTTTATTCAGAAAAGCAAATAAGCTATTCAAAAAGAAATAGGCCCGCCGTGGCCAGATTGTTGGGTGTGTTTGAGTCGCGGGTTCGAATCCCCATCATAACAAACATGCTCTCTCTTTCAGCAGTGGCAACGTTATGTTGTGTCAGTCGATCCCATTATTTGTTAGTAAATGAGTAACCCAAGAGTTGGCGGTGGTTGTGATAACTATCTGCATTTCCTCTAGCCTTTTACTGTTAAATTGTGGATAGGTAGCGTAGATAGCCCTCGTGTAGCTTTGCGCAAAATTAACACCAATAAAACAGAAAACAAGAAAAATTATCTGCTTTCAATAACTAGCACATAGTCTAATTCTATAATTGTTCAAAACTTCCATAACATTATTTACAACGAATGATTTACGTCTGGATTAAGTTTTTGCCTTTATTTTTTAATAAATTTTATCGAATATTGTTTTCTTTTAATGCAATTAAATCTATTCAATGTCTATCAAGAGCGAGGCCATCCTTTTGTTTACGTTCGCACACAATATTTTTGCTATAGGGACTCCCTTATAATATTATTTGAATTATATATTTTCTTTCTTTTATTATTATTTTGTTATTCCGATAAATAAATATAAATGTGTGCGTGTGTGCGAAAAAAAACAAATGGAAATATATACAAAAAAAATGGAATAGAAGTAAAAAAAAAAAAAAATGAAAAAGGGTGGGGGGGGGGCAAATCAAGACAATACATGGACATTTGCCTGAAAAGGGCCGGAGTTCTGAGGTATACTCTGGCCCAAAAGCACTACAAAAACAACAAATTTTTACTAGTAGCCAACATAAAAGCGAGGGATGGAGAAAGAGGTCTTGTGCATCTGACCCTCCTGAGTATTTAATAAATAAACATACCCAAATACCCACAAAGAAACGAGCTAGGAATATCAATATTTTTATTTCTGTGTGTAGTGATCATATGAATACCATATTTTATCCTGTCTTATTCTAAATAAAATGTAAATGAGAAATACGTTTTAGTCACGAGGACTGTGGTACCTCGTTTGGAAAACTAGTCTGGTCAATCTTACGAACACCCGTCGCCATAACCTCCTGACGAAGCCATAATAGCGATGTATTGAACTAATAAAGACACACTTTGGAGTGTGTATTTAATTATATTTTAAGAACCTATTATGAAGCATTTCTTTCCTCGTTTTATCTATTCGTGATTATTAAAATGTAGCGTAACAACTGAGAACTAAATATTACAAAAATATGGTTGATGTCTTTATAGTGTTTGGAATTAAGGATGAAGCAACTGTTATGTAAATGTCATGTAAATGTTTAGTAAACGACAACATGTCGTGTTGTGTTTAAATTTTCATTTCTATTATTTATATTTCCATATTTATATTACTGTTTCAAAGTTTAAACCAATGCAAAATATGTTGTTATTCATTTAAAATAACATTTAGAAATTTCTAGAATTAGGTAGATCAATCGACTGTAAATGGAATGTGGTGGCCTAATGTCTAGACGACAAGTCTCGTGCAAAAACAGACATGCGCAGATTATTCTGGAATGTTAGGAAATTACGCGATTGTTCGAGAAGTCTAGGCCTACAAATATATAAGCAGACGAAGATGCGAGGAGGAGGAAGAGTCATTAGTTTTTATTCGAAGAAAGAGAGGAGTCAGTCATTCGTTTGAGAAAGTTTAAGTGTTTGCTGTGAGTTTATTCAACTTGGATTTGTGACTAGAGCTAGATCTACAGAAGCTGTGATTTTGTCTCGTCAATCTTTGCGATAGTTCGAATTAATAGTTGTACTGAAGGTCAACACGTGTGGAACTATTTAGGGGAGACCGGAAAATTGGAAGGCGATAGATAAGTTTGAGACGTTCATCGTAGTCATCGTGAAGGGAACTTCGTCGAATTTATTGAACTGTGAGTTGTTTCTGGACCTCTCCATTTCGGTATTTCATCGTGGGACCAAATTCACACCCTAGACTGGAATTTTGGACTTTCATTCTAGATCATATTATTAGATACAGGCCAGTACCATTTTGTGTTGTAATTAATTTTGAAGGTTTAAACTTAATATCTGTCATTGTTATTATATAATTTAGGTTATATCTGTCATATATATAATAGCTTACTGTAATAAATTATACAAGCTGTTATCTGTGTCTTTCTGTTGCGTTTAGTCCATGAAAAACATAAAAAAAAAACGTAACACAACACAATGAAATTTTTTTGTTCTGCCCACCAGGAGTATTTAAACCCGGTTTTTGGTGTCGTGGTCTCCGCTGAGCCACTGGAGTGCTCGCAGTTGATGTATTTAGAATGTAATTTAAATGACCAAATCCGACAAGATATTGGAAATCGGAAAGCCTAAAATGTTTTATAAAAATCAAACTTCGGATATTTCTTCGGGTTTTGCATTCCTTCGTCTATTGTTTCTCAAAATTAAAAAAGTTCGTGAAAAAATATTTCATATCTATACTTCGTCTCTCTCAAATGGATGCCAGTGTTTTCCTCAAATATCATAATTCATCTGTTGGTCTGGCCGACAAGAGACAAAGATTATTTATTTACGTAATACTTACTAGACAATACTTTATAAAATAACCGCAATTCTCTGGAGTTCACGATCGTTTTTATTTATTTATTTTTGCAATTGGAAACAAAATGACTCGTACACACGCATGCAATGTTATATAAACGTCGACACGATATTTTACATCTGTAGGCTTGTTTGTTTGTTTGTTTGTTTTGGAATTTCGCACAAAGCTACTCGAGGGCTATCTGTGCTAGCCGTCCCTAATTTTGCAGTGTAAGACTAGAGGGAAGGCAGCTAGTCATCACCACCCACCGCCAACTCTTGGGCTACTCTTTTACGAATAGTGGGATTGACCGTCACATTATACACCCCCACGGCTGGGAGGGCGAGCATGTTTAGCGCGACGCGGGCGCGAACCCGCGACCTTCGGATTACGAGTGCACGCCTTAACGCGCTCGGCCATGCCAGGCCCATCTGTAGGCCTAAGAAATGTTATTAAAAGTTACCTGAAAAATATTTCGTGCTTGGTTTTTTACATTGAAAATGATAGTTTATTTATTTTTAACGTGATGAAGAACATTGATAGCTTATCGTTTGATATTCGTGTATCGATACAAGTTTATGCGCAATTTAATATTGGGAGAAACAGGTAAATTGTAATGATTAGAAATAGCATATTGATAAGGATCAAAATGTGTATTCGCATCCAGGTAGTTAGAAAATTGACTACTAGGATTCCTGTTCTATGTTTAAATCATGTAATCACGTTTGGTCAGTTTTATTCGTGTATTTGTTTTGTTTTTTTTTAATTTTGCGCAAAACTACGCGAGGGCTATATGTGCTTGCCGTCCACAATTTAGCATTTTAAGACTAGTAGGAAGGCATGTTGTTGTTGTTTTTTGAATTAAGCACAAAGCTACACAATGGGCTATCTGTGCTCTGCCCACCACGGGTATCGAAACCCGGATTTTAGCGTGCAAGTCCGCAGACATACCGCTGAGCCACTGGGGGGGGGCAGTAGGAAGGCAGCTAGTCATCATCACTCACCGCCAACTCTTGGGTTTCTCTTCTACAATTTAGCATTTTAAGACTAGTAGGAAGGCAGCTAGTCATCATCACTCACCGCCAACTCTTGGGCTTCTCTTTTACCAACGAATAGTGGGATTTACCACATTATCACGCCCCCCACGGCTGAAAGGGCGAGCATGTTTGGTTCGAAGCCGTAACCCTCAGGTTACGAGTCGAGTGCCTTTACCACCTGGCCATACCAGGCCTTTATCCGTGTAACAATTTACAATGTCGAACTGTAAGCGTATATAGTCTCCAAGCAGTTTTACACGTAATTCCATAAATAAAATCTACTTTGAATTCAGTTAGAAACACACACATATGTATGAAGTTCTCTCAGATCGGCTGCCCTCTGTTTCAGTCACTATTTTAATACTTCACGTCAACATTAACCACCAGTACAACATTGTTCTTAGTCGAATGAGTTAAAGATGTCACAATCGATGAAACTTGTCTCCCTCCGCCTCAAGAAATGTAAACAGTATTCTAGTATTCACATGCCACCCGTTTAATACAAATAATTTAATACTGGCACGTTACTTTGTAAATAGTAACTGGGAAGTGGTTGAATAAGTTTGAACAAAATGTTTAGGAAGTTACAGAATCTTGTGTTGTTTTAGGATGCCAGGCAAGCTAGGACTCGAATATTAAATCGATAATTGAGGTTTGAATCTTCAGTTACAAAAATAAACGAACACAAATGTGGAGCTATTTTACAATATAGAATTATACAAACATGATGCTATTGTTACAGAGATAAAACACCTTTGTTATTACTTTTTCTCTCTTAACAAAGTAAATAACGTTCGGATATACTATAACCGTGTTCGCAAGTTGTAGGCTTACTCCCGCCTAAAAATATCATTAAACCTTGGTCCTTCAGTCGGATCAAAATGAAGCCAAAAGAATATAAATAGAATAATTTTTTTAACCTATTAAAATTAAGTTGCTGAATAAGCCAAGCTTCTGTTTGTATTATCTTAATGACGTGAAAAGTATATTGAATGTATTTACTGTGAGTTTCCCTAGGCCAAATTTGACAGTCCAATTTTATTACTGGGACTGTTCATTAAGTCATCCTGTCACATGACACAAGTGGATAATTTGGCGTAACAGGAAATCACAGTCTCCATCAACAGTGCCTTCACTGTCACCCACCAAGAAAAAGGAAATAGTATTGTCATATCGATAAAACAGACCATGTTATAATGACATTAATAGTCATATTATGTTTGCACATAAATATTTTTTAACCAAAGGTGTTTTATCCGCTGCTAACTAAAAAGGGAAAATATACAAATATCGTTTTTAATACTAAAAACAAACGACCTTATAACACCAAAACGTTTTTATTTAATTAAACACTCAACGTTTCGTGCTACAGCTTCTTCAGAAACGTTCACTTAAACAAATGAAACTGACAGTCATTTTGGTGTTATAAGGTGTTTTATTATAACGTATTATGTACACTAACATGCACCACAGAAACTAAACTGAGCTACGTGTTTTAGCCATCGCTAACTTTGAAGTTGTAAACTCAAATTAAAACAAGTAGTCAACATCACATGTTACCAACTCGTGGACTACTGCAATCAAGTAGATGGGATTTGACCATCCTTCTTTGGAAGTATCCAAATCCCTCAAAGTGTGAAAAAAAATCCTAGTTTCTTTTTATTCTATGCAAAATAAAAATAAACCTCCCCCCCCAAGTACTTTTGCATACTAGTCACCACACGTTTTGGCAACCACCATATTTTATAACTATTTCCAATGTTTCATGTACAAATAACACCACACATTATTTTTTTTTCAAGTAGCATTTCTTTAAAAAATAAAATACTAGCAACACACAACAGCAACAAGATAATAATAATAAAAGAATTCAACCATCAGCTCAGGTACACCATCCACAGACTCTAATAATACTAAATTCACCGATACTTCAGTCTCATACAAAACATAAGAGCTAAAAAATAGTCAGTTCTCTGTTATTAATATGAATATACACTACTTTTAACTAGAAAACATTCTAATAAGATAGTGAATGACCAACTTGGTATTAGTTGAAGATGAGTTAAGTTTTAATCAATAGAAATATACTAGTGTTTTTGAAGTACAAAAGAATTTTGCCTCAAAAGAATATTATACATACATAAATTATAAAACAACAAATGTTTATACACACTGATTAATGTCAGAAAATTAGTGCTATACATAGACCTGTTTTTCTTGTATAGACAAAAAAGCTATTTCACAGTTTAAATAATTTATGAACTTTGTTGTTCTTGTTGCTTTAGGTTTCCTCCCAGAAATTCTGATAAATTCTGATCCATTGCTAGCAAAGCTTGTAATGTCTCCAAGGGGATTGCCTGGTCACTAGGGATTTGTAACGTGGTGGTTCCATCAGGATTTTGAACAATAATCACGTTGCCAGGTAACACTTGATGTTCACCGATTTCTGTTACTTGTGGTTCGTTATTGTTTAACTCATCTGTCTGTTCATCTGGAAGCATCACCTGTCTGATCAACGAAGAAGAATCCTGTGAACTAACCAAGGACAGCAATTCTCCTGAGTTTCCAATCTATAAAAACGAAAATCACACCAAACATAAACAGTTCTTTCAGCAAAAGATAAAGGTATTACGTACACAAGTAGCACAGTTGTCATTTCATCAGAAATGTTCGACAAAACAAAACACTTTAAGGAACCCTTTTCTGCTACCTTACAATAAGAATAAACTGATGGTTATCATTCACTATATCAACAAATGAAAACAATTTAACAAGTTGTCAAACTAATTAAAATTATAACTTTCGTATCTCATCTAAACACTATTAGACCAGAAACAAAATTTACAAACTAATTATCAAAGAAAACATTAACTGTTAAAGACCAACCACTTACTTTTTATGGCACAAGTACAGAATGTTAATTCAACAATCTTAAGTAACACAGTTTCTTAAATTTAGTTACATTATTAAAAACTACCAAGACTACAAACCAATCAATTTAAGAATGTTTTTTTTTTAAATCTTATTATGTTCTTTTTCTTAAAATATTTGAACATTTTTTTTCAATTTATATTGGTCAACAAGCCTGCATTACTGATAAGCGATTCTGACTGAATCAAGTCCAACAGTGCATGTCAAATTTCTGTTAACCCTACAATGAGTCTGATTTCAAATATTCAATATAAAACCAGATCACATATTAGCTTTTCAACCTGACACTATACTATGCCTTTTACAACTAATTCATCTCAGGTTTTAACAACCCCAATGAAGTCTGATATGAAAATTTGAAAAATAAAAATTATATGGTAATGAAGAATTGAATGAAACAGAAAGTATTGCCACATATACTCACAATAAAAACATATTCAGTAGCTAAATTACACAAGCCAAAATACATTTAAGTAACAACAAATGTTATCTCTAACATAATTAAGTTGTAGCTGGATTCTTGACCATTCTATTTACTGTTAAATAATATCTATCTTAAGGGTATTAAAATATTTTATTTTTTTCATTTACTTGATTTGTTAATTTGGTTTCATTAAGAGAGAGACTATATATATTCTAACAATAAGCACTGATAATTAATACTACTGGTAACCTGTTGTTGGTAATTAGGACTGTACACCTGTGATGGTAGTTCTTGCTGGTGATTATTATTCTGTCTCTCTTCCTGGTAACTTCCCTCACCAATGAGTTCTTCTCGAACTTCCTGGTGTTGATTTTCATTAACCACTGTTTCATTGTGCTGGTGATCGTAAGTTGCTGTCTTCAGATGATTGTCGTTAGTATTTGCTTGTTGCAAGCTTTTCTGACATTCACTTTCTTTACTGCATCTAGTTGAGTTCAGAAAAATGGAACTACCAGACACACTTTTATTGCTGTTTGGTATGTTAAGAAAACTACCTGATTTAAGATCTTGTACAGAAGTTTCCCGAGACTTAGAACTAGTCAGGTGCACGCTGGCAGTGTCTTTTTTTTCATCATTACCTTCTTTGGAAAAACAACCCTTTGAGACTGGAATTACTTGGTTAACCATGGATGGAGGTTGTACATTTTTTACAGAAATGGTGCTTACCTGCTCTGCTCTGCTAGTAAGTTTGTCATTTGTTAGAGTATTAGTTAGATCACTGTAAAATTTTGCTTGATGAGAAGGTTTATTAGAGTTGCGTACTCCAAATTCTACATCTCTTAAATTCTGGCAAGATTCTTTGTCTCTTACTCTATCTTTCGTTACAGTTTCTCCTGAACATGAAGGGTTACTCTTTATTTCTAGGTTTAAGGAAACAGTTTCAGATAACGTGCTCACTTTGTTACCACTATTCTCAACATCTGCGATATCAATGATTCTACAATCAGCATTTAAAACCTCAAAAGGAAGACCAGACACAACATTAACCTCTTCGCTTAAACCTGTGGGGTTTTCTAGCCGTGGTTTCTTATGAGGAGGAGAAACAACATTTCTTTCAACAACCTCAAAAATGTCTCTTGTAGACTGTTCACAGACTGGAACATTAGCATGTTGACAGTCCGCAAGAGAAACTGAAGTGTTTTCTAATTCAGAAGCACACATAGTGATGCTGTTATTTAAACTGCTTTTAGGTAGTAATGAGCAGGATGATATGGCACTATCGCGATTTGAATCACACGAATCGGAAACAGCAACAATATTGGGATTATTCGAGGCATCTCCAGAGTCTTTTGTGCACTTTTGGTCAGAAATAAAGTTTGTTTTTTCGACAGAAGTCTCTGTTTGGTGAGGGTTCTTCCAGGGCTTGGTCTGATAGACCCCCACTGATACTCCAAGTAATTGAGCAAGTTCTTCACTATGAATCTAGTAAAAACAAATTTCTAAAATTCATGAAATATGTAAAAATAAGTACTCAAGATAATATTAATCAAAAACCACTACCGAATGTTGGACAGAAAACAATAAGAAATCTATACAGTGTACTTCTTTCTAATTTGAATCTTCTGATAAAGAAAAGTAGCACACAAAAAACCATTAATAAATACTTAAAAGCAGAATACAATATGATGACTGTTGACAAATATACAATAGTAAACTGGACACAAATGCTGAAGTAAATAAAAAAAACAAACCTTTATCGTTAAATTCATTACAAGTACACTGGAAAATAAAATGTCTAACAAAAGTACTTACCTCCTACCATCAATGTCACATTTTGGTTAGGTACAAAAGTGTAAACAATTTCTATTGTAATTAACTTGTTTTTATTCAGAACTTTAGTGATCAAACTTAGCGCTGTTATGTGTAAAGGAGGTTGAATGTCAGCAATACATACAAAAAAAATATATAAATTGATGTTTGCTGATTGTAGGAGTATTCAGCCTCCAAAGTAAGTAATTGGTGGAAGCATCCAAAAAATTCACAGCAGTAATTGCTGCCAAAGATGCTTCCACCAAGTACTTTCTTTAGAGGTGGAAGCTCCTTTGGTAGCAATTACTACTGTGAATCTTTTGGATAGGTCTCTAACAGCTTTACACAAAGGGATGGTGTAATGTTTGCCCATTCTCTCTGGCAAAATTCTCCAATTCTGACAAGTTCATTAGGGATCATTGATGGACTGCAATCTTCAAGTCATAAATTTTACACTAATTCAAGTCTGGACTTTATCCAAGTCTCTGCTGATGAGAATCATCCCATAACATGATACTTCCACCACCATGCTTGGCAGTGGGAATGATGGTGACTGGGTGATGTGCTGTTTGGTTGGCACCAGATGTAATGCCTTGAGTTTTAACTGAAAAGCTCAATTTTTGTCTTGTCTGACTGCAAAACCTTCTGCTACATGTCTCCTGTATCATTTAAATGATTTACCTCAAATTCCATACAATATTTAAGATGATTCCTTTTCAGTAATGGCTTGTTTCTTACCTCTTACCTATGCAGACTAATTTTTGATAGGAATGGGATACTGGTGATGTATGAACACAAACACTTTTTAGACATGGAACTTTGCACATCTTTCAAAATCACTGTTGACTTAACAGTAGCATTCTTAACCAGTTTCCTGCTTGTCTGGCTGCTTAACTTGGAAGGATGGCCTGATATAGGTAATGACTTGTTAGAATGAAGTACATCACACTTCTTAATGATGGCCTTCATTGCATTCAAAGAGATAATCAGTGACTTTGAAATTTTCTTGCAACCATTTCTTGATTTGTACTTCTCTACTACTTTACTTGGTGGGTTTAAAGTAACACAGTGTGAATTGTAACTCAAACAGATGCATTTACTCTTACGTCAAATTAAACCACTTTAATTACACACAGACTGAGACCGTTACATTAATTTTGCATTCTTTGAAACTAAGTTTTTTGCACCCGAATTGATTAAGAGTTGCTCTAGAAAAGGGCTCTGAATACTTGTGCAATTGAGAATATTTTAATTTTTCTTTGAAAAGCTAACCTGCACCATATCACCTTTTTTTTTTTTTTGGTTTCTTGGTTTGGAGTAGATTGTACAAATTCTAAAGATTAAATAGCATCGAATATCTCTGTCTGTTCATTCATTACTGTGTTTTTATATTGTCATCCAAGTTACAAAGCAAAATATGGGACAAATTGTCATTTTATACTGTTGAAAGAAACTGAACATGGGAAGATAGATGTAACATTGATAGCAAATATGATCAAATGAATTTTACCATACTTACACCATAGAAACTGCGTTTGAAAAGCCATAAAAAATCCCTAAAGAATGCTCTCCTAAGAAGCTAATAATTTTAAAATTTGCCTGCTTTCAGAAGTTCCCAGTTTGGACTGCATTAAAGAATAAATTTCTACAACAGCCACTAAGATGCCAAAAGAGATAACAGAACAGTGTTTATACAGATGTACACTTCACAAGCCAAGCCTAATGCATATTAAGTGTAAGTTTTAGAACCCTACAGAGCATTTTAAATGTTCAGTTAATCTGTTTTGTTTTTACTCAAGGTTACTATGAATATTTGCCACGATCCCAAATTTTGGACTGCCAATACAAGGGAAGTTGACCAGCTAGTAACATCCACCACAACACTTAAATTATTCTTTCACCAACAAATAATGGAATTGACACTCACATTATTATGCAATGGACAAATGGCTTGCAAGTTAGGCAGTGGGTTTCAATCTCACTAATTGCAAATCAACTGCTTCAACCAACAGGTTGTTTTTTTTGCTGAAAGTGAATTTTGACTTGAAAGAGAATATAATACAACCACTGCTCGATTCTTGATTGCAAGCATTAACACAAAAACAAAATCTGACAGTCTGTGAAGTTACCATTAACATATTCTGTCAGACTTTCACTAGGATTTCAAGTGTGATTACTGAGAAGGGAAGTTACAAACTTAATTACAAGTTTCTAACATCATCCCAACTCTGTGCACAAAGCAAAATCTGACAAGAGTTAAACCTTTTAATGTTCAAGTTCTTCTTACTAACACTTTCATAGCTAAAAATATATTATAATAGTTATAACATTAAACTGTGTCATAATTTAATGCTTTGCACACAAACAAACTAAAAGAACTAAACATTATTGTGTAGCCTGGGTAAGACATTTTTAATTCACGTACAGGCATTAAAATTCATTGCGTCTTATCACCCGTTAATTTTGCAATATCAGAAACAACAACACAGAAAGTTGAATTTGTTTTTCTCAACTTGTCAGCATAACATAGTTCACTACTCGTGCATATTAACAACTAGAAAAACAACAGTTGTTTATGATAATCTCACTTGTTTTAACACTGCATTATATAATATTTATTTAAATTAATTTAAAAATCAGAATAGCTTCCTAATACCAAAATAATTTAAATTTGGGTTTCCACTTATGACATACTTCCCAGTAGCCCCCTGCTAGTACAGCAGTAAGGTCTACGGATTTACAACACTAAAATCGAGGGTTCAATTCTCCTCGGTGGGGAACGCATATAGTCACTTGTGGCTTTGCTGAAAGAAAAACACAAACACATACTTCCTTCCCTGGTGCCACGTAATCAAATATACTATCCAAAAAAAATATACACTACACATTTACATCAGTTTAAAACTTGTTCAAGCATTTCAAACAGTAAACTAAATATTCAGTTCTTACATCAGGAAGGTGCCATGTAAAGTTTGTACCAACATGTTCAACCTCTTCAAGTTTACCACTAGTCAGATACATGAATTAAATATCAACATACGTATGTTTGGATTTTATTATGCACCTTAAATTAAATCTGGTAATAGGAAAGTTCTTTATTTGATAATAATTAAAGAGTTAGGCTTCATAACAGGAAAAAAAAAAAGGAATTTAGTTCTCTTTCATTTACTGCAAACATTACCTTCACCCTTGAGTTACTATTTTCTACACAGATGTCCTCTAAAGAAGGTTTGAGACAGTCTTGTGCTAACTTGCGAACATACGTGATCAGAGCAGTTAGCTGGTCAAACATTTCGACAATGTCCAGTTCATCAGCATCTTCTTTTTGAAACTTCTTCAACAGGAATTCCCACAGAGAGATCACTCTGACAAGTCGTGGTAAAACTATCTCTAACAAATCTTCATCAGTGCAATGACGAAGAACCTACACAAATACAGGGACAGTAATTACAAAAAGATGCTAATCAGATAAATGACAGAGAACTTACATATATACATACAGAGGGTTGGTAATTACAATGAGATACTAATCACAGCAGACAAAGAAGCTGCATGTATAGATGGATGTTGATTAGAATAAGATATCAATGCAATGGTAACAAAACCTATGTATTCCTGGAAATTATAAGTAACTAAAACAAATAAAAGATGGCTAATCATTGTTCAGAAGTAAACAATGTACATAAATAGTTAAATACAGACAATAAATAAGGAAAGCAAATTTTCAAAGGAAATTTGTTTTTGAATTTTACACAAAACTACACAAGTGCTATCTGCATTAGCCGTCCCTAATTTAGCAGTGTAAGACTAGAGGAAAGGCAGCTAGTCATCACCACCCACCACTAGCTCCTAGGATACTCTTTTAACATCGAATAGTGGGATTGACCTTCACATTATTATGCCACCATGACTATAAGGACAAGCATGTTCGGTGCAATGGGGATTCCAAACCCCGTGATCCTCAGACTACAAGTCAAATACCTTAACCCACCTGGCCATGCCGAAGCCCCATTCAAAGGAAGTAACAACAAAGAAGCAGCCTATGTACATACAGTACAAGTTCGCTCAATAGAAAGAGAAAATAACGTATACAGACAAAGAAGACATTTCAGAGGTCACTAATGTAACTGTACTTTACGATTATACATACTCCATTAGTAACCATAAATGTTTTCACACTAGAATGCAAAATAAAAACCCCAATGACTAGTCAATCTCTTGTAGTTTTCTTCACTACATTATGGACACATAACTGTACATGGAGAGACAGATCAAAAAAGGAAAATAAAAAAACACATCTTTAATTGACAAAATTATAAACTTACATCTAAAAATGAAGAGAAAGATCAAATAAGAAACAGGAATAACACATACATCTTTAAGCTTATTCCTTCTTCTAATTTTTGCAATATTAACACGCCTCTTTGGTTTCTCCACCGGTTGAGGGTTTGCTGTTGAACTTTGTGTGTGTAATAAACTCTGAGGTTCTTTGCTCAAATTTTCAGCTTCTGGTTTCGATGAAATGGGTTTATCTTCTGATAAAGGGTCAAGTTTTTCACTGGTCATGGTTTCGGTGATTGAAGTAGTCTGTCCACTGGGTGTTGTGCTATTAGAAATGGCAGATGTGTTGGAATATTCATCTGTGAAAAAGATAAAGAATTTAAACTTTACCCTGAAGACAAATGCATCCCATATTAAATTTATTAGGGCAACACATTTATTATGTCAGCTTAATATATGATTTTAGCCTGAACTATAAGTATCTAACAAACGTGTCAGAAGCCTACAAAAATATTTTTAAGTGACAGCTGTGATGTATAATAACTGAATACTGATACTGAACAATTTTGCACTATTCTGAATAAAGTTTCACTACAATCAAGTTAATCTTTATATTGTTACAAGTTACAATATAATATTTTCATGTTATACACAGCACAATGTCATCACTGTAGTCTGTACACATAAAACAAAAATCAAAGAAATGTTTAATTTCAGAACTGTGATTCATGCACCCAACACATTTATAAAACATAAATTATCATAAAGGTCAAGTTAAAACTTAGCTCATTTCAGAGTGAATGTAATAAATAATAAAACAATGTGTTAGGCCTTTTTTACACCAGTTACTAATACTGTGAAGCACTTAATACAGACACAAAGTAGCAAAGAGAACTAAACTCGTTTAAGATAAAATAGTACTAGTCTAGTAAACATAAAACAAAGTTACATCTGCTGTGCCTACCATGTGTATTGAAAACCCAGTTTGTATCATAATAAGCCTTCAGACTTACTCCTGAACCACTAACCATACAAAAGGAGACATGTACAGACATTACAACAAATAACGTACATTTCTGGATCTCATACCTCTTAAATGCATGCATACATTGACTTGACACACAAAACTTATCTTGAAATACAAAGAGATGTTTTTGTGAAATATTTTTAAGAAATAAAATTCTTATCTTTCTTGTAGACTTCAGTTACTGAGTTTGGTGTCTTTATAAGATTCTTGTAATGCTATACAATGGTGACTACTTCAAGAAACTGTAAATATGTCTTCGTTTTGATTTAAAAACACCACATCCAGTTTCACTGTGTTTCTAACAACTGACTTGCAATGAAAATAATGTTTACCACACCAAAAATATAAACAAAGTAACTTTGGTTAAATGTCAAATTTAACTCTAAGTACAAACTGTGTCAATTTTCTTCACCTCAAGAGAAAAACAAACTATACATGTCATAACTGTAAATTTACCAAGTATCTTAGTGAAACCGAACAAGCTAGTTTAGTCTCAAGTGTTTTGATTGTCTAATTATTGTTCAAAGTTCACAGTTACAGAACCATCTTGTGCTACGGTATTAAAGTTCTTTTATGGGTGATGGTAAGTATAACTAAGAGATAGCTGAGTCAGTGAAACTTTTTAAGTCAGCATCTTTCTCAGGTACAAAAGACAGTAGCGTAGGTAGTATTAGTTAATTAATTTTCTGAGGTAATATTTAATAATTGTCTAGCTTTGTTTTTACAATAAGAGAGTGAAAACATGATGACTGTTGGACTTTGCATTTGTAAGTTATTTGTTGAAGTTACAGAGATTTCTAGAACTCTTCAGTGAAAGATATAAATGGTGGGAACTGGATGAGATCACAGACTGGGAAGAGAGCAAAAAGTAACACCATGAGAAAGAGAGTTTCAGTCAGAGAAAATTTAGACAAGGTAAAGTTAACACTTGGAGGAGTAAATAGTTGATACGTTAAACTAAGATTAACAGTTTTCTAACCATTGATGAAAATAATATGTCTTGTCAAAGGGTGTTCTAAAGCATTTGGAAGTAGGCCTATATGCAAAAAGCACGTTTATTGGAAGTTGGCCTAAATATGAAAAAACAGATGAGTATCAGATTTCAGGATATAACTGTAGTAACTCAAGGAGCAGCATAAGTGAATTTTACACCAAAACTGTCATAACAAAAGAAACAAAAGAGATAGAAACAAAGGAATGGTGAGTTTGAGACAAAAACAGAGGAAAATAACTGAGCTTCTCAACTGAATCCTAAAATAATTGAATTGGCCTAAGTGGACTTTTGACAACAAGAAAACAACTCTCTATTGTTTAAAATACAATTACAATGTACAATGTAAAGAATTTTTGTACATACGTTTAAATCTTTTTAATATATTTTCTTAAAATAAGTGGAGTGTATACCGTTCATTTATCATCAAATTTACTGCTGACAAGTCACAGACACCTAGTATAGAAAAATGGTTTGTCCAACACACCTATATATTTAACTTATTATACATATATATAATATATGCATACTCAAAAAATAAATTTTCAACAATCTCCAAGAAAAATGGTCTTGTACAAAATACAAAAAAATCCTCTCTGGTGAAAAACAACTGAAAAGAAATGATAAAAAAATTACATGACTTTACATTTATGTCAATACATAGTTTTCTTTGAGCTTTATAGGAATTATGGAATTTTTTAAAAAGTTGTACGTAAATACTGTATTAGATAATACAGCCATTCCATTTCCTTGGTTATAACATGGGAGGTCTTATAATACATGTTGCCATGCTACCCCCAAAACCCTGATAACAACCAGGGAGCAGCACTGTTTTATGTATTTTACTTTTAGTATTAAGGTGTACTGCATCTATTCAGCTTAATATAGAACATTTCAATTACAAATGGTTTCAAAAAATTTTATGTTCATATGAAAGTGTTTGCATGAAAAAATCGTTTTCTGACAGAACTTACCTAAATTTTCTAATTCTATTTTAGAAATACCTTGCAAAATAGCTTTATCATAAAGTACTTTAACATAATTAATAAATATACAATGACATTAATAACAGTTGATAGTGCTAGAGCATTACCATCGTATACACTATTCTCTTCTGTGTCGGGGAGACTGCCGTGTGAAGGATACTGTCGATAATGACGAGCCAAGCCTCCTTGGCCAATGTAAGCTTTATCACAACTTGTACATTTATGGTTTCTTGGGCGGATTGTGTTTGCACCTACAATGAAAGTAAAAAGTAATTAATAAAAAAGGAATAATTCTTCCACACTGTAAAAAAAAACATGGAAATATAAATTCTATAGCTAGCATTAATCTTTGTTTATAATATAGTACAACTGTTGTTAATTCTAACCAAAAGACTGATTTGGGTACAGTAAATAAACACTGCAACTGAAACTCCGAAAAAAAAAAAGGCATGTTGATTAGTGATGTCGAGAAAACCCACTTGTAGAGAAATATATGTGCAAAAACGGCTCTTCTATGTGAAATATTTTCTCAACCCAAACCAGCCGTTTTTGCATATTTAAGCATTATGTTAAAATGCATGCAAACAGTATGTATTCCATATTGCACTGTGGTCTGTAATTCATGCATTTTACATCTGCATGTACAACATAACTAACACATGAAAAACACAGGACCATTTGGCTATTCAAAATTATCATTGGTGTACACCCACCCATAAGTGAAATAAAAATTAAAACCCATCTTACCAAATCAAGGATTCCTATTTTAAACTCTTGTAAACACTTTAAATTTCTATGAAAAGTTATTCCATAAGTCAATAAAGCCAATTATCTTCAGAATGTAACACAAACAAATAGGAAGCCTTTATCCTCTCCCCCCTCCCCCCATCAAAAAAAGAAAGTGTTAGATGAGCGAGTACTTCCATTAATCAGTGATCTACAAGCATCAGTTGTACCACTTAATATCAGATAAATCAATATCACATAATTCAATATCACGTAAATCAATATCACGTAAATCAATATCACATAAATCAATATCACATAAATCAATATCACATAAATAACTAATGAAAATTAATACATCAGATTATCCTTTTTTAATTATTTCAAATATTTAAATGAATGAAATTACTGCCATTATGATTTTTATTATCATTTTCGATTAAATGAAGGTCATTCAGGTGAATTAACGTTTCTGATAATTACTTGATTGCGTCTTAAAGTTTTCACAAGTCCTACAGTAATTCCTATACACCGAATCCAAAAATATCCATTTTTCTCGATCATGTACACAGTTTTCACAATACATAAAGACCATAACACAGTTTTGGGACTAAAAGATGTCAATTTCACACAAAAAATATCACAATGAATGTTTTTCCCTTTTATTCAGTTTATTTGTATTTCTGTTAAAAAACATTCTTGTAAAAAATGTTCATTGTGCTAAACTAAATAATAATTTGATCCAAGTAAGGACTTTTATCTTCCAGATTTGTAAAAAAAAACACTGCTTACGTGATAGAAAAAAATTTATGTCATTTTTAAATCTGTGTAGCAGAATTATGGAAAAATTCAGTATTGAAACCAAAACAAGTTTTATGAAGTTTAAATTCACAGGCCCGTGTTTACAAATTAAATTAATTGGTCAGCTTGACCTCTGAACCTTTTTTTCCAAATTATCCCTCTTAGATAACCTTTAGACCCATGGCATCACACTACTGATCTCTGAACCCTTTCCAATTACATTCTACTTTAGACGAGGAGACTACAATATTCCAAGTAAGGTCAAACTACTGACTTGCACAGAGATGAGTATCTCTTCTGACGTGTATTCATCATGTCAGGAAATACATTCAACAGTTTTATCAGCTTTGCTATGCCATTATCCCTTTCTTCATTAAAGCTACAGTTGCATTATGTTCATACAAGTTTTTGTTGTAATGGTACAAAGTATCAAACTTTGTAGGTTTTTATGGTTACATCTTTTTCACTAAGGGTAAAAAACAAGACTATAAATGATTTCATAAACCCCACACCCGTACCTTATGAACAGCCATTATATAATCTTTAAAGCCACCTAAACAATGTACCAAATAAAATAAATAGGATTTTTGGTTGTGGACTGAGTACATGTATTAAAACAAAATTAAGGCTTTGGACATCTTATAAATAAGGTAGTGCATTCTTGGACATGGTTCAGAGAAAATCTACAATAATGGTAACAAGTTTCAAGGTTAATATACATTAGAAATCTTCTGACACATTCACTAGAAAATCTCCCACCAGGTTTTGGCCAAACATTAGGGTAAATTACAGGGAAATTGTGTTTAAAAATATATGGTACATGTATATAACTTGAAATGCATACAAAGCACTTTATTCACAAAACGAAATAAAATGAATACAAGCTACTAGAACTAATAATGTTTAGATACTCAGATCCAGCCTGAACCACCATGGGGCCCTACATGTAGTTAAAATACAAATTCCAAGGCCTCTCACAAAATTTGGCAAAAATAAAGTGATAGAAATTATAAAACCTGATAATGTGACAAATTTGTTTATGAATCAACTTTAACAATCACTCAAAAATATTCATGCATGTCTCCTAAATGTAAGGAGCCCTATACAGCCAGTTCTGTGGATACTTTATAGGCAGAATAAAGATGACAGTTCTGTAACCACATCACTGAAAAACTCGATCTTGTTACAAGTCTTTGGGATTTTCCCTACATGTTTTTATTCTTGTAATATCTTGTTTCAGAAGCTTTTTCATTACGCTTGACCCAAATTCTTTAACCTCACTAAGTATAACACAAGAGGAGCATCACTTTGGAAGAGCTTGAGGAACATTTATAAATATAAAACATTTCTGATGAACCAGTACAGTTTCATCTCTAACAGCCAAGCATATATTCTAGTACCTTTCACTTTTGAACAGCATTTGCTTTGTCCTGTCCTCTTCTGGAAGTTTTACAATGAAATATTCCTTTGTGGCACTCCACCTCTTGATGGTAGGCACCAGATATGCTACTGTGGTCAATCAGCTGCAATTCACGTGTCTCTCACAAAGAGACTAAGATTCAAATCAAATTTTGGTTCAATTGTTTTGAAAATCTTCTATTTTTGTAACTCATCTCACTTAAAAACATTAAGGTTTCCACATCAAATTCTATAGTGCATCTAGGCCAGTTCCCAATGTATCATACACCACAAAGTTTGTAGAAAATTATAGAGAGAAAACCCGCACAGTTATCTTTATTCAGGAACACCAGTGATCTAATTCCAAATTACTTTGTTCAGATTTAAACCAACACTTAATAAACTTATAAAACCTCAAAGGGATGACCATTTTTTCCTTTAAGAAATGCATAAATTTGTTTTCTTATTTTCTTTCCTAAGATGTGGTTAATACGGAAAATCAAAATGTATTTCCAAGTAACCTGATTTTGTATATTGGAACAATATCTTACAAACACATCCAACTTCTTCACAACTCTATTAGTAGTGACTTCTTCATATAATAAGGGGTATATGGAATTCTTTTCTTTGTGATCCAATAGTTTCTTTAGCAGGTGAGTTCCCAAGCAATCATAGGTGATATGCAATACTTTTATTGACACTGTTGCAAAAAGGGCACTAACAATGGTATTTAATCAGTATAAACTGAAAAAAAAACTTCAACTTTTAAAAACAACTTAAATTAATTTCAAATAGGATTTTAAATTATAATACACAAAACCAAAGCTTACTCATAACAATTAGTGAAACTAGTAATGAAATATAACATTTCAAGTACACGAGTCAAAGATAAACAAATATGATGTTCTACAGATCCCATGATTCATTAGTCATTATCTGGAGATGAGCTAACCCTCAAAGAGCAGCCATTATTAATTGATACTGCTACCTACAATATTACCACTGTTTAAGGGTTAAAAGAACACACAAACCTGTCAATTTTATGGAAAGTGAAAAAAATTTAAAAAATAAATGAAACGTACAACAAAATATTCAGTATTTTTCATGTCATTATTCAAGCCTTTTATCATTTTATGACTGTGCAGATTTAGTGTGAAGTATCGCTAATTTAGTCAAGTGTCCATGTAGTTTTAAATAAAAACATTTCAAAATCATGTCGAAAGTCTTCAAATGACTTTCAAAACTAAGTTCCTGGACAAAAACAATTTCAAATGCAAATCATGATTAAGCAATTTTGTAATAAGATTAAACTTGAAAAATCTCTTTCAACCATTCCTACTCACTCTTTCAATCGAACAAAACTGGTTTACCTTTCTACCAAATTAACTGTTTTCTTATTACAAATCAGCATAAGGTGGTTTCTTCATATTCTGGAGGCCCTTTCTGACTCATGCCTATAGTTCTGAAATGTAGGCTTAAAACTGCTCAACATTCTAACAAAGCCCTTAAAAGATATTATTTTGTGCTAAATGATAATATTACTCAGTGTGAGACTATGGCATTGAGTGTTAATTAAAAACATTCTAAATTTTAACAAGTACACTTATCACAATGAAAAATGTTGTTATTATGGATGTTACTAAGACTTAGTTAAATGTAGACAATTTTTAATGAAGAATTATGCATTCTTCAATAGGAGGGAGGAGTGACTTAAATTTGTACAGTGTGAGTTTACAAGTTATTAAAATTCAGGATATTAAAGAGAATAGCAAAGAGATTGAATATATTTAGGTTTCTGCTAGTGGGCACAAGAGTAACAGGTTTTTGGTTGAAATTTGTTACAGACCAGCAGATGAAAGTGAAAAAAAATTGCTGAGAAACTTTACGGTGAGAATGATTACAGCTGATAACCAGGTTACAATTACAGAGGATTTGAATCTGGGGATACAGGTTGAGATATTTTATGATCGAACTATGAGATAGACAGTTTTTTAGAAACAATCAGGGTAGTTTTCTTCATCAAGTGCTCGTGAAGTTTACCAGAGAAAATGCTATTTTAGATTTACTGTTAACTTCTAATATGGAAAGAGTTGAGAATGGGGAAGATCTGGAAGCCGGTAATATGTGTTCACTCAGGACTGATATTTTATCACACATGTAGCTCAGGGATGTTTGTCACAAATGTTACAAAACTATGAAAGGATTTACATTAAACATCTGTTGTAAACCAAGTTACTGAATTAAAGGTAACAATGTTCAAAATGAAGTATTTACGTATATAAGATAGACATATTACTTAAGAAGAAAATGTGGCTGCACATAAAAGACTAGGTCACTTCACTAAAAGTATAAGGCACAGAATTAAAGAAATGTTTTATAAATTTTTAAAGTTTAAACTGTTTGCTATGATGGCATACTTAGAGAATCACAAAAGACCAAAAAAAGATGTAAGCCAACTGAAAACTGAAAATGTAAAACATGACATCACAGGTCTCTTCAAATACATCAAAGGGAAACAAATTGTTAGGATAGGAATGATAATGTCAGACATATCTCTGATCTCTGAGATACATAGCTTACTAATTTCTACCTTTCATCAGTTTTTACTAATAAATATTTAAGCAGTAATCCTGAATAGTTCTTAGAGGGTGTGTTTTTCTTGTAACAAAGCCACAAAAAGCTATCTGCTGAGTCCACAGAAGGGAATCAAACCCCTGATTTTAGTTTTGTAAATCCGTAGACTTACCACTATACCAAGAAGGGGCAGTTGTGAGAGGGAAACGTTATTGGTGGCCATATTTCTCAGTGAATGTAATTCTGATATTTACACAGTAAAAGACATCTATGATTTCACTGATAATGTTAGAAACTTCAGGTTTTATAATGACATTTATTTAGTCAGTCTTGATATGATACCTCTGTTCATTGACCTAAACCCTAGATAAACCTTTATGTTAATCTGGATTTCAAAGACAGTGAACTTAATAAATATTCTTTTGAGCAACTGATGGAATTTACCATGAACAACTCTGTTTTTCAGTTCAATAGTGAATTTTATGAAGTCAGCCTAAGTCTAGCTTCACACCTCTAATGTTCACAATTTGTTTTTTTGTCATGAATGGATGGCTGAAGAATAATCCTACTAAGTTCAAACCAATTATGTACAATAGTTATGTTAATGACATTTGTAGTACTCACAAATGGGAATCAATCAGTGAAGTTTCTAAAAGTTATTAACTGTAAATACAATAACATTAAATTCATCTGTGAATACTAAGTGTTTTGTTCTACCCTTTCTTGATGTGCGTATCTATCAAAGAACATTCTGATATTGATTGATCATTAAATATTCAGCTACACCAGTGGAAACTTTGACAGTTTATTCAAAAGAAATATTTGTGAAATGTCTGATGTTCTATGCATATAGAATCACCAATTCTTCACTGCAACAGGCACTTTGGTTAAAAATCAGATTTAAAACTTAATTCATTACTATGCAAATTTATATGCACTACCATCAATAAAACCACCCAATAACTACCTCTTTCCAGCTAATCAAACTTGGACATTCCAAAGATGCAAGAGCCAATCTCTCTACCATATACAAGTGAACACTTACAAATCTTGAAGAAATCAAATATGATAATCAACAGAGTTTATCTTAAAGTAAACATTTCAGTTTGTTTGTTTGTTTTTGAATTTCATACAAAGCTACGTGAGGGCTCTCCGTCCCAAATTTAGCAGTGCAAGACTAGAGGGAAAGCAGTTAGTCATCACCACCTACTGCCAACTCTTGGGCTACCCTTTTACCAGTTGGGATTGACCATAACATTATAATGTTCTTTAAAATGGCTAAAAAGCAGGCATGTAAGGTGTGACTGGGATTCTAATCTGCGACCCTCAGATTACGAGTCAAGCACCCTAACCACCTGGCAATGCTAGGCCAACACTTTAACTTATGTTTAGACCTGTATTAAGAACTCAAAAATTTTTAAGCCTAAATATCATATCAAGTTCTCTCAAAAGTCATCTATCATTTATGATTTCTCCTGCCCAATGAGAGAGATTGCCTGCATTAGCAATGTATAAGGACAGTTCAGGCACTGTTAAACATGCACTAAGTGAATGTCATATTGTGGAATCCCACAAAATATTTAAAAGTAATTAGTGACACTGAAATGGAGGATATGGTACAGATAGAGTTGTATCTGGTTCTTAAATCACTAAGACTAATTAATAATAGATAACAAGATGGCAGAAGTTTCAGTTTTTGAAAAGACTGTGTTACTTGTTTAATAGGATGGCTGACTTATGAAATGATTTGCTATTAACATCAGTAGACACCAGCACTTCAAAAGGGTTCAAGATGGTAAATTAATAACGTCCTGCAAAAAAAAGTTGAAATCTTTTCTTTGCCCCAAAAGTTGGTGTATACAGAAGTCTTGAAGGACCAACCAACCCCTTGTTATCCATGTTACATATAAAAAAAAATCAGGGTTTGAGTTTTGCCATTACAATGAATAACACGTAATTATTTACCAAGATTTAGAAGAAAGTCAAATGACCACTACTTCAGTCTGTAGTTTGTCATAACATCTTGTATTTAAGGTTATATTTTTTTATGTCTGGTGTATCAGTAACAGAGATAGTATTGGTTATATGACAGACTCTTGTCTTACCCATATATCATTCTGTAATACACTTATTCATATTACATCTCATTATCTGAACAGGTTTTCTGGACACACACAAATTTGTGGAACTTAATTATAACTTTAGAATTCTTCTGTAATTATTAATTGTCACAAAATTTTGTATTAATTAACTGTAAAGGTGAATTAAATGAGAAAATGAATTGTAATAACGACTATTTTACATAAATACAGTCGTGGGGTCATCAAATGGAGTACCTCAAGTCACGTATTCAATACCATGTACCTCAGAGCAGCCTTGTTACTATTAAAGGTTTTATTTGTGCTAACCTGTATGTTTTTGTTATAACACCCTGGTAAGCCTCTCACGTTAATATCAGAATAAAGGTTTTTCTGTTGCATAGACAAAATAGAATTTCACAACAGCTTTCGTCTTTATATTTCATCACATTTGACAATTTCACATGACAATTTTTTTGTCTCTTCTAAACTTGTCCACATATTCAATATCTAATTAAAATTCAGTTAACTTACTCATATGAAACAACTGTGTTAACAGAAATCATCAAATATTCTGATACTGTACAAGTTATTACCTGGGGATAAATATTTGGGTCCATGATTAACATTTCCTGAATCTTCATCACTCATCTGAAAATCAGAATAGCCTCCATCAGTGTCATCATGAGGGTCTTCATTGAAATCCAAATGATGAATCCTCTTATAATCCTGAACCATGTAAGACGGAGGTTTGGAAATACGTCCTGACCTAGTTCGTGGACGATGTTTTTTCTTTATTTCTTTTTCTTCCCTGCTAATCTCTTGACTTTCCATTTCATCATCAGGAGCATCTGGAGTTTTCTTAATATTCCATATTTTTCGTGGTCTTCCTCTTCCTCTTTTTATCCCTCCTCTGACAGAAACATCTTTACTGTTCTGATTGCTCTTTTCCTGGAACTCAGATGGGTAGATGACACGATACACAATACGAGTGTTTGTGGCAGGATTATAAAGAACCGAACTTCCTCCTCCTTCCGAAGCTTTCGAGACGTGTTGTTGCTGCAAAACGTGTGCTATCTGTTGTAACTGTTCTTGTGTTAGGACTTGAGTTGAGTGATAAGTGTTCCCCTGCTGAATTATTTGGATTGGATTTTCACTGGAACCTAAAGGTGCACTCCTTGCCTTCAGTTTTAAGGATGTTAGAGATTTCTGATTCAGACCCTGCACTACTTTAACATTATTTGTTAAAGACTGAGTACCTGATATATTTGAATCGGTTTTTGAAGTGAAGGTTAATTTATGAACATTTGGTTTTGTTGTTACCGAAGGCTTGAATGCTGAGGTGGTTGTATTAACTGATGATACTAAAATTTTCTCAACATTATCTGAAGTATTTACTACAATGACATCATTAGATAAATTATTACTACTGTTTGTTAAAACTGGTAGTGGAACTGACAATGTACCACCCTGATTTACTATTAAATTTGATGTCCCATTTAATACACTAGCTATAGTTAAGTTTTGACTGTCAGCACTAACAGAGTTTGAAATGTTAGTAGAATTTTGTAACGGCAAAGCTACATGGCCAGTTAACTGCTGAATGGCTGAAGACTCTGGTAGAGAGACTTTATGTACATCTTTTGAAAGGGTAAAACTTTCAACCTGTTTTGGAGCAACTTCTGACAATGATTTTTGCGTCACTGATAAACCTCCAGGCTGAGTCAATCCCTGAGAAATCCCAGATAATGACTGTGTATTCTCTGGCAAACTCTGAGTTAAAATAGTAAAAACTTCTGAGGATGACACTGGTAGCTGTATACCAGTTGTTTCTGATATTGTATTTGTGTGCCTACTGCTAACAGAACATGTGGAAAATATAGAACTAACAGGCACAGTTGTATATGAGACATCAGACAGAGATTCTGTGGTTGAACTTTCAGAAAATCCTTGCGTGATTACAGGCAATTGGTTAATGAAGGAATGATTTTCAGACAAATTAGGTGCTACCAAAGATAGGTTGTCCACAAAACTATCAGACACCTCAGGAATAGTAACAATAAAGCTCTGTAGTCCATAAGAATGAACATCATTGCTTGCATTTAGGATATCACCATTGCTACTAATAAATCTCACTCCAGAGCTACCATCAATAGCTACTATTTGATTAACTAGTTCTGGATATACGGTATTTACAGTTTTATTTCCAATCGACAGTACTGACGCTGGTATGTTTAAAGGAGTTCCTTTTTTGTCACTGTCACCAGTGTTACTAGTACTGATATCAGAAATAGCATTAGTATTGGTACTGAAATTTGGTCTGCTCATCGAACCAACTTGTAAATGTACATTAGATTGTGGATTAACATTCACGTCAGAGTTTATTGAAGAATTTGTCACACTCGCAATCATAGAGAGTTCGTCATTTCTTGAAAATTGTCCTTGGTTACTTCCAAGAACATTTTGTTCATTTTCATAAGTAACGGTAATTTGTTCAAATTCTCCAGATGCCTCTTGAAAGGCCTGTTGCAGAATATCTGCTTCAGTAATCTCAGGTTGAACCTGGTTACTCTCATGTTTAATTCCTAACGTATCGCTAGAGCTAACAGTAACACTGTTTAAACTCCCAACACACGCTGATGTGACGCTTATACTACTACTAGTACAGTCGCTGCTTACTACAAGCTCGTATGATTCGTTAAGGGTATTATCATCTGCCATGTTGGATAGCAGATACAGGTCATTGGTAAATTCAATTTTTTTTTAACTTAAGAATTTTCTTCAATATTCTTGAATAGTTATTTTTTTACGTTAACTTACAACGAAAAATTACCTTTAACACACAATGAACATTATTCTAAATATTTAAAAGCTGGTTCTCTACACGTCATCATCTTTTAAATGCAGCGTGCAAACGACAAAATGATCATGTAAGTATAAAGTTCAACAAATGACCAACAGATGTCGTGAAATTGGCAAGTTATTGACGCTGACGAATTAGAAAAGTTATAACTCAGCGCATAATAAATATATATATATATTCTGTGCAAAATCGTTTGTATATTTTAAGGGTGGTTATCAAGGTCAGTGGAATTATAGAAACTGATATGTATTAATGACGACCGATATGTAACAGATTTACTGTTGTACATTTATTTTAGTGCCCACTTCTGTTTTTGTATAGTTTACTTTTTTACATATGACGTTCTTTCTTGACTGTTTATTGCACAAGTCCCGCCTGTTTTCGAAATTTTTAGATAATTCTTGAAACTGAGAAGCAACAATATTTATTTACAAAACGCTTTGGATCATTGTCGCTAAGCGAACTTTGGTAAAGGTTCTAGAGGCTAGCGTGACTTGTATAAAAGTAACACATCATGAGGTGAGTATTGGACAGCTACGGTCAATATGCTATAGGCCTCAAAAGTAATACCTGTGATTAACGTGCAATATCTTCTTTGGTAAGAAATGAACTGAGACAAGTAAAGAAAGATGTCGTTAGCTCAAGTGAGGTGCGACAATATTAACTCAGAATTAAGTTACTCGTCGTAGACTTGGATCGTCAATGAAATATTTAGTTCAGACTACATGTAAGATTTAGTACGGTTTGTAAAACTGTTATAAATAAACCATCATTTGTAATAACTGTTAGTAATAACCGTTATTATAAATTGTATTGATTTTATGTTTCTATTTTAAAATATATTTATGTTATAAAAATAAACCGTATGTATCAATCTTATTGGCAAATAACACAAATTTAATTAACTACTAAGCTGATATTCAAATTTCCGGTTACTTGAGATAGCTTGTTGTTGTTTTGAATTAAGTACAAAGCTTCACAATGGGCTATCTGTGCTCTGCCCACCACGGGTATTGAAACCCGTATTTTAGCGTGTAAGTCCGCAGACATACCGCTGAGCCACTGGTGGGCACTTGAGATAGCAATATGTAACGTATAATGTATCAAACTGAAGACTAGTCCGAAATAAAATATAATACGTAATAGACAACACGATCTATTTTTATGTAGATTACCGATCCTAAGAACCAAAAACATGCACAAATCTATATCTTACAGTTTAGCTTGATGAATCGGTGTAGTATCATCAGGTTAACTTGATTTCCTCGAATAATATGTGGTAGGCACGCATCATGCTTGATAAAAAATATTAGTATGACATCCTGATGATGTGCTACAGAGAGCAAAGACACAAAGGTAACTATCGTGGAATGCAGGTTTACCATGTTTTCCTACTTTCTATAGTAACAGAACATGATTCCAAATGATTGATTACTTAGTTTTCACACTATCGTGATGGCAACAAATGGTTAAAGGCGTTTAATTATTTTTTTTCAGTCACTTGAACAACTTTTTTGTTGTTGCTATTAGATGACGTCTCCTTCCTGGAAGAATATCTCAGTGCTGTATCTGAAACCAGGGATAGAGTACATAAAATTGGAATATCCTTTGTTTGCCGAACTATAACTTTAACTAAAACCACTAAAAGGCCAATGTTCGAGTCCCATGCACACTTCTTTTTATTATTATTAAGTTAAACTTAGTTTTCATTATGACCAGTTTGGTAGAGATTCATCTTTAGAGACGGAAAGCTGGCGATGTGTTTATTGGTCCAATAGAAGTGATCACCCACTTGCCTTTGCAGGTTTCTTATCTTATGCTGAAATAAGGATTGTTTTAATGTTTCTTTATGATACAGCTTAAAATCCAATCAAGTTATTAACTACAGAACAGTTCCTTTATTTCTCTGATTTGCTTGTCTAATATTTATCGGGAAATAAATTTTACTTGAAATTACTACACTAGATAAATAAAACTTCAATGTTTATTAACCTCATTCTTATATGCCTGAACGTAAAAAGTAACAACTACACACACAAAAAACAGACGAAGCGAAATCATATATTAAAAAAAGATCTTATATTAATACAAGTAGGAAGAAACATGTGATATAACAACACTTCACAGTTTTGATAATTAACATGATGCAAGGATCGAACAGAACTGAGTTACTAAATACTAAAACCAACACTGAACTCTAATTTAATAGAAAGTTATTCGAAAAATACACAAACTTTTAATAAACGAAAGATTTTGAAAAATTTTACATTCAAGTGAAAAAGGTAGAAACTTATGGTATGCCTACGTAACACGTCTGCACAATTGTATCATCAGAATCTATATTACACAAACACCTAGAAAAAAAAAACTAGCACTATTCGTACAAACAAAAATATCTTGTAACGTAATAGAAATAGGTGTTTAAATACCTCAATAATTACGCAAAATAAAATTAATACAAGTGCAAAACAAATTAGACCAACACGTTCTATCGTTTTCGACGGAATTCGAGCTACGAAATTTAAAACTAATTCTATAGGTAAAAGATCAACTAATCACATTAGTAGAAAGCAAAAGATTAATATTTTTGGAAAAAATAAAAATTATTAAAAGTAAATGACAAGCAAAGAACGTTAAAATACTTTTTAACAACAGATTTTATTATTGACACTGATTAAGCATAATTAAAGAAACAAACAAATTGGAAAGTTAGTGGCTGAGACATCGGCCTTTGTTTTCTCGTCTTATAATACTTTCTCTGTGAGTGCCGTTTGTTGGTTTATGGCCGTCTACTAAGGCCGTGCACCGCCGTTTTCGATTTTAAACTACTCTTTATAATAGAAAACTAGACAGAAACGTGTAATATATCTGTATATCACAGTAGCACAAGTCGCTTGATGATCCCGATATCAGATGAACAGCTGTTTCTGATATTAAATAAAATATTCTTGTCTATTTCATAACAAATATTTTATCCACTTCGAAATAAAGTTTATTATATATTCAAATTTTGGAGGTCATTGTTAAACATTTGGTTCTGCTATTTTTCTTGTTTTTTTTTCTTTTTGTGATGACACTATTTGTCCTTTTTAATTTTTTTCTGGATTGTATTTCGTTTTTTTGTGTTTTAAATACGTTTAACAAGAGTTTTGAAGTATTATACGTTTCTTTCTTTATCGGCCTGGCAGAGTTTGGCAATCGTGCCCGGATCAGTTTATAGACATGTCAACTTTTGCGGAATTTCCATAAATCTCGAGAAATTGATGTTGATCTCACGGTATTTTCGACTCGTAATCCGAGGGTCACGGGTTCGAATCTCGGTCGCGCCAAACATGTTCGCCATTTCAGCCATGGGGACGTTATAATGTGACGGTCAATCCCACTATTCGTTGGTAAAAGAGTAGCCCAAGAGTTGGCGGTGGATGATGATGACTAGCTGCCATCTCTCTAGCCTAACATTGCAAAATTAGGGACGGCTAGCGCAGATAAACCTCGAGTAGTTTTATACGAAATTAAAAAACAAACAATCTCACGGTCTTACAGCTAAGCGCGCTAAACTCACATATATTTTTTTATTCCTACCGTTACTAGGTAGAACGACATTTTCAAGTTTATTTTCCTGTCTACGGCTTTGGTGAATTTTTTCCCAGGAATATATTGATGAGAATATATACGTATGTCGGCTAATAAGGTGAAGAGGTGGAGTTCACGCTTAAGTTTGTTTTTTGTTTTGTTTCTTCCTGAGTTGGAGGTGAAGGGTTTGAAAGTTTAATTCCAAAATAAATAGGTTAGGAATATTTTATACTGACACTGGAGTCTGAGATGTAACAATATGCAATCCGTTTTATAGCTAAACAATTACAAAAGTTATTTACCCCTTAAGAATACAGGAAAATGTTTTTTTAGGGAGTAAGATAAAAACTCATGGATAATACGGAGTCTGCAATTTAGGATATATTTACAACGAACAAAAGGCAGGAACGTTTTTTATAATTCACACGAATTTTTACACTTAATATTCATATCAATCAATCAATCAAATGTAGCAGTTATTTTGGAATAAGGCTAATGTTTCTTGAAAAAAAAACCCTCGTAAGTGTTCGAAGACTGAACAGTTCTCTTTCACCCCGTTCCCAGTAAAAGGTTTGTATTTTAGCTAAGTGGCTATCATTTGATTTTATGTGTTTTTGCATTAGTTTGGTGGGCTCAAGTCCAGTGGGTGTGTCACCTGGCAGGAAGAAATAACATGTTGAAAGTATACAGGACAAATCATTCAACTAAACGGCTCGATTCAGGGACGGTCAAGGATCGATTGATCAATATGCCCTGGCTGGGATCTAAAGATCCAGTGCATCAGATTTAGGTATGGGATAAAACGGGAGTGCTCCAAGAAAACCCATTTTCACTAGGCAGGGTCAAATGAAGCCCGTCATAGTTGACGTTTCTGAGAATTTGTAGTACGCAGGCTGTTGACGCATAAATCCGTTTCATGTTTTAGGAGTCATGGATACGCTATAAAAATGACTGTAAAATCATACTATTTCATCAGATAAAAGTAGCTCGAGAGAAGACGGTGGTTGATATTGAAAAACTGCCTTCCCTCTAACGGATAAGCTCAGAATTAGGGATGGGTATGCACAGATAGTCCTTGTACAGGTAGGCCCGACATGGCAAGGTGGCTAGGCCTCTCGATCCGTAATCTGATGACGCGGGATTGAATCCCCGTCACACCAAACATGCTTTCCCTTCCAGCTGTGAGGGCGTTATAAAGTCACAGCCAATCGCATTATTCGTTGGTAAAATAGTAGTCGAAGAGTTGGTGGTGTGTGGTAATGATTAACTGCCTTCCCTTTAATCTTACAATGCAAAATTAGGGATGTTTAACGCAGATAGCCCTCGTGTAGTTTTGCGCCAAATTCGAAAATAAACAAACCTTATATAGTTTTGTGTGAAAATCATAAAAAAGCAAACAAACCATCGCAGCTGTGATGTTAAGTTTATTTTTGGTTTTTTATTGAATTACGTGTTAACCTACTCGAAGTCTATTTGTGTTAGTCGCCCTTAATTTCTAAATGATGAATTAGAAGGAAGTCAGCTAGTCGGTGGGTACACTACTAACTCTTAGACAACTCTTTACCAATGCAAGTAACATTGACCGAAAAGTTATAACGTCCTAGGCCGAAAGGTTATGCACGTTCGATGATGGAACTCGATCTCGCGACTTAAATATTGCAAGTCTATTGTCATAACCACCAGGCCATGCTAGGCTCATCATATTACACATTACAATGTCCAGAGTAAGCTATGAAATAATTAGCAAAATATCAAAAATCCTTATCATTCACTAATTTTAAATGTTCTATACAAAAGTAAAATTATTTTTCATGCACAACAAAATTGTTCTTCTAGATTTTTACACTTTAAGCTCTGAAATTCTTTTATCATTGGTTTGTAGTCAATTTTTAAAAGCTCAAAGATACGATGATTATAATTTGCTTGCGGTAAAACATTTTAAATTATAGGCATATACATTAATTTATTTCGTCGAGCATGATCTTTTGTGCTATAAGCCCAACTCATAAATTTTTAAATTACAATTTTTAAAAGGATATACCTTTATTTGTTGTTATTTGAGCCAACAAATCTCGGAAATGCTCGGTACATGAGCTGGAATGTCCCACAATCCTCTGTTGGTTTCGTCACAGAGGGAAACACAGCTGAGAGTGGTGTTAGTATGATGTTCGGAGTATTAGTTTAAGTGTGCTTGGTGTATTAAACTTCCAAATTAAATGATTGTTTGCTGTTAGTTTTGGTGTGGTTTTATTACTGAAACGTTTGAAGTGCATCAGATAAAGCCATATCGCAAGCAAGCCTGGCCTCGAGCGCGGAGTCCGAAGACGGTGGTCTATCTCCCCCACCGCGGAAAAAACAGTGTTTTTCTGCAACTAACATGCAAGCCACCAATGCCAATGGCTGTCCGCGACATAATGGAGATTCATCATCAACTGACCTACAGAATGGCGCTTGTCCCTCTTCTACAAATGGGCAGATAAATGGAGAAACAGAGGAGATATCCCCCAAAATCAAATCACAAACCGATAAAGATATTATTCGGCTAATTGGCCAGCATCTCAGAAGTCTTGGACTCAAGTAGGCATACGCACCTTGCATCACAAGCTTATCCTTAATTTCACTTATTTTCAGAAAGTTCATTACTGACAAATCATTGAAATAGATCTCTTTGTATTAATAATAATGATGAGGTAGTGTCATATCCTTGTTCTAATATTATCAGAAACTGATCTTTTTGCATTATAAACCGTAAATACTTTGTCAAAACAGTTATAACTATTATAATATAAGACTGAGTGAAGTGACAGAAGGCCTTTCATAGATTTAACTCATGCCGTAGGGTTACTCTAGCAGTACCACCCACTGTAACAAAATAGCCAATCATAGTCAAAGCATAAAAACAAATGTTGACATATTTTGCCTCCACAGTTCTGTCCAAAAAAAAGAGAAAAGAGTAACAAGAAATTGAACAAGTATCACGTACCACAATGTCAGGTAGACAAATGTTTGTATTTATGTTAAAGATGCAAATTTCATAAGGTTATTATTACCTTATATTTAAGTTTATTAATTCCATCAGTTGAACAAAGTCATATTACCCAAATTGTAAAATTATAAATACATGTAAGGACCATGTGTAGTACTCATAATTTATGTGCTAAAATCACGATTATAGTTTTTACTGTAATTAGTTCAATACTGCAGTGACCTTCAAGTTTTTTGTTGAAAGTATGCCTAAGTTATTGCCTTTTAATAAACTTGGCATATTTCTCACACACAAAATATTTGAGATTTTGTTATCAAATGCAATGCTTTTCACTTCTTAACATTAAAACGCATTTTTCTATATTTTCACTCATAAGAACTGTCTAGGTTCTTTTCAAAGCATATTTCATTGTAATAATCTTAGTTCTACCAGCACATTAGTTGATTTTTTTTTTAAGTCTGAAAAGTTGTCCATATTCTTGAAATAAATGATAAAACAATAAGTTCTGACCAGTACCTCAAGGAACTACTAGTTGCATTCTTCCATTTAATAAAATGCTTGTTCAGTATATTATGTACACAACAAGAGATCATTTGGAGTAATCTACAACATTAAGCATTTTAATTCAAACTGGTTGTGTTTTTAACATTTATAATTAAGGTTTGAGTGTAAGATAATCAGTTATAAATGAGTACTACAGTACTTAGAATGACAAAAAAGATAATTGTACTCCAATATGATGTAGTATTATATTCAGCCTTTCATAGGATACTGAATATAACATATGAGACAAAAGTAGATAAATTTAAGCCAGTTTTGTAGTGATATTTGATATGTGGGCTACAAGGCACTTTTAAACAAACTATGTAACAAAAGCATAGACCACAGGTAATGAGAAGTTAATAATGGCCATTTTGATGCCTATCGCCCATCATTATACACAGTAAACATATAGTTTACCAGAATAAGCTATAGTTTGGGTGGTTTTCAGTTACGCTGTTTAGTGGATTCAGTTGTATCAAAGGAGCGATTTGTATTGTGATAACCCTGACATGTTACTTTTCATTACAGGTAGTCTGTATAATTTTTATATGACTTAACAGCTGATAAGGCTGTTTTGTAGTTGTTCAACATTTTCAGTGCAGCTAGAAATATATAGTAGTTGAATGACATCAGTAGACGTTGCTAAATATGCCCAACAAAAAGCAAGGGCTCACTCACTAACCTCTCAGTAACAGATTCCCAGTTTGGCTGGAATGTCATTAATAACATCTGTCCGATATGGTCTTATCTCTTCTTTCAATCTTTTTTATGTCCTCCAAGCATTGATAAAAAATCTTCACATTTAGCATACCAGTCCATTTACCCCACAAATTTCATACCACTTTTGAACATGTATATAGCATGTGACCACTCCACCTGGGTTGATGTAGTCAGCTCATTTTGATTTTCCTGTTCGATACTAACTTCCATTGATTAGGAAAGCATCATTCAGACACGTGTTTTTCACATGTGGTTTATGATTGTTCTTCATTGACATTTCAGAATATTTTTCATTGTTTTTCTTTTAATGTACATGAATTCAGTTGTTGGAATTTCTGTTTTTTTCATTTGTTTGTCACCAAATTGTACAGTAACTTAAAGTGATTTTGTATCAACAACAGAAAATTTTTGGTATGCATTGCTCTTTGATACACTACCTAAACTTCGTGTTCGACTTTGTCTGCTGCCTTAATTCACGGTGAACTGGAATCGTACATCCGGCTGGCAATTTGTTCTCATTTTCAACCGGCAATTGTGTTTGAGGATGAACACAATCAAGGAGAAGAAAAATGGATTTATATTTTCCAGAACCTTTTTATTATGGTCTGCTGTACTCTACACATCTACAGAATACATTTTTTTTTTTTTCAAAGCTTGATTAATCAGGTATGTGGTATATTATGTGTATCATTTTCATTCTGGCTTTTGACATTGTCAGTTGGATATTTATGCTATTTATGTTACAAGAATCTTCTGCCATTTTCATTATGCTGTTCTATATGTATAATGTTCCGTTCTATCCAAGACCTTTGTTGCCTGGGAAGGCCATCTGGTTTTAACATCCTTTTTTTTTTTTTGCCTTCCATCTTCCACCTATATTTCCATTCTAATCATGATTGGCTTCTTCATCTGGTTTGTTTCTTAAGGTTTTATGTGGCATGAACTGCCTCCTTTTGAGGTTCACCAACTTTCTATTCCCTGGTACCCTTTTGTTTCCTCTGACTATCCCTTGTTATATTAACTCGTTGGTTTTGTCAACTGCTTAAGCTGGTGTATTAAAACCTATCCATTGAAGGTTATTGTCTTCTCAGTGTTTCTTATAAAATTTGTCCTGTAACCCCTTGGGTAAATCAGCTGGTTCACTTGGGCCAAGGTCATCAAAGTACCAGTGTTGGATGTTCTCAACAGGTGTTGTGGACATTGTATCTGATGCTTGTGTTTGGGTATAGTGCTCACAAAACCCTGGTGTTGCTGCATTGCTCTTTTTTTTGGCATTGTCGTGCATCCCATCATAGGGCTCCATATGAGGTCAGTGAGCACTGAAATATTATGGATCCTCCAAGTAAAACAGTGAAAAAACAGTCCATAGGTAAAGGACCACGTCTTGAAGATTCTGAACAGCAATCTTCAACATCTGTAACACCTGTTGTATTTCATTTTCTTATACTACATTCTCTTTAGGTCATATGTCTCTCTTCTTCATTCACAAGGGACTAGAGAGACTTGCTGGTTCTCCAAAGTCAGTAAAGAAGCTTTGCTCTGGTGACATATTGGTGGAAACATCCACATCTCAACACAGTGAACTCCTCTTGCATTCAAAGATGATTGGGGATATACTTATGAAGGCTACACTTCATGCTACTTTGAATTCATCATAAGGAGTTATTGTTGAGAGGAATTTGAAGAACATCCTTGAGTCAGAAATTCTCGCTGGTTTCTTCACCCAAGGAATTTCTGCAGTGAGGTGTATCTTCACTCGCAAAGATGGAATCATGATGCAGACCAGTGTCCTCATTTGAACATTTACATCACTGTGTCCACCTTCCACTATCAAGGCAGGTTATCTTAATTGCAAAGTACAGCTATACATTCCAAAACCTATCAGATATTTCCAGTGTCAGCAGTTCTGTCACTCGAAGACATTATGACATGGTTGCTTGACGTGTGCTCATTGGGGTGGCAAGGACCACGATGCCTATGAGTGTGAAATAGACCCTCATTGCATCAAATACAATGGCTCTTGCCCATCCTATGTTTGTTCTTGCCCTAAATGGTTGTAAGAAAAAGAGGTGCAGCATTTGAAAACGATTTATAACATTACGTATCCTGAGGCTTGAAAGTACTGTCCACCACTTCATCTCGAACTATGTTGCTGCACTCCATTCAGGTGAGAGTGCAGATAGATCTCTCTGTGCCTCCAAAAGATTCATTCTCAAACCAAATGAAAAGTCTTTTGACCTCCATGGTTAAAAAAGTTGATGAATCAACTTCAACACTTATCTCTGTCCCTAACATACATTTCCAGCAAATTCCAACATCCACTTCCTTTGGTTCCAGGTAGAGGCATTTCCTCAGTGACATCTTCTTTTCCCACCCTAAGATACAAAATGATCATTCGTTGATATCCTCAGTCACTGAAATCCTCATCCTACATCAAAGACCAGCCAAATAGACCAAGGGCAGGATTCATGGAGGTTGATAGACCTCTCTCAAATAAAGACAGTAAAGAAAAAAGATATAGTTATAAACAGAAGGTCTCTCCACCCAATTTGCCTACACATAAATAAAAATGGCCACCTTGATACAAAGGAACTGTTGAGGTTTACGTTCCAATTTGGATGACATCAAAGTCAAAGCACTGATTGCTTCCTACCATCCTGTATATCTCTTCTTACAGGAAACATGTCTGAAACCTGCCAATATAGTCACCTTTAGGTGGTTTTATTTGAACAGGAGTGACAGGCTTTGTGACGGATGAGTGCATGGAGGTGTAACACTGTTGGTTGATCAGCATGTGCCTACCCTGTTTTTGCCACTTGACACACCCTATCCGTGGGTCGTACCACAACTATTTGTTTTTTCTACCTGTTACCTGGAGAGACCTATGATTAATCAGACCTTGATGCTCTCATTGAACAGTTGTCATCTCCCTTTTTAATTCTGGGGGACTTTAATAAACATAATCCCCTCTGGGGAAATGCTGATATGGATAGGAGGGGTCACTCAATAGAGCATATGCTCTCTGGCCACAACCTTTCTCTTGGTTCTTATGCTTATTTTCATGCACCTAGTCAGTTCTCTACTGCTGCTGATTTCTCAGTTTGCTCCCATTCACTATTCTCCCACTTTTCATGGAGGGTTGACAATAATCCATGAGGCAGTGATCATTTTCCAATAATTTTGAGAGAGACTGGCCATGGTTGATGTCCTGCATGCTTCGGTGGAAGTTGGATCAAGCAAACTGGCCCTCTTTCACTGCTCTCACAGAACTTGATCCTGCCATCGTTTGTAAGTCATCAACAGATGACTGCCAGGCAACAGTAACTGACTGTATTATACAGCTGCTTAGTGTATTTCTAAAACCTCGACACGTTTTCCATGATATTTTCATTCCTGATGGAATTCTGTTTGCCACATGGCATGGAAGGCTCAAAAATGGGCCTGGGATATTTTCGTAGGCATCCTACACTTTTGCACTGCATTACTTTCCAGCAGGCCTGTGCACATGCTTGTTGAGTAAGACATCAAAGCCAGAAGGAATTTTGGATTAAGTTCACAACCAGCAAAGCCTCTACCACCAGTTCCAAAGTCATATTGGGCAGAATTTGAAAGATCAGTAAGTAAGCAATATAATTCTGTTTCTCTCTGGATCTTGCTCTCTGTCAGCCAGGAAGTAGCTGATACTCGGAACATCACCAATACTCTTGGTGAAAGTTTTTTCTGGGTATTAAGCACTTCTGGTTTTTTCTCCATCTTCTTAGCCACCAAGAATCTGTTAGAGTGATTACCTCTTTCCTTTCGAGCTGATTATCTCTGAGAGTATAAGGGTCCCTTGCTTCTCTTGCTATTTTTCTGATTGTTTTTAACTTGATCTGGCAGGAGAATGTTTTTATTGATGGCTATGGCCAGGCTATTGTTCTACCTTTCTCTAAGCCTGGGAATGATCCCAAGATTCCCTCAAACTACCATCAAATTGCTTTGATGAGCTGTCTCTGTGAGACCTCAGAGAAGATGGTTAATGCTTGTCTTGTTTGGTTTCTCAAATCAAACAATCTTCTCTCATCCACTCAGTGTGGGTTCTGACGACAGTGCTCCACCATGGACCACCTTATTCGACTTGAAATGTCAATCGGAAAAGCATTTTTCAAATGACATCTTCCATCAGTATTCTTTGACATTTAGAAGGCTTATGGAGGTTGGCATTTTGCAAGACCTCCATTTGTATTGGTTATGTGGCCTTTTGCCCATTTTTATACAAAATTTTTAAGTTGACAGGTGATTACAAGTTTGTGTGGGCTCAACACTTTTCTGTTCTTTTCTACAGGAACTTTGAGTCCCTAGAGCTGTGTTTTCAGTGTCTTTCCAGTTTAGAGATTAATGTCATCACTGAACAACTCCCTCTTACTATTGCAAACGGGCTTTATGTCAATGACTTTCACATTTGTTGTTGAACATGAGGTATGTTGAGCAGCTGCTATAGACTGCCTTCAATTGTTTGCTGAAGTGGATCACAGCAACTGGCTTTAATTTCTCTCTCTCTTAAACTGTCTACGTGCACCATTGAGGTATTCATCCTGATCCTGAACTTTGTATTGGTGAAGTTGTGCTACCTGTGGTTCCTGAGACAAAGTCCTTGGGACTTTGACTGTAAGCTGACCTTTTATACCACACGTCAAGCAGCTATGGGTAAAATCTATGAGAGCACTGAACATCCTCTGTGTCCTCTCTTCCACAACTTAGGTAGTGGATCGATGTTCTGTGCTACAGATATATCATGCTTTCATTCGATTGAAACTCGACTGTGGGTCACTGGTCTATGGCTCTGCCAGGACCTCAGCCTTAAATATGCTAGACTCCATTCATCATCAAGGACTTTGGCTCTGCACTGGGGCTTTCCGCACTTCTCCAGTTCAGAGCTTATACATAGAGTCTCATGAATCTTTTTTGGATTTCTGCCGTTTGCAACTGTCTTTACGGTTTGCTTCAAAACTTTTTTCCTTAACAAATCATCCCACCTGGGGTTGTATTTTTTTTCCTCAGTGGACCATACCTTTTCAGAACAGGTGATCTGCCATTGTTCCTTTTGGCTTTCATATCCAGACACAGTTGGATGAATTGAGTTTGTCCTTGAATAACATTGTATCCACTGGTCAGCCCATCCCACCATAGCTTTTTAAAGTCTCCAAACGTGACCTGTTTTTAAGTCATTTTAGGAAAGCAGACACTCCTGATTGGAAATGCTGTCTGTTATGTGCTGAACATCTTTCAAACTATCCTTCCATTCTTATTTATACAGATGGTTCAAAATCAGGTGACTGTATGGGCTCTGCCATGGTTTGTTGTGGTTTGGTGGTTACATACAAAATCCCATCTACAGCTTCTGTGTTCACTGCTGAACTGTACACCATTTCTCTTGCCATGGATCACAGAAGCTAAGCTGTACTCAAATTCCACTATTTATACTGACTCGTTTAATCCTTTACTGGCCCTGGAATCACTTCATATTAGTTTTCACCCTTTTCTCACCAATATTCAAAACTGACTGGCCCATTTCTCTTTAAAGTCTAATTCTATCCAGATTTTCTGGATACTGGACCACGTTGATATTCATGGGAATGAGCTTGCCGACACCTCAGCTAAATCTGTCTGCTCTGGCACTATCACTGCTGTGCCTGTTCCATACATGGACTATGGTCCTGTATTCAAGGCTCGGCTCCATGCCAGTTGGCAGACTTGGAGTAACCAGTGTGAAAACAAGCTTTTCCAAGTAAAACCTCCTATTTAACTTTGGCTTCCGTAAGGATCGGAAAAAGGAAGTTGTTCTAACTAGACTATATCTCGGTCACAGTTTTTTAACTCATTGTTTTCTTTTATCTCAGACTAATGCAGTAGTGTGTTGTCTGTGTAACACTCAGGTCACAATAAGCCACATTTTACTGTCTTCCCGTTGTTTTGACTCTGAACGACAGCACCATTTTAAACATGTTCTGTCCCAAGGTTTATCTGTAACATTAGACAGTGTTATGGATGATGGTGACACTGTCCACCTTAGAAATGTTTTTAGTTTTTTAAAGGCCTTTCATCTTTTTAATGCTATTTAAGGTTTTTAATTTATACATTAGAACTTTTTCAATGTGATTCCCTTTTAAGAATCAAAGTACATCTAGTTCTGTTTGAAACTAGAAAGGGCCGTAACATAAAATAACTGAAAACCAACCAGGACTTGCAAGACGAACTTCAGGTGATTAACGCTACTGTTTGAACTATCTGTTTGTCATTCTGCCAAGTTATAATTACAATTCTTTTTTCAAGATTTTTAAAACTTTTATTACTTTCTGAAAATGGCTATAACGTCGAATAACTCAGAACCAGCACTGGAAAGGCCAACTTTAGGTGACTGATGGTGGTTTTTGAACTTGCCTGTTAGTCATCCTGGTGAGTTATGATAATTAGAATTATGCTACAGAAAGTCCTTTACAACTTGAATTACTGTAGTTTTCTCTTACTGCTATAGACTAGATATAAAAATTGGATTTAATGCTATTTATGTTTTTAATTCAAAAATTAAACTTTGTTTTGTTTTACCTTAATTTCCTTCTATGAATTTTAATAATTTTAATTTTAACTTTTTACTGGATGTTTGGCACAGATTGACAAGTTGCTTTGTGACATAAAACATCAAACCAACCAACTTTGTAATACTGGATTTAGGATGACAACATCCTCTTCCCGTGGTTGAGTGCAGTAGAGCCACTCAATTTTCACAAATTCTGGTTGCAGGATGTTTCATTCCCCACTTCTCTCACAGAGTTTGGTGGCCTTTGAGTGCCTCATGATACTGACAACAGAACATAGTACACTGTTCTTACAGTTCAGTAAATGCTCAACATATTCCCTATAATTATGGGCATAGAATTAGTCTTCTGTACATTTACAGTTGTGTGAGTTATGATTTCTACTTTTAATACTGATTACAGGTACTGCCCTGTTCTTGTGGTTGAGTTGAGACAAGGAATGACCTTTTATACCAAGTTTGGTTTGTTGTGCTGCTTGCTCTTACAGTGGTTTTGGGAATTTATTTGATTTTGGCCAGATGCCTAATTCCTCTTCATAATTATGGTTGCCCGACATACAACATTGTTCACTTAGGGTTGGTGTAAAAATATAGCACAACTTGCGTGGCCTGTACTCAGTGTTTCGGTTACTCGAATTACATTTTTATCTGTGTGATGATCAACATTCCAATACCAGTAATGGGTTGTGGAACTTTGTCTGTACAGTTGAAGTTGGGTGGATACCCATCCACAGCTTGATGGTTTTCTCCTTTTTTATATCTTGGGAAGCTGTACCTTGACTTACCATTTTTCATCATGTGGGTATTGAGTTTGCTTGAGTTTTCATTTCATAGAGCAGCCCTTCACCTATGGGAACCAGCTGTTTTCTACTCTAGTTTGTGAGATGGAAGACAATTAACACTCACTGTTTTTAACTATGGATTTACACCTCTCTGAAGGAATTAGGCTTATGCATATGCACATCTTTTTTGTCTGTTTGTGTAAAGTTCATTTCTTTCTTATGAGGTGACGAGCACACCTGTGTGTTTCATAAGTGGTGCCTACATGTGTGCTTCAGTTTTGTTTCTGAGTGCTCCAGTTATTTCCAGATGGCAATTTTCTTCTTGGTTTCATTATCAGGTATCTCCACTGGTCCCTCCACCTTTTCAGTGTGTGATTCTAGCTTTGTGTGAAAGGTGGTAAAATCATATTGGTAATTAACATTTTCTTGCACTGCAAATATATTTCCAGTAGATATTTGCTTCCACTCGTACACTTTCCACCATTCTTCCTCATTTCTAATGTTATTAATTTTAGATCCTGTTAGTTCTCGAAAGTGAGGATTGAGTGGGAAAACAGAGGGAGCTAGCTGCACTAATATATGTTGCAAGACAATTGGTGAAGGATAATTGCATGTTTTATAATTACCCAAAAGTGGCACAGAATTTTGGGGGTTACATAGAGCAGTGTGCTAAACATTAAAAGGTTTTAGCAGTGCACAGAGGCAAAAGTAAGATTGAGATAACCTCATGTGAGAGGGGGTAAATACCTTTCAGAAATACATTTCAGCATAAGAAAATGTTAAATTTTGGTTTCCTGTATTGAGTTTCCAATAATCCAATTAACTGTTTTTCCTCTAATTGATGTTACTTTCTTGGATAATTTTTATATGGAACCTATTGAAAGTTTCTTTTTGAAATTATGTTTATATCCATTTCTTTGACTAGAAAATTAACTAAAAAAAAGACATAGATTAGGTAGGCAAAGGAGTTTCTTAATTGTTTCCCTCCAACTTCACAACACCAACCAGTTTTCTAATTAATTTTTTGTGCAGCACTCATAGTAAAGACTTTGTGAACATTAAAGTGATCAGTGTTATCAGGAAGATCACTTTCTAAAAATAAGCGAGAGTTGTGTCCCAATGAGAAATTTCCAATAAATTGATCAGACGAAATATTTTCTGAATGAGATTAGGCAGTAGATGTAAATAATTTGCTTACAACAGAAGTTAAAAATTTTGTCTTGTGGAAATTCCTCAAGAGATAAGGAGGTTTAAAGATAGTAGTTAAACCAATTTCTTATTTTCTCTTAATCTTCGTAAGAATTTTAAGATATCAGCATGAAGAACTTTATTGGCAAACAATTGTTTTTTAAATGGAAAATTAATTTTGAGTAACCTTATGTCATTTGTGTGTAAGAGTTTACAGTTATAAGTGAAATTAGACCATATTATTTGTAGCAGGTTAAAGTTATAAGTCTTTAATGTACAGTAATTGTTTTCTGGGAAAATTACCTCGATAAGCTGAAAGGTTTCTGTCATACTGCTGGCCCGGCATGGCCAGGTTGTTAAGGCACTCAACTCGTAATCTGAGGGTTGCAGGTTCAAATCACTGTTACACCAAACACTCCTGCCCTTATAGCTGTTGGGATGGTATAATGTTATGATCAACCCCTCTATTCGTTGGTAAATGAGTAACTCAAGATTTGGAAGTGGGTGGTGATGACTATCTGCCTTTCCTCTAGTCTTACACTGCTAAATTGTGGACAGCTGGTGCATATAGCCTTCATGTAGCTTTGCTTGAAATTCGGAAAAACAAAACAAGTCACTTCTTGTTATTGTTTTGTAGCTGAAGCTTCTTTTAAAACAAAAAAATTTAAGGTTGATTATAAGAGCAATCAAAATTTATTGTAATTGATCACCATTTTGGTTTCATTGAGGGCAGAAAAATGTGTATTTATTAGAAAAATTGTACAATATTATAGGACTGTTTCATATTTAGTTAAGAAGTGAAATAAAACAAACTGGCTATTACTTGTAAACTATTATTTAAAGTAAACAAATTAATGGTTTTCATTATTTGTTTTTTTACAGAGGCAAAATAATCTGATTGAAACCTTTATATAGTCTGCAATAAGTTAATGTATTTTCATACACGGTCTTAAACTTCTGCCATTGGCTTTTAAAAATTATTATCTGTTTGATTAGTGAAACCTATGGAGTAATTTATGTATTGGATATCTCCTTGTGAACTTGTATGTACTGTATTTTGTGATACACTAATTGGTTTTGCTGAACACGTGTGATACTTATTAAAATTTAAAATGGTCCTTTCCACAAACTTTGGACTTTGTAAATTCCAATGAATGGTCATTCATTTAACAAAAAAACAAAATATTTTACGATAACGATAATGCACAACATGTACAACATGTTACTGTGAAATTACAGATAAATGTAATTTTGTTTAGTTTAATTTTGTTATTGTTTCTGATTTTGTGTTTCTAGAGTACAAAAGAATTGAATTGGAGTTGACTTCTTAAATGTTTTTGTTGGTTCATACAGTTAATTGTGGTGTGTTTTAGTGTTGTAGTTTTGTGGAATGGCTTCTTGTCCTTTATGACCATTTAAATGTCATAATTTCCTGGAATAGTTTTCTTTATAATGTATTATTTGAATTATTTTACATTTTATTAAATTATCATATTCTACGTAGATGTGTAAAAGTATGTTTATTTTTCAGATGGATGAGGAAATCACATTCACAAATTGAATGGCCTTCTATCACTTTGGGTTTTCATATGTTCTTATGTTTGTGGTCTGCTTCAGCATTCTGGTATTTTCTTATTCTGTAAAAAGAACAAAACAGGTCTTAATCAAAGTTTTCGAGTGAAGTTTGTTTGGGAAAGTTACAAATATGCCTTCAGAGATTAATAAGCTTTATAGAAGATTGTATGATGCACTGAGGCTATCTGTTCATCCAACTTATGGTTACCTGTTGAAAAATAAAGTAAACGTTAACATTTATTTGTTGTTTGGTTGGGATAATATATACTTATGAAATTTAGAAAATTTCATATAGAATAATATATATTTGTAAAAGCTACAAAAATTTAAAAACAGTTAGACATTAACACTGTTGGAATTCTGTTGTATTCCTTTAAAGTATCGTCTGGCTTGATGTCAATGTATGTTTTCACTAATCTAACCATCAATGACGTGTAGATTATGAGCAAACAGTATTAGTTTTTCATTACTTTTGGGTTTTTGATGGAGTCTCAATTATTTTTTTTTTTATTCATGGAAAACTATTGTTTCTTAGTGTAATGAAAACACTTCATTATTGTATGAAAATAAAGTATTCTCAAGTATTTTTACAACAAAATCTAGTTTCAGATGAATTAAAATCATTTAGTGTTATGAAAACCTTTGATGTATTATTTAAGAGTTAATATAACACTTTTTTATGTTGTTATGAATTTGTGTTCTGAGGACTTGATGTCTTAAAATGAGAAAAATGTGGTAAAATTAGGTCCAAATACTTATATTTCAGTAAAAAAAAATGCAAATTAGGTTATTTGACAGTAAAAATAATATTTGTTAAACTTTTTATTGTGGGGTAAGGCTTCTGTTATAGCTTTACGAGTTTTGAAATCATATTCTGTAATTCTGCATGTCCTTATTTATTACAGTTCTTACATGCAGCTTCATTTTTTCCAGGAGCACTGAGAGTCAGCATGGGCCTTGGGGCAAACATCCACACTAGGCACCCTCTATTTATTTAACATTTTAAAGATTCTACATTAGGACAGCTGTGAGCTTGTAAGAAAGGCAAAACCAGAGCAGCTTCCATTTTTAGTTCACAGTTAATAAAGTAACAACTAATATATTTAAACCTATTAAATAACAAGTATAAGTTAATTATTACTCAAATTATTATTTCAATCTTTATTAATCTATAAAGTGTTTATATGCAAAGAAAAACCAAACATTATGCTTTTTTTTATGATTAATTGAAGATATAGCCTCCAGGTGACTTACAGCTTGCTTTGTGGAATAACCACGTTTCATTTGTCTGGGTTCTCTGGGCAGTTGCCCTTTTTGCTTGACTGTTTCTTATGGAATGGTTAAGATGTGTATAATTATATAAGTGCCTCAGTTGTGGTCAATATACTTGAAAAAGTATGTGATATAATTTCACAACTATAACCCACATCTGCAGAATGAACCTGTTGCATCCTCACAAATAGTAACATATTTGTTGGACATCTTCTTAAAGGTAAAATATAAACTTGTGTTTTGATATTTTGGAAATCCATATGCTACTTTTATCATAGTTCATTTACCCCCTCTGTTAGCCGTACAACGGAGCAGTTAATTCAAGAATCGGGATGTCGTCTTGATCATCCAGCAGCAGAAAAGTTTCAGATGCATGTAATCAGTGGAGAATGGCTTAAGGTATATTCTACCAAGATATTTGTTTTTATTTTCCACCTATGAAACTTATTGTTTACTAGTTAGAAGAGTTTATATTTTCTGTTTAAAACTTGCAGTATGCTTAGTCTCTTTGAAATAAAAATCATGCCATTAGACTACTGTATTTTTGTGTACATAACGTACCATATTAACAACAAGAGATTGTTTGGTACTTCAAGGCTGTCCATACACACCTACTTTAAGAAACATAAAGAAAAATGAATAAAAAATATGCCATCTGCCTTAACTGTGACTTAGTACATCTTGAAGAAGCAATGTCCCTGATCCATGTTTAAGATTTGGAAAAAACAAATTAGGATCCATTTGAGATAATTTTATATGTCCTGCAGTGTGATTAGTCAACTTTGGAATGAGTGGCCATTGGCCGTATTGTCTAATAAATTTGTAAGTATTCTTTGGAGAAATAGAGAAAACCTGTTTTGCTCTTAATAATGTTCTGATTATATAATTGGTTCAATTTGAAAAATTGGATGTTTACCAAAAAAAATTAGACAAAGAAATCTGTAAAAAAACTTTTATCTTTCTGTCCAACGTATCTATGAAAGATTACATTTACTAAGTTTACCTTTTATAAATATCATTAATGTAAGAAAAAAAAGACTCAATTAGGGATCTTTTAAGGTTTTCAACAAACTTTAAAAGTTCGGTTTGACTGGGTTTCATTCATTACAACCTTTTGCTTTCTATTTTTGAATCAATGATTTTATAATGTTTTTTGTGATTCCTTCACAAAAACGTTTTGAAAATCTAAGTAAACCAAGTTTCTGTCCTTTCCTTCCTCGAGTTAATAAATAACATACTAAAAAACAAAATGTATGTTAGTATAGCAAGATTTTCGTTTGATGAATACATGCTGGATTTATTTGCAATGTCTTGTTTTGCTAAATTTTGTATGGATTCTTTTATCAGACTGTAGAAACTTTCTCACTACAGAAATAAAATTAATATGCATACAATTGCAAGAACAACTTTTACATAACATTTTTAAAAAATTATAGTAACTAAAGCAACTTTCCAGTTCTTGGGCAGATGCCTACTGTCTGTTGATTTATCAAAACTAAAAGATAACTCTCTCTCTCTCTCCTAATTTTTTACCTCTACACATTCATAGCAAAAGTGAGACATACTATCAAGTGGTTACTGTGGATACTTTAGTTTTAATTTTTTCTTTTTTTAAGTGTTAAAAAGAATAAGATAGGTAAATATATGTATGTTATTATTAATATATATTTTGCAAGATTTTGGAATATAGGTTACTGCTGCGTGTATCAGTACTATTATGAAACCTGCTCAAGTGACAGTTGTAAAATTAAATGGTTTTGAGATAGAAAGATAAATAGAGATGTACCTGTCAAGTTTACTATTTATAGAAATTTCCAAATCCTGTTTTTTTTTTAAAAAACGAAATATTATTTCAGATATTTCTCTTATACCATTTAATTTTTTAACTTGCACTATGTATCATTATATAATAAAAATGTAATGTTGTTTATGCCACATTTTTGTATAGAGCCAGATTATTTACAATAGGTGCCTGTGACTGGTTGACAATAAATGCTAACAGTAAATGGACAGCACACAATCCACCCATTTTAAAATATGTTCAAATCAAGTCAAATTATTGTACGAAAGGATTACACTTTAATTTACTACTATTGATTACAGAGCTTTAAATAATTCACTTTTTTTATATGCAAAAACGGCTCGTTTGGGTTGAGAAAATATTTTACATAGAAGAGCGAACAACGTTTTGACCTTCTTCAGTCATCATCAGGTTCACAAAAATGTTGTTCGCTCTTCTATGTAAAATATTTTCTCAACCTAAACGAGCCGTTTTTGCGTATAAAATTCTCAACAAGTGGGTTTCTCGACATCACTGATTGTTAATTCACTTTTTTGTCAAAAATTCATAGTGCTGGTTCAGTTACTTTAAAACTCAACAGATAAGATGAATTATTCCTTCTCTCCTCTGTTATCACAGTAGTAATAAATTTACGTACATTACTTCTTGGGTTACCACAGTTGTATCTAAAGCTTTCACTAACTTATTTGCACTATGTATCTGCACATATTTATAGAACATGAGATAAATATCTAACCGTCTAGTAACAACAATACTATTTTACGGTTAATAAGCCAAGGCCAATTTTCAACTCTGAAAATGAGGGTTTTTGCTTATTACCACCCAATAAGCTGAGGTTATGTAGTGGGAGTTTATCATTGTACTGTCAAAAGCCAAAGATGTCTACACCTGAAAAAAAAAAAGAATGCGTTATGATTCTGCTTTTAAACTGAAAGTAGCAGAGCTAGCCTTAAAAACCTCAAATATGAATGCTGCTCACCATTACTGTGTGAATGAAAAACAGGTTCATGAATGGAAGAAAGCAGAATGTGTGCTAATACACACATTCGATATTGTTGGAAAGAAAACCGTTTGGGTTAAGACAACAGGCCACGAGAAACAATGTTTCACTGTAGTCATAACGTACTTTGCTGATGGGACAAAATTACTGCATATGGTAATTTTCAAAAGAAAAACATTTCCTAAGAAGGAGAAATTTCCGAAAGGAGTGATCGTCCATGTATAAGAAAACGGTTGAATAAATAAAGTTTATTCAACTGAAATAACTCTGCCATAACTGTGAAATCAAAGGTATGATTTTGGGGCAGATTTTGGTCTTTGGTATTTTTTGGTCCAAAGCTGGTGATCGGCCAATAAGCCGACCCCCAAAAATCAGGTCCAAAATTTAGGGCCAGAAATTCGGCTTATTAGGTGGAAAATGCGGTATTAAACAAAAGGAGGAGAGAAAGGCCTAGAAAATTCAAGTGAAATGATGATAATAATGTTACTAAAGCCTAGTACAACAATTAAACTGCATATGCAATGTATGACTTGTACAGAGTTATGCAACAAAACTTGTCAGAACTGTCACTTTTAAAATATTTAACTTTAACACTTGCTATGAAACCAAATAATGTAACATATGCTTACACATACGAACTAAAATTTTTTTTTTTCCTTCATATATAACTTATTAACAGAGGTGTTGCCTAATGTACTGTTATTTCATATAAAATAAAATTTTATTTTAGGCTGAATTAGACCTCAATGAATTGAAGTCTCTGCTAGAAGTACCTCATGTTCTTGTGGTGAGTTTTATCTTCTGAATATCATTGTTTTGTAAAGTAATAACTATGGTACAATATATATAGAGTGTGTGTGTATTATAGGTAATGTTGTGGCGAATGTGGAATGTATGTGGTTTAAAAATTAGAAATCTGTTATTAATGATTATAACTATTTGTTACAATGAATTTAGAAAATACTTTATTAATTTTGTACCAACTTAAACTTGAAAATCACCAAATATCTGTACATCTGTATGTTTTATGTAGTACATGTCTATTTACAATACACAGGCTGTGCAATCGATAAACATGTATACATGTCACTGTTCTTAAAGTCTGCTTTCATTTCTAATTTCCTGTTTTATCTAGTACATATCTATTTCCAACAGACGGGCTAAGCAATGGATAAACTTGTATACACATCACTGTTCTTAAAGTCTGCTTTAATTTCCTGTTTTACATACTACGTGTCTAGTTATGTGAAAAAAATTAAAGCAAACTTTAAGAACAGTGACAGTATACAAGTTTATCCATTGCACAGCCTGTGTATTGTAAATGTGAAGATTATATCTTTACGGCATGAGTGATTCATCATTTTATCAAAGCTTAAGTTTCCTTGTTTATCAGTTTATATGGTGTTGACTATGTGTCTTAACTCGGGAAATGTAAATTATACACCTGTCTTCTCAGTTTTATAAACATATTAAAGTTTAGTGTTTTAATAATCTGAAAAATCTACAAGAAAAAACCCTAAAATTAAGGTAAAATGGTGGACTACTATATATCAGTTTCTGTTTTGGTTCAAAAGATTTTTTTTTCACATCAGGAGATGAAATTTCTTCTTCTTGAACAAAAATATTTAGAGCATCTTGAAAATGGTCATGTGTTAGAAGCTCTGCAGTGTTTACGAGGTGAACTCACTCCTCTAAAGCACAACACAACTCGAGTTCATGAGCTCAGCAGGTAAGTCAAATTGTTAGAGAAAAAATATTCGATTTCTTTGGTTTTCTGAAGGTTCCCATTAAGAAAGGTTTTAACATTTAAGATATGCTTGTTGAAGTCGAGAATTTTCAGTACTTGTTTAATTTGGTGCTAGAACAAAACAGTGTTTGCTTTCTGAGTTAACATTGTGAACTTCACGTTTGTCAATTAAATTAGATTGGTTATGATTTATGGTATTGTTGAAAATATTAAGTTTCATGTGTTATAAAAACAACAACAGAAAGAATTTTGTCCAAAACTTTGTACTTTGCTGTCTCAAAGGATAATTAAAGTCTGATTTGAAATTAAATTGCACTTTACTCAAATTACATTATTACAAAGAAACAATTGTATTACTGAGCTGATTCATGGATTTTGTTTTTCTTCAGTTACATGATGTGCAGTACGGGTGAAGAATTACGAGGCATGGCCCAATGGGACGGAAAAGGAACTCTCTCCAGACAGAAACTTATGGAAAAATTACAAAGTAAGCTTTGTTTTATATTCTACAAGCTGAAACAGTTGATCAGTATTAAAGTAATAAGATAGAAGATAATAATAATGTAACAATTAAAATTTAATTTTGTAGAACTAAAATCTTACCACTAATTAAACAGACTTTGCAACTTTCAGATTTTGTTTGTTTGTTTGATTAATTTACTTTCATAAGTGCTGTCGATTTCCATGCTGTTATGTTTTTTGTTTGAATGCTTCTTATTAAATTCAGAATACTTGAACATATAACAAAGCTTACATTCCTTCTTCCACTTTGTTTTTCCTGTAGCACATCTGGAACATTCTGGTGTCTCAGTATTGCTTGTTTAATGTTTATTAGTGTGTATGTTTCACTGTTTGCATGTTGTTGTTTTTGTAGTAATTTGCACTTTATCTTGTTTTGGTATGTAAGCACTAAACTTTGCCATTTTTTGATATTATGGTATCTGTGTGTGTTTGTAATATACCTACATGTATGATGATGGCTTCACTGGTGGAATCATGGTTGTGAATAAATGATGTATTTATGAAACATACATTTGTCTTGCTTTTCTCAAATTCTGTAATTATGAAGCTTTACCAAGTTTCAACAGTTTCAAATATTGTTTATATACAAACTTGTATACTTAAAATTAACTTGTTCAGATTAATTATATCACTTTGGTAATTTCTACCTGTATTTTAATTCAAGCGTATGTTGGTTTTTAACCCTCAGAGTAATGGTGAAAATAAACAGATATGATTTAGTAAGATATTGGTTTCAGAAAAATGCTGTGTTTTCTTAATTAAAAGAAATGGAACTTATGTAATAAATATGTAACATATGTACATATATATTTTTGGATAGCTTTTCTTCCACCATCTGTGATGCTACCTCCAAGAAGATTGCAAACACTGCTCTCCCAGGCTCTCGAATTGCAAAGAGATCACTGTCTCTATCACAACACAAGAGCAGCTAACAGCTTGGAAAATGAATCACTGCTTACTGACCACGTTTGCACTAAGTAAGTAGAAAATGTGTTCTATTTCTCAAACATCATGACACTAAAAGTCAACATTGATCAAATGAGGTTTAGTAAAATATAGATTTAAGGAAAGATCACAGAAACAAGTTTAAGTTTTGTGCTTCCTCTACCTGTGAAATTTTGGAAATTGGAAACAAATCGATCTTTTCAGAATTTTGGGGTCAAACCTCCTTCTTCGGATAATGCCCCTAGTGTTTGATCATTTCTTTGAAGTAAGAAAATTGAAGATTTCTTTTATAGATCTGAACAAAACTTGTTGTTTATTATAAATATTTTTTATGCTTATGGAGTATATTCCTCATAGTGCATTTATTTACATAACGTATCACCTTGTGTTTTCAGAGAGCAGTTTCCGTGCGACACAGTCCAAATTCTCAATGACCATTGTGATGAGGTCTGGTTCTGTAGGTTTTCCAATAATGGCAAGAAGCTAGCTACAGGATCCAAAGATAGTACTGTTATTATATGGGATATTGATCCTGTGAGAGAACCAACATTTCTTTTATGTTTATCACTAAGACTACATAATTTTAGTTTTATGTTTATATACTTAATATAATCAAGGTTAAAAAATACTTTTTTTTAAATATGCAAGTGAATATAATTTTAGAATATAATATACATGGTATACCGAAACGAAATTGAAATAAAATAAAAAAAGAGGGGTATAAAAAGAGCTAATACTTCACATAAATAGTATCGCCACTTCTAGCTAATAGTTTTATGACACAAGTTGAAACACAAGCAATTAACACAGTATTACATCCACCACTAGAGTGGTACAGATAGGTAGATGACACGGTTGTGGGATTCAGATCTACAGAACACACTTAGTTTTTTCAATCACATTAACTCTACACATTCCAATGTTAACTTCACATGTGAACAGGAAGAAAGAAATCAAATATCATTTCTTAACTGTAAAATTACAAGAACAGATACATAATTTAAAACAAGAATTCACCGAAAAGTTGCCTATACTGGACTATACATCTCTTGGGACTCAGCACATGAAACAAAACAAAAACTCAACATACTGAGAAACCAGATAAACACAGCCATAAAACTATGCTCACCAGATAAAATTAACAATTAATTAGACAAAATAAAACAATACTTCATCAACATCAGTAAGTTTCCTCCACAAACCGTAGAAAACATTATACACACACAGACACACACCTAGACAAAAAGCTAAATCAACTTACAAAAGTAAATATATCTCACAAATAAAAAAAAAATCATGAAACCATATACTGCTGCACACCATATATTCCCGAGATCAGCAGAAAAATAACCAACATTTAGCAAAAACTAGTAACAAAATATGACATCACATTTAACACCAAATTTAATAAAAAACAGCATAAAACTAAGAACTATACTATGTAAAAACTACACCGACAAACACCACACCAACATTATTTATAAAATACAATGTGATAACTGCCACGACTTGTATACTGAAGAAACAATTAGAGAAATGGAAACCAGATTCAAAGAATATAAAAAGTCACCTTCACACGTTTTCGAACACTGCAAATCAAATAAACACAACATAACCATAGAAAACACTCAAATACTAAATAAAGAAACATAAATAAATGCAAAATTGAAGAAACTTTACTTATACAACAGGGCCTGGCATGGCCAAGCACGTAAGGCGTGCGACTCATAATTTGAGGGTCGTGGGTTCACACCCGCGTCGCGCTAAACATGCTCGCCCTCTCAGCTGTGTGGGTGTATAATGTGACGGTTAATCCCACTATTCGTTGGTAAAAGAGTAGCCCAAGAGTTGGTGGTGGGTGGTGATGACTAGCTGCCTTCCTTCTACTCTTACACTGCTAAATTAGGGATGGCTTGCACAGATAGCCCTGGAGTAGCTTCGTGTGAAATTCCAAAACAAACAAACTTATACAACAACTCAAGCCCAAAATAAACCAATACAAAGGAACACCTTTTCGTCCATATAAATAAATATAATCAAACATCCAAGCATGCTCTCTACATTTCTATACTCGATTACTTAACCCTCTTCAAACATGTGGTCAGCTATCGGGTATTTACCTCATTCTTTCTTTGTGAACCTGACAAATGACTGAAGAAGTTCAAAACGTTGTTCGCTCCTGTACATAAAATATTGTCTCAACCCATACCAGCCATTTTTATGTATATATTTTTCACATAAACAACTGCTAATATCAGGTTAGCTTGTACACACAATTATTTCCACTTGAACATGTTCATTGTTGCATATGCAGGAAAGGTTATGAGACAGAACATGTAGTGCTTAAGTTCAAACTTGGCACAGAGGGCAACAAAATGTTCCTTTTCTTGGGTGGATTGTTTTTTTTTGTTTTTTTACTGGTGATGGTAACTGAACTTTTATCATGTTGATGGAAAACTTAATACATTAGTTACAACTATGGAAAGTTTTGTAGGTTTTTTATTTATTGTTTTTGCTGTTTTATTTTGGGAATAATAATTCTGGCTCACCTTTTATTTATTTAATTGTTTTGTAGAATTAACTGGTACGTTTCCAAACAGTTGTACACTTAGAGAAAGTCAGAAAATGTCATACTAAGGTACAGATTAACAAGTTGCTGAAGTGGTTCAAATTACTGTGGAATTTTAATCAAAAATTTTGTTGTTGTTTTTTACACATTGAGGAAGATAGATATGATAGTGCTCGTGCACTTATGGCAAGTTTGATAAAAATATAAGCTGGAAAAAAATGTACAGTGAAAATGTATGATTTTGCCTTTAGGTTACTTTGGAACTGAGGCATAGAAAAACCTTGGAAGGGCACTCTTATGGGCTATCCTACCTTTCCTGGAGTCCTGATGACAACTATCTAGTAGCTTGCGGTCGAGATGACTGCTCAGACCTGTGGGTGTGGAATGTTGAGGTATGTGAATCTTTGAAGTCTTTTTTTGTTTTCTTTTTCTGTTTCTACACTAAATTAAGTTTGTTAAACTTTGTTATAACTGTGTAATACATAAAAAATTTGGAGAGTTTTAGCTATACAGAAACTTTCATAGAGTTTTATCAGAAACAATTCTGAAAGAATATCACATATGTGCTATAATAATGTTCTGAAGTGTTGCAGTATTTATTCGCAGTGTTAAGTATAGTTTTAAAGCAACATTTATTCACAGTTTGTGATACTGTTTTTAAGTAGTGTCTAGTATTGTTTTTCATGTAGTTTTTATTTAATGTCTTGTATTATGTTTTAAGTAGTATTTAGTGTAAATTATTGTCTTTCAGGTAATATTTACTCACAGTGCTAAATTTTGTTTTTAGTTTTTTCTTTATGTTATAAAGTATTGTGTTTAATGAATTAGTTTTTTACTGTTATAAAGTGCTGTTTAATGAATTTGTTTTTAAGCGTTATAAAATATTGTGTTTAATAAATTTGTTTTTGAGTGTAATAAAATACTGTGTATAATAAATTTTTTCTACTGTTATAAAAATACTGTGTTTAATGAATTTGTTTTTTTTTAATTAATATGAATTTGTGTTTGGGAAAATGGTTCTGGACCTTTATTTTTACGCATAACTTCCTCTTTATATGTATCTTAAGCTCATTATACTCTTTAAGTGCTTGTTAAGTTATTACTGTATCTTTAATTCTTCAGAGATATTAAAATTTTATAATTTTAACTTGATGGTTATTCAGACTGGCAATTTGCGAGTCAAGATGAACAATTCTCCCGAGGACTCTCTCACATCGTGTGCTTGGCATAAGGATGGAAAAAAATTTGTTACGGGAGGATCAAGGGGCCAGTTTTTTCAGTGTGTAAGGTGTTTTGTTTTTTGTAAATTTTGGTGGAAGATGTTGAAAATATCAGTTTCTTAGAAGTATGGCAAATAGTGCTGACTGACCAGGAGTGAACAACACTCACTCCAGTCTCATGTTTTTTGTCATCTTATCATAATTTGTGAAATCATTGTAGTTTTTTTGGACAGATTCAGATTTTAACTTTTTATGTTAATCTGTGTATGGGTTATTCAATTATATGTTAATTAATACACAAGATTAACTTGTAATTAAACTTATAAATCTGGAAAAATTCAGGTCACACGAAACAAATCTCTTCTGTCATAATTGTTGAACCTGTCCTTTAAAGTGTGAAGGACAGTCACATATTTAACAAAATCTATCGGTTTTATCATGGTTAAAAGCTGTCTGTGCAGTCGTAATGTTTCAGTTCATTTTATCAGTATTTTAAGATAATAGCTTTTGTTTTATTAATGTGTTCATCAATTTTAGCTTGCATTATGTAAATATCAGACAAATTTCTGTCAGGACTTAGATGGAACTGTTCTGGACTCATGGGAAGGAGTCAGAGTCCAGTGCTTGTGGTGCCGTAATGATGGAAAGACAGTTCTAGCTGCAGACACACATTATAGAATTAGGGGCTATAACTTTGAAGAGCTCACAGATTTTAACATGTAAGTCTAACTTTGTAATGCATTAACTCTATTCGATTTTAATTTTTTCCCCCCATTGTGTAATGTCTTTTATAGCACATATACTTAAAGAATCTTTAACACTGAGATTTTATGTTGTTGTTATATTTTTTTCCAGTTTGTTCTAAGTTTATTTTAAAATTGCACTTTAAAGATTACTATTTGAAAAGTACTTAATGTCATTCATTTTGTTCTGCGACAAGTTTTAATGAAATCTCATTATCTCAGTTACTTAATCTGAAATATTTGCTTATCATTGTTTTAAAACCAGTGCTGTACACCTTGTTTAGTTGGTAAAGATGGGATTGTACTAACCTAATTTTTTATCATTGGGTACCAATGATGTTCTAATTTTATTAAATAAAGCCAATGTTCTACCAACTTGGCCCGACATGGCCAGGTGGGTTAAGGTGTTCAGTTCGTAATCTGAGGGTTGTGGGTTCGAATCTCTGTTGCACTAAATATGCCCACTCTTTAGGCTGTAGGAGCATTATAATGTGATACTGAGTTTCACTATTCTTGGTAAAAGAGTAGTTCGAGAGTTGGTAGTGGGTGGTGATGACTAGCTGCCTTCGCTCTGGTCTTGCATTGCTAAATTAGAGATGGCTGGGACATTTAGCCCCTGTGTGACCTTGCATGAAATTCAAAAACAAACAAACATATCAATCGCTTTTTTTTTTTGGTAAAAATGAAGTCAAACTTTAATTCTCTTAATACGGGTTAAAGGCCATGTCATCACATTTGTTGATTTGCATTCAAAGATTTATTCAATCACTGATTTTATAAACTTATGTCAGTAAGTTAAAGAATCTTTAACACAGATTTTCTTTGTCATATTATTTTAGTTAATAATCTAAATCATTGGAATAATGATTCATGCCATTCATTAGTGGTAAGACTTTATAACATGAGTGTAATGTTATAAGCCATTACATTGGCTTAGTAAAACACAGCCAATAAATTGTTGATTATAATTCAAATTTTAGTATTATATATCAGTTAATTTCTTAATTTAAAACAAATATTAAAAGAACGCACCTAAATATGTTTGTGTCGTTTTGTGTGGTGAATGCAGCATTGGTTCAAAATGCTAAGTCTATTATTTCATATGAATTAGGAACTCAAATTACCGATATTGGCAAACTATAATACAAAATTAGGACTTCATATCTTCTCTATTTGTTGAAATATGGCTTGTGTACTTGATCAAATACAGTGGCCCTTTTTTCCATTTTTGGAAACATTTCGTTATGCTCACTTGCTTCTATCTATAACATGTGAATAATGAATCAAAAGATCAAAATGTCCCATCTTCTTGTCAGCTTTTTCAGCCGTTTTGAAACATTAGCTTTTGAGGACTCTTATGCTTGATTCCAAGTGGTAAGGTAAGACTTTAGTGAGCTTGGAATTTTATTTTTTCTAGTCCCAAATACAACTTAGTTACTAAGTGTGATAAATTACACTAGAATTCCATGGTATCGGTACAATAACTTTATGATTTTTGGCGATTTCAAAATTTATATGTAAAACCTAAAAAAAAATTAATTTGTTGCACATCCTCTCTGTGCAAAATTTAATTAGGCTTAGCAACCCATGGCAAGCAGCAAACGAATACATAGCTTGTGCAAAATTTAATTAGGCTTAGCAACCCATGGCAAGCAGCAAACGAATACATAGCTTATAGCTAGAAGAGAATTGTTTGCTATACTTCTTTACTCACTGTTCTATTTTTTAAAGAAAAATAAGTTTATGGACTTGTAAATGGTAATAATATATATACATGTCTATTTTAACTGAAATGTGACTATTTTACAAAACACTAGTTCATTGAAACGCAGCCAAGACAGGTCATTTTGTAATGGTCAGTTTTATTTTCTTGGATACAGTGACATGAGTGCCTGTGTGCCATGCCAGTGTTATGTCAGCATTGTTAGTCAGGCTTGACTAGAAGGTCAATATAATAAAAATAATAAATAAATATATATATAAATGTATGAGGTCAAGAGATTTAAACTGTTAAGACTAAATATTTGTTTTCATATTATAATTCAGAGTCATTCTAGAATGAAAAAAATATAACTTTTTGTTTCTTTTCTACTTTTTTATAGTAGCTATGTGGTCAATCGTATTGTCCATACCTGTACAGAGATTCAGTAGTTAAAATAACAAATCAAATATAATGTTTTGTCCTAAACATTTTATAATTGTCTGGAGGTTATAAATATTTGCACATGAAATTTGAAAATTTTCTATTGCGTTAAAGTATTTATAATCCTAAGATCAAAATTACTTTGAATGTTGGATAGTCAACATTCTAAAAAAAAAACACGAGAAAAAACATTACTTGTAAATCTTAAAAGTTTATTTGAAAAGTCTGATATTTTATGAATAAAAGCTTGTAGTGTTTACTGATAATCTGTAAGATACACTTACTAATGTAAAACTTGTAGTGTGAAAATTGTAACAAGTACAAAACAGAGACAAGGTCTGTCCTTTGGACCATGCCTATGCTGAAAGAACTAATCTTGTTTGGTAAATAAGGGTGAAAGAAGATTCACTTAATTTTGTCTAGGGAGTAAGAATGGTTGTGAACGTATTTAAATTTAAAGATGAAACTGCTCTCTGTTAACTTAGTACAATCTCATTATTACTTTGATGTGGCTCGGTGAATAAAAATGTTATTGTACTCGTTTATATTTATTTAGCAAGAAACCAAGAATGATTATATATTCAGTGTTCTGTTTAATCAGGTAACAGTATCAATATTCTTTGGTTTTATGTAGAATTCAAGAGGACCATGAAATCATGTCTTTTACATGTGACAACACAGGAAGGCTAGCCTTGCTGAATGTAGCTACTCAGGTAATAATTTTATGTAAATCTTGGCAACTTTAACACTTCTTAACATAAAATTATTCTCTAGATTAGAAGAAGATAACAAAATTATAGGATAATCTGAGACAAGTCTTTAAATTATTTGATTTCATATTCTTGAGATAGTTATACCATTCCAGTCAGAATTGCTGGTAGATAAAAAGGTAAGTGAATTATACATTCTTTGGTTTTATTTTCTGATTGATGAATAAGTACAGTCTACCCCTTGAGGTGGATTTCTGTATGTGGTGAGGGAACCTCCCAGAGAAGGCTCTGTAATTTCAGTTTACTTCCTCTAGGGTCTAAACATCCACCCATGTTTTTGCCATACATGGCAATTTATGAAGGAGAGGAAAGGAACTTCGTGTGCAGAATCTCCACTCAGAATGATGGAATTATGATGCCAACTAATGATCTGATATTGACATTTATATCACTATGCCTTCCTGCCACAATCAAAGCAGGTTATCTGAACTCTAAGGTACGGTTATACATTCCCAACCCTCTTGGACATTTTCAAGGTCAATGGTTCTGTCACTAAAAACATCATGTTGTGGTTCTTTAATACGTGCTCATTGTAGTGAAAAGACCATAATGCCCACGAGTGCAAACGAGAACCACATTGTGTTAACTGTAATGGTCCACATCTCTCTTACTCTATTCCTTACCCTAAATGGGTGAAGGAGAAAGAGGTGCAACATTTGAAGATTATAAATAATATCTCCTACCCAGAGCCTCAGAAATTATTGTCCTTGGCTCAGATGCATGCTGCTGTTCCATTTATTTCACTGCCACAGTGGAAGTGCAGACAGATCTCTCTATGCCCCCAGCAGAGTTGTTTGCAAAACATCTGAAGAATCCTTTGCCCTCCATGATTAAAAAGAGTTGGCAAATCTACATCTACTTCCATTACTTCTTCTAGTGGTTTCTTAGTTATGCTTCCTATGGCTTCGGGTTCAAGTGTGTCCTCAGGTTCATCCTCTTCTGCAGCCCCAAGAAGTAAAATGACCAATTGTTCATGCCCTCAGTCGCTGGAGTCATTGTCTACAGACAGAGACCTCCCTACTTGAACCAAGCCAGGATTCATGGATGTTGATAGACCTTTGTCCAATAAAGAAAAAAAAAAGTGGTCAAAAACAGAAGGGTTCCCCGTTATGTTCTCCTCCACATAAATAAAAAGGGCCATTCTGATCCAGTAGAACTGTCAGGGTTTTTGTTCACATATAAGTTATATTAAGGATTTGGTTGAATCTTACCTTCCCATATGGCTCTCCATACAGGAAACGTTTCTGAAATTTGTTTATAGAGTCACCCTTCAGCAATTTTCTTTGTACAGAAATGACAGGCTGTGTGATGGATGAGTGCATGGAGGGGTGGCATTGTTGGTTAATCAGCATGTGCCCACCCTATCTTTACCACTTCATACACCCTTTTATGCTGTAATCATCTGTGCTAACCTGGGTTGTGCCATCACTCCTTGTTCTCTCTATCTGGCTCCTTAAGAAACCTGTTATCAGTCAGATCATTGTGCCCTCATCAAGCAGTTACCATCTCCCTTTTTAATCCTGGCAGATTTTAATGGACATAATCCACTCTAGGGTGGTGGTGATATTGATGGGAGGGATTGTTTCATAAAGCATATGCTCTTGGATCACAACCTATCTTTCTTCAGTACTGGTTCTTAAATTGATTTTCATGCACCTAGTTGACTTTTACTGCTATTGATCTTTCTATCTGCTCCCCTTCAATTTTTTCTTCCTTTTCTTGGAGGGTTGACAGTAACCCACAGGGCAATGAAAAATTTCCTATCATTTTGAGAGAGACTGGCGATGGTCAATGCCATTTGACCTGTGTGCCTCGATGGAAGCTGGACCAGGCAAACTGTCCCTTTCTCACTGCTATCTCAGAACTTGATCCTGCCATCATCTGTAAACCATTGGTAGATCACTGCATGGTAGCAGTGACTGGCTGTATTGTCCAGACTGCTGCTCAGTGCATTCCTAAAACCTTGACACATTTTTCACTGTATCATCATCCTTGATGGAATCCTGCCTGCTAGATGGTAAGGAAAACTCAAAAATGGACCTGGGATACCTTTCATTGGTATCCCACACTTTTAAACCAGATTGCATTTCAATGGGTCTGTGCGTATGCTCAGCAAGTCAGATGTCAAAGCCACAAGAAATCTTGGATTAAATACACCTTTAACATCTCTTCTGCCATCAGTTTCAAAGTTATATTGGACAAGATTGAAAAGTTTAGTGGGCAGTGTACTTCTGCCACCATTTTTCAATCTTGTTCTCTAATGGCCAGAAAGTTGCTGATACCCACCAGAGCATACCCAGTACTCTCAGTGAAAGCTTTTCTCATACATCCAGTACTCCTGCTTCATCCCTTACCTTCCTAGCTATCAAGACACATGTAGAGCAAAAATCTTTCTCATTTTGGGCTGATTATCTCTATGAGTATAATTGCCCCTTGATGCTGGTGGAACTCAATCTTGCTTCTCATTAGTCTGTCAGTACATTATTTATCATGAGATGTTGTGCCACCTCTTTCTCCTACCTCTGTTGCTATTATTTTGGTTGTATTTAATCGAATTTGGCAGGAGAATGTTTCTCCTGATGCTTGGTGCCATGTTATTGTACTTATTTACTTTTTATAAGCCTGGGAAAGATCCCAAGATTACTTCAAATTACCATCCTATTACTTCTACAAGTTGTCTCTGAAAAATCTAAGAGAGGGTGGTTAATGCTCATCTTGTTTGGTTCCTTGATTAAAACAACCTCCTCTCACCCTGTGGGTCCTGACAGTGCTCCATCATGGAGCTCCTGATCCATGTTGAAATGTCACCCACTCTGTGTGGGTTCTGACAGCGCTCCACCATGGAGCTCCTGATCCATGTTGAAATGTCACCCACTCAGTGTGGGTTCTGACAGTGTTCCACCATGGAGCTCCTGATCTATGTTGAAATGTCAATCAGGAAAGCCTTTCTCAAGCAACAACATTTTGTTTCTGTATTTTTTTCACCTTGAGAAAGCTTATGATACAATATGGAGGTATGGCATCTTGCAAGACCTCCACTTGTGTAGGTTGCATTGCCATTTACCTATTTTTATTAAATGTTTCATAATAAACCAGAGATTTCAAGTCCATGTGGGTTAGAAACTTTTCTGTTCTTTCCCACAGGACCTTGAAATTCCTTAAGGCTGTGTTTTGAGTGTTACACTTTTCATTATAAATATTAATGCTATTAGTGGACAATTTCTCTTTGTACAGTTGCAAACTAACTCTATGTTGACAATTTCCACTCTTCGTGTCAGACTGCCCTCAATCTCTCACTGAAGTGGACCACAGCAAACGTTTTTACCTTTTCTAGCTCCAAAACCATTTATATGCACTTCTGTTGCCAACAGCATATTCACCCAGATCCTGAGCTCCATCTTGGAGAAGTTGTTTTTCCTGTGGTCCCCGAGGCAAATTTCTTGGGGCTTATCTTTGTCCATAAGCTGATCTTTATTCCACACATCATGTAGCTATGTGTTAAGTGTACAAGGGCACTGAACATCCTCCGTGTGCCCTTCCACCTCTTGAGGAGTTGATTGATGTTCCATGATAAAAATCTATCATTGTCCTTACTTGATCAGAACTAAACTATGGGTTGCAGGCTTTGCCAGGACCCTAACTTTGAAGATGTTGGACACTGTTTACCATCAGTGGCTTCATGCACTTCTCCGGTCCAATGTTTGTATACTTAGTAAACTCTTCTTATATCTTCACCATTTGCAACTGTCTTTACTATATGCTTCAATACTTTGATCCTTACTTACCACAGCATCCCATCTGGAGTTGTTTTCCTTCCTTAGTGGATAATGCTTTTCAAGAATAGATATTCTGCCGTTGTTCCTTTTGGCCTTCTTATCCAAGCGCAGTTGGATGAATTGGGTCTATCCTTGAATAACATAGCTGTATCCACTGATCAGTCAATCGCACAATGGCTAATTACCATTCCCAGATATGACCTTTCTTTGTGTTGTCTGAAAATGGTGAATACCCCTGATTGGAATTTTTGCCTTCTATTTGCTGAACATCTTTTCGACCATCCTTCCATTTTCATTTATACAGACGGTTCAAAATCCGGTGATTATGTGGGCTCTGCCATGGTTTGTTGTGATTTTGTTGTTGCACAACACAGTTTGTGTTCACTGTTCCATTTCTATTGCCCTGGATCACGTATAAGCTCTGCAGTACATGAACTGGACTATTTATACTGACTCGCCTAGCTCTCTGTTGACCCTGGAATCACTTCACATTAGTTCTCACCCTGTTCTCATTGATATTCAAAACTGATTGGCCCATGTCTCTCTATCGTCTACTTCTGTCCAGTTTTTCTGAATACTAGGTAATGTTGGTATTCACGGGAACAAGCTCACTGGTATTGCAGCTAAGTCTGTCTCCTCTGGTATTATTACTGCCGAGCCTGTCTAATACATGGATTATGGTCCTGTATTCAAGACTCAGCTCTACACCAGTTGGCAGTTGGCTTGGAGTGAGCAATGTGGTAAGAAGCTTTTCAGGATCAAACCTTCTGTTACTCTTTGGTCATCTTGCTTCTGTAAGGGTCAAAAGAAAAAAGTTGTTCTGGGTAGGTTACACATTGGTCACAGTTTTTATAACTCATTGCTTTCTTTTATCTGGTGCTGTTATTATATTCTAATAACAATATTGCTTTACTACTGAAATGCGAATATTTAAGTTATGAACTTTTAATATAGTAAGTACATTGAGGTGTTTAATTTTTTTTGCCTGTTATTTTTAACATTAGTTTATTTGTAATGTAAGAGATTTGAGATTGTTTATTAGATGTACAGTGTTCATGTTTAAGGTTTTTAAGATCAAGTAAAACACATTTGAAGTTTTCATATTTAAATTGTTTTTTTTAGGGAATGTAGGTATGTAATTGCCAAACAAACATAGGATATTTATCTCTTGTATTAATCCACTGCTCCTTAATTATAGAAATGTAAAATTGTTGAACTGTAAATCTGTATATTGTAATTTAGTGTAAATTTGAGTAGCTTGAATTTTGCTTAAAGTTGTCATATTGTGAAGGCTTAAAGAAAAGCTTGTAATTAAAAGTTTTAAGACATAAATAAGGCTAAGCCTGTTTAATTCAGTTCTGCTCTTATATTTGTCATCGTAGGGTGTCCACCTATGGGACCTAGAAGACAAAGTCCTAATAAGAAAATTCCAGGGAATCACACAAGGCTACTATTTGATTCACTCGTGCTTCGGAGGAAATAACCAGGATTTTGTTGCTAGTGGAAGTGAAGGTAAACAACTACAGAACAAACATCAAAAAAAGGGTTAAGGTATTTGGGAGTTCTGTGACCTCCATCACCCACCCATTCATCACATACGTTTACATCAGAATGCAAAATTATTTCCTACTTGGGACATAGAGCTGTACTGTTTCTGTCATTTATTAAAATGTATCATAGAAATTGGGAATATGGAAATAATGTTTAAAAATTATTACTGCTAGATCAAAACTTCTTGTGATAGAATAGTTTTACAAGTAGATTGATAAATGTTTTTTTAACTTAATTTTTTAAATTTTGCATTATTGGTCTTCATTGAATATACACTGATAAATTTTGAGTTGAGTATAAATTACTAATTTGTCTCTAAGAGAGCAATGTTGGGAATATGAAACTAGTTACTGGCCAAGTTTCCCTTCACTTAAAATTATATAAATATTATACACAAGTATAGACTCTAAATTACTATTTTATTTGTGCACTTAACTATTGGTAGGATCTGCATTTTGCATAGTGTTGAATAACTTTGTTTTTGTTTGTAGGAGCACTTGTAAAGAACTGACAGAAACAAAAGATTAAAACACTTTTCTGTACAAAATACACAAGGTTACTTCAACAATAATTAACAATGTTTGAGTAAATTGTTTTGTGCGACTCATTATTAAACTCCAAACCAATGAAACCATGAACTGACAAGTATGGTGCATAAGTAGCTAAGAAAAGTGTGTTAAAGTCTTCAGTGATTGATCGTTAATAATAGTACACAGTAGTGTATTTTCATAAAAAAACGTTTTTCAAATCGACTTAAAAATCACATTATTTCATAAATAAGTTTTTACTAGATGAAAAATAAAAAATCCCTGTTTTTTAATGCAAAATTTTAATATCAGAATTTGTTGACATTAAAACTAATTTAATAGCACGCTTCTGAAGTTTATCAGAACAAGCTATTGAAAATGTGTTAGGAACTTTGCTATTGGACATATTTTTACAGGGAAAAAGCTTAACATTTACACTGATGTTTAGGCTATACAGCTAAGGTATGTTTTTGAACAAGAAACAAAATATTTCTACTACTATTCTTCTATTAAGCAACTTTTTTCTTAAATTAATTGCTTTTACATAAGTAATCTGTTTTTGGTCTGTTTTTTTGTGTTTTGTTTTCATGTTTGTATATTTATTTGAAGGATTTTATTCACCTGAAGCACATGGGAAATTTCCAAGTGAAGTGTTAAATCAACATTTTAATCATGTAGTAAATGATCTTGTCAACAGTGTATTACGACTGAACAGATATTTAAAATACTGTTTATGCACATTTGTATTAAGAGTTCTGTGACAGATCTCTTGGAATGCTATGGTTAATAAACACCAATAATCTACTGTGACAGTTAGAAATTAAATCCTATATTTGTACTCTTGTTATGAACATGCCTGATAAATAAATTCTTGTATTCTGGAGTCACATGTTCATGTAAACTGCTTTTCTATGTATAATTTTGCTTTACATCTTTTCAGCTTCAGCATTCTTATAAAGCAAGAAAAGTTTAACATAAAAGTAGCTGACACCTTAAAATACGCATCCTAAGTAATTTCCATTAAAAATTCGTGTAATTTTTTTTCCAGACAACAAAGTGTACATCTGGCACATCAAGAGAGAGAAGCCAATCGCTGTACTGACAGGACACACTCGAACTATTAACTGTGTCTCCTGGAACCCTGCATACCCAAGTATGTTAGCCAGTGCCTCTGATGATGGAACTGTTCGAATATGGGGTCCTACAGAACAGTACTGGGTTAAAAGAAAGCACAGAGGTAAGGCTTCACACAGTAAGTGGTTTGTGGCATCTCAGTTTTCAGCAAACAGATAGATTTTTGAACATATACCAAATTCAATCCAAACTATTTACTCTAAGCTAAGAAGTTAGAATTATTATAACCTATATATACCGTACGTAAGTCTCTGGTAGAAAAAGAAACTTTAGATAAGGATGCTCACTGTTGAAGAAGGATACAGAATATAGAAACTAGATATTTTAGGCATAAAAAAAAGAAGAGAGAGAGACTGCATAAGAACACCTGCAGTGTTGAAATGGGAATCCATGAATGATGGTTACCAGTGTTCTGTGGGAATGGTTTGGCTGCAAATATGTTTACTATTATAGAATAAAGCTAGATACAAATATGTAAATATAGTCAATAGGAGGATGTATGAAGCATACTCTTAGTATTTAGGAAGAGACTGAGAGATGGTGAACTTTTTTATAGATGTGTAGTAGAAGTGAATTAATTAAATATAAAGTTTTCATAAATTTTATTTTCTGTGAATCTGAACCCCAATGCAAAGAATATTTCTGAACTTGTAAAATGTATTGTAAGTTTTCAACGTTTGTGTATTTTGCAATCAAGAAGGAATGTTACTGGTGTGAACAATTGTTTAGTTTTTTAGATAAGCACAGAGTATTCAAAATAAGTTTGTTTGTTTTTACAAATCTCTTGAACTTTTATGAGGAAGCCATGTTAGTTTCAATATGTGTTGTAAACCAACCATTTATTGTGTAAGTCCTCATCCTCTAAAACTTGCAGGTTTTATTTGTTGTTGTAACTAAGATACACAGAGGGTAGTTTTAAACAAAATTTAACCCATAAAGCTTGAATTAATTTTCGTCATATTTTAGTTGTTCAAGTTGTATTCTTCTTTGTGACTTTTGGTTTTCATGTTAGTAGGTTTTAGTGTGTTCATATTGTTTGATGATTTATTTTGACAATTCCTTTCCAGGCCAGTCCTCATCTTATAACTCAAGTTCAAATACAGCTGTCTAGCATCTATCACCAATTAACCTTCATGAACTGACTGGCTGACCAACACTGTGTTCATATTGAAGAACCAACTCCAGTTATGGGTTCTCATCCTGTGTGTTCAGCTTATTTTTCACTTAATAAGGATGTGTAATTTCCTTTGTTTTTAAAACAAGGTTCTGAACATCTTAACATTTTCGGTTGTTTTTTTGGGTTTTTTTTTACAAACAGATTCAAAGTGTGAATAAGTTAAGGGTTAAGCCTCGTTATTTTTTCAATATAGTTTTCTTTATATTAATAATTTAAATCAATTTTTTCACAAGAAGAACTTGGATTATGAGAAGAATCATGTGTACCAATAAAGTACCGAAGAACACAATAATTAAAAACACACATACACAAACATCAAATTCACTGATGTTAAGATTAAACCATTAATTATTCAGTGTCTGTCATAAAGCCAGAATTCGGTTTGCTGGATAGCAATGTTTTTTTATTTCTATTTTTTTTTATAAAGTGGCAGTTGATTTGTTGTGTTCTGAGTTTAATTACATTGCTTGTGTGTGTGTCAGTTTATAATAATCAGCAAGAATGTGAACATTAACTGTTTTAATGATTTGTTTGACTTGTTATTTATGGTTTTAATACGATGGTAAATTTTACGTTTTATCCCCGTATAGGGTAAGGAAAGTATAAATGATAAAAACAAAATGGAGATACCATAGAATCAGCGAGTACCAGTTATAGTGTTCTACAAGTTTCGTCTTCAAGTACATATATGCTGTCATACAAACCGTTCCCTTCTGTTTAGGAATGCGTTTTATTCTGGTGTTTATTCATTGCCTCTAAAACTCAAAAGTATTATACGTTGTACCTAGAAACCTTAAGTACAGTTATTAAGTGGTTGAAGTTAGGAAACTGATAAAGTTTTACCTAATTGTTAGGTTTAACAATATTTAACCCATGTTCATAACCAGCATTGTTGAAATAAAGAAGTTGCTCTCAATTTTATCGAACTTATATTTATTAATAATAAAAAAAAATTTTGCTGTGAAGGAATAAGTTTAATTTTAAAACTCAGAGTCTCGGTTAGTTTTTGATTCATGTCATAATAAATTCCAGTAAAGTCCATTAAAAAGAAAAGTAACAACTATCGTGGTTTCAAAGTACAAACAAATGCAGTGAAGCTATGATGAGTTTTCAGAGATGGGCTCATTTTTGTGTATATAATTTTGGAAAACTTGTAAATCTTTAGGTTAGGGACTTGTTAACTTGGTTCTTCAGCCATTAATATACTTTTGGTTTAAATAGTACAGATACGTTTCTTTCACATTGGTAGTAATAACTGAAAGAACAGCCAATAAGGTTAATTTGCCACTTGTGAAACCTTCACCAGAACTGATGTTTTCTGTCATATTTAGTATAAGTAAGTAAATCATTTTTATTTTGGTATGATAAACTACTAGTGCCTTTACTAGTTATTAGACCAAACCAATATATAAGCAAGGGAGAGGTCATGTAAAACTGTCAAATATTCTTATGTTACATTTAGGTAAATTATTAATGTAAAGAATAATTGTATAATTTGTTATGATTACTTAAACGTTGGGAAGACTGGTGGTATTTCCACGGAACTGTCAATTTTCAACTTGTAGACCTATCCGTCTCCAAATCTATCAAAATCGGTGATATTTTGTGAAGTAGTCGTGCTGTTGATCCACTTCCAACTTCACCATAAACACAACTCATTCGGTGCTTGATACCAACGTTGTGTGGTACCTGGATACTTTGTATTATTTCTTGTTTGTTGTTTTATGTGTATTTGTAATGTGATCTTAAGAGTTTTACACACATTTTATTAATAAGAATTACCGATCAAGAGCAAGTAATAAAATATCTGGTACTTCAGCCCACTTCCAAAACTGTGTTTAAATGTACACTTCCTGGTTGTTTTTCTATTCCATTAAACTTGAAACTTACAGCGTGGTTTCTTGATGGTACTCTACAGTTCATATAATCTTGTACCAGTACAGAGTTGTCATATTTAGCAGTTTCTTTATAGATATATTCGAGTTGTCATATTTAGCAGTTTGTTTATAGATATATTTGAGTTGTCATATTTAGCAGTTTGTTTATAGATATATTCGTACAGGTAAAAATTTCTTTTATATTAATAAAATAATTTTATTGTGTCTTGGTTGCACAGAGAATTATTGGTACCGAGGGGTTGAAGATTTGCTTAGCTGAGGAATATATAGATAAAAGCTACTAAATATTGTAGGTGCATGTTTTCCTTCGATAAAGGCAACTTGGAAAATTGTAACTTGAGTATGAAAAGAACTAAACTTTAATAAATTCACAAGTATTTTAACTAGAACAATTGAAGGTTACTCTTCAGATACACGCTCATTAGAAGGTGCAAAAACCTGCAAAGTTTTAAATTTTTCTTGAGAATAAATGTACTGACTTTTTAGCGAACTTCATCACTTACCCATCACACTGAACATTGCTTGTGATTTTAACCATAAGAGCGTTATAATGTCATGATCAAGGTTGCTATTCATTGGTAAAAAAAAAAAAAGTAGCCCATGAGTTGTCAGTGGCTGGTGTTGACTAGCTGCCTTCTCTCTAGTTTATCACTATTAAAGTATCTCCGAGTGGGATGGTGGTAAGTCTATTTGCAACACTACAATTAAGAGCTCAGCTCTCCTCAGTGGACACAGTAAAGAGCATGGAATGACTCGGCTATAGAAAAGAAACACTTCTAAGTTAGGGATGGCTAGTGCAGCGAGCCCTTGAATAGCTGTGTGTGCAAAATTCCAAATGAATCATTATCCACGTTTTAGCCAAAATTAAGTGTATAAACTAATTTTATCACTGTTTGAGAATTCTTTGTGACAATCAGAGTACTCCTACTCAGTCCTGCAACAAACAGTAGGGCACATTTATGTGATTATGAATAATTAAAACATTTAAAGGAAAATATGCAGTATACAAGTTGGTTTTTGTTCTACTCGATTTTTTGTTTGGAAAAAAGTAAAATCCTGCCTGCATAACCTGGTAAGTTGAGTGTATTTTTGTTTCACCAGCAAAAGCCACTTATGTTTGAATTTGTTATAATCAATTTGTAGACTGCACATGGTTTCTGAAATTTTAACTTTTCCATCACACCTTTCTAGTGCATGAATGTGTCAACTGTGTAACTTCAGCTACATAATTAATTTTCTAACAGTGTCGGAAAAGAAAATACTTTTGAAAAGCAAAAAAAAAAAAAAATTCTTGAAATATTTCCCTGTTTTATGTTTCACGTTTACAATCCAGGATTTGTGTATTGGGAAATATTTATATGCTAGAATTTGTGATTTCTCTAATTGTAAACATCAAATATGACTCGCTCAAGAATAACACCCTGGTGGCTCTTTGAAAACTAAGATTAGGGGTTGGACCCCTGCAGTTGACACAGCACGGATGATGTTTTGTGTGGCTCTGCTCTTAACATCAAACATCTTCAAGTACAGTGTAACTATTTTAAAAACTAATGCTAAAGTTCTCACGAGTTAAAAAAGAGCTCGTAATGCTTTGAAATTTTTTCCATCTGCTGTTACTGTTTTAGACAAATTAGGCTATTGTAATTTTTGTCATTGCAGATCACTTGGTTGAAAAGCTGGCAGTTTCACATTTTAGGCCTATTTGAAGAGTGTAAATGAACTGATAATTTAACTCAGTAATATTGACAAGAATGATGAATTTTTTTTGAATAAGTAAAAATGTTTCAATTGTTTTCACAAGTGATAAAGGTTTGACCCAGAGTTCGTGTATATAATTTTTATATTGGCTAAGCTAGTGCTGGCTAGAATATTTTTTAATATATATTTATTTTCCATTAATAATTTAGAGAATCATAACTATGGTACATTTTGTAAAAACTTTATCAATATCTTCAATAACTTGGCATGTTTTTCAGATTCATAAAATTTATTTTGCAGAGATAATTCCATGTGTCCTTCCAAATAATGTGGTTGGAAAGGCAGTGAAATAGAGAATTCCAATTGTTTGAAAGCAGAAGGTTCATGATACAATATTTATTTTAAAAAGTTTTAAACCTTCTTAACGTTTTTGAAAATTCATTACTGAATTATTTGTCACCAAACACTATCTTTATTTTTTGGGTTTGGAGATTACCACTTTTGTCTTGTGGTTTGAGACGTTTTTACTTTATGAATGTTCTCAGTTTTCTGCCCTGTCAATTAGACAAAAATGTATTGGTATTTGTGATAAATTAACCAAAATGTGTAGGTCACACTTAAAGAGCCCAAAATTCTAGTTTTATGGAAACATTGTGTGATTGTCTTTAGTACACAGCAATATGTTCCATGGTTGGTTAGCTAGCTGATAGGAAATTCTTATGCATTATTGGTAAAATTTCCTTATGAATTTTTTGATACAATCTAAGAGTGTGTAAACATTAGATGATAGACTCACGGGAAAGGTGGAGAATATAAGTATGTTTTTGTCACTCTAATGTATTTCTGCATATGGAGAAAGGTGTGTTTTTTAAATGTAAACAGTTTGTCAAAAGTAGACTTTTATTCTTTTATTTTGATGATGTATTGTATAACATGAACTTATAAAGTAGATAAACTACTGAATCGTGCATTGTTCTGTGAAACTTTCTTGGAATGTATATCATAACAAGGCACAACATAACTATATGTAAGCATTACACCAAAATATTTAATGTGGTGGGACTAATAACGTTTCAATGCAGTTTTAAAACAAGAAATATTACTTTGTACATGTTTTTTGTTTGTGTGTATAATTGTTATATCTGTTTAAATTTGCCCAACCAGGAAATGCCCTATTTTTATCTTCAGAGTTAATTACTTGTTATCTTGTCCAGTACTTCTCTATTGGTTATTGTTTCTGAATAATTTTGGGAACAGATGCCACATTCGGGAGGTTGATGTGATCTTATGATGGAAGTACACATTGTTATTGTTTTTAAAAATTTTGGAAACCAGTCAAATACAGAGATAATTCGTTTTTGTGTATCCAAATTCATGATGGGAGGACTCGTGATGCTGTCTTAACAACTTATCTCACAACTGAACTGGGTTAGTGGATCTCAACTACATAATTTAATGACTGTTATCGGAGTCAAATGGACATTTAAAGATTGCTAATCCATTTACACTGAACACCCAGTGTGGTAAATGTGCTTGCGGTTCATGTCCTGGTTGACTCGTCTGTATCAACGTGGGAGGATTTCATCCCAGTGGGAAGTTCAGTATCAGCTGTTAGTTCGTTTTGAAAAGTTTCCACCACGTGATTGTTATTTTCTGCCTCTTTCAAGTCAGCGTTAAGAAAATATTCAGTAAAACTGCTTATTAAGAATAATTCCATTTTACGATCTAATTGCCTCTGTAAGTTTTATTCATTATCGATAAGCTCATCTATTTATCCACATTTGAATCCGATCCAATCAGAATATCTTGCACTTACAAAGAAAAAGTAAAACTGTTTTGTCTTGGATGTAACGAGTTCCTTTGCAACTCTTATCTCTTCATGAAAATTCATCGTCTGCCAAATATTGTGATGTTAAAATTAAAATGTGTTCTTACCACCATTAGTGAAAATAATTGACATCTGTGAGTAACACCTTTCAAGTCAATAATCGTAAGTATTTCATCTCGCATAATTTTAAGATCTCGGATCAAATCCTTTGTTTTCATGTGCATATGCTTATAATTGTATTTTTGGTACAATTGATCCATATTTGTTACACAACACCCCTAAAGGACTTTATACAATGTTCTTATTTACGAGGGGAACCACGTCCGTATACTTACTTATACACGTATATTGACATAAATACTTGTCAATATTAAAGATTGTCACACACTAGTAGTTCATAACAAACTGTTATCCCGTAGTGTGCTGCTATCTAGGAGTAGTCAAACTAACCTTTTTGTTAGAAATTGCAAAATAAATAATCACTGACAGCATCAAGTGAAACTACAACTCTTTAGCCAAAATTCTAATCGACAAAGATTGACATTTGTGTTATTAATACTGTGTATTATTATTCATTTAGAGGAAACGTAATTCTCTAACTGAATATAAAACTGTGAAAGTTCTCCAGGTGTTTGTGATAAGACAAAATGAGGGCCAGCACAGCACTCCTTTATATTTTATTTCAGCAGCTAAACTAAATAATGGGACTGATTTTCTCGAAACTTCTGTTAATGTCAGTTGGAAAGAAAGAATCACGATACTCTTTCACGCAATGACATTTGAACCGCCTGGCCATCTTAGTATAAGAAGTAAGTCTCGGAAGCATCATACAGCATCTGATGGATATCTCCTTTAGTGAAATGCTGTTCAGCAACTTGGAAAGCAAAGATAGTCAGTCTTTTGTTAATTTTATGACTAAAAATGATTACAACTGTGTGATAATCAAGCGAAAAGTAGGACATACGTTGTACTTTTGAATACCACCTGAAAGCTCAGAAAACGGGAGCGAAGCCACAATGCCTTTTTAATCGTGATTTTGAGAATCCAGATGCTCATTTCCAGTCTTGCAAGACTGTGCATTACATCTACTATCTTCATCTGTGGCCTGGCATGGCCAAGCGTGTTAAGGAGTGCGACTCGTCATCTAAGGGTCGCGGGTTCGCATCCCGATCGCGCCAAACATGCTCGCCCTTTCAACCGTGTGGGCGTTACAATGTGACGGTTAATCCTACTATTCGTTGGTAAAAGAGTAGCCCGAGAGTTGGCGGTGGGTGGTGATGACTAGCTGCCTTCCTTCTAGTCTTACACTGCTAAATTATGGACGGCTAGCACAGATAGCCCTCGAGTAGCTTTGTGCGAAATTCCAAAACAGACAAACAAATCTTCATCTGTCCTAGTTTTTTGTGATTGAATATTCCCACCCATATTAATTATAACGTCACAGGTGAGAACTTAGCCTGCTGTTGGAGCTGTATTTTGTTTCTAGCTCCAATTATTTCTGATCTGGCTTGTTATACACGGTCAGATAATTACTTGATGACGGGAAACCCACTTGAAATAAAAATATATCTCAGAACGGTTGGTATGGATATTAACACTTTTACTGACAAGAAGAGAGCAACGTTTCGATTTTTTTAGGTCATCTTCTTAACTTGAGATACAGTCAGATAAATACTTTCAGTTCTTTGCTCTTCATTCAAGGAGTCGACATTCTTGTCTTCTTCCAACTTGAAGATCTTAATCTCAGACTTCTGGTAAAGTTAACACAGTAGGTTCGTTTGTGATGTATAGATACAGCTATTGGAATGCTCCACACACTCTGCATGCCTTGTGTCTGCTCTAACTAATATGCCAACGAACAAATCTGCCACAGTACGGGCTATAGACATGGGCTTCTTCCACAACAGTACATCCATTTCTTTAATGTCCTTTCACTCTTTTTTTTTAATGTTTGGTGGCCTTTCGTTATCCGTTGACGAATAATACTTGTGTATATAAACTAATTTATGGGATGTGGGCTCGAATACCTGTCTCCAACCGAACATGTTTGTACTTTCAGCTGTGGGGATATGTCATAATGTGATGGCCAATTTCACTATTTGTTGGTGAAAGAATAGTCCAAGTGTTGACGGTAGGTGCTGATTACTAGTTGTCTTCCCTCTAGTCATACACTGCTAAATTAAGGACGGCTAGCGCAGTCACCTTACCATACCTTCAACGAAGCACGATTTACCCAAATGGTGAACCATCTACCACAAAATTAGCAGCTATACTGTTTTACAAAAAACTAAAACTACAAAAAGTTCTAATACTCCAAAGCAGTTCGCCGATACAGCCATGGATGAATAACAACAACAAAAGTAAGAAAGTGATTTTTTTTTTTTTTTTTTATAATTTCGCGCAAAGCTACACGAGGTCTATCTGCGCTAGCCGTCCCTCATTTAACAGTGTAAGACTAGAGGGATTTGTTGTTGTTGTTGTTTTGAATTAAGCACAAAGCTACACAATGGGCTATCTGTGCTCTGCCCACCACGGGTATCGAAACCCGAATTTTAGCGTGTAAGTCCGCAGACATACCGCTGAGCCACTGGGGGGCAAGACTAGAGGGAAGGCAGATAGTTATCACCACCCACCGCCAACTCTTCGTCTATTCTTTTACTAACGAATAGTGGGATTGACCGTCACGTTATAACGCTCACACGGTTGAAAGGGGCGAGCATATTGGGTGCGACCGGGATTCGAACCCGCGACCGTCGGATCACGAGTCAAACGCCTTAACGCGCTTGGTCATGGCGGGCCCCAAAAGTAAAAAACAGCACAAATTTATTACACTTTGGCAACAACAGAAATCTAAATTGTGGCTTTCTAATTACTGAAGGGCAAAGTTGACAACTCACCAAAACACAGTAAAGAAGTACGTGCCTGAACAGGACTTAAAACTGATAAACACTACAATATATAAATCAGGGTTAGTAAATATTTCAATCAATTCAGAAATCAGACAAAGAAAAAGCATATTCAAAATAACAATATACCCCATTTAAACTAACGAATAATTAACTAAAACAACAATGTTATTCAACTACATCTAGTGAATTAACTTTATACAGCAAAATGTTTTATTGAGTTGTTAGGTCACGAGATTGAATACTACGTGATCGTAATTTACAAAATTCTGTGCAAGATATCTGAGCATAATTTACGTACACCTGTGCAATATTAACCATATCTGTATTGGCCAGCTGGTTAAAACACTCGACTCGTAATCCGAGCGCCGCAGGTTCGAATCCCGCCGCACCTAAGATGCGCGCACTTTCCGCCGTGGGGACGTTATAACGATCAGTCAGTCCCATGATTCGTTGGTAAAAGAGAAGCTCAAGAGTTAGCTTTGGATTACGGTGAGTAACTACCTTCCGTCTAGGCTTACACTGCTAACTTAGGGACAGCTCGCGCAGAGAGCTCTCGTATAGCAATGCGCGAAATTAAAAAAAAAAAACAAGTAAATAAATTGTAGAGTCTCCAACTTTATGTTCAATACAAGTTGATGTAAAGACTTCATCTTTATTTACAATATAACTGGAAAATTTTCATTTCTGTCCACGCAACAGTACATTTTCGCTTCGAGGTCTCAGAGTTTAGCTCTCTGTCTACGTCTAAAATATCATTAATAAATGTTGACACGTCACTGTAAGGTTCTAATACACGATTATTCTCAAGTTTTAATACAGTTAGCTTTGGTTAGTAAAATTACTTGTTTCTTTGCTATTCATCAGAACATTAAGTCCTTGACTGATGAAACGCAAGATAAAAGTTTGAGAAACAAATACATTCCATCTGGGCTACTCCAAGATTTTCTCTACAATTATCATTTCTAAATAAGCATGTGATTCATTTCCATGCCTAACAGCATTCGTTAAATAAATCAACTTTATAATTTTTTTAATATATTACAGAATCACATCGTATAATGGTGTGAAACAGGCCTAAGTGATTTGTTTTCCATTTCCATAAAAACAAATGTTTTAGTCCCACTTACATGTAACCCAATGTCTGTACTGTTGTTGCCATGGGATAACTACCGAAAGTTTTGTTTCTAATGGGAAAATGTAAACAGCGACACATAATGACGAAAAAAAACATGAGATCACAAGCAAATCTCCTCAAAACTTGCCTGCAATATATTCTGATGATGATTTGTAAAGTACGGGACCAAAATTAACTATACCGAAATATTTTTAAGTCAAACATAAGTTCTATATATTGGCATGGCCAAGCGCGTTAAGGCGTTTGAATCGTAATCCGAGGCTCGAATCCCGGTCTCACCAAACATGCTCGCTCTTCCTTTCAGCCGTGGAGGCGTTATAAAGTGAAAGTCAATTCCACTATTCGTTGATAAAAGAGTAGCCCAAGAATAGGCGGTGGGTGGTGATGACTAGCTGCTTTCCCTCTAGTCTTACACTGCTAAATTAGGGACGGCTAGCGCAGATAGCCCACGAGTAGCTTTCCGTGAAATTAAAAAAAGTTTTATACGTCTATTTCTGAGACTAAAAAACTGTAATATTTTGAAAGGAAACATGAATAACTTTTGGTGTCATTTTTACTGTAAATTATAAGTCAGCAAAGGTGTTAACCTTTGCTGTGAAGTTCTGGGCATAATTCCCACATTCTGTGGAGTGCCCACGTTAGTGACCATACATTTGGACGGTGTTAAACGTTGCTGTGAATCATAGTTTCCAGATAAGGTATCATACTTTTGAATGATGTTCAATCTTGCTGTGAAGTTCTGGGCGCAGTTTCCACATTCTGGGGTGTACCCAGATCAGTGATCATACTCTTTAACTGTGTGAAACTTTGCTATGAAGTTCTGGGCGTAGTTTCCACATTCTGGGGTGTACCCAGATTAGTGATCGTACTCTTTAACTGTGTGAAACTTTGCTATGAAGTTCTGGGCGTAGTTTCCACATTCTGGGGTGTACCCAGATTAGTGATCGTACTCTTTAACTGTGTGAAACTTTGCTATGAAGTTCTGGGCGTAGTTTCCACATTCTGGGGTGTACCCAGATCAGTCATACTCTTTAACTGTGTGAAACTTTGCTATGAAGTTCTGGGCGTAGTTTCCACATTCTGGGGTGTACCCAGATTAGTGATCGTACTCTTTAACTGTGTGAAACTTTGCTATGAAGTTCTGGGCGTAGTTTCCACATTCTGAGGTGTACCCAGATCAGTGATCATACTCTTTAACTGTGTGAAACTTTGCTATGAAGTTCTGGGCGTAGTTTCCACATTCAGGAATGTACCCAGATCAATGATCATAGTCTTTAACTGTGTGAAACTTTGCTATGAAGTTCTGGGCGTAGTTTCCACATTCTGGGGTGTACCCAGATCAATGATCATACTCTTTAACTGTGTGAAACTTTGCTATGGAGTTCTGGGCGTAGTTTCCACATTCTGGATTGTGCCCATATCAGTGACGATGTACTTGAAAGGTGTTAAACTTTGCTGTAAAGTTTGGGGCATGGTTTTCACGTTAGAGGTTGTGCCCAGCTCGGTGATCATACTTTTGGACAATGTCAGACTTTATTGTCACATTTCCGTGAAGTGCACAATGTAGTTTATGCGTTCGTTAGGTGTTACAATATCTGTGGACATTCTCTGAGCAATGTCAAATTTTATCTTTACACCAGTGGAGTTGACCCTCTCTAACAAATACCCAGCACTTTGACCAATTTCTTGGGCAGCAGTGACCTTCAAATAAATGCAGAAAGGAAAGAAAAAGGGAAACAATGTAATATCTGGGATCATCGTTCCATGTTATTATTTCTATAGCTTTGTCTACAGTTTTGTAGCGAGCTAGCCAGTGAAACATTCAGTTCTTCCTGCGAATAGAAACAGAAGTTGTACAAACAAACAGTTAAAAATACAACGACTAACCATTGTATTAAGATTCCATACATGCACGTTTGTACAACACTCCTTTTATTTGTATGCGAAAATTAGTGGAAACATTTAACATTTCAAATGACTGTAAGTGCACAGATGTAAGTATATGATACGTAGCAACACAAAATACGAGAATAATCGTTTTTCGTTAATGTATTCTTGAAGCTTAGATAATACAAAGCAATGGACGATTTTTGCAGAATTACCATCTAGCCTAGTTTAGAAACGTAAACTCTATAAGCGAACTAACTCACTGCAGAGTTAGCTCCTTCCCTCGTCTGAGTACCTAGGCACCATGTAACGAAAGGTTCATTGCGTGATTCTCACCAGAGATTTTACAAGGACTGCACATGTGAGCTTATGCGCAATCCGCTTATAACAAAGTTTTAAAAAACGTATAATTATTAAATCGTGAGCTCGCTGTGTTATAACATATTGATTTTCACACAGGATTCCGGTTTACCGTGAGCTTTAAAATGTGAACTCGATAAAAATAGACAATTCGGTAAGAGATTCCTTTTCATCGTAATAACTCTTGAAACTAAGAGAGTTTAACCGTTTAAGAAGAAACAAAAATGACAAAACTTTCAAGAAGACGGTGGTTTTTGTCTTGTAAAACATATTTGTTTTTAATGTTTGTTTGTTTGTTTTGGAATTTCACACAAAGCTACTCAAGGGCTATCTGTGCTAGCCGTCCCTAATTTAGCAGTGTAAGACTAGAGGAAAGGCAGCTAGTCATCACCACCCACCGCCAACTGTTGGACTACTCTTTATCCAACGAATAGTGGGATTGACCGTCACATTATAACGCCCCCACGGCTGGGAGGGCGAGCATGTTTAGCGCAACGCGGGCGCGAACCCGCGACCTTCGGATTACGAGTCGCACGCCTTACGCGCTCGGCCATACCAGGCCTTTGTTTTTAATAGTTACCAGCTTTTATTCCAGTAGACGGTCTGTTTTGTTTGTTTGGAATTAACTACATAACTATACAATGAGGTATCAGTGCTCTAGCCACCTCGGGTATCGAAACCCGGTTTTTAGCAGTTTAAGTCCGCAGATATACTGAGGGGCTTCAGTAGACGGAACCACCCTACTGAAATTTTTATTCAGTGGAATTAATACTATTTTGACGTTTTCTGTATTTGAGGGGAGGAATCCTTTGTATTACTTGGTATAAATGATACAAAATCCTGTCCACTCATCGATGACGGATCAGTTTATTTTGTCAGTAAAGTTCTATACAGGTTTCTTTCACTTTTTGGCCTAACTTCACGAACAAAGTTTCAAAATAAATTTCGAAATTAATGTAGGTCTTATACACAAATACAATGGCCCGACATGGCCAGGTGGGTTAAGGCGTTCGACTCCTAATCTGAGGGTCGCACCAAACATGTTCGCTCTTTCAGCCGTGAAGGCCTTATAAAGTATCGGTAATTACAACTATTCGTTGGTAAAATATTAGCCCAAGAGTTGGCAGTGGGTGGTGATGACTAGGTGCCTTCCCTTTAGTCTTATATTGCTGAATTAGGGATGGCTATCGAAGAACTAAAAGAATTCGTGTAGCTTTGCGCGAAAGTAAACAAACAAACACAAATAAAACTCTAATAATTGACTTTCTCGCTGGCCCGGCGTAACCAGGAGGGTTAAGGCGGTTGACTCGTAATCTGAGGGTCGCTGGTTCAAATCCCGGTCGCACAAAACGTGCTCGCCCTTTCAGCCATGGGGGCGTTATAATGTTACGGTTAATACCACTATTCGTTGGTAAAAGAGTAACCTAAGAGTTGGTGGTGGGTGGTGATGACTAGCTGCCTTCCATCTAGGTCTTAGACTGCTAAATTAGGGACGGCTAGCACAGACAGCCCTCGAGTAGCTTTGTGCGAAATTCAAGAACAAACAAACAAAACAAACTTTCTCGTTAATTTGTGAGTAATAAACACGCTAATAACTAACAAATATGATGACTGCACTACTCACGAATACACTAATTGGACCTCAGACTAACACACACTAAACTAATATTCCTTAATTGCCTCTTAACTAATTAACTATTTTTTAGCATTTTTATGTTGTGCGTTACTTTATGAACATTCGATATATCAAAGAGACTAAAACTTTCATGAAACTTAAATGCGTCACAAAATTATTAGATCATGCGAAAAAAACGTTTTTCTAGCGAATTAAACACTAAAATATTAAATATACAGTCCACAGCAACGCCATGGTTATATTAATATACAGGTGTATTAATGCTTGTTTTGGAATTTCGCACAAAGCTACTCGAGGGCTATCTGTGCTAGCCGTCCCTAATTTAGCAGTGTAAGACTAGAGGGAAGGCAGCTAGTCATTACCACCCACCGCCAACTCTTGGGCTACTCTTTTGCCAACGAATAGTGGGATTGACCGTCACATTATACACCCCCACGGCTGGGAGGGTGAGCATGTTTAGCGCGACGCGGGCGCGAACCCGCGACCCTCGGATTACGAGGGCACGCCTTAACGCGCTCGGCCATGCCAGGCCACTGTACTAATGCACTATTTATTGTTGCGTTCTTTTAATTAACCCTAATTATTATTAATGTATGACATGCAATAACATTTATTTTTATGATTCTTCTTTTACTATCAAAAAAAGGGCCTGGCATGGCCAAGCGCGTAAGGCGTGCGACTCGTAATCCGAGGGTCGCGGGTTCGCGCCCACGTCGCGCTAAACATGCTCGCCCTCCCAACCGTGGGGGCGTATAATGTGACGGTCAATCCCACTATTCGTTAGTAAAAGAGTAGCCCAAGAGTTGGCGGTGGGTGGTGATGACTAGCTGCCTTCCCTCTAGTCTTACACTGCTAAATTAGGGACGGCTAGCACAGATAGCCCTCGAGTAGCTTTGTGCGAAATTCCAAAACAAACAAACAAAACTTTTTTAATTTCTCTAGTATATCAAACCCTTTTTAATTATGTCTAACACTTTTTTGGTTTACTGTTAACTGTGTTGTATTTTACAACGTCAAAATATAAAGACGCAAATGTTAGGCGTACGTTATTTTCGACTTTCGTATAGCTTAACACGCTTATTAATTGTTTATTTTGGATTATAAATTATCACGGTAACAATGTTTTGTAATCTGTTTTAACTTTTATTTGAAGTATGAACAAATCTTTCGTTTTGTTTTGTATTTCATAGAATCTCAAAGGAGTATTTTTATCGTATGTTTCTTACGACTTGGCACTGAACATCGATAGGCGTTAGGCTATGACTTGCCTAGAAACCCCTGTTGAATGTCATACGCATCCCTCTCAAAATGACTTTCCTCTGTTGATGAAATTCAACGTCTCATGACGTCATCTACGGTGGAGTTATATAGCCTAGGAGAATTGGTGTCACACTACAGTGCGACATTAAATATAGTTAGTTTCGTCTCGCATCTTCACTAAAAAAATTACGATCCCTATGGCTTTATATTTATCTCCTTCCTTGGTTTTAGAGGCCACACACACTGACGAAAGCAACTGACGTCACTCCTCGGTAATTCTGAAACCAGTCCCCAAAGGACTAAGTTTTCGAACAAGCGTCTTGCGCAGACTCCTGGTATTGTCGGCTGTGACTGGTTGTACTTCCAACAGAGTGAAACCCGAAAAGAAAAAAGTTTTCAGATTAGGCCGAGCTTAAACGTACCTGAAATGGTTTCAGCATTTGGGAAAAAAAGATGTGAATAGAAAATAAATATTTCAGGGTCTCGACTGCTTGATAAGTTTATTTTGGGAAGTAAAAATACATAACTGAAATAATGTTTGTTAAAAAAGGGAAACTTCTGACTGAAAGTAGGATTTCTAGTAAATTGTTTGTTTGTTGAATTTAACGCAAAGCTTCTCGAGGGGTACTTGTGTTTGCCATCCTTAATCTGATAATGGTAAGATAGAGGGAATACAACTAATCGACCCATCCCCAAACACACACATAATTCTTGAGCTACTCTTTACCAACGAAAGGTGGGATTGACCATCACATAATTACGTCCCTTCAGCTGAAAAATGTGGGCAAGTTCGGTGAGGATATTTGAAACCCCAAACCTCAGGTTTCAAGTCGATTGCCACAACCACCAGACCAGGCCATGCTCCGTTAATAAATAAACAGATTAGTATCTCTCAATACCTGAAAACAGAAACCACTGTTAAAGTTTTAACAGATAAACAAACATTCTATAAGTCTTATATATGTAAGACGCTATATATATATAACGGCTGGTATGGATAAAGAAAGCACTCTGTCGAGGAGCAAACAGCGTTTCGACCTTCTTCAGTCATCGTCAGTCGTTTTTACATACATAATTTTCTTTACAAATGGATTTTTCTCGTCATCTCGGATTCTATATATCTACTAATTTATCTATCACATATGATGCTGGTTTTTTATTAACCATGGAGGTTGACGTATTCAGAATTTGAATCGATTATAAATGTACGAAACATGTGAAAGCCAAAGGAAGAAGGGGCGGGTATGAAGAAAGCAGAAGATTATTCCAGTGTAATTCTCTAAGTAATATTCATAACTTATGCATAATAACAGTTATTACAACCAAAACTTACTTGTATACAACATATTGAAAATCAATTGTCTTTTTTATTAAATTTTCTAAAAACTAGTATATATTAAACAGACTTAGCCAGAATAATGTGTTAAAAATAACCTTAAAAAGGCATCTATCACACGATAATATTTAAACATTTTAGCTTACCCCCTCCTAAATAAAACTGTATCCCTTTTGTTCTCCTGAGATAAGAGTTTCAAAAGAGTATTAAAAAGTCGGTTTGGACATAAGAACTTACGTTTATTATTGCTTAAAGATTGGTATTTCATGAGTTGTTTACGTGTCAGTCAGTAAAGCTAATAACTTATTCTCTCATCGAGTCGATACACTAAATATCTTCCTCACTCCCTCTGTTGATTGATTTAAAAACTAATGTCTATAAACTCTATTTCGTGCTGATAATAGTATTAAGAGATGACTGCTTTCGTCTCCGAACCTGACGAAAGCGTTGTGTTGTTCGAGTAAAACTGCAGAAAACATGATAGTATCGTTTCGAAGATTTCGTCACACCCTTACGTATTTGTGTTTCTATCACTGCATATTTTTTGGAGTTTTTTTTTTCAACGATTTGCGTTTCGGTGTTACTTTAAAATTCTTTCATCAGAAATATTTATAACTTTGAGAAGCAATTAAACATTCATTTCAAAACAGCAACTTAAGCATTTGAGCATAAACTCGTGTTCTTTCAGTTGTTTTTCGTTTTGTTTTTTTTAACTTTTATGTCCTATTCAAGCTGATTCTCGATATAAACCCGGCTACGTTATGAGTTTACGTGTATTCCGGGTCGACGAAGATTCACTGCAGCTGGGAAGTTACCGACGATCATAAGTGCAGAAGATATTTTTGGTAGCTGGGGTGACGAATGTAGAGATGACGGCTGTTGTTCTCTGAAAATATTAAACTTACAAAAGCCTTTTGAAAGACACGATTGTAAAATTGAAATAATCAAACATTTCTTGAGACACTGGGAATTCTAGCTCGTGTTTAAGGAGCATGCGGGTTATTTTCACCTCAGTTTGATATTTACTGCAATTCTGTGTTTAGATTTAAACAAAACACTGAAACCTAATGGTTAATTTTAACAACAGTAGGACAGATATGGTAACATGGAAGTCACTATATTTGTATTCAAAATAATTAACTAATGTTGCTCGCTTTTATTGTTTATTTAATTAAACATATCACCTAATTGGGATCTCAGAATTCGTTGATGTGTATTTATAAGTGTGATATAATTGAAATACATAGTTTCAAATAGATTAAATCACCCGTTCTTATTACATTCATTTGTTTCAAATGACAAAATAAAATATTAAACTTGTCTGTGTATAAGTGAAATTATATTATCTAATTTGAAAATCTGTTTAGTGTTACATTACATAACGTAATAAAACATGTATCCGATACAGTCTTTTGATTTTAATGTTTTGATGATGTCTTGTTTCTTTCTTTGACGCAAAATTATTCGTGAAAAAAATATGTTGGTTAAGTAAAAAGATAAATAAAATCTTTGTCGTTAAGTATAACACAGGTGACCATTTCTTGTACTGTGCATCATATTCGAAAGTTTGAACGTCATATTTTGAAGATATGTTTTTCTTTTAACACTAAGCTGTTTTTAGTTAATAGATAAGCATGAATAAGGGCTAGCAAGTTCACAGAAAATGCTGTACCTTCCGGAAAAAGCTATATTTATTTGAAAACTTCGCAGTAGTATAAGAAACCAAAATGTAATTATTGATTTCGAGTATGAAGGTAAACAAGAAAGCTTGTTCAAGTCATTCAAAAGATGTCAGGTATTTAAAACTGGTTAATTACCGTTGCAACAACCCTTTTACTGTACAACTGTTTCCATCTCATAACACGAATGTCATGCACGTGTAAGGCCATGAAGGGAGTTGGTTTGTTTCACTTATTCGCTCATCGCCCCAAGTTCTTGAAATATTTTAATCAGATAATGGAATTTAACAGTCATTCTTATAATGTACACTGTACTCCATAGTGTGAAGCAAGATTTCGAGTTACACTAACTTCTATGCTGTCCACGTCTAGCTTTATAAGAGGGACCACAGTAGATCAACTTTGTTTTTACCTAATATGGCCCAGTACAATTGTTTTCACGAAAAACAGAATATTTTGAAACACTACTTATAGATTTTCTAAGTTATGTTATTACTTTTCTTCTTTATTTATGAGCTTGTAACTGAAATTATTGTTTAAGATAGATCTTTCATTGTTATGTTGACCACAAAAGTCAGGACACGTAATCAGGAAAGGCACCACGTTTGTACACGTCAACATTGGGCTATCTGCTCAGCCCACCGAGGGGAATCGAACCCCTGATTTTAGCGTTGTAAATACGGAGACATACCGCTGTACTAGCGGAGGGCAACTTTACAGGGCTCGACATGGTCCGGTGGTTAAGGCACTTGACTCGTATTCCGAGGGTCGTGGGTTCGAATCCACGTCACATCAAACATGCTCACCCTTTCAGCCATGGAGACGTTATAATGGGACGGTCAATCTCACTGTTCGTTGGTAAAAGAGTAGCCCAAGAGTTGGTGGTGGGTGGTGATGACTAGCTGCCTTCAATCTAGCCTTACGATGCTAAATTAGGGACGACTAGTGCAGGTAACCCTCATGTAGCTTCGCGCGAATTTCAAAAACGAACCAACGAACTTTACAAGGTAATAAATAATTATAACGAAAAGAAGAAATAAAATATTCACATTGGACTTTCACAATCACAATGAAAGAATTAATTCAGAGAATCTTAATTCATAAAAATTCTGTATTAAGATATTATTTCTATCAAGTGATAACACATAGGCACACGTAAGGTATTGGAGACATTAATAATATGAAATAAATAAATATGAGATTAATATTATGAAAAAAACAGAGTTTGCTCTTAGAATCTGTATACTTGTAGTTTGATCAACATCCTACAGATGTCTGTAGTGAAAGTGACGGTTTTATACTTGTTAACGAACATGAAAAATATACCCAGAGAAAGATATCCTGTCCACACTCTTAAGTTGCTTTGACATTTACGCTGACTTTTAGACGCGACTATAATAATACTGCATGACTCCTGCTGAACTCTGAGATGCACTATGAGAGATTAAAAGTATTTCCTTGAAAACCACCGGTTAACTTTAAGGTGGAGGTCTGAATTTCGGAGCTGGCAAAACGGATTCGATTTTTTTATTTGTAATTATGTTCAAAGCCACTCAATGAGCTATCTGTGCTCTGCTTTCCAGGGGTATCGAAACCCAGTTTCTAGATTTGTGAGTCCGCAAACATACCGCTGTACCACATGGGGCAAAAGGAACCGTATTTACGTGATACCACAAAAATATTTCCTGTCTTTCGAGCTGTATGTCTGGAGGATGATACAGTGCTGCTAACTGGCTGCCTTCACTACAGTCAGTGATTAAAAGTGAGGAACGCAGGCAGATCGTGGCTGCCTTCTCTCTAGTCACTGATTAAAAGTGAGTGATGCAGGCAGATCGTTTAAGAACCTTTGTCACAAATACAAATATTTTCTTTGAATCTGTATAAATAAACGTCAATATGTCTGTCTGTGTATCTGTTTCTGATAAGTTTCCACATTTCTTGATCAATCAGCGCCAAAGATGACACAGTTTGTTTTTGAATTTCGTGTAAAGGTACTCGAGGGCTTTCTGCGATAGCCGTCCCTAATTTAGCAGTAAGATAATAGGGAAGGCAGCTACTCATCACTGAGAGTCAACTCTTGGTCTATTCTTTTACCAACGAATAGTGGGATTGACCGTAATATTATAACGCCCCCACCATTTAAATGGCTCGCATGTTTGGTGCGACGGGGATTTGAATCCGCGACCGTCAGATTACGAGTCAAACACCTTAACACACATGGCCAATGCAAGGTCAAGATGACACAGTAATACAGGATTACAGGGATGGGTCATGAAGACCGGACCCTCTATTTTTCTAATTTCGAAAATAAATACACCAGTGTTGTGTATCCTTCAGCATTAAAATGAACCATATAACTAGTGTTGTCAGATTTTATGAAAACAATATGTCTTTCGTTTCATTATTGGTACACTTATGTATTTTTATTGCACTTTTAACGTTTACTGTGTTAATAAAAATAAAGAAGTCCAATTTCCTGTCCTTTGTTACAAACGAATTTTAGTTCACCTATCCAACAGACGGTGCTCCATATAGTTTCCTATAAATCTGACAAACGATGAGAAGTAATAACATCATCCTTGCCTTTCCTAGTTTTTTTAAGTCTATAAGTGTTGAGGTTCTTACCACCATAAAAGTTGACATCACTAACAAGACGACGAAATGGCTGAAAAACCCACAACATCAAAGGGATAAAAAGAGCTAATGAAGTGTCTCAACATTCAACTAAATATAGAAAATGGCTCGCGTTCCAAGAAGTTTTCTGTGATGTGGAACATGAGGACACTCCAGCTGTTGTTGATGTTTATAAAATCAGAACTGTTGTAACAAAATTTTTGTACGAAGACATTTGGACGTTGAACGTAAAGCTCGAATAATCCAATTTAATTAAATAATCTCTCGCAGAAGCTATTTCGAAGATTATTTCAAGTAATAGCCAAACAAAACATCAATACCCGTACGTAATTCGGAAGTCTACTTTGAATGACTTGAGTTACTCGAGTCTTGTTTTAAGAATAATCATTGCAACTCTCCCGCAAGCCTTTCTGGGTCCTTTGGGAGGTTAACTCTGGTTTTAATGATGTAGTACCTTCTCACGTGATAATTGAACAGTGCTAATAAAATCATACATATAGTTATTGCATATTCAGAATGACGTCTGTCACTATATTTATCTTCCCCAAAACACTTACGTGTCTTTCACGAACTCTACTGGCGTTTTAAGTAGCTGCTCTGTATGACACACGCTTAGACTATAATAATTCTAGTTTCATACAGACATTAAAATTAACATTTCAGTCTTTGTAGGGTTTTTATTTGTTTTTGTGTGCAAGATGATTTTGTATTCGCCCTTGGAAAGCTACCGGTAAAGAAGTGGTAAAATACATTGTTAATTAAGTTAAAGTATTTTATGTAAGTACTATTGTAAATTAAACTCTTCCAAAATAAAACAATAACAACCTTGCACTAAATCTTCGCATTTACACAAAATATTATACAGCGAGAAGTCGTATTTTATAGATGTAGTATGTAGACACATCATACGTTTTCTACCTGTTTTAAATTATACAGGCATTCTATGGTTCTTTATTCAACCTGACTTTGTTGTTGTTTTTATTAAGCATAAAGGCTATCTGTACTCTGCCCACCACTGTTATCAAAACCGATTTCTAGCGATATAAGTTCGCAGACATATCGCTGTGCCACTGAGGGGGCATTCAACCAAAATGGTTATTACAGAATCATACAACATCAATACTGGAAGGATCAGGGATGCAATAAACTTTGGCGGCCAAATTAACGGTATCGGTATGTCATAGCAGTTTGATGCTGCGAGATAATAAGGGCAAAGAATCTGGATATAATTGTAGAATTCGAGGATACTTTCTTGGTTACGATTTACCTTAAGATCTATAACAGTGGTATAATATAGAGGTCAACATGTTTGGTTTTACAAGTGCATCTTGAAGAGAGTGATAAAGCTGACCTCCTAATCACAAACCATCAGAATGGAACGTCTTTTTGTCTGCACTAGTATGAGTTTGCATTTTCCTATTTTCTTGACCCGGAATGGCCAGATGGGTTAAAGCGTGCGACTCATAATTTGAGGGTCGCGGGTTTGCATCCCCGTCGCAACAAATACTCTCGCCCTTTCAGCCGTGGGGGCGTCATTATAATGTGACGGTAAATCCCACTATTTGTTGGTAAAAGAGTAGCCCAAGAGTTGGCGGTGGGTGATAATGACTAGCTGCCTTCCCTCTAGTCTTACACTGCTAAATTTGGGACGGCTAGCACAGATAGCCCTCGAGTAGCTTTGTGCGAATCCAAAAACAAAACAAACTCTTTCACCAACGAATAGTGGGATTAACCGTCACCTTATAACTCCTCCAAGACTGAAAGGGTGAGCATTTTAGGTGTGGCAGAAAACAAAAATTAAAACAGTTTCCTTTTTCTTGGAGTTCTAATGATGATGTATTCAGTTTCTTGGGTGGTGAAACATTTTTCACAGATGATAAAAGATATCTCTGGTTAATTCAATATACGATATAAAAATGAAATATAATAAATTCTATATAGAATATGCAAAAACTAAACCAAATAGTAATCAGTTATGTCGAGAAAACTCACTTGTAGAGTTGTTGTTGTTGTTGTTTTGAATTAAGCACAAAGCTACACAATGGGCTATCTGTGCTCTGCCCACCACGGGTATCAAAACGCGAATTTGAGCGTGTAAGTCCGCAGACATACCGCTGAGCCACTGATGGGCCACTTATAGAGAAAAATATATGTGTTAAAACGGTTGGTTTAGGTTGAGAAAAAAATTTTTATGTAGAGGAGCGAACAACGTTTCGACCTTCTTCGGTCATCGTCAGGTTCACAAAGAAAGAAAGAGGTAACTTGTTTAATTATTTTAATATTCAGTAGCTAAACGTTTAAAAGACACCTAGAAATAATTTAATTTAACAAACTTTCACAAATATAAAATAAAATACTTAGTAGTTAGCGTAATGCACATTTACTACAAATTAGGTAACGGCGTACAACAGAAACATCTTCCTGCTTTAGTAAGCCCTCAGTGACTCAGCGCTAAGTCTGTACACTTATGACGCTAACTTTCATGGGCAGAGTACAGATAACCCATTGTGCTTAATAAATAAAGAAACTTATTTTAATGTCAGAAAGAATAATAAATAACGTGATAAATACGATCTAAACGAAGGTTTACATTCTGTTCCTTCTCATAGGTCACGTTTTTTTTCTTAATGCGATTCATTATCACAGTTTCTTAACTTAAATATAACTTCTAATACTTGTAAAAGCATCCAGTCAGCCGGCCACATTCCTGGAAAGTGTCCAGTCATGTACACCCTTCCCTCACCCAAGAGTCATACACTCAGGTAGAAAGGAGGACTGTATAACTATTCAAAATATCCCTCGAAAGGGGCGTTTTTTGTAGGTCAAACCTGAGTGTAAAATACCGTAGAAATCTATTAATAGAAGATGATAATTCATTACTTTTAACTGAAAAAATGTCAAAGCTTCTCGATCACAGGAGTAGCCCGTGACGCACGTGGCAAGTTTGTGATGCACAAACAAATTTTTGTTTATTAAACTGCGAAGTGCCCCAAGATAAAATTTTGAATGCACCCGTTACAGTGCTAGTGTTTTAAAATACAACTTTACTGATGCTAATGTAAGTTCCAAACTTATATTTTATTACTCTAAATGACAGTACTTGAATTATTGTTTCAATCTTAATGATCAAACAATTAGAAAGCAATGTTAGAAATCCGATTTTTAAATGTCAATAAGCACGTTCAAACCAGCATAATTAACTTTCAAGTGAAATTACTACTATCCATAAAGTAGAACTGAGTAGATATGGCTTTTCTTTTAATATCTAAATCTCTACATAGGGGTATAACTTGGAAATGTCCAATCATTTGACCACGTGTCTTAGAATTGTCACCTATTAGGTACTTCTTCGTGTATTTGATCATGCCCTTTGAAGATGCCATCAATTTAATCATGCTCGTTGGAAGTGTCCAGCCATTTGACCGTAGACCTTGGAAGTTTGTTTGTTTTGTTTTCAAATTTCGCATAAAGCCAAACGAGGGCTATCTGCGCTAGCCGTCCCTAATTTTGCAGTGTAAGACTAGAGAGAAGGCAGTTAGTCATCACCACCCATCAACAACTCTTGGGCTACTCTTTTACCAACGAATAGTGGGATTGATCGTCACGTTATAACGCACCGACGGCTGAAAAGGCGAGCTTGTTTGGTAGTGATGGGGATTCGAACCAGCGTTCCTCAGATTACGAGTTGAAGGCATTAACCCACCTGGCCATACCAGGCTTACCTTGGAAGTATCCAATAATTTGGCCATGCACTTTAAAAGTGTCACCAATTTTATAATGTTCCTTTTAATTCCAACCATTTGACCTCGGAAGTGTTTAGGGACTTGTTCGTATTCATTGGAAGTTTTCAGCATTTTGAAAACAAAATTCAAATGGTGCCAGTTTTGACGCCGTGATCTTGATCACTGGAAGCCTGGAAATTATTAAAATTTACGACCAGCCTTTATTAAAAGTATCGTGGTTTGACCTGAGAAACTTAATGATTTCAAACTTTGCTAGAGAATAATTAATTTTTTGCAACAGTGACGAAACACAAATTTCTAAACATTTTGCTTTTACTCGGCAAGACTTTACCGTTTGAATAAAAGGCAGTTACACTGTATGGTTCAACAAGAGTATGAAACCAGGGCTCTGCAGGGTATCGTGCTCAGCACTGTACAACTGTACATAAAATACATAATCTAGAATGTATATTGGTTATATTTTTAAAATAGAAAAGTACGCGCCATGCGTTCTCTGTAAAATAAAAATCCATGTATTTTATACGCTTTACAATTCAGCAACATAATTAATTGTTTTGTTTGTTTTTTGAATTTCGCGTGAAGCAACTTGAGGGCTATCTGCGCTAGCCGTCCCTAATTTAGCAATGTAAGAATAGAGGGAAGGCAGCGAGTCATCCCCACCCACCGCTAACTCTTGACCTACTCTTTTACCAAGGAATAGTGGGATTGACAGTTATATTATAACGCCCCCACAGCTGGGAAGGTGAGCATGTTTGGTGCGACCGCGATTCGAACCCGCAACCCTCAGATTACGAGTCGAACGCCTTAACACGCTTGGTCATACCGGGCCAATATAATTAAAATAGAGTTTATTAAACATAGATTAAAACAGTCATGGGATAAGACTGTTATTTTGGATTGTTTCGTGAATTTAATTTTCATAGGGGACGTGTTACGAGAAAATGAAGGATACATACGAAATAAAAGTACTAAGTAATGTATAAAGGATATATAAATAAGTATATATATTCATTATACGTGAAGAATATTTTACTTTTTTTTCAAAAATCGATACAAATTAAAACATTAAAACTTCCGAGCACAGTTATAGGGGTTGCAATGATTAATTAGGACGATGTTATCGTTAAATTCACACACTACCTCTGACAAGGTACGAGTATCCATGGTATCAAATACGAACCAAACACTCACGCGTTACTCGGCACCGTTCTGTCTAGCAGGCCAAATCGACAGAACTGCTAAAGTAGGTCACAGTTGTACGAAATGTGGCCTCTATAACTACTTATTCTGAGCCTGAAATTATCAACGTTATGTTCAACAGCAGGTGCTCGCGCTACCTATAAGTAAGGCGAACTTACTACAGCTGGAATACATCACGTGGTGTCGCCATCTTGGAGCTAGCCAGCCAAGCTATCACACTATATAATAGTTTATTTCGGACTTATGGTTAGGATTCATAATTATAAACCTTATTTTCTAAGCGGCGTTACAATAAATCTAGATATTTATACATGTATCAAAATGAAATTATTGTTTATATTGACATAGTTTATATCTCTCAAGACGAGCACTAGTTTTGCAAATTTCTTTCAAACGTTATCATTATGTCATAAAGATACTTACGTAATATAGTTTCTTTTTCCAATCACAGTTTGAGCAGTCGCATTAAATTGTATGTTTGAAGTCGATATGACCAGTACTAGGTGACACTGCAAGTAAGTTGTTGTTGTTGTGATGTATTTTTGCAGCTGTTTCTCATAGGTTGAACTACTAAGATATTACATTTTTGCAGCTTTATCTCATAGGTGGATTCACCTAGGATATAATATTATTGCACCTGTTTCTCACTGGCAAAGCTGCTAAGATATCGCATTCTTTGCAGCTTTATATCTTTGGTGAAGCCACTTAGCTATGGCATTGTTGTAGCTATATCTTATGGTTGAAGTCACTATGGTATAATTTTATAGTTGTATATCACAGATGGAATCTATACGATATGCTTTTGTAGTTATAGTTCATAGGTAGAAAGTGGCATAGCGAAATGTCTGCGGACGCACACCGCTAAAAACCGGGTTTCGATACCCTTGGTAAGCAGGACACAGAGAGCCCATTGTGTAACTTTGTGCTTAATCCCAAACAAACAAACAAACCATTAAGACGCATTTGTTCCTGACTGATCTTATTAGCGTAAACGATAATATTGACGACTTTATTCATTGTAAGTTACATTATAACCGGTTAATATGACATAGATTCTTAACTGGAACTCACAGGAAAACAACCAAGATCACGTAGCTAAATTCGAGTAATGATGTCACTTCTAATAGGTCTTGTTGAGTAAGTTATTCCGACCTACAAGAATACTAAAGTTTTCTTGCTTTATTTAGTGGAGAAAAACACAGTATTGACGTAAATAGTCGAGTATTTATAGTGAGCTAATTGCGTTGAATTTAATGGAAATGCTTTCCCTTTACTTTAAGTCTGAAGCAGGTGGAGCCACTGAATAGATAAACATTTTGTGAAACAAAAAAGTTTATGTTGTTTTTTTATTTAAATGGCCGTCATCTATCGCAAGACCGACCTAACATTGTGTTTTTCTCAAACCGTTTATTGTGAAAACATAAACAAACGATAACAAAGTTACGTTGGTAATCAGATAATGAATACATATACGAGTTGTGCATAACATTGTTTACGCGGTCCTTTGTTTTTTATAGATAAAAGCAATATACGAGCAATTACTTAATTATCTCTTACTATATCGACACAACTATTGTAGCCAGAATGTTAGGTGGAAAAAACCCCTAGATCATCGAAATAAGTTGTACCAATACATTTTTTTTTGTCTTGACTGTTTGTATCGCACGTGCTGTATCACGTCAAGGCCCGAATTCATTCTCTTATTGATTCCTCGGATTTTGCAGAATGCACGTGGCTCCGAACTCGAGGAAGGCTTGAGCTGAAAGCGCGAGCAGGATTTGACAACATGTGAAGAAGAGAGGCCGCGAGCAAGTGGTATTAATTACACGTTGTTCTTTATAGTTCAACATAAGAGCTGTTTTCCCTGACGATATGAACTGTAACGTTGGTGCTGCACTGTTTAGATGAGTAGACTGAAAGGCTTATTTGTACCGATAAAATTCTGTGGGTGTACTTCCAAGCATACGTAGCCAGTTAATCACAGTACTTTGCACATTCTGATATATATTTATATACACGTTTGTCTGTAAAAAAAATATAACAAACCTCCCAGTCGAAGCACGACCTTCTTGTCTTGTTTTGCTTGCTGTCGAGATCCTGTGACATTGACGGAATTGGCAACGGTTTCACGAGCCCGGCTAGGACCAGGCAACAGACAGCTGCAGCTAGTGGTGACGACGTGCACGAGCGCGTCTGTTAGTATTATTTTCCCGCTGCAGACAGATTCGGGAACAACACTTTTTACTGCGTACAAGTGAAGGATCTGGCTAACGTAGTGATGAATACTGTGTACCTGTACACACACACACACTCAAATGTTAGTCAAGTTCGCTGGTGTTAGTTTCAGTAGAATCGATCAACAAGCTATTACGGATCGACTAAGATTTGATATTGTGTAAATACACAGCTTTTTTTCATAAAGGAAATTTTGTACTGCAGAAAGTATGATAGACTTACAAAAGAAAACAAAAAAACTTCCTAAACAGGTTGACATCGTGAGATAAAAGGTGGAGATCACAGCATACTAAGGTCTAACCGGCTCTCTTCCCTTCTTCCTCTCGGTTATCAGTAGCAGCATCTGTGCCGTGTGGTTTCCATGGTTTCAGAATGACAAGGATACAGAGGGTGGATTGTAGTGTCGGTAGTAACGGCTTAGACTGGAAGTAAATATCCAACAGTTAACTATCTGGAAAACAAGAGTCATGTCGAGTGTCAAATATCTTACAGATGGGATCTTTTACTTCACTGTCGTTTTAGTTTTCTGTTTGTGTTCTTCAGAGTTTCAGTGTGACTTCGAAACGCACTGTGCCTGGGAATGGCCAAAAAATTCCGGTTATGAGGTAGTATCACCGGAGATTTTCTCTCGACTGCAAAATGGTTCCCTCCATCAGACAGGTCCTCTTACAGACGCTGACAACAGCACCTACGGTGAGTAAGAAACTGGTTTTATGGAATAGGCTTAACGATTAATTTTCACCAACCGAATATTTAGAAAATAAAAAATAAATCATTTTTCTCAGCTTTCAGATTTTAGCTTTATTAATTTTAAACGCAATCTTCCAATTATAATCGAATTTTGTAGTGAAGTTTTACCGTATCTCTTAACTTCAGCATATGTGCGAGAAAAAACAAACAAACAAAAACAATTTGGATGTTAAGATCCGATCGTTGGATTACTTTTATGAAATTTTACCATTTGGCTGTGACATAATTTACGATTAACTTATTAAATTAATGAAGGGAAGAAGTTTAAAACTTTCATAATATAACAGCCCGATTTTCTTTCTAGTTTTAGGACAATTTATTCGAGTACTAAAACAATTTTTACTTTAGGCATAATGAAAACGTTAACACCCAATTTTCGTTTCGCATCGTTTATGAGAACAAATCGGCGCTAATATTAAAACTTAAACAAACCTTTCAGTTCCAACAGTTCTATCATTTTTGATGAGATATAGTTATATTTATCAGAACAATTATAAAGATGGCGCTAACAGTACAATTTAAATAAAACTTTTAGATCGAACATTTTAATATTAATATACATTGTAAGTTAATTTATATCTGCTTACTTACGAACGTTTTGTCTCTATATACCCTTAAATATTAGTTTACCATTCTTACAATTCTCTTCTTAGGAAAAAACATCTTGTAGGCCTAACAAGATTTTCTTAACTTGCTTCTCAGTATGTTTTCAGTATCTGCCTATTCTTTCCCTAGAAAGTTTACAACGCTAAAATCAGGGGTTCGATTCCCCTCGGCTTTGCTATAAGAAAACACACACACACACTCCCTAGAAATTAATTTAATAATCTTTGTCAGAATATACGCTAGTGATTTTTATTCTCCATAATATACGATTTTAGTTACTTTTTGACATTAACTTTCCAGCTAAAAGCTAGATTTTGATACATATGGTTAAGCAAAGCATATATAACACACAAGCAGCAAAGGTCAAAACTAAATATTAGCCCGGTAGTGATTATTGCTAATTAAATATGCTTTTCTTACATTCTTACTAAAGATTATAATTCATCGTTTCATCAGTTGAGAACTCTCGTTGTTTGAGATATTTTCGATTTGTAAACCCAAAAGCATTTCACAAGGTTCGACCAGCATAGGAAATTTACGTTAGCCCTAAATGCATATACTACGTTAAAAACGCTAACTAATCTTTGTAATAACAAACGAAATAATAAATATATATGTTAAGCATTTGGGGCATTTAATTTTGCAGATTTTAACCAATAATTTGACTTCCTGATAGGCTTTAATTTTAAATTATAAATGAGAATGTATTGAAGTAAACTTGAATTAATTATTATTTCATCTTTGTAATTTTTCTTACTTGGTAAAATAAGATTATTACTTTTAGATTTTTATTGTTGTAGGAACTGACAGACATTTTATTTTGTTTTATTAATGGTTCAGTTACTGTTAAGCACAAAGTTACAAAATGAGATATCAGTGCTCTGCCCACCAAGTATATGGAAACTTGAATTTTAGCGTCTTAAGTCTTTAAACTTACCTTTGAGCCACTGGAGGATTTTTTGTTAGTGAAAGTGAATATTGTATTTTATTGTAAATAATGCCTCAAGCTTGTCATGACTTGGAAACAACTTTTCAATCTGTCTAATAGGCTATGCTCTGCCACAGTGTGAGCGAGGGCCGGATGTGGCTCAGACATTTCCATAACTTATGACTTGCCAGTCTTTTTCACAAGGAGTTAGCTTCATCTAGTCTATAAATTTAAAATCTGGGACGAGTATGCGCATTATGTACTTGCGTATCTCTGAATATGGAATAAACTAGTAACTACAGTTTAGGACTTTAAGCCTATATCTATTTCGTAAGTACATTTAAATTTACAGTTTAAACGCCGAAGGCTGACGAAGCATTATAAACCAGTAGGCCTAAAAATTGTGATAAAATCACTTTACTTTGTTCATTTTAAATTCAAAACCAGAAACTTATAAGAATAGCCTTTCAGATTATCTTCTCTTTCCCACAAAAATATTTTCAAGAAGGGGATCATATTTTACAGTGTAAGTCAACAGATTAAAAGAATATGTGTTATGCATGTTTAAACGCAAACAGTTGTTTAGAGATTTAACAGATAATACGTACAATTTTTTGTATCTGAAATGTAAAGGGAGAAAATAACTCCTCTTGCCACTTTCTGCTATTTCTCGTAGTCTCCCAGAAGTCACTGTATTACTAATGAGGTTTTCCGTTCAATACCTGAACTTGGCAGCTGGGCTGAAAAATGGAAGCAAAAGATTCTCTGAAACGTCATTTATAAATATGTATCTGAATTGCCATTTATAAATGTACGTATCTGAAATAGTATTTTTATGCCTTTGATTTTGAATCCGTTATGGACAAAACAAAGTGGAACATGGGAACAAAGCATACAGTTAACGTGATTTTTATCACAAATTTTAGGCCTACCGTTTGTAAATAGGGCTATATTCTACGTTCTATACTACTGTTACCGCTACCACTGGGTAGTTTACATTGGAACAAAGAAATAGGTTATTTCAAGTGTTTTTGGTTTTATGAAAATTTAATATATTGTAGGAAAAGGTTGAAACTATACACGTTAACCTTATTTCTAACAACACCACTATGATGTGAAAAGCTATAGAAATCTCGTTTACAGTAGTTATAGTTTTAAGTAAATCGAACTAATAGTAAACGAAGGCCCCCCAGTGGCTCAGCGGTATGTCTGCGGACTTACACGCTAAAATCCGGGTTTCGATACCCGTGGTGGGCAGAACACAGATAGCCTATTGTGTAGCTTTGTGCTTAATTCAAAAACAACAACAACAGTAAACGAAGACGGATATTACCTCAGCGCCTAGCGATAAGTACGAAGATTTCAAACGCTAATTAATAATCGGGTTCCAGTATTCATGTCGTGCACAAGACATAGCCGTTAGTCATAGCTTTTTGTCTCACTACAAATAAACAGACACTATATACGGCATATATACATGTGTGTGAGTGTGTATGCATTTGTATGGTTGCACTAACAATAAAGGCAATTTGGAATACAGAACTCCGTATAAATTCTGATGTTAAAGGGTATATTTATTAAATAACTGAACACTTCTAAACACGTTTAATTTTACTGTATTTTAATACGATGTTGGCCCACATTGTCGTTTTTGTTGTTGTTGTTAATATACTAAATAACTGGTATTATTCCTTAATCTAGATCTGGTTTGTGACTGTCTTGTCTGGCGTGCTGTTATTTATAATATACTCTTTTTTCACATACATTATATAGTGCGAGTTAACATAAGCTAACCTGTCTTCGCGCACTTTTATCTGTATTAGTTGACCAAGACTGTCAACAATGTGAAAAAAATTGTCTCGCAATATTGTGCTCTTCTCACAACGATGTGGCCGACAGACGCTTGATGGGCCTTGTCATAATAGTAATACTAAATTTATAGTACGTATCTCTCAGCTTGCTTAGAGTAGCAACGTACCAGAGCAATATTAGACACAAGTCATCACATCATTTATATTTATAGCTGGACGATTTAATCGATTGCCTCTGATCTGCGATTACATCAATTAGTGTCCAATAAACTAATTGATTAAGCAAAATTATATTTAGTCGATTAATGCCACTAAATTATTAACTAATCAAAATTAGTGCTTCCGATTATTCCAAACATCCATGTAATCGAAATATTGCCACTACGTTTGTTATTAAACGGTTACATAATGGGTTTGCGATTTGAATGACTAAGGTTTCATTCTCGTTCCCACTAAACTCACTAGTTCTGTTTTTATTATTGCGAAGTTTCTAAGGCTACCTGCCGTTGTCACTAATTTTGAATTGCTAACTAAAGGGAACTGACTATTGCCACCTATTGCCAATTCTCTGGCTACATAAGTATATAAGTATATTTTGTTATTTTTAATGCAGGCACGGATTGTGTGGAAGTATCTATGGGACCAAACCCCCATAAATCTTTTTTTTCAGTTAATAACTATATGTAAAGTTGTACAAGCAGGTGCAGACTTAGGGGAGGAAACCCTCATCTCATCCGTTTCATCTGTTTGTTTTTTTCATGAACTAATTATTGTATTATTTAATGTTGTATAAGTAAGCTTAAATTTAGGAGCCCGAATCTCTTCTATATTTTAGGAAATTAATTTTATAAACATTCAACAATATAAAAATATGTTAGATGTCAGTATTTTTATCCTTTTTTTTAAAGCTGAAATCGACACGGCTGGTGTCTGTAATAATTCCTTTCCGATGGTGTTTGGGTATTTGCCCTGGAGGGTCAGGTTCACTTTGACCTCTTCCTCCTTCCTTAACATATTTTCCCTAACTCGTGATGTTATGTTAGGTCCTTTTCAGGGCAATGTCCATTTATAGTCTCTTATTCACAGTAGTCAAGCTTGCTGGTGGCATTTTTTTTTTTTTAATCTTATTATTATTTTAAAATACATAAGTATGTAAATTATAAATACAAGATTTAAAATTTATACACATACATATTTTAATTTAATTTATTTATTTTTTTTTCTTTATATTTAATATATATGTTAATTGGGGAGAGGTATTTAGGAATATCTTCATCATGTATAAGGTACCTATCTAGTTCGCATAACAATTCATTTTTCTTCCAATTTTTGTTAAAATACCTAATTGTAATATTTAGGAGTCTATCTGATATTATTGGTATGTTCGAGTAATTATGGATGAATTTAGATGATGTTGCTCTCGGAACTCTGTATGCTGTTGTGAGAAGTGCATTTTGTATTTTTTGTAGTTTGGTTTTGATTGTTACATTACTTACAGTTACCCATGCTGGAGCTGCATAGTCTATTACTGGTCTAATATATGTTTTGTATATTTTCAAAATATTATCTGTGGATGCTCCACTGTGTTTACCAGTTAGACTCCTAACATAGTTGGTTCTTCGCCAAATTTTATTTTTAATTTCGTTGACATGTTTGATCCAAGTTAATTTTGAATCATAAGTCAGACCTAAAAATTTTGCTGATTGGGCAATCTGGAGCAGCGTGCCATTCATATATATTTCTAACTGTTGTTTTCTGTGTTTTGTCGATTTCGTAAAGAGTACGAGCTGAGTTTTTCCTGTGTTTATTTTAATTCTATATTTTTCACAGTATTCACTAATTCTATTTAATTGTGGTTGTATGTTTGTAGCTGCTATCGTGGGTGTTGCAGCACTTTTCCAGATTGCCACATCATCTGCGAACTGTGATGAGAATCCATGATTTGGATCCTTCAATGGCATATTGTTAACATACATGATGAAGAGTATAGGGCTAACCACCCCTCCCTGCGGGACACCAGCTAGTGGAGTAAAGTATTCGGAAAAAGTTCCTTCTACATTTACTCTACATTTTCTGTTTTCCAGAAAGTTAGATAACCAGCGAATAATTCCTCGCGGTAGTTCCATTTCATTCATTCGGAACCTTAGACCATCGTGCCAAACAGTGTCGAATGCTTTCTCGATATCGAGGAAACAAGCGACTGTACATTCTTTTTTGTTGAAACTATCTATAATGGTTTCGGTTAATCTTATTAAATGATCTGTCGTTTGTCTAAATTTTCTGAATCCATTCTGTTCTTCTGGTAATTTTGATGTTACCTCCAGGAATGTGGAGAGTCTATTACTTATTATTCTTTCGAGAATTTTGCCTACACAGCTGGTCAGACTGATTGGTCGATAGCTATTTGGTTTATTCGCTGGTTTTCCTTCCTTATGGAACATTAAAATATTTGCTAGCTTCCAAGAAACTGGGATATATCCTGAGGATAGCGATAAGTTAAATAGAGAATTTAGATGGTCAAACAATTTCGGAGTGCCGTTTTTTAGGAGAATAGCTTGTATTTCGTCTTCTCCTGGCGCTTTGTTTTTGGTGTTTTTTATTGCTTCTAGTATTTCATGTAGGGATATTTCCTTTGTTAGTAATGTGCTTTCAAAATCAGTGTTAGAACTTGTATTTGTATCAGTTATGTTTACTGGAAATATTGGTTCATATTGATGTTTATTGTTTGCTATGTGATTAGTGACTTTATTGTAGAAGTGTGTATTCATTTCTGGATCTGTGTGAGTTTTAAATGTATTTTGGAGTTGATCCTTGAAAGCTTCGGCTATTTCTTTATTTGTACGTGCAATGGTGTTATTATGTTCAAGTGGAGGATATTTCTTTGTGTTTGTGTTTTCACTTGTGAATCTTTTAAGATGTGACCAGAATTTTTTCGGGTCAGTTATGTCGTTTAGTTTATTACAGTAATTATCCCATTTATTTTGCTTTTGTTGTTTTATTTGAGTTCTGATGTGATTTCTAATGTTGTTTATTTGTGTTTTAGTTTCTCTGTTTCTTGTAATCATGTACTGTCTTCTTAGTTGTCTGCGCTTTTTTATTAGGTTGATTATTTCTGTGGTTGGTTTCCATGTGTTGATTGTTGTTTTGTGATGTTGTTTTGGTATTGTTTCTTTGGCTGCTTTCTGAAGGCAATCCGTGATTGTTTGACAATAGTTGTCCATTTCGACTTGCGTTTTAACTTCTTTAATAATTTCATTTGGTAATAGATTATCTAATTCTTGTTTATAGCATTGCCAATTTGCTCTTCTGTAATTAAATTTTTCTTTCCTATATGTTATATTTTTATAGGGGGTGAGATCGAAGACGCAAAAAATTGGGAGATGATCACTATCTACATCTTTTCCCACTTGAAATTTTACTAATTTCTGGCTTAAATTATATGTACACATACACAGATCTAGTATGTCACTAGAGTTAGTAGAATAGGATGTATGTGTTGGGGTAGTATCGTTTAATAGAGCTATATTATTATCATCAATAAATTTTATTAATTTTCTACCATTTGAGTTAGAGCTTCGGCATCCAAATGAAACATTTTTACTATTTAGATCTCCTATGACTATGGTGTTTAGATTATGGGAAAAGATGTTATTTAGTAAGGTTGTATCTAGTTGTTTATTGGGTGAGCAGTAAATTCCTGCTACTGTTATTTTAGTATTATTTGATTGGAGGATATCTACAGTAACATGTTCATTGTTACTGTTTAATTCTATTTCTTCTACAGATAAATCTACTTTATGAAGCAGCATAATGCCTCTGTTTTCATCATTTTTATTTTTCCTGTCTTTTCTAATTATTGAGTAATAAGGTATTTTAAATCTATTATTATTATATGTTAGAGTTTCACTTATTATTATAATCTGGGGGTTTAATTCTTCTATTAGATCTTCGATCTCATGTTTCTTGGAAGCTATTGCACCTTGGATGTTGATATACACTACTGTGAACATTGAGCTGTGAGCATGTAACCTGTTAGTGTAGTTATTATGTATGGTATATGAGGTGTGACGTGTTTTATCGTAATTGTGATCAGTAGTTCTATAAAATTAGTTGTTTGATTTGGTTTGGTGTATTCTGTTATAAACTCTGTTATTACATTTTTAAACACTGTTGAGAACAGGCTTGTTTTATCTGTTGTGTTACTATTGGTTTCTTGTATGGTAGTGTTGTTTTCTTTTGGTTTTTGTGTTAATGTGTTCTTGTTTTGTGTATTAGTTTTCTGTACTTGTTGTTTATGTGTTTCTTTTCCTTTTACCATTTCTGCATATGTGGTTTTTGTTGTTTTAGTATGTTCTGTTGATGTGCTTGCTTCAGGTTGGCTGCTTGTTTTTGGTTGATTCTGTTCTGTTGGTGTGTCTGTTTTAGGTAAACTACTTGTTTTCGATTGATTTTGTTCTGTTGGTGTTCTGATTTGAAAAATGCGTTGCTTTATTTGTTTATATTTCTCGCATCCTTTATAATTGGCTGTGTGGGTTTGACCACAGTTACAACATTTGGGCGTTTCTTTTTCTTTCTTACATTGATTAATATGGTGTTCCCCGCCACATCCGCAACACCTCGGTGATGCTAAGCAGGCTGCTGAAACATGTCCATATCTTTGGCAGTTGTAACACTGTGTTACAACAATTGCCGGTGTTTTCAATTGCTCAACTTGATATCTTTGATACCAGAGCAATATTCCATTATTAATTAAATTTTGGGTGTTGTAACTGTCATCAATGTCTATTCTTATTAAATTGGTTGGTGTTTGTGTTTTCTTTGAAATTATTCTTTCTGTTCTGGTGTGTGGTATGTTTTGTTCGTCAAGTGCCTGCTTTAGAAGGTCCAGGTCAATCGTCTGATGAACCCCTCTTACCACTATCGATTTTGGTTGCGGCTTAGTTCCCGGTAGATGGATTTTAATGTTTGCTGAATTAAAGGCATCTGTTGGCCATTCTTTCAGTAGTCGGTTAAAGTCGACTACATCGTGCCCTTGCACCAGTACTCCGCCTCTAGGCAAACGCTTAATGTTAACTATGTTAACATTTGGTTTGCATCTCTTTACTTCAGTGGCAAGCAGGGGTTGGTTATATTGACCTGGAATGCCTTCTATAATAATTGCATACTGTGGTGGTCTTGTTTTTGTTATATTACTATTACTTGTTGTTTGTTTGTTGTTTTTTTCATATTTCTTTTAGAAATAACAGTGATAAAATCTTGGTCTTCCAATTCTTTATCACTGTCATTTTTTTCTTCACTATCATGTTTATCAACATCCTTAGTGTTAATTTCTTTTACTGTTACATTATTTGTACTTAACCCTACTTTAGATGCAGGAGTAGCTACCTCTACCTCAGTATTGGTAGCCATCACTGCTTCTTCTTCACATTCGGAGTTTTCCGAAGAATTTATTTCTTTAATTAATTTACGCTTAGCTTTACTTTTTTCTTTAATTACTGTTTTTGCTTTCTTTACAGTATTTAATTCCCTTTTTGCTAAACTACAGAGAGTTAGCAATGGGGAATTAGTGATTATATTGCCACCAGTAGTGCTTGACTTACCTGCAATAGTTTTTCCGTTAGTTGTAACGGCTTTTCCCGCCATTTCTTTGTTTGGTCTTGTAGGACCCGTTGTTGTTGTTTATTGCGGTTTCCCGCTCTTCTGTTCCTGATTTCAGAAGTTTTTTCAAATTGATTTGCTGTCTTGAACAGTTGTCAAGTAGTTCTAATACTTTTTCTTAAATTTTCAAGTAAAAACTATTAGGCCTAAATCCTTTAACCAAGAGCCGGACAAAACACGTCTTGTATCTCTCCTAAAAGTCGAAAAGTCCGAAAAGTTCTGTAATAATCCGGTTACGGTTTGTTTGTTTTTGAATTTCGCGCGAAGCTACACGAAGGCTATCTGCGCTAGCCGTCTTTAATTTAGCAGTGTAAGACTAGAGGGAAAGTAGCTAGTCATCACCACCCACCGCCAACTCTTGGACTACTCTTTTACTAACTAATAGTAGGATTGACCGTCACATAATGCACCCACAGCTGAGAGGACAAGCATGTTTGGTGTGCCGGCAGATTACTAGTCGAGTGTCGCTGATTTGGACTCCCCTCGTCCTTTAATACATTCTCAGTCGTCCGTGTTTTGAATAACAGATCTCAAAGTATGGCTCTAACAACTTTTAGCAAAATTTTAAACATTCATAAACTGTAGGTTTGAAAAATGTTTCATATAAGTACTTCATTTAGCGAGTTTTGACATTTCTCTATTTTTGTTCGAAAAATATCGTATGTTAATTTTTGAAAAACAATTTCATTTGTAACAGTAAAAATTAATCAAATAATTTATTTTTGATGTAAGCCTATTGCTAGAACTGGTTGTTCTAACTAACTTACGTATGTTGTAGGCCTATAGCCAGAATTAGTTTGCTATTTTAACTAACGCATGATGTTGGCCTAACTGAAATTAATATTTTTTGAAAATTTTATTTTGATGTTTTCAGGATGATGAAGTTTATTATCAGTGTACGAAAATTTATTGGTGAAAAATGTCACGAATGTTTATTTTCAGTACAGTAATCATGTGGAAATCATTGTACTATTTTAGTTTTTTTTAACTGCTTTGCGTGTATGATAGATTTTCATTGTACGACAGTTTAGGATGAACAAAATAACTTATTTCTACGTTATTATAGCTGAAAACATGATTTAATCTAGCTTTTCATATATTTTGCCACAGTTTTACAAGGGACTTTTATATGCTAATTCTAACTATCTGAATTATTTTCATTCAAACAACTTTGAAATTAATATTTGTCACATTCTGACACTTTGTCGGTGTAATTCACGTGGAAAACAATTAGTAATTTTATTTCTTCACGACTTACCCCCCAGTGGCTCAGCGGTATGTCTGCGGACTTACACGCTAAAATCCGGGTTTCGATACCCGTGGTGGGCAGAGCACAGATAGCCCATTGTGCAGCTTTGTGCTTAATTCAAAACAACAACAACAACAAAAAATCTTCACGACTTACAAGAATTTTTCTGCATACTTGTTGTTTTATCAAATAACCTATTTGTTTTATGGGATTTTTTTTTCTTTTCATCTTAAAGAATAACTTTATTTTTAATAAGAAGCAGCCATCCCTTGAGAATATATTATTCGTTTCTTGATTTAAAAAGTTTATTTTAATTTTTGTTATAGAAGGTAGGAACCTTCCAATATGGCCACATTTAGTAATAAGACATAGCTTTGTAAACGGGCTATAAGAAAAATTTAAAGGTGATTGCATTGAACACGAATCAGACTATCACGTAGCCATAGAGTAAATATATAGGTTTAAGAGTTTTGTTATAGCTTCTGTAAATTGTGAATGTATTTCTGTGTTAAATCGTATGTGTTTGAAAACTACAGAAATTTTCTTTCGTTGAGAAGGTGCCACAAAAACTTGAGATAGGTAAGGTTATAGAGTGTAGAGATTGGTCTTGTAAAAAAAAAAATAAAACTTTGTTAAAAGTTGAAAACTGTAACAAATGTACAGTGTTGGATATGTTTTTGTCATCATCACCTATGAGTCGTTTATCTAGACATATGGAATAAAATTAGATAATTATGTTAAGGATAGCATTACAACAACTAACTAACATATATATTTGTCAGACTTGTTTACGTTGATACCACATGAAAACTGATTAGTTTATAATCATATTAAAGATAACCAAACAATAGAACTGAATAACATATTTATCAGGCTTACTTACACTGATTTGATATGAAAATGGATCATCTGGTTATTATGTTAAGAATAATAATACAGTAAAACTAAATAACGTTTATATTTATCTGATGAATTTACAAGAGCACTACAATAAATTGCCTGTAAAGTATTAATTAGAATTTCGAGGATAATAGCACAATAAAACTGAAAACAATAACTTTTCAAACATCTAAATATCAATACAACCCAAGTGTTGAAAATAATAACACGAAACTTTAACTAAATCAATGTTCGAAATTATTTATGACAACACAAAGGTAAAATTTGAACAATAAATATTTTTCACATTGATAACATTTAAGAACTCCAGTACAGAGAATACATTCCAGGAAGGTAAGCTACGTATGATATGATATACAGGTGGTATCACTGTAGTGACGTGCACAGTGAGGGGAACTGGAGGGGCTCAGGCCCTTCGCTTCCTCCTGTAATGTCCCAGAAGTGTTCTTTTTCTCAGTTAAAAACATTTCCACAATTACTAAAAGATACCATTTATTTCGTAGTTGTTAGATAGAAACAGCATTTCAGATTTGAAATGAACGGAAAACAGGGCATTGCAGGTGTTTACAGTAAAACACCAATTGTGTTGTTAATTGTTAACATGCAATAATTCAGTGTTCAGCTCTGGATTTTTAAAATGTTTTTAAGATTGATTGAATAGGTGTAAAATAATATATGTCTGTTTTTCATGGTTTTCTATACTATGTGTACCAGAGGTAGCCCTCATAATCTTCCCTAATACCTCAATATCTCATACACACACAGAAGTATTTCTTTATGATGCTTGAAAAATGTCTATTTTTATCAGTGATCTCGTGCCCTTTTAATGTCCTGTTACTGGTATCACCTAAAACAAAAGAAGTATTTCTAACTACATATCAGTTTTGAAGTGTAAGAGTTTGTGCGAGTTTTACCACACAGTTTATCTTTATTGTAACACACAACACAGGTTTGTCACAGTATTTTTGTGAATATACATAGTAAGGTCTACAAACACTGCTTTGGTTCTTAACATATTATCAGTCTTGTGAACAGAAAGGCAAAACAACTGATTTTGTTTTGTTCTTGACATTCTACCAACCTTATGGATAGAAAGGCAAAACAACTGATTAAATCTTTGGTTCTTGATGTCTTACCGGCCTTGTGGGTAGAAAGGCAAAACAACTGATTTTATTTTGACGCTTGACATCTTACCAGCTTTGTAGATAGAAAAAGTAGAACAACTGATTTTCGCAAAGACTGTTTGTTTGTTTGTTTGCTTTTTGGAATTTCGCACAAAGTTACTCGAGGGCTATCTGTGTTAGCCGTCCCTAATTTAGCAGTGTAAGACTAGAGGGAAGTCAGCTAGTCATCACCACCCACCGCCAACTCTTTGGTTACTATTTTACCAATGAATAGTGGAATTGATCGAAACATTTATAACGCTTCCACGGCTGGGAGGGCGAGCATGTTTGGCGCGAACCCGCGACCCTCAGACTACGAAGCGCACGCCTTAACGCGCTAGGCCGTGCCAGGCTCCATGTAAAGACTGCATGAGCCTAAAGTAAACTAAAAGAAAATAAGGTGGTGCTCGTTTGCATCAAGTGTTTCACTCACTTTTTTTTTTTTATCGAAGCCACAAGGACATGTTTAAGACTCTATAGTGTAATCATTAAACCGAAGTTCTCTATATCTCTGCGCAATTTCAATGATAAGACAAACTCAGACAAAACTAATTATTTCTGTTCCTGTTTAGTATGGAGGGAATCCATATAATAAATCCAAAAGAAAAAAATATGATCAGAGATAAGACTGCCTGTGAAACAACAATTCTGGATGGTTATCAACAGACACAGGAAATTAAAGTTTTTGGCTAGTTGATGATTCTTTCAGTTTGTTTGTTGTTTTTTTCCTCCGAGAAAATCGACATTGATAACAATTGGAGTGTCATTTTCTGTGTTATAAATTATGTCTAAAATTCTTATTACATCATGTATTATAAAGTACACGATAGAAACGTTAGGAAAGCCATTTAAAGAGTAGAAGACAGTGAAGTCCTTGAATAGCCAGTGAACGGTAGAAAGTGTTTGAGAGCTAGTAGACTGTGAATATGTTTGGATAGCTGTTAAATGGTAGAAGATTTTGAATGGTCAGTAGACAGTAGAAGTGTTTAAATGGCTAATGGACAGTAGACGTATATGTATGGACAGTAGATTGTAGAAGTGTTTGGATAGTCTGTAGACGGTAGAAGTGTTTAAATGGCTAGTAGACATATATGTATGGACAGTATATTGTAGAAGTGTTTGGATAGTCTGTAGACGGTAGAAGTGTTTAAATGGCTAGTAGACATATATGTATGGACAGTAGATTGTAGAAGTGTTTGGATAGTCTGTAGACGGTAGAAGTGTTTAAATGGCTAGTAGACATATATGTATGGACAGTAGATTGTAGAAGTGTTTGGATGGTCTGTAGACGGTAGAAGTGTTTAAATGGCTAGTAGACATATATGTATGGATAGTATATTGTAGAAGTGTTTGGATAGTCTGTAGACGGTAGAAGTGTTTGAATGACTTGTAGGTACTAGAAGTGTTTGGATGGCTAGTAGAGAGTAGAAGTGTTTGGATGGACTTACTTGATTCTGGATGTATACCGGATAAGGATATTTCTGTTTCTTTGCACACAGTAAATTGTGTTGTTATGTTAGGATAAGGGATATTGTTATTCTTACTGTATACACGTGAGAGGACTAAACAAAGTTACTTTAAACGCAAGAACGTACCATTCTCGGTGTTCGGTGTCTCTCAAATTAAAATGTATTTCATTGTACATAATACCTAATGTAACAGAGAATCGTCTATGTATGTACGTATCTCCCTAGCTACTGTTCCATAAAGAATAGAGTTGAAACCGTTTGAGTGTGTAGCATACCTATTGTTCAGACAATTTTGTATGGCAACCCACGTTTCTATCCCAGCAAAACTACAGTTTGTTAATGAAAAAGTGGAACGTGTACATGTTTCATTGTTCCACTTGCACATGTATATATCTTCATAGCTATGCATCGTATGTTTGCTTGTTTTTTAATCTCCTGTCCGATTTTCTTTCTCTAGCCTACTTTTGACTTTTGACATTTCTACTTAACTATATAGCGTGGGCGATTTTCACTTTTCTTTTTTTAAATCTCCTTTCGCGTTTTCGGTAGCTTCGTTTACTTTCCATACATGTATACATACATAGAAAATATTTCTTTAATATTTTCACATTCTCAGATAAATCCTTTTTGTTAAATCATTTCTGAAAATGAAATAATCATTGAATAGAAATACGGACAGTAGTTTTGGGATCTTACCACATACACAGCTCGTGCTTGATGATAGAGATACTGTTTTTCTTCTTATTCATATGTATGCTTAATTATAGATGGATTTTTGCTTGCTTCGTTGATACACTTTTGTAGATACCACGGATCATATTAGTGACATTGATGCTACATATTGAAAGATGCTATGAACTAACATTGTTGTGATAAAAACCGTGTGGGTGAGATCTCTAATACACATTTGGAGATGCTATGGACTATAGGGGTGAGATCTTTCATACATAGTTTTTAATATTACGGATCGTATGGGTAAGATATTTGATATATAGTTTGTTTTGTTTTTCGAATTTCGCGCAAAGCTATATCAGGGCTATCTTCGTTTGCCATACACTATTTATCAGTGAAAGACGAAAGGACATCGCCACCGGTAGGCTACTCTTTTACCAGCGAATGATGGGATTAACTATAAAGTTATAACGCTCCCACGGCTTGAAGAGCGAGCGTGTTTGGTGGCACAGGGATTCGAATCCGAGACCCACAGACTGCTAGCCGAACGCCCTAACCACCTGGCCATGCCGAGCCGACCGTAAGGGTGAGACCACTGATACATATTTATAGATGCTACGGACAGTATAAGTGAGAAAACTAGCAGCTGTGCGATTGTTTTCGAACATGTGAAAAGAACTAAAGACTCGAAACGAAATTTCAGTAGAAAGAAAACTCGGTACACTGTATAATAAAGTCAGCTCATACTGTACGAACACCCTTCCATTTTGTTTGACCTTAACACCGAGCTTCTTGTCTTTAAATCTCTAGAGGAACGGAAAGCTTGAAAAATAATTAAAAATGTTTCCCAGGACACATAGTTGAAAAAAAAAGCATGTACGTTCATATCACGAATTTCGCCTGAATATGAAATGTTTACAATATTAACATGAATAATTGTTTCATCACGAACCGAGTTTTTCAGTGGGTTCATATCACACAAACATATAAACTAACAAATTTTAACAAATAAAAAACAAATGTTATTATTACATCACTATTTCGTTTTGCTTCTCCTGAAAATTAACACAATTCTTTGCAAAGATATCATGTAACGAGACGCTGAGTTGAAACGGTCGTTTCTTTTACTTACATAAACTATTATTTCATAAACTAAAGGTCGCGTTACACACCAATATTCTTCCCCCTGAATTCCGTAACCCTAATCCCCATGTAAAACTGCAAAGAAAAGCGTTGTGATAATAAACTACGGTAGAAAGATTTACTGGATTATTGAAGTTTGATCATGAAGGCTACAAAATATTATTAAAGTTGATTTTCTGAAGTAAAACTTTGTGCATAATTTAAACAAGCACATAATTTATTAAACAGTGGCCCCCGTCTCACGAAGGGATTTCATAGAATCTGAACCACAAGCGGATAATAAAAGCTAATTCGAACTGAAGGAACAGTTCTTCCGACCCCCTATACTGACATTTTAAATAAAGTTCGTTACTATAGGAACCTTTCTTGTTGTACCTTAAGTAAAATGATGTTCACACTTTAAACGTAAAACACTCAAATATTCAACGTAGGTAGTTTCATTGAAACTTCACACTTTGTGAATATAACATTCAAACCTCAAAGTCAAAGGTCATAGTTTCATGTGATCAAAAAGTTTTAGCGGGCTTTTTAATCATATTAATTAAAGAGGCCTAGAAGTTAATTTTACAAACAGTTAGGGAAAATACGTTCAGGAAGGAGGAAGAGGTCAAAGTGAACCTGACCCTCCAGGGCAAAATACTCAGATACCATTGACCAAGGAGAAGTTAATTGTCTGTTATATAAAGTATTTTTCTTCCTCATTATAATTTGTTGTTTGTTTTATTTATTTTCGAGGTTCTCTGGCGAGACAACGATAAGTTTGCGGACTTAAAATAGTAAAATACAGGGTTCGATTCCCCTCGTTGGACATGCCAAATAACTCATTATGGATTTGCTCTGAAATAAACAAGTAATTTTCGGGTCAACAGTTTGTCACGTATTTATATAAAAGAAACCATCACTGGTTATTTATAAATTTTGACTTCTGTCTCGCAAAAACGAGCTAATTAGAAACAGAACAATGTTGGTGTTGACTTGTGTAAGATGTGTCGATCATGTTAGCTGATAGGTTTAGACGGACATTACAGAATATCTTATTCTCGTGAAACTTAGTGAGTAATATTCTTTTTAGTTTAAATAAGAAACCAAAAATCACTTATCCTTGTTACTTTGTGCATGATCTAATATCAAGTATATTTTCCACAACACTTTTCTCTTATTGATCCGTGCTGGGCAAAGCACAGATAGCCCGTTGTGCAACTTTGTGCTTAATTTAAAATAGTGGCCTCGTCTTACGAAGGGATTTCATAGAATTTGAGCCACCACGTTCTCCCAGTTAGTTTAGAAAACTTTGTAGCTTTTTGAGAAACGCGATGTATTAAAGATGTTGCCCCCCAGTGGCTCAGCGGTATGTCTGCGGACTTACACGCTAAAATCCGGGTTTCGATACCCGTGGTGGGCAGAGCACAGATAGCCCATTGTGTAGCTTTGTGCTTAACTCAAAACAACAACAACATTAAAGATGTACGGCGGAATTCGTGACACCAGGTGTTTCTAAGTGGACTAAGACCGCCCCCTTTTTTCTTTATTTATGAAAATCAAATAAAAATTATATTTACCTACAATTTTAAACGGCAACCAACGTCTACGTTATTGAGAAAACAAAGGAACGAATTAGGGGAGGCAGTGTCCACTTGACTCACTTTATTTGATTTTTAAATAAAAGTCACTTGCCAATTTCAAGATAAGAATTTTCGATACCAACGTAAAGTACTAACCTTTTTCTATTAAACAGCAAAAACAGATAACTTACATCTTTGCTAATATTCTTTGATATGAATAAAATAGAAGAGTGCGCGATGTGTGTCATCCTATCTTGAATATGGATCAAATTGAAACACAATCTAGTGTAAGTTGACACGAACGAAATTCAGTCAAAAACACATTATTTGTATCAGTATTTTTATTGCATATCTAAGTAAATGGAATAAAAAACAGTTTACTGTTTCTCACCATAATGCCTACAAATTTTGAAATTCAAAGTTTAGAAAATATATCATATGAAAATTATGAAAACAGAGAAACACAATGAGAATTGTGTGATAATTTTGGTCGATTTTCAATATTTGTACATTAGTTAAAGTTAAATGAATCGTATTTGAATATTTTTTTCTGTATTTTATCTACTTTTGTCTTAAGAGCATAAAAAATACATTCGCATTCCTCATTGTTGAGCTGGTTGACACACGTCTCAATCCTTCCCAAGTTAAACGTGTCAAGGTGTCTCAAATCGCAGTTTATCTAGAAATGATTTCTACCATTGGATAGCCCCAGGACTGTATCTTCAAATACTGCAGAACTTATATAAAACAACGAAATCTTTGCAGTAGAAAATATCTACTTAATCATGTGAAAATATCAGATTTTACTCCTGCATCCGACAGGAACTTCTTGCTACAATGAAACTATAACAGCAAGTGACGTGTTTGAATATGTTAGTGATCACGATATCACGGCTGCGGCTGCTGGCTTCAGCTCGCGGGAAAGTTATCGACATTGTCATAACCTAGGCTCGTGGCCATCCAGCACCGCCCTCCCCTGTACACAACATGACGTCATGTGCTGTTTAAAATTATAAACATTCTATCTCGTATCATACTGACTAAATTCTGTTTATCAGTCTGTCCGTTATATCGATACCTCTTTCTTCATGTCTATCAGACCTGACATAACGCGTTGTTTGTCACAGTTTCAGAAATTTGTATTTCGTTCTGCTGTTTCATGCGCCATTTGCGATGTTCTTCTTTGTGTGTGCAAAAGTGTGATTACAGCAGACACTATCTGTTTTAATATTACAGTATTTATTTGTTTGTTTGTTTTTGAATTTCACGCAAAGATACATTTAGGCTATCTGCTCTAGCCGTCCTTAAATTTAGTAGTCTAAGACTAGAGGAAAGGCAGCTAGTCATCACCACCCACCGCCAACACTTGGGCTACTCTTTTACCGACGAATTGTGGTAATGACCGTCACATTATAATGCCCCCACGGCTGAAAGGGAGAGTATGTTTGGTGTGACGGGGATTCGAACCCATGACCCTGAGATTACAAGTCGAGTGCCTTAGTCATCTGGCTATATCGAGCCTTACAATATTTTAAAGAGAAGATGGAAAACACTTCCAAAAACAAACACATTAAACATTTAAAACTCCAAAGTTACGTTTAGAGTGTTACTGATATGACTCCAAAAACCACCACATTTTACACATTCTCGAGTAGGTATAACAGAACGAACTAAAAACTTTGTACAATTTTATCTTCGTAGGTGTCTCGTATAATGCGGGGAAAAAAAAATGACAAGTAATTTTTTCGACATATACCATTTGGTTGCTAAGTGCAGAACAACAAATAGAGCACTATCCACGAGATGATTTCGAGTTTCTTTTCCATTTATCTTCTAAATAAGACAAGAAAGGATCATTTCCTACGAATTGAAGTTAAGTTTACAACGTGGTTGCTAAGATCACAAACAAACCCAAGGTTTGTTAGATGCTGCTTTCGAGGGTTTACTTCATGGTTTCTAAGTAAAACAATCAAAAATATCTTTGGTTGTTATTGAGGAGAAACCTACACGATGGGCTTTCTGTGCTCTGCCTACAGGGGTATCTAAACTTAATTTTTAGCGCTGAAACACTGGAGGCCAACAAATACTGAGAATTTTTAGTGGTCGTTTTCAAATGTGTACCACGTGACTGTTTTAGTACAATAAGAAACACAGAATTTTCTGGGAATTGCTGTCAAGTTTTTACCTCGCAGATGGTATCTACAACAACAAATCATCCTCCATTTGTTTGTGTCCATTCTAGGGAAACAAACCCTAGATTTTATTCTTGTAAGCCTGTACACTTACCGCTGTCCTTCCACAGGACACAAATGATTGTATTACGGCGAGATATTCACTGTTTCTGCGAAGTGCTAAAAAACGACCAGTGTACGTTGTTATGGTTTCTGATTAGAGTTGTGGAGCTTCGTAACAAAGTATCAAAAAACAATAAACATTTCACGTTTTTTTGTTGAAACTATTAACTACTATAGAACAAACAAAATGTTTTACGCGAGTCCTTGTTGTAGTGATTTAATCACGCTACTAACTGTTCTAGAACAAAAGAGTGTTTTTACGGAGATTCTTGTTCAAGTGTTTACATGAAGCTACTAACTGTTCTAGAACAAAAGAGTGTTTTACATAGATTCTTGTTCAAGTGTTTACATGCAGCTACTAACTGTTTTAGAACAAAAGAGTGTTTTTACATAGATTCTTGTTCAAGTATTTACATGAAGCTACTAACAGGTCTAGAACAAAAGAGTGTTTTAACATAGATTCTTGTTTGAGTGTTTACATAAAGCTACTAACTGTTCTGGAACAAAAGAGTGTTTTAACATAGATTCTTGTTCAAGTGTTTACATGAAGCTACTAACTGTTCTAGAACAAAGGGTGTTTTTACAGAGATTCTTGTTCAAGTGTTTACATGAAGCTACTAACTGTTCTAGAACAAAAGAGTGTTTTACATAGATTCTTGTTCAAGTATTTACATGAAGCTACTAACAGGTCTAGAACAAAAGAGTGTTTTTACATAGATTCTTGTTTGAGTGTTTACATGAAGCTACTAACTGTTCTAGAACAAAAGAGTGTTTTTACAGAGATTCTTGTTGAAGTGTTTACATAAAGCTACTAACTGTTCTGGAACAAAAGAGTGTTTTAACATAGATTCTTGTTCAAGTATTTACATGAAGCTACTAACAGGTCTAGAACAAAAGAGTGTTTTTACATAGATTCTTGTTCAAGTGTTTACATGAAGCTACTAACTGTTCTAGAATAAAAGAGTGTTTTTACATAGATTCTTGTTCAAATGTTTACATGCAGCTACTAACTGTTCTAGAAGAAAAGAGTGTTTTTACATAGATTCTTGTTCAAGTATTTACATGAAGCTACTAACCGTTCTAGAACAAAAGAGTGTTTTAACATAGATTCTTGTTCAAGTGTTCACATGAAGCTACTAACTGTTCTAGAACAAAAGAGTGTTTTTACATAGATTCTTGTTCAAGTATTTACATGAAGCTACTAACAGGTCTAGAACAAAAGAGTGTTTTAACATAGATTCTTGTTCAAGTATTTACATGAAGCTACTAACAGGTCTAGAACAAAAGAGTGTTTTAACATAGATTCTTGTTCAAGTGTTTACATGAAGCTACTAACACCTCTAGAACAAAAAAGTGTTTTTACATAGATTCTTGTTCAAGTGTTTACATGCAGCTACTAACTGTTCTAGAACAAAAGAGTGTTTTTACATAGATTCTTGTTCAAGTATTTACATGAAGCTACTAACAGGTCTAGGACAAAAGAATGTTTTTACAGAGATTCTTTCTTGTTCAAGTGTTTACATGAAGCTACTAACTGTTCTAGAACAAAAGGGTGTTTTTACGTAGATTCTTGTTTGAGTGTTTACATGAAGCTACTAACTGTTCTAGAACAAAAGAGTGTTTTTACATAGATTCTTGTTCAAGTGTTCACATGAAGCTACTAACACCTCTAGAACAAAAGAGTGTTTTTACATAGATTCTTGTTTGAGTGTTTACATGAAGCTACTAACTGTTCTAGAACAAAAGAGTGTTTTTACATAGATTCTTGTTCAAGTATTTACATGAAGCTACTAACTGTTCTAGAACAAAAGAGTGTTTTTACATAGATTCTTGTTCAAGTATTTACATGAAGCTACTAACAGGTCTAGAACAAAAGAGTGTTTTTACATAGATTCTTGTTCAAGTGTTCACATGAAGCTACTAACACCTCTAGAACAAAAGAGTGTTTTTACATAGATTCTTGTTCAAGTATTTACATGAAGCTACTAACAGGTCTAGAACAAAAGAGTGTTTTAACATAGATTCTTGTTCAAGTGTTTACATGAAGCTACTAACAGGTCTAGAACAAAAGAGTGTTTTAACATAGATTCTTGTTCAAGTGTTTACATGAAGCTACTAACTGTTCTAGAACAAAAGAGTGTTTTTACATAGATTCTTGTTCAAGTATTTACGTGAAGCTACTCACAGCTCTAGAACAAAGGAGTGTTTTTACAGAGATTCTTGTTCAAATGTTTACATGAAGCTTCTAACTGTTCTAGAACAAAAGAGTGTTTTTACATAGATTCTTGTTCAAGTGTTCACATGAACCTACTAGCTGTTCTAGAACAAAAGAGTGTTTTTACAGTGATTCTTCCTTGTTCAAGTGTTTACATGAAGCTACTAACTGTTCTAGAACAAAAGAGTGTTTTTACAGAGATTCTTGTTCAAGTGTTTACATGAAGCTACTAACTGTTCTAGAACAAAAGAGTGTTTTTACATAGATTCTTGTTCAAGTGTTCACATGAAGCTACTAACACCTCTAGAACAAAAGAGTGTTTTTACATAGATTCTTGTTCAAGTGTTTACATGCAGCTACTAACTATTCTAGAACAAAAGAGTGTTTTTACATAGATTCTTGTTCAAGTATTTACATGAAGCTACTAACAGGTCTAGAACAAAAGAGTGTTTTAACATAGATTCTTGTTCAAGTGTTTACATGAAGCTACTAAATGTTCTATAACAAAAGAGTGTTTTTTACATAGATTCTTGTTCAAGTGTTCACATGAAGCTACTAACTGTTCTAGAACAAAAGAGTGTTTTTACATAGATTCTTGTTTGAGTGTTTACATGAAGCTACTAACTGTTCTAGAACAAAAGAGTGTTTTTACATAGATTCTTGTTCAAGTATTTACATGAAGCTACTAACTGTTCTAGAACAAAAGAGTGTTTTTACATAGATTCTTGTTCAAGTATTTACATGAAGCTACTAACAGGTCTAGAACAAAAGAGTGTTTTAACATAGATTCTTGTTCAAGTGTTTACATGAAGCTACTAACACCTGTAGAACAAAAGAATGTTTTTACATAGATTCTTGTTCAAGTGTTTACATGAAGCTACTAACTGTTCTAGAACAAAAGAGTGTTTTTACAGAGATTCTTGTTCAAGTGTTTACATGAAGCTACTAACTGTTCTAGAACAAAAGAGTGTTTTTACATAGATTCTTGTTCAAGTATTTACATGAAGCTACTAACTGTTCTAGAACAAAAGAGTGTTTTTACATAGATTCTTGTTTGAGTGTTTACATGAAGCTACTAACTGTTTTAGAACAAAAGAGTGTTTTTACATAGATTCTTGTTCAAGTGTTCACATGAACCTACTAGCTGTTCTAGAACAAAAGAGTGTTTTTACAGAGATTCTTCCTTGTTCAAGTGTTTACATGAAGCCACTAACTGTTCTAGAACAAAAGAGTGTTTTTACAGAGATTCTTGTTCAAGTGTTTACATGAAGCTACTAACTGTTCTAGAACAAAAGAGTGTTTTTACATAGATTCTTGTTGAAGTGTTTACATGAAGCTACTAAATGTTCTATAACAAAAGAGTGTTTTTTACAGAGATTCTTGTTCAAGTGTTTACATGAAGCTACTAACTGTTCTAGAACAAAAGAGTGTTTTTACATAGATTCTTGTTCAAGTATTTACATGAAGCTACTAACAGGTCTAGAACAAAAGAGTGTTTTAACATAGATTCTTGTTCAAGTGTTTACATGAAGCTACTAAATGTTCTATAACAAAAGAGTGTTTTTTACATAGATTCTTGTTCAAGTGTTCACATGAAGCTACTAACTGTTCTAGAACAAAAGAGTGTTTTTACATAGATTCTTGTTTGAGTGTTTACATGAAGCTACTAACTGTTCTAGAACAAAAGAGTGTTTTTACATAGATTCTTGTTCAAGTATTTACATGAAGCTACTAACTGTTCTAGAACAAAAGAGTGTTTTTACATAGATTCTTGTTCAAGTATTTACATGAAGCTACTAACAGGTCTAGAACAAAAGAGTGTTTTAACATAGATTCTTGTTCAAGTGTTTACATGAAGCTACTAACACCTGTAGAACAAAAGAATGTTTTTACATAGATTCTTGTTCAAGTGTTTACATGAAGCTACTAACTGTTCTAGAACAAAAGAGTGTTTTTACAGAGATTCTTGTTCAAGTGTTTACATGAAGCTACTAACTGTTCTAGAACAAAAGAGTGTTTTTACATAGATTCTTGTTCAAGTATTTACATGAAGCTACTAACTGTTCTAGAACAAAAGAGTGTTTTTACATAGATTCTTGTTTGAGTGTTTACATGAAGCTACTAACTGTTCTAGAACAAAAGGGTGTTTCTACGTAGATTCTTGTTTGAGTGTTTACATGAAGCTACTAACTGTTTTAGAACAAAGGGTGTTTTTACAGAGATTCTTGTTCAAGTATTTACATGAAGCTACTAACTGTTCTAGAACAAAAGAGTGTTTTTACATAGATTCTTGTTGAAGTGTTTACATGAAGCTACTAAATGTTCTATAACAAAAGAGTGTTTTTACATAGATTCTTGTTCAAGTATTTACATGAAGCTACTAACTGTTCTAGAACGAAAGAGTGTTTTTACATAGATTCTTGTTCAAGTATTTACATGAAGCTACTAACCGTTCTAGAACAAAAGAGTGTTTTAACATAGATTCTTGTTCAAGTGTTTACATGAAGCTACTAACTGTTCTAGAACAAAAGAGTGTTTTTACATAGATTCTTGTTGAAGTGTTTACATGAAGCTACTAACTGTTCTAGAACAAAAGAGTGTTTTTACATAGATTCTTGTTCAAGTATTTACATGAAGCTACTAACTGTTCTAGAACAAAAGAGTGTTTTTACATAGATTCTTGTTGAAGTGTTTACATGAAGCTACTAAATGTTCTATAACAAAAGAGTGTTTTTTACAGAGATTCTTGTTCAAGTGTTTACATGAAGCTACTAACTGTTCTAGAACAAAAGAGTGTTTTTACATAGATTCTTGTTCAAGTGTTCACATGAAGCTACTAACACCTCTAGAACAAAAGAGTGTTTTTACATAGATTCTTGTTCAAGTGTTTACATGCAGCTACTAACTGTTCTAGAACAAAAGAGTGTTTTTACAGAGATTCTTGTTCACGTGTTTACATAAAGCTACTAACTGTTCTGGAACAAAAGAGTGTTTTTACATAGATTCTTTCTTGTTCAAGTGTTTACATGAAGCTACTAACTGTTCTAGAACAAAAGGGTGTTTCTACGTAGATTCTTGTTTGAGTGTTTACATGAAGCTACTAACTGTTTTAGAACAAAGGGTGTTTTTACAGAGATTCTTTCTTGTTCAAGTGTTTACATGAAGCTACTAACTGTTCTAGAACAAAAGAGTGTTTTTACATAGATTCTTGTTCAAGTATTTACATGAAGCTACTAACAGGTCTAGGACAAAAGAATGTTTTTACAGAGATTCTTTCTTGTTCAAGTGTTTACATGAAGCTACTAACAGCTCGGGAACAAAAGAGTGTTTTTACATATGTTCATATTGAAGAGTTTACATGAAGTAGAACAAATAAGATTTTGCATGTGATTCGATTCGTGTACTACTCAGTTCTAACGGCCAGTGAACAAATATAACATTTTGTTTGAGTTCTTCGTCGGACCTTTATTTTGTGACTGCAAAATATGAAAGAGAAAACAGCACGTTTTCCACGGGAGTTTGTCCCAATGTTTAACAAGTGTTCACCAAGCCAATACTGATGTACGAAAGAACAGATAATTTACACAAACATTTGTGTCTGTACTTGATGTTTAGTTTATAAGTGCTAAAATATCAGGAAGGCGGTAGACAGCTAATCATCACCACCCACCGCCAACTCTTAGGCTACTCTTTTATTAATGAATAGTGGGATTGACCATCACATTGAAATAGGAATTGCCACACAATAATAGAAAAAGATTAAATATTACAGCTAGAACCTTATTGTAGTTAGAACTTGGTTATAAATAGAATCTTCACGTGTCTGTTGAAACACCGAATTACAAAAAAACAAATAAGTAAGCAAATAAAGATAAAAAATCTTTCCCCAAAGATGTTGTAAATCTAGAGATGGTTTTTATCACTCCTTTATAAACAGTGTAAAAAAGACATTAAGAATGACATTTATATCGTTGTGCATAATGCCACAAGCACATACTGTAGTGGAATGTTAACAGACAGGAGGTATTAAACTAAACTGTGAGTGGATAATAACATATATGACGTATGTTAATTATTACCTGTACTATTACATATGGATGATGTAAACGCCATCTCCACTGTCTTGTTTATATTGTTTATGAACGATTAATATTTACCGTCCATCATTCACTTTCTTATTTGAAGAGTTTTTATATTTAATTTAGAAATGACATGGTTCTTCATTCAAATGCTTGCTCATGGTGCGACCAACTGAACAAAAATTCTCTTCTAGCGTAGATTGCATTTTATCAACTTATATTAAGTACCAGAGAAGAAGAGAAAAACTACGAGTTCTTTTTATGTGTTTATTTTATTATGACAACGAATCGAATAATAAATTGACGTCATGATGCTTACATAGAACAGCTATGATTCTACATCCGGGAATTAAGCTAGCAAAATTATTATACAAGTGACCAGATCATTACCATTTCCGGACACTTATACGCTATTTCAGAGCTATACAAGTCGTGTTCCTCAAACAAACATTTGTGTGAAGCATAACACAATAAGTTGTTGTAAAAATATAAATACGTGTTTTGTGTGTTTTTCACAACATAAATGAGAACGGTTTTCAGTTCACAGTTGTGTTGACTTAACTAACTACTGTTATTTGTGTGTGTAGATTGCATGATATTCGATTCAAATATTGTCTATTAGTTAATGAATTGGTGTTGTTTTTGAATTAAGCACAAAGCTACACAATGGGCTATCTGCGCTCTGCCCACCACGGGTATCGAAACCCGGATTTTAGCGTGGAAGTCCTCAGACATACCGCTGAGCTACTGGGGTACATTAGTTAATGAATTGGTGTTATATTTTATTAGTCCAAAATGACTCTGTTGGGCCCGGCATGGCCAGGTGGTTAAGGCCATTGTAATCTGATGGTCGCCGGTAAAAGAGTAGCCCAAGAGTTGGCGGTGGGTGGTGACGACTAGCTGCCTTTCATCTAGTCTTACGCTGCTAAATTAGGGACGGCTAGTGCAGATAACCCTCGTATAGGTTTGTGCGAAAATAAAAAACAAACAAACAAATACTGTAATATTAAAACAGACAGTTTCCACTCTAATCACATGTATGTACACATAACCCTCGGGTAGCTTTGGGCGAAATTAAAAAAACAAATAAATACTGTAATATTGAAACAAAGAGTGCCAATTCTAATCACTCGTATAACGGAAAGTGCTTACTGTAATCACACGTATACACACATGGCCCTCTTGTAGCTTTGCGCGAAATTGTAAAAACAATGACTGTGTTGCTACTTAACTTGAGCTTGTGTTGTATTCATTCCAAAAACAGGCGTTTTGTGTTTTTAATATAACGTTTTATTACTGCTGTTATTTATTAGAGCTCACTCTATGTGTGCAAATTATTTTCCCACATGAGAGTAAATTGTAAGGAATCACTTTCTTTTATAGGCCATTTTTTGTATCATTTTGTGAAAGAACCAAACACGACTCGTCGAATCGAGATCAAGAGCCCGTGGCTGACGAGTGGTACTCAGGCCGACTGTAAGGTAGAGTTCTGGTTGCACATGTTTGACATGACCGAGGGACGTATCAGCGTCGTAGTGAGGACACGAGATGTTGTGTGGGAAACATTAATCTATCCTGGAAACAGCAGAAATATGTAAGCCTGTTTATTTAATACCCTCAATAACACTTAAAACCCTCAGGTATCAACCTGTTTTCATAAACAGTTTGGAGTCTCTCTGTTTAATATCTTTGCTGACCTGTACTCACTTTTCAACCGTTTTAAAATAAAACAGCTAAAAAGATCTATTTAATTATTATTTATATAACATAACTTTTTCTGGTTTTAACACTGCTTAAATAACATGATGTGGGCCCGGCATGGCCGAGCGTGCGACTCGTAATCCGAGGGTCGCGGGTTCGCATCCCAGTCGCGCTAAACATGCTCGCCCCTTTTAGCCGTGGGGGCGTTATTATGTGACGGTAAATCCCACTATTCGTTGGTAAAAGAGTATTCCAAGAGTTGTCGGTGGGTGGTGATAACTTGCTGCCTTCCCTCTAGTCTTACACTGCTAAATTAGGGACGCCTAAGGTTTCTTCCCCTGGTTGGCTAACAATCTACTCACTTAATGAATCCGCAAACGATTGTTCCTTCATGGAATCGAGAGGCATAATAATGAAATAAATAACATGATGACAATTCGGTTAGTTGCAATTAAACGCTATCAGTAATTAATTACGTTACCTTAATTATCTTCAACTGTTAATATTAGTTATTTTTGTTTTGTTATCCTTTTACATGGATTAATCTTAATTTTGTGATGGGGTTATTTTTTGTTTAAAAATAACTTTCAGAGAGGTTCCCGACCCTCTCTCATTCAAGCATAAGTTTCTTTGAAGTTAAGCACAAAGCTACACAATCGACTATCTGTGCGCTGCCCACGACGGGTATCGAAACCCGGTTGTTAACGTTTTAAGCCTGCAGACATATCGCTGTGCCACTGGCGGGAATCAAGCGTGACTTTCTTAGAGTAACCATCTTGCGTGTTTAAAATACGTAATATTTTAAAAACTATAACATTTCAGTGATTTTGAGCGAATTTTCTCTTTCGCAATCGAAATATTTTCAATTTTCAAAGTAAGTTAATCATTTATTAACATCTTGTTTCCCTCATAAAACACAGAAATTTAATGATAAGTATCATTATAACGTTTTAACATTTAAAACTGAAAGAAAGAGGGGAAAGAACGGGTAGCTTGTTATGAATTTCGCGGAAAGCTTCGCGCGGGGCATCTGCGCTAGCCACCCCTTATTTAGCTGTGTAAGAGTGACCTTCCGGTCACGTTTCAGTGACTTTGGCAACAGCTTAGTTGGAATCTACGCTAATTATAAAAGAAATGCCAATTATTAAAAGAACACTACACAAGATATCATGAGTTCGCCTTCCAGAATTGGTCCTACTTACTCCCAAACTGTTCATGGACAAACAAATTCACAAACACGAATTAACACAGAATATTGATATCATTGCTTTTCAAAAATCACAAAGGCCTGGCATGGCCGAGCGCGTTAAGACGTGCGCTCGTAATCCGAGGGTCGCCGTGGGGGTGTATTATGTTACGGTCAATCCCACTATTCATTGGTAAAAGAGTAGCCCAAGAGTTGGCGGTGGGTGGTGATGACTAGCTGCCTTCCCTCTAGTCTTACACTGCTAAATTAGGGACGGCTAGCACAGATAGCCCTCGAGTAGCTTTGTGCGAAATTCCAAAACAAACAAAAATCACAAAACTTTTAAATATTTTTTTCGAACTAGAAACTCCTGTAAAATGACAGATGAATTTTTTTTTAAATATTTGTATACCATCTCACAATTGAAATTAATTTTTTGTGTGGATATTTCGAATGCTTTAAATATTCAACTGCTAATAAATCGGATAGTTTTATTTCCATTTCTTTCGATGTCTCGTAAGCTATAACTCGTATTTCCAAGTTCTTGTTTATTGTTGAAGCGACACTGAACTGCTAGATTTGTTATATCCCGTTTTCCAATCATGGCATGCATATAGCCGTCGTACGGCCTGGCATGGCTAAACGCCTTATGGCGTGCGACTCGTAATCCGAGGGTTGCTGATTCGCGCTCGCGTCGCGCCAAACATTCTCGCTCTCTCAGCCGTGGGGGCATTATAATGTTACGGTCAATCCCACTTTTCTTTGGAAAAAGAGTAGCCCAAGAGTTGGCGGTGGGTGGTGATGACTAGCTGCCTTCCCTCTAGTCTTACACTGTTAAATTAGGGACGACTCGGTGCAGTGGGCCAACAACCCACTCACTTAAAACCTGTTGAAGAATCCGCAAGTGATTGCGGCCCTATGTTCCTTGACAGAATCGAATGGTGAATGAATGAAATGAATGAATATAGCCATCGTACAAAACGATCTTCGTAGTATGGTTAAACAAAAGTCACTGTTTGTTCGGTGTTATAAACAGTTTCCTCGTGTTTATAACAGTCGTCCCACTTTAATCAAAGTTTCCTTACTGATAATACATAAACCAACGGATCAGTATCTGAGAGTGCTAGTCCGTATTCCACCCATTTATATCTCCTGAAGCTTCAGTAGAAAACACCCCAGAACCATATCATTACCTCCTCCATTCATAATGATAGGTGTTATACATTGAGGTAAGTATCTTTCATCTTTCTTCCGTCTGACATCTATCACACCCTTTTCCAGTACTGAACAGTGCAATTTTCATACTTGTTGATAAATTTCAATATTTTGACAATATTCGGACGAACATCGAAGGAAACGTTTTTAAACTGCTACAAAATCAGATCTTCTTCACTCCGTAGATCTGGACACTTTTATGTCATTTGGTACAATTGAGACTAGTGACAGTCTTCCTTCTGTCCCCAAGGCTACATAAACGGAGATACCTAACATCAGTATCATTGAGTTTTGGTGTTCTACCTCTTCCTTTCCTATTTTCAAATTTACCTGTTTCTATCTCACCATCTGAGGTATCCTTGACAATGTTTGGGGAGCATTTCAAGTCTGCAGTAATTTGTTGGAGTGTCCAACTGGCATCACGTAAAGCTTTAATGCGAGCTATCTGTTCTACTGACAATTCACTTTGATTTTTGGGCCATGTCATGACAAAAAACTTAATATTGAGTGTCGAACACTGTTTTTATCAAGATTTGTTTGGGGAGTGCCATCAAATTGATCTCTTCTAATATATATGGTACCACATGCGAGCTCCTTGCTAGCTTCTTTCTATATAACTAAGACATTGGGGTACCATGACATTTATTTCAGATCCTAAGACTCATCATTATGCTCATGACTTACCCTTGATACAAGTACAAGGGAATTCTAAATAATGATAAATATTCTCACCTTGGTTCGTTCAGTTGTCAACAGTGGTCAGTGAGGCATTACCATAATGTTAAAATTTACATTATGTAATAACATGAAAGAATTAGCCTCATAAAATGAAAAGAATGATACAATATTTTATTGTCCTAACACTTCTGCAAATTACTATATATGAAATTAAATGTGCTACCATCTGTAAATTTTTAACTTGGACTTCTTTAGTGGTTAATGTTCCAACCGTGAATCTGAGACTCATTTTTCGAGTGTTATTACAGCACAATCGCGTTACGCGCATTAGGGCCGTTGGTTCGTTATATAACATTAACATTCATAGCATAGTAGTTGAAGAGTTGGTTGCGAGTTCTGTTGACTAGTTCATAAGCCTTGAGTAGCTCTGAACGAGTATCGAGAACAAACACATATCTGTGAAAGTACAACTAATCACAGACAATAACTTTTTCAAAAAAGAAACAGGTTAAACACTCAACTGCGTACTTGTAATTTTCTAGGCCTAATTCTGGCAAGATCTACTATTAAGGAGACGAGCCAAATCAGTATACATTTCCGCCATACTTATATACTGCTCACTTTTTTTTGCTCATTAATACAGTTATGAATGAAACCTCTCATCCGCCAACCAATATATGGTGTTAATTTGCATTAATTAATTGAGTAAATCAATTATCTAATACAAATATGAGCACTCACTTAAAAACGTTAAAAGTTTACTTATGCGATGTTAGTAACAAAAATGAAACCGTTTTCTTTTTAGTGTTTACTAATTCTTTGCAAGAATTTGTGATCAACTGTCAATAGTACATATTTATAATATTTAATTAATTAACGTGTTTTCTTACACTATTATTTAACTTATAGCATTCTTTACGCTGCAAAATTTTAAAGTAGAAAAGCGCTAATAAGTATCCTGATCGCACGATTCTAAAACGTAACACGAAACTGTGTCTAACAATACATGGTTCGAAACAAGGAAGTTATATAAGCTTGCTTGTTTAACTGGTGACGATTACCTTCACGCTGGGGCGTTGCTGGGTAAAAGAAGGATCTGGGGCACAGTCCCAGGAAACAATTAATTTTAGTAAGAGGCCATCAGAAAGCGTCTGGACTTTTAGTGATTTGAATTTTAAAAGAGGCATTCGCTCGCACGCCTATAGAAACTCAATGAATTTATTTCTTTCCATACGCCTCATTAAAAATTGAGTATATGATAATTGTAAACACGCAGCAAAGTATTTTCTAGCATTTTAGTATACGCCCTCTGGTGTTCCTCTCATCTCTTCACGCCCACTCTTGTTTCTGTGCGAAATTGAGATTATTTTACAAATTTTTAAATTCACAACTTTCTATTAGAACTGAAATAATTTCTTTAGTCTCTCGGTAGTTCAGAGGTAAGTTCGCGCATTTACAGCGCTAAAACTCGGGATTCTATTCATGCATTGGGCAAAGCCTACGTAGCCCATTGTGTAGCTTTTCGTTAGAAAACATAAACTCGAAATTTTTTCTGAACATTTTATCTTATATAGATAAAATTATCTTGCTGCGTCAACTGAACGTGATATTTAGATTTTTATGAATAAAACAGGAAGGAATCCAAAATAGTCGCTACTGTAATTGGATCTCAAATTGGACAACTGATGGAGCTATGAACAAAAAGTTTGTACTTGAAAACAAAACAAAACAAAAACTTAAAACCATTCTATGAGCCTTTTTGCCACGGCTGAAAATCGAGGCTCTTGTTGAATATTATTTAAATCAACAGAAAAACTGCACAATACAATTCTAAATATATTATATAGTCTGAACATCTTTATAGAGATCGACCTTTTGCTCTAAACCAAAATCTCTTGTGCACCTTTTCATATGCTAAAAGATTAAAACGTAAACATTGTCAAATTTTCTAGAAATTACTTCAAAATATTTCGAATCATTTCCTTTTGTTTTTAATCTTATGAAGCACCTCACCAGACCCCTAATTATAGTAGTCTCTAATTTAGAACAATTAACCATTTGGGTGATAAAATAATCAATAGCGCACGTTGCCTGTTTGGTAATTCTTAACCGAATACCAGAATTAATTGTCACCTATATAACGCTTCTACAGCTCAAAATACAAAGCATGTATAACGGTTCGAACCCAGAGCATCCGTTCCGCATCCAAAACGCTAACCATTTCTTGATGGCTATTTTTTAGAAATATAATACTTTATTTTTCGTATTGTCAGGTGGTTAAGGCATTCGACTTGTAATCTAAGGGTCGCGGGTTCGAACCCATGTCACACCTTTCAGCCCTAGGGGTGTCATTATAATGTGACGGTTAATCCCGCAATTTATTGGTAAAAGAGTAGTCCAAGAGTTGGCGGTGAGTGATGATGACTAGCTGCCTTCTATCTAGTCTTATATTGCTGCCCCCCAGTGGCTCAGCGGTATGTCTGCGGAGTTACACGCTAAAATCCGGGTTTCGATACCCGTGGTGGGCAGAGCACTGATAGCCCATTGTGAAGCGTGGTGCTTAATTCAAAACAACAACAACAACTTATATTGCTAAATTAGGGATGGCTACCACAGATAGCCTTCGAGTAACTTTGCGCAAAATTCAAAACAAGCCAAACTAAAAATGTTTAATTAGTGATAATATTAATTAAGTGAATGCTAATCTGTTTGTCTGCAAACACCAGTTAATAACCAATCATTTAGTGCTCTTCGTTTTTTAACTCTGTATTTATATTCCATAACCCCGTGGGAAGTTTATATACGGTATTTTATACCCTTTTACGTCCCCCGCTGATATAGGTGGTAAATCTTTAAATTTACAACCCTAAAATCAGAGGTTTGATTCCCTTCGGTAGACTCAGCAGGTAGCCTGATGTGGCTTTGCTCTAAGAAAACCCACACATTTACTTTTGTTTCCGTAGTCAACGTTGTAAGTTGTAATTATGTATTTTTTATTTTTTTACTGTTCTACTATTGTACGTATAATTATTTAGTACTTTATGATCTAAACTGTAATAGGAATTTAAAGTTATTATATTTTTATAAAGTGAATTTACATCAAATTACTGATTTCTCATAATTTCGCTTGTTGTTGTTTGGAATTAAGCACAAAGCTACACAATGGGCTATCTGTGCTCTGCCCACCACGGGTATCGAAACCCGGATTTTGGCGTGTAAGTCCGCAGACGTACCGCTGAGCCCCTGGGGGGCAATTTCGCTTGTTATCGTAACACCTGCATTGAGTTCCTCGTTTTTATTTGAAATTATTATCTTAAAAACATTCTTTTTTATTTTATGTTTATTTCTTTCAAGTGAATATTATTTGTTTTCTGAAAAAAATACATAATTTATTTACATAAATTAATAAAATTTTTGTATTCTCTTTAATTTTGCTATAATGGGCTTTAATTTATTACAAATCATGTTTATATGTACATTTATAATGAGAAAAATGTTTAACTTAAAATAAATGTTTATTTTATTATTAAATCTTTCATCATTAATTTTTAAAACATTTTATTAATAATATATTATACTGTAAGTGAATTACCATTGTTTTAATTGTATCAGTATTCATATATATATCTATATATATATCATTTATAATAAGCCCATACCCTGATGTATTAAAATCAAGTTGTGAAATATTTTTGTCAGTTTCTCCATCAACCGTATCATCTGCATTCTGATATATATTTTATACTTTAAGCCTATATTCAATATTATTAACATACAAGTTAAATGGCAGAAGACCTGAAATAGATCCTTGTGGAACGCCATATTTTATTGTCATTGGATCACTTATTATTTCTTCAATTATTTTTACTGCAGTATTATTACTTAAATAATTCACGAACCAGTATTTTATGATTTACTGCATCAAAGATTATACTTAAATCAAGAAATAATACAAGCATCTTTTTAATTGTAAATATACATAATTTTAAAAGTATTCTAATTATAATACGGTACTTCTATTTGTAATAAATCCGTATTGACGCTTGTTTATAATGATATTTTTTTCAATAAAATCCAACAATTTGTTGTATAAATATCCTTCCTTTATTTTTCATTCACAGGTAAAATGGAAATTATTGGTCGATAATTATTGAGACCTTAAAAATTTTCCTAATAGGAGTTGTTTATATCACTTATAACATCAATTATTTTCATATTATCAATCAATAAAATATTCTACATATTGTTTTTCAAAGTTTGTTTTGCTGTATTTAAATTGCTCTTCAAAATTAACTAAGCATCATCCTATGATCTGATACTATCGCTTGATTATATAATCAAACATCATCCTATGATCTGATACTATCGCTTGATTATATAATCAAACATCATCCTATGATCTGATACTATCGCTTGATTATATAATCAAACATTATCCTATGATCTGATACTATCGCTTGATTATATAACCAAACATCATTCTATGATTTGATACTATCGCTTGATTATATAACCAAACATCATCCTATGATCTGATACTATCGCTTGATTATATAACCAAGCATTATCCTATGATTTGATACTATCGCTTGATTATATAACCAAACATCATCTTATGATTTGATACTATCGCTTGATTATATAACCAAACATCATCCTATGATTTGATACTATCGCTTGATTTTATAATCAAACATCATCCTATGATCTGATACTATCGCTTGATTAAATAACTTTTTCACATTTACTTCTGTAATGTATCTGCAATAGGACAACTTTTTAAAAAACCCTGTTATTTAACAACAAATTTTTGTCCTGGTATTTGGCCACAGTAATTATCTTTTTATATTAACGGGAAGTAGAGAGACTATGTTTAGATTTTAAACTGAATTAAATGGGCCAGTGTCGTGCAGAAACCTAATAATCTCTGTAACCGTTTCCATGTACAAGGTGAAAGAAATGAAACAGAATCTCACTCAGCAAACTAATTTTGGTTTTCTAAGATGACCAATTTAATTTACCAAAAAACATGAAATTTGTTCACGGTTTTTTTTTATAACAATGTTGACTTAAACTTACTATTGTAAGCGATTGTTTATGTGGAAAGATTTTTAACTGATGCTTGAAAATATTACTCTCTCCCTTTATAACCTAAAAAGTCTTTTCAATCTTATAGGTGGGAAAAATTACTATCGAAAATTGGAAGCGTTAGTCAACCTTTCCAGCTGGTTCTGGATATAATGGAAGGAGACACAGCACCAGCTCATCTGGCGATTGACAACATCCAGTTGGTCAACTGTGAGACAAGTGCGTGTTTCAGTAGCTGTGTTGTTGTTTTTTTTATGCCAGGTGTAAATCATAGAATGTGTACTAATGAATACGCACGCGTGTGACATAAGATAAACAGATTCCTATAGACGTACATGTACGACAACAAAATCCAAAATAACGCATTTCAAAATGGCGTGATTGCTGTTATTTGTGCTTCGTTATAAAAACAAAGCAAACTGACTCAAAGATGTATTACTGCTATTGTCTGTGACTTGAATGAAGAGCAAATTGTCCAAGCGAAAGATGAGAATTATTATTACTTGGGACTTGACTACAAAAACTAAACAACTAATTCATGAATAATTGCTCACGATAAGAATACTGGTTAAAACATTTTGTGCAAAAAAACATATGTTGTATGAATCTTAATTTTCAACACATTTAAACTACATTAATCACTACGAGAAACATTTCTTTCCACCAATAGGCTAAACAATACATGAAATATGTGATAAAACTAGTTGCTAATATTTAGTTTTACTCTTAAGAAAACTAGAAATAATAATCAATTTATCTTTGAAATATTCACGGTTATTTCATACAATCCACAAATACCTGATATTTAAGTGTTAACGGTTATTTCATATAATCCACAAATACCTGATACTTAAGTATTAACGGTTATCTCATAAATCCACAAATGCTTGATACTTAAGTGTTAACACTTATCTCATACAGTCCACAAATACCTGATACTTAAGTGTTAACAATTATTCCATACAGTTCACAAATACCTGATACTTAAGTGTTAACAGTTATTCCATACAGTCCACAAATACCTGATACTTAAGTGTTAACAGTTATTTCATACAGTCCACAAATACCTGATACTTCAGTGTTAACAGTTATCTCATACAGTTCACAAATACCTGATACTTAAGTGTTAACAGTTATCTCATACAGTCCACAAATATCTGATAATTAAGTGTTTACTATAGTCTTTGATTTTTTTTCCGTTTAGATAACATTGGAAAGAAAAAATGTGAACTGAAACACTTTTTGTGTTCCAATCAGTTGTGTATTGATCGCAGCCAAGTATGTGACATAAACAGAGACTGTATGGAAGGCGAGGATGAAGGACATGACTGTGGTAAGTGTTTGGCTCATCATGTGGTTAGTGTCACATGCTTTATATTTCTACCTTGCTCTTCTTGGACGAATAATGTTTGGAGTTTCACTCCTTTTTTCAAGGTAAAATAAATTACGTAATATATAATAAAAATATTTGAACTCATCGTTACCGTTTAAATATGACTTCAACTAATTACAATCAATTTGTATAATAACTTATTGTGAATGGAGTTTTCTTTTCCTAAATCAGTAGAATCGAATTGTAAACTTCAAAACGAATATTATTTAGTGACCAAAAGAAGCCCATTGGAAGATGGCTCTACCTCTAGTGACAAGAAATCCTTAACCTACGATGTCTCTTTTTCTATTTTGAATAAATCCTTCTTTGACGATGTCTTCTTTTTTTAAAGCAATTAAAAAGGTCTTCCTTGTCAGACAAAATTCATTAGACGATGTCTCTACTTCTAATGATAAGACAAATTTCTTGACAATGTCATTTTTTTTAGTATCTAATTATATTTTTGGTAATATCGTTTCTCATAATGATGATTGTTCTTGTTTCTTCGCGGTGACTATTCTTCTAAAAATTATATAAAATTCCACTGACAATGACATTCAGAGTTAAAAACTTAAGACGTAAATGGGCTAATATTAGTTGTTTTTTTATATTTAATTGTGTAGACAAAGTTCCTCCGAATGCACGGTGCACGTTTGAAGATGGGATGTGTGGTTGGACCAACATTGAATTTGATGACAGTGAGTGGAAACTTCAAAGCGGACCAACCCCTTTAAACCACACCGGACCCCTCGTAGACCACACTTTCCGGAATACTTCAGGTAAGAATAGGATATTGTAAGATAAGTTGGTAGTTGGTTTGCTCAGCTGTAGATGGAGGTTTGATGCCCCTGAAGGTGCTATAAACGGTCAAAAACGTCATTAGTTCAAATCCCAACAAACCTGTGTGCTGGTGACTGGTTGGCTCCCCTCTGGTCAGTCGCTCAAAATTTAGGACGTTTATGACTAAATTCTAGGGATGTCTGACCTGACCATAATTTATCCCACGTAAAACTAAGGTGTTATTCAAGTTAAAGTTTTCAGTAGCTAAATAAATAATAATTACAACTAATAGCAATTTTATGCTTTTTTGTGTTGAAAAAAAAGGTTAGGCTGTGTGTATCCACTGGCTTTAAATATGTCTTAAGTTTCGTCTTTTATTTTGTATAATTTTAAATGAATTTAATCAAATAGCATTACTTAATAGAGTTAGTACATCACTATTATAATTTACTGGTGCATTTTCTTAAGTTAAACAGTGTTACCAAGACATAATTGGAGATTAAGATGTTAAAAACAACAACAACTAAGTCTGAACAAGAGATACCCGTAGCTGAGTGAGTCCATTTAACTGAGATGAGTGTTTTTAAAACACTCTCGTGGCTGAATGATCCCCATGGCTGAAGAAGACTAAAGAAAATGACAAAATACCATTGTGGCAAATGATGAACAGTAGACAGGTCAGTGAATGTATATGGCTAATCCACATGGCTGAAGAAGATGCTGACAATAGTGCTTGAATAATATTGTGGCAAAGGATAACCACTAGACAGGTCAGTGAGTGTGTCTGGATGAAACTCACAGTTAAGGAAGATGCTGACAAAAGTGCTTGAATAATATTGTGGCAAAGGATAACCACTAGACAGGTCAATGAATGTGTCTGGATGAAACTCACAGTTAAGGAAGATGCTGACAAAGTGCTTGAATAATATTGTGGCAAAGGATAACCACTAGACAGGTCAGTGAATATGTCTGGATGAAACCCACAGTTAAAGAAAATGCTGACAAAAGTGCTTGAATAATATTGTGGCAAAGGATAACCACTAGACAGATCAGTGAGTGTGTCTGGATGAAACTCACAGTTAAGGAAGATGCTGACAAAAGTGCTTGAATAATATTTTGGCAAAGGATTACCACTAGACAGGTCAGTGAGTGTGTCTGATTCATTCCTATGAAGGCTGATAAACATGTCCAAAGGCGAAAGGAAGAGCAGTAGATACATCAGTGAATGTAGAATGGCCTTATTGGTAAGGATGACCAGATAAAAAATTGAGTGACCATTGGATAAATCTGAATGTCCATAACGATGCCCAATGGTTGTATCTCTTGAATTTTCTAAAGGATCAAAGTACTGGAAAATGGAGTATATATATAATACTGAATATTTTACAGTGATTTTCAAAATTCGAAAGACCATTAAAAAGGCCACCATACTGGTCCAAAGGACCTGTGAGACTAAGAAATTCCAACAGGGCGAGAATATAATTTGTTTGAATTATCGCCTTGTCTGAGATATATTATTTGACATAGACTTGAATCCCAGGAAGAATTAGTGAACTTAGTAGAAAGTGTAAGTAGAAATTTGTCAAAATGCTTTTTTTTTTGTGTGCAGAATAACTTGTGTTTACTTTTTAAGTAACACTGAAGTATGTTGAGTTGTAATTCTTAAAGAGATTGACTGATAATTTTGAAAATATTCTATTTTTTTCTCAGATAATATAATTAATAATTGTTGGAAAAATAGTAAATTAACGGAAATCTTTCAAACTGTGTCTTCAGAGAAATGCTGTTTTTTAATTGGAGCTCTGTTTATGTTTAGTCATTTAATAAAGACAGTTTTAATTTACTAAAATAAACTATAAAATAAGAGAAGGTATTTTAAATATTGTTCAACAAAAATAATTTAATGAATTTTATTTTAAGGTCAGACCTTTTTTTCTTTCGTCACGTGCAGCGTGCTTTGCGCGTTTTCTGCACGTAACTCATTTATCTTAAGCCTATCTTGACTAGAATTATTATACAAAGATGTAAATTTATATTTTAAAATGTCTTTTCCAGGTAAATATTTGTGGGCAGAGTTCCATTCAAGAAAAGCAGCCTTTGGACATCGAGCTATTCTAAACAGTGCCATCTATGATCCTCCACCACTGTATCACATAATACCTGACTCAGGCTACTACAACAGCTGTGAAGTTAGTAAATTACAGTTAGCCAACTCCAACTAGATATACAGACTTTAGATTCAATCTATCTTTGATTGAAGCTGTTGTTTTTTTTGTTGTTGTTTTGAATTAAGCACAAAGCTACATAATGGGCTATCTGTGCTCTGCCCACCACGGGTATCGAAACCCGGATTCCTGCGTGCAAGTCCGCAGACATACCGCTGAGCCATTGGGGGGCTCTTTAATAGCAAGAGGTCCGGCATGGCCAGGTGATCAGGCTGTTCAACTCGCACTCTAAGAACCGCGCGTTCTAATCCATCAAACATGCTTGCCCTTACATATATGGGGGTATTATAAAGTGACAGTTAATTCCACAATTCGTTGGTAAAAGGCCAGGTGGTTAACATGCTTGACTAACAATTTAAGGATGGTGGGTTCGAATCCGCATCACACCGAACATGCTGGCCCTTTCAGCTGTGGGGGTGTTATTATTTGGCAATAATTTCCACTATTCGTTGAAAAAAAGTAGCCCAAGAGTTGGCGGCGGGTAGTGATGGCTAACTGCCTTCACTCTAGTCTCACGCTGCTAAATTAAGGACGGCTAGCGCAGATAGCCCTCTTGTAACTTTGTGCAAATTTAAAACAAAAGTATCGCAAGAACACTTGTTGTTTCCTCAATTTGTAATATATTTATCAAGGTAATTCGTTATTGGTCATTTACTAACACGTGACGTTATGATATCTGTCAATTGCTGACACATTTTACCAGTCAACTGTCAGTAAAGACGACTACGAATTTTGTTTGTTTGTTAACAACGCACCATCTGTTCGTACAAATGTCATATAACTTAAGTAAAATTACGGTTTCCAGTATTTCATTGTGTTTAACTTGTTAAAACTGGCACATCAGAAAACGTCTGAGAGCCATTGAACGTGGTATAGTTTCGAACGTTTGCTGTTCTTCTTTCAAGATAGAGGGCTTCTGGCTACACAGGATGTTGAAATCAGCTGAAAAACTACGGAATAAATTATGCGCGAGAAGAGAATTTACGAAAATTACTACAACTTATTCTTTTAAAATATACGAATAAACGACAACTTTCATTTACGCTAGTCCATAATGTAGCTTCATGTGCCATAACAAGCAATTAACTCAATATACGTATAATATAAAAAAATAAAAATAAAAATTATGGGTGATTTTATGCTCTGTAATACGGACTTTATTTTAGTAAACAGCGTAAACTACCATTACATGGGTAATAGATACCCATGTTTTAGAAATTCTCGTTTTCTCTCTCGTTTTAGAAATTTAACGAACTCCGTGGATCGTCATTAACTTTGATTATAACAAATTCGAGGAATTAAATTAGTTAGTTTTCTTTTTGTTAATTATAATATTACTAACACGTAAAACAGTTGGGATAACTTAACTTTCAATCGTAAAATTATATTTATTTTATTTTTAACGTCATTAAGAGCACGTCTCACCAACCTACCTGCTAGCTATGAGAATAAGCGTTCTGTAACTGTTTATGGTCTAAGATAAGAACGACAGGTATTTATAGAAAGATAAGCTATAACTAAGATGTACTTAGATGTGAGCTGCCTCCTACTTTCGTAATGGAAACAAAAAACTATAACGGCACTTTTCAGGTGCGTTTCTTCTATCACATGTATGGAGCCCATATGGGAGAACTGTTACTGTTCTGCCTCGAGCTAGACCCGAGTTACCCCACGGGACGTAAAATATTTCTGTGGAGAAGTTACGGAGATCAGGGTGAATTGTGGAAACGACAAGTCGTGACTATTCCAAAAATCACTCACAAGTAAGTGTAAAGTAATAAGAGGAAAGATGTTATATAACGCTTCCGTAACCCTAGCGGCTAAGGTTAAGCCTATTTAAAACGAGTTCGCGCGATGTAGCGATGCGTCAGCATAATGCATTTGAAGTCTTTCAGGAACTCAAGTTAAATTCGTGTAAACGTTTTGGTATGGCCTGGCATGGCCGAGCGCGTAAGGCGTTCGACTCGTAATCCGAGGGTCGCGGGTTCGCGCCCGCATCGCGCTAAACATCCTCGCCCTCCCAGCCGTGGGGGTGTATAATGTGACGGTCAATCCCACTATTCGTTGGATAAAGAGTAGTCCAACAGTTGACGGTGGGTGGTGATGACTAGCTGCATTCCCACAGATAGCCCTCGAGTAGCTTTGTGCGAAATTCCAAAACAAACAAACAAACGTTTTGGTACAAAATATTTCACTCAATCGTTGTATGACAAACTGAGTCTGTTAATTTAAGGATATAAAAATGTAACATTTTAAGAATAAAATCCGAGACTTCACGTTAGGTACTTGTCTCTTTATACCTGTTATAGTGGTCGAAATCGTAGTTTGTCTTGCATGAAAACTACACGTGTATTTTGCGTCTCAAGCTAACTTCGAACTAAAACATTCGATTACTTATTCATAGAATACTTTAGAACTATGATGATCCAGCCGAGAAAAAATACTTTACGAAAAGCGTGAATAAATGCTGATAAAATATCACACACTATGTTTTGTGTTTTTGTTTTTTTTCAAATGTACATTTAATGATGTTTTTTGGTTCACATTGAAAAAAAAACTTTATCCTCGAAAATATTGTAATGAAATTAATCGCTCATAAAATAAAATGTGTTAAGTGGATTTGTTTTCTGCATTTAGAAAAAAAAGGTTATTTTTCTCAATCTGCACAATTAGAATAAATTGAAATTATTTGATATTTGTTTTCAGTTTTCAGCTTCAATTTCAAGCATCACGTGGCTTACGGCATCTTAGTGACGTAGCTATTGATGACGTATCTTTGAGTCCAGAATGTTTCGGAATAGGTACGTCCGAATCAAACATCTTTTATCATTCTGTGTCAATAAATTATAAATTAATGTATGTGTGTGTGTGTTTGTGTATATATTTATATACAAATATGGACTTTGAATTAATTTATCTCCTTATTAAAGATTAGTCACAAATTTGTAGCTAAATTTGTCTCGATGATTCATTAAAACAGTTTCGAATAATATTCGTTTACTTGCCCAACACGTCTCGAGGCCAAAACGAGAATTCGATGAAATTTTATTTCTGTAGAAAGGTCAAAAACAGGTATAAAGTTAAAATTATAATGTAATGATAAGTGAGTTAAAGATATGGAAATTAAACGAGTGGAGTTAAAAGAGTCATGGATGTTTAACAACAAACGATGGTTTTATATATAGGTTTCGATTTTGTCGGATATTTAGTCCTAAATGTAATCTGATAAAATTCCACACACGTATCTGACATTCATACGCGTATTGTACTTAATATTTGTCTTTTCATTGAATAATTTTAAGACTACACGAAAGCTGTATCTCTTCATTCTAAACACTATTCAAAGTTATTTTTAACTGTTAACAATGCTAAATCCTAAATATTTTGACGTTGGTGGTAACACCATGCGCTTCTTGAGGCAATAGTATCAGAAATCCACTAACACCATGGGCTTCATACAGCAACAATACTAGATATCCGGTGACACCTTGCTTTCTCAACCAAACGTAAGAAAGGCACGTTCTATGGTTCAGTCGCTTAGCAACAGGAATATCTCTTTTCCACTGTGTTTGTTACAGGTCCGTTTTCCATCACTCCATTGTAAGAGCGACGGAAAGCTGTGTCTCTACTTATCTTGATTCGAAATATTATAGATACTCTAGGAAAAAAATTAGTTTGGTTTTAATTTCGCGCATAGTTATAAGAAGGAAGCGAGCCGTCCCTAATTTAACAGGGACTAGACTAAAGGGAAAGCAGCTAGGCTTCATCACTCACCGCCAACTATTGGGCTACTACTTTACCAACGAATAATGGGATGGACCGTCACACTACAACGTACCAAATGGCTGAAAGAGCGAACATGTTTGGTGACAAGAATTCGAACGCCTTAACCACCAAGGCGCAACAGAAAACAACACGTAATTATCGTTCCGCCATTGATCAGACTGACGCATCAGCGATACCTCAAGGACTGAGAAAACGTCATTGACTGTATTTCGTCACAAAGGCCGTTTATCATCATTATACTCTGCTTCTCGACATATTTATTGTTATCAAACATAAACCACGTGTTCAACACATTCGGGAACCCCTGCAATGTTTTTTTTTTTATTTGAAATAGGGTTTCAAAATAAATATCAATCTATTCTTCTGTTTCCATTTATTCCCGTAGGTCTGGAAAATAGAAGTTGTTTTGTAATTGAATGTTGAGTATTTGTCAAATATAATTTTAAAGGCCATTACTACGTTCACTTCATTAGGACATTCCAGATGATAAACTTGTTGTCACTTCAGTGAGGGAGGGGACAGGCTGACAGAGATTTACACTGTGTGTTTGTTTTTGAATTTCGCGCAAAGCTACTCGAGGACTATATGCGCTAGCCGTCCCTAATTTAGCAGTGTAAGAATAGAGGGAAGGCAGCGAGTCATCACCACCCATCGCTAACTCTTGGGCTACTCTTTTACCAAAGAATAGTGGGATTGATCGTCACTTTATAAAGCCCCCACGGCTGAAAGGGCGGGCATGTTTGGTGCGACCGATTGCGAGTCAAGCACCAGAACCACCTGGCCACGTGCGACAATAATTCATCTCTCCAAACGTTGTACTTTTCTATAGACACTGTAAAACAATCATAATCACCATAGGTGACATGTCATTGTTTAGAGAAAGTGGTGTTCACTTCAATTATTTAAAAAATAAAGTTTGCGAATGTTCAGATCGACTGCTCTGTTTATTTATTGTCATAAAGCTTTTTCTTTTCCATTGTATCAGGCGTTCCATCGGAGATAAACGTACAATACCAGGCAACGACAAAAGGTGAGTTATTTTCACAACAGTTTTAGTTATTTCATGGTTATAACAGTTGTTTTAAATATTTACCTCACTCTAATAATTATTTAAACATTCAAATTTGTAATGCTTGAATAATGCTAACTGTATATACGCCCCCCAGTGGCTCAGCGGTATGTCTGTGGATTTACAACGCTAAAAACTGGGTTTCGATATCCGTGGTGGGCAGAGCACAGATAACCTGTTGTGTAGCTTTGTGCTTAATTCAGAAGAACAACTGTATATATTTTTTCTTAGGCGTAATTATTAGCAGCTTAAAAAATGGGGCAAGTTAACAAACATGTTTCGTGAACTTTAAAAGCCAGCGCATTAACAACCGTAAATATACTGTATAGCCGCCATTATTAACGCTTTTTATTTTGAACTGTAATATATTAGTGCCTTTTACGTATTTTATACGTCATACGGCCGCACATTAACGTAGTCTATTTGTAACGTTTTTGATAAATTGGCCCCTTTTCTGGATCACTTATTTTATCCACTCCCACCATTTTACAGTTGTATGTTGTCAGCCAGTCAATACACTGGTGTCACATAAGGGACGCTTAACGTTGCAATTTGTACTGTCATGACATTAGTAAAACATGCGCATACTATGAATCACGAGAAGAATTTTGCACTCCGTAAGGTAGGAAAAAGCACGACATTTGAACTTGAAAATCAAAAAGTAAAAAAAAAAATATCTGTTGTACTCTTAATTTTTGTTTCACTTACTCTTGAAACAGAACATTTTCGGAGGCCACGAGGAAGTTCATCCAGTTTTTAAAACATAATTTGATTTGTACTATTTTGGAAAAAAAAAAGTTTATGTTTTTTAGGCTTAAAATCATTTTAGTCTCTCTGTAATATTTAGTTTATCTTTCAGTTGGGTTTTTGCACGTTACAATTAACCAAAATTAATATATATTTTCCAACAAGCTTTATATAAATATAGAACAAGAAAGTAATAATAATATTTTATTGTATTAAGTTTACAGTGCAAAGTATTTCTTATAAATTTATTTCGTTTAGCCAACGAAGTAGCTTGGGAACCCTCAGTGTACCCACCTCCAGCACTATCCAATGTATCCAAAGGTGAGAGTGGTGTTCAAATGTAACTGTTACTCTAACAAGTGTATAAAACATGGTACTCTATAAGTCGTTAACAAAGACAGCGTTAATGCCGTAGGTCATAAGATCTTTTTTATCTAATTTGCCAAGACTATAACAGAAAAACGCTCGCATAATTGTAAGTGGTTTGTGTCTGTAATTGACGAAAAATTCGCGTGCAGCTCGGTGTTAATTCGCCATAAACTCATTTTATTCTTGAACCCAGAATCTTTCCTCTCAAGAAGGTCTTCTATTGGTGTGCTTTATGGTATATGTTCAGGGAATTCACCCGGTGTCACAGCGCTGTTAGGAAACTTGAGAAAAGAAGATACATTGAGCAATTTCTAAGAATCTGAAATATAATATTACATTTTGTAGAATTTTGTGCAAGACACCATGATAAAATAGTTGAAAATTATTAGAGTTAATTGCGTGTGGAACAGATCCTTAAATCGTAATAACACCATGACTTGGGATTTTTACCACGTAACTTTATTTAACCTAATTCTTTTTTTCTTATAAAAGTTTTGTTTTCATATTTTTCTCTCAGTCACGGTTTAATATGTTCGGAGAGGCGCTTGATATCTCTATTTGTGCTTTATATTGAATTTCATATTCTCTTGGTTACCATAGCAACAGAACATTCGTAGAGACGGAACAATAATCGTAACCTAGAACACGAGGATTTTGGCCGAGAATAAACGTTTCTGATAGCAAGATGAAATGGAAAGCTTTAACGATAAGAAATAGGAAATGAAAATGAACGTGAAATAAGTATTAAAAAAAATAATAAGATAGAACGTCTTGGTTTAGCATTTCGAGAGGTGTTCCTGGAACTTCTCGTCTTTCTTCAAATAGCGCGGAGCATGCGCCGTTAAAAACGGAAACTTGACTACAGGATTTTTTGTCCAAAGATAACCCATTATGGCTTACGTTAAATAAACAAATGATACTGCTTTTGTTGGTGCGTGTGTGTGTGTGTATACACATGTATATAAAACATGACGTTGGCGTGATGAACGTTGTAATGATTTATTACGTAGATTTGTTTCGAACAATAACTTCACTAGCACGTATATTTTTAAATTATGTGAAATATAGGATACACTTTGACCACATGTGGAGCCAGGGGACGTTATGGCCCGATTAATGACCAGTGTAAAGATACTTATTCTGGTACAAGCACTAGAGTATCCGTCATTATGGAAGATCCCTTCAAAGGAGTCCAGATGTGGACCGTGCCAAAGACGGGAAAATACACGTAAGTTACTCCATCGTCCTATGTTAAAGTTTGAACGAGACTGCACGAGCACATTTTATTAACATTTTAGATTTTTACTTACATGTTAATTACTGAGAAGGCTACGTTGTAAAAGTTTGATAACAGTAAATACTAATTTACTTACTTATATTTATTACACAAATTATTCTGTACTCAACCAGAGAACCCAAAGTTTAAATGACAGTAATACTAATCATAATGATGCTACTTCAACATATGTAACATCCTCAGCTAATGATGTTATCATAACTTATATGAATTGGAAGGTAAAGCCTCGTGATTAGAAATACTGATGTAACATCCTCGGCTAATGATGTTATTATAACTTATATGAATATGAAGGTAAAGCCTCGTGATTAGAATTACTGATGTAACATCTTCAGTTAATGATGTTATTATAACTTACGTGGATATGAAAGCAAATACTTGTGATTAGAATTACAGATGTAACATCCTTAGCTAATGATGTTATTCCAACTTATTTTAATATGAAGTCAAAGCCTTGTTATTATAATTCCATATGTAACATCCCTAACTAATAATTAGGTAGAAAAGCAAACGAAACCGCACGATACTTCTGAGTTATATATATAACACATACCTGGGCTTCCACGAGAACGTTGCGAAAGAAATGTTAACTATATCCCTTATAAAGGTTAACTTTCTTACTTCCACATTGAAATTATATATGTAATTAGGCACACAAATGTTAGCACTAGCACCTTGTGTAACAGCTTAAACTATATTAGTTGACAAGTTACGTTTAAATTACCCCAGTCGCGTAGTGGTGCGTGACAAATGCTTGACTGTTCTAACTAATAAACCTTGACTGGTTCTGTCACTTAGGCCATACTATTCAGCATGGCACACTAAATCTAAAGACGGACACCAGAACTGGACGTTGTTTTAAGATATTAGATTACACGAGGCAACAGGATACACTTAAATTGTCCCTAAAGATCTTGGCCAATCTTTGAATATGGCAAACAACGAATTATGTAAGAATCGTTCCTCTTACCCTGTGTCTGCCCTGTCCCTCTTATCCTGTGTCTGCCCTGTCCCTCTTACCCTGTGTTTGCCCTGTCCCTCTCTGTTTCTTAACCCTTGTTGGGTTTTTTTTGTTCACCTATAACTTTTTGCGCTCTGTAATTTGATTTTTATAAACAAATACTAAGTTTCTATTGCTTGAAGTATTGCTTAACCCTTTCACTACTTTCTCAACTATATATATAATTCTTTGAACAGCGTATTCGTTTACGGAGCTGGCGGTGGTGAAGGGGTAGAAAACAAAGGTACCAGCCGCGGGAGTTTTGTTCGTGCAACTTTTAATTGGGTCGAAGGGGAAGTTCTCTTTTTCCTGATTGGTCAGAAAGGTGTCGGCGCGTGTGTTGAAGTAAGTAACACTTGAAATTAAACTACTAAATGATTTTGTGATTTCGAAAATTTCCGGAGAAGTGCTTTCCCTCATTTTTTTGTTTTTTTAGAAAGGCGCGTGCTTTTCATTTTATTTTAAGGAATCGTATTAAAAATGTCAATAATAGCTGAATGTATCCCACATCTTGAACTTTAAAAGGAAAATTTCTGAACCTCAGCGTTTATAGAATGGCTGAAAATTATATTAAAATGTATGTCTATTTTTAGTGTTAATATTAAATCTTAATTAAAAGTTACACCGCTATTTCAAAACTTATTCATATTTAATACATTTTAGCGCATTGTTTGTAACATTTTAATATTCTGATAAGGTAAGTCCTTTTCTAGTTTCTCAGTTCGTGAGGCTTAGGACAGGAAACATAAGTGATATGTTTTGATTTTGTTTTAACGCAGACAGGACAGAGTGTCTGTGTTGTGGTTCTGATCACTCATGTTTGAAATAATTTTTTATCATAGACCTGACGAGAGTTTGTGTTATGGTCTTACATTTACCAGACGCCAACAACTTCAGCGAGATATTTTTATGTTCATTTAACTAGAAACTGAGCAGTGAACAACTCCAGCCAAACACATCAGGCTATTTTTACATCTTTTTCATACTGCACGGGTTATTAAACCTGTCTGGCTACACTTGAAAAAGTCCCCCGGAGGGACAGCAGTAAGTCTTCGGATTATCAACGCAAAAATCAGAGGTTCGATTTCCATCGGTGAATACAGCAGATAGCCTGATGTGGCTTTATTATAAAAAAAAACGCACGCGTTTGAAAAATCTAAATAATTATACTACAAACAACAACATGGAAAAGCTGTACCCTTTTCTAAGAGCCGGTTGTAGGTCCACATTGTTGCCAGGAGGGTCAGGTGGGTAATTTTTGATTCCAATAATGACCTTTTGTAGGCACATGAGTAAAATACACAGAGAAGATTTTTGGATTTTAAGTTTAAAGAAATCTTTATCACTATTACCCGACAAAGCCAAGTGGTTAGCGCTTCAGTTCACAATCTGAGGGACGTGGGTTCGAATCCTCCCTCACAACAAACATACTCGCCCTTTCAGCTGTGGAAGCGTCATAATGTTACGGCTCATCTCATTATCTGTTGGTAAAAGAATATCCCAAGAATTGGCGGTGGTGAGTAGTTACCTTCTATTTAAGTCCTACACTGCAAAATTAGGGACGGCTAACGTCGTCAGCCCACCTGCAGCTTTGCGCGAACTTCAGAAACAGTTTGTCAGTGTTTTACTGTGATTTAACATTTATATAGAATGTGAAGACGCTTCAGTCTACTGATCATTTACTATTTTATAATTTGATTGGAGAAGAGAAGTAATCTTCCCTCTTCCTTCTGCTCATGCCAGGCCTGATCTTTCTAAGTACACGTGATATCCATGGACCAATCAAGTGAGACAATACATTTCTGCATGAAAGTTCTGTGCACCGATAAATCTGTTTAGAAGTCGACTTCTGTGTCTACACCAGCAATTTGTTGATAAAGCTTTGAACCAGGTGTGCCCTGGTGGTTATAATATCTGAACGAGAATTCACAGATCTTCGTTCAGCTTTCTATTGCCATAAAATCGAGGTTCACACTTTGGGCTCTTGGGTGCGTTATAAGAGTTGAAGGTCGATCTCACTATTTAATTGCATTAGTCCTAGAGCTGATGTCAGATGAAGTTACCTTCCTTTCAGTAAATCAACTCAAAATTAGTGATAACTTCTGTTGCAAATCTGTAATATAAAGCTATTTCAGGAGCTTTACGTACACGCCACAGAAAGTGTGAACCAAAAAACACGAATGTTTCACTTATCTCTTTGACTACACGTGCATGATTCACATATTTTCTTAACTACATTTGCAAGCAGTGGATAACTCTAGGCCTTTATTGCAGATTGGTAGTATACTATTGGAATCAAATCAAACCTTTTTTACATGCTCGTCCTTTCAGCAGTGAGAGCGTTATAATGTAAGGGTCAATCACACTATTCGTTGGCAAAAGATTAGCCCAAGAGTTGGCGGTGGGTGGTGATGACTGGCTGCCTTCTCTCTAGCCTTACACTGCTAAATTAGGAACGGCTTGCGCTGATAGTCCTCGTGTAACTTTGCGCGAAATTCTAAAAACAAATAATAAAACGTTTAGATAGATCCGATTAAATAACACGAATAGCTGACATACACATCTCGGAGTTTACTAGCACAAGCGATGTGTAACAACAGTGAAAATACAATACGAACTGTAGCTAGCACTAATGAGACAATACATGTCACTTGACGTGTATTTTAGAAATAAATTTCAGAATGATTTTCATTTTATTCACAGTAACTGATTTTGTTTTTCTTTAGTCAACTGTTATTTAAAAGTTATGATTCTAACCTTTGAGAAACATTCAAAACCAGTTTATGAAAGTTTTTGTGTTGCTATATTACCAGCCACTGTCATGCAATCTCAGCCATTCGAGAGGGGGCATCCATGATTTACGAAAACACTACAAACGAAGACGAGGAGGGGGTGGAGGTGGGGGAGGAGCTACTTTTATATTTCGGGTAAGTCTCGAAATCTACGAATACTCGAATACTCTAACTATCAGTTTAAGTCCAGTTTATCAGTTAAGAGAGAAAATTAGGTTGCGCTACGAAAACGTATTTATTGATGGACCACTAGGTTAAGGTAAATAAAACAAAAATGGTACACAAAGATGTATGTCAAACTATTTGAAAGTCTACTTATGGCCACAAGCAACATGACAAAATAAAGGGACCTGAACCGAAACTTACGTTATCCAGTGGTCGGTGGCAACTTTACGTACTTACAACGCTAAAATAGGGACTTCGATTCCACATTGTGGACAACATAACAAGATGAATGGACACGAACCGAAACTTAAGTTATCCAGTGAGCAGTGGCAAATTTACGTACTTAGAACGCTAAAATGGGGGCTTCGATTCCACACTGTGGACAACATAACAAGATGAATGGACACGAACCGAAACTTAAGTTATCCAGTGAGCAGTGGCAAATTTAGTTACTTAGAACGCTAAAATGGGGGCTTCGATTCCACACTGTGGACAAAGCACAAGTGGTCTATAGTGTCGCCTTGCACTAATCCCACAGTAGCTCGGCAGTAAGTCTAAAGACTTGTAACACTAAAAATTCTTGTGGTGGGCACAGAACAGATAGCCTACTGTGTGTAGCTTTGCGCTTAACTTAAGTAAGCAAACACAATTCACACTAATACACCAGACAACAACACAACATTATATAACATTATATTCGAAGATAATTCAAGCTTGAAGAAAATTTGTAATTAAACGTAACATACCTATTGGTTTTAAATCTATCCCAGAATCCCGCATCTGAACCAAAACCATTATTAAATAAAAAAATTACATAGGATCGCACAATGCAACGTCACGAGTAAAATAAGGAGAAATAACTGTACACAGGAGAAACTGGATTCAGCGAACATAATAAAAAAAGAAAACCTTCCCATGTTTACCACAATTGGAATTAAATAACACATTATATATAGTGAAAAAAACTCTAATTTTAAACAAAGAAGAAACCTCAACAAACGCAACATAAAGGAAGCCATCATAATTGAACAGAACATTTCTTCTCTAAACCAACACCACGTATAACAAGATACCTTCACCACAATCTCCGGTCATGTGACACTTTTGTTAAGTGCTGTGTGTGTTTGTATATATATATATTCCTGTGTTTGTGTAAACTGCTTATACCCGATTGTGGCGAGAGTTTGTCGAAAGCTGTACATTTGTTACTTGTAATAAAGTTCACTGAACATTCAAGTTGTCTGCAAACTTTATTATTTAGAAGTGGGTTTCCTCGTCATTAAAAACTTTGCGCTCAAACAGCTAAACTCAAAAATTTAAGTTTTATTTCAATATCAAATAAGCGGAGCTTTTTGCAAACTTAAAGTTGAAGTATATCTGGAGAAAATTCGATTTTTCAAGTTAACACAGCTTTTTATGGAAGTCTTCATTTTATTAGTATGTGACACAGCATTTTGGTAATAGGTTGGTGAAAAATAAACAACAACAACAAAAGTGTGTTAACCTGAGGCTTAAAATCATTACCAGCTAAAGCGCCATCTTAATTTTGTAAAAGCGCTAACTTAGATTTTATTTGTTTGTAGTTAGTCATAAGGCTATACAACAAGTTAGCTGTGCTGTGCCCAACACGGGTATCGAAACCTGATTTATGGCGTTATACGTCTTCAGACATGCCGCTGTGCCACAGGAAGAGCTACCTGGCGTGTAGTTATTGAACTAAAAATTCTGTCTGAATTGAATGCCTCTTTATTTTGTTTTGTTATGCAAGCAAATCGTACAATAAATAATATTTAGTACTTCTTCGACCTGGCATGGCCAGATGGGTTGAGGCGTTCGACTCGTAATCTGAGGGTCGCAGGTTCGAATCCCTGTCACACCAAATATGCCCTCTCAGCCATGAAGGAGTTATGATATTACGGTCAATTCCACTATTCGTTGATATAAGAGTAGCCCAAGAGTTGGCAGTGGGTGGTGATGACTAGCTGCCTTCCCTCTAGTCTTACATTGCTAAATTACGGACGGCTAGCACAGATAGCCATCGTGTAGCTTTGGGCCAAATTCATAAACAAACAAGCAAGTGCTTATTCTACAGTAAATCAATGATTAAATGAGAAACCAGAAACCGATTATTATGTTTATTTACACAACAGTTAGACCCTCGCTCTGGTCGTCCAGTTCCCCTGGTGATTGCTGCCGGAGGTGGAGGTCTCTCTCACACAAGAAACGATGACTTTCGTACAGCAGTAGATCCTAACGGACGAGGGATAACCTCAAATCTATTAACGACTAACGGTCGCTCTTCCCGAGTCGGAGACGGAGCTGGTGAGTAATAGAGAAGAAAAGTTTTTTTTTTTTTTTTAACGGAATGAGTTTTTTTTTTACAGAAGTTTTTATAGAGATCATTAAAAGTAGGGGTCGTGTTTTAAAATTTTGGTATTTTAATTCCATCAATAATTTTGTAGTAAACAGCTTGAAACAAATTTTATATGCTTTTGCATTACGTATTTAAACCAGTTTATTAATACACTCACATATATGTACATGAGGCCTTGTTTTTCGTCTTGGAACTCTAGGTGGCGGAGGAGGTTGGAACGACACAACTCAGTATAACACCTCAGGATTGTCATTGATAGAGGGCGCCCTCGGTGGCCAAGTGTGTCAGGAAGGGCAAAATTGGAAAACCAGTGGCGGATTTGGGGGTGGTGGAGGAGGGTGTTCCGCAGGTGGAGGTGGAGGAGGCTATAAAGGTGTGTTTCGTAAGGCTTCAAGTTCTGATTAATAACGTGTTGTTTCTTTTGTTTTACCTTGATTATATGATTTACAAACGCCGCATTAATCTGTCCAGAGACTTGATTTGTCAAATTATTAATAAAAATTACAAAAACAATCTAGGAGGCAATACTTCCTATGAAGACAGTTACGTCACCAATGGTCGAGGAGGAACGTCATACGTAAATCCAGAGGCTTCCCTGACTTTTGCAGAGCCAGGATCGCATGAAGGTGATGGGAAGGTGGACATTGTACCTGCCCATACGGACTGTAGTTGTGAATACATGTGTGTTCTTTTGGACAAAGAAAGACAAGTCTTCCACTGTATCTGTCCGGACGATCAGATACTACAGTCAGACGGGATTACTTGTCTCCATGACAACGGTAATTATCATTATTCGTGGTTGTCTTAAATCTATTCACAGAAGTGTTTCACGAATGTCCTGCCCGACATGGCTAGTGCAAGGCCCGATCTTTCTAAGTACACGTGAGGCAATACATTTTTTTAATATAAGCCATAACCTGTAAAAATTGTAATCTGAGGATCGCGGGTTCGAATCCTAGTCACACCAAACATGCTCGCCCTTTCAGCCGTGGGGCCATTATAACATTACAGTCAATCGTACTGTTCGTTAGTAAAATGTAGCCCAAGAGTTGGCGGTGGGTGGTGATGACTAGCTGCTTTCCCTCTAGCCTTATACTACTAAATTAGCGACGGCGTTGCAGACAGCACTCGTGTTGCTTTGTACGAAATAAAAAAAAATAAAAAATGTGAATATTTTCGTGGATTTAATGGCGACAGAAACAAATTACTGTCTCAACAGCATTTAATAAAAATTCTGTCTTTGATAATAAGGTAACAATTGTGTTTTAAAAGAAAAGGTAAGAGTTTGTTGAAATATTTTGCTTAAAGTCTTGAGTTAGCACATTATACACACATAAATCTACTGTGTTAACGTGCTGCCGTTTGTTAGGAATGTGTCAGGCTTTAAGAATAATAAATATTTTTATTTATTTCTTTTAAAGCTCGCGTGTCGCGCTGTATTGTAGCTTAACAGAGTGGGGAATTCTGCTTGTGATGTGTGGTTTACGTGTGATGTACTGACATCATGACAGTACACTCATATATTACGAACCATTTTGCAACATTTGGGTTAGATTTCAACATGATAATGTAACTCACAATTCATTCACCCAGCATTTTACTATTATTTTTTATAATATTTTGACTTATATTTTGAATTAGATGTTCCATATAACTATGTGTCGTAACCAAAACTTTAACTTCTTAAAACGTTAAGTTTACAAAACAAAACTAGAGTTAAGATAGTAACCAACAAAAACAGGTTTTGACGTAACGTTTTCACAACTTATTGGTTTTTGTATGATGTGCAACAGAGAACGTTTTTCCCTCCAATCTTCACTGTAAAACTGACATCATCTTATTACAGAGCATCCTGAAGTCACCGACCACAAAAGTGACGGGTTTCATCTTGCAACACACCACCTGGTGGTGATTATTCTGTGTATCCTGGTGACGGTAGCAGTGATATTGTTCTTCTGCGTGCTGGCGTGTAAGTTCCAGGTTCCCCAGCGAGCCGAGGAGGGGGCCTAACCCTCCCAGATGGTTTTGCAGGTAGAGAGGGGCAGGAACAGTTGATGGAACAGCCGGTTTTATTTTCGATATATACTTAGGGATAGAGGACCCAACAACCGATCCCATATTGGGTATATCTTCTGAGAAGAGGGATGATATGGGATCCGAGTTTGAGGAGTAATCTCTCTTAGTTTGGCTATGGAAATAAAACGGGCCAAACAATAAAAAACAAGAAACGATTATTTTAACCTCTAAACAACTTAAAAGCATTTACAAAAAAAAGGCTTTTATCTCGGCCTTGTTGATACCACTCATTTATTCTTATCTCTTAAATCATTGACAATTAAAAAATTCGCATTTAAAACGTCCAGTCTTTGTATTAGAAACACCTGTGTATTTACGCTACACGTTAGAAACACCTGTGTATTTTACGCTATACAATAGAAACGCCTGTGTATATTTTAGTTGTGGTTTGTTTTGTTTTTATAGACAGCACGCGACATTTAAATTATAGAACTGTCGGGTAAGAATTTTTAACATCTGTTAAACTTGTTTTTTTCGTTACCTAAGGAGCCCCTCTTATCTTTATTTGCCCGTTTTAATTGTGACTTTGTTACTTATTAGAAAACAAAACATGTTTTAAGTATTTCTATCATGCCAATATTAACGAACGTCCAATTTTAGTTTAGTGCTACCAGAGGTTAAAACGACACCTAAATGCATGAACAACACGTGGTCAAAACTTATAAACTGCCAAATATCAACGAACGTCCAATTTTAGTTTAGTGCTACCAGAGGTTAAAACGACACCTAAATGCATGAACAACACGTGGTCAGTACTTATAAACTGCCAAATATCAACGAACGTCCAATTTTAGTTTAGTGCTAATAGTTAGAGCTTAAAAAAGTCCCTTAGATACATGAACTGTGTTATTGAAATATTTAATACTCTAAATGGCTTTAGATGTCGTCCTAGCGAAGAAGGGTATGCCTTAAACTAAATATAAACATCCGAAGAAGAACCCATGTTAATAAGTTAATTATAAATATAACTGGTACTTTCTTTTTATGTAGAGAAAAATTAAGACTTCGAGGGAAAAACGATACTAGCTCTTAACATTGGTATTGTTTACACCAATGTTCTTACTAGTCAAGTTAAAAACTCATTCGTTAAAATTTAAAAAGATTCAAATATTCCAAACAGGTTATGTTGCAGAGCTTACAACAACTAGTTACAATAATTATTGTTTGAAAATACCACAAACTTTTTTGGAGATAACTGATCAACTAGCTCATTATTATTTTACCTAAACGAGTAAGGCCCGGCCTGGCCGAGTGTGTTGAGGCGTTCGACTCATAATCCGAGGGTCGCGGGTCCGAATCCCGATCGCATCAAACATGCTCGACCTTTTCAGCCGTGGGGGGATTATAATGTTACGGTCAATCCCATTATTCGTTGGTAACAGAGTAGTCCAAGAGTTGGCGGTGGGTGGTGATTACTAGCTGCCTTCCCTTTAGTCTTACACTGATAAATTAGGGACGGCTAGCGCAGATAGCCCTTGTGTAGCTTTGCGCGAAATTCAAAACAAACAAACAAACTAAACGTGTAAAAAAGAAATAAATAAGTACTACGTTATACCGATGCGAAAAATGGGTTTCGATACTCACGTTTGGTGCAGTCCAGACAGCCCATTGTGAAGCTTTGTTTTTAGTAACAAACAAATAAGACGTTAATCTATTAAAGCAAAATTAAAAATTGTTAGTGCAGCTAAGCCTTATGTAACTTTGAGAGTATATCGGCTGCAAACTATTTAAAAGTAAGATTTTAATATTTATTATATTAATTAACTTTTGTTTTTTACTGCACTCCATCCGTACTGTCAAACTACTCGACTTTATGAAATAGTGATATCGTAGTAATTTAAGTGACATGTTACACCATAGAAACTATATAATAGGCTTTTTTTGGGTCATTAGACATTTGTTAGGAAAGGTTAGGTTAAGTTTGGTCAATATTAGTGTCACGCTTTTCGAGGGAAAGGAAATCATCTAGTTTCTATATGTTTGGTAAGTAATTTTTATTCCATTATTTTCTTAATTTTACTTTCAGTAGTATTATTAATTAGAATATTTATACCTAATGTAAATTTTGTTTTTATTTTCCAATTTGTTTTACAATATACATATATTTTTGCAAGGATTAGTCTGCAATGTTAGCCTGCTCTATATGGATTTATGATTGACCTAAATTTCCTAAGGTAGTCGAACTTCGTGATGTATATTATTGGGATTACGACCGAAAATGTCGTTAACCAGAGGGTGTGCCCACTGGTAAATCAATTCACTGTAATCGTTATAAGTAAGAACGGTGTTTTGCATCAGCTATGTTCATTATTAGGCTAAATGCTAGTTCTAACTTATATGAGTAGCTAGTGTAACGCCCCCAGTGGCTCAGCGGTATGTCTGCGGACTCACACGCTAAAATCCGGGTTTCGATACCCGTGGTGGGCAGAGCACAGATAGCCCATTGTGTAGCTTTGTGCTTAATTCAAAACAACAACAGCTAGTGTAATTAGATGTTAATAATAGTTTTGAAAAAAAGATTGTGTAGCTATCACTCTTTCTAATATTTTAATGATCATAAGAGGTACTTATCTAACCTTTGAACTCGGAATTAAAATACCACAAAATTGTGATATACTGATGAGTTACAAAATTACAGTTTCGGAACTTACTTATAATTTAAAATATCCCAATATTGTGACGTACTGACAAGTTGAAAGACTATAGTATTGTGACTTACTAATGAATTAAAAGACAACAATATTGTGACTTACTAATAAATTAAAAGACAACAATATTGTGACTTACTAATGAATTAAAAGACCATAACATCGTATCTTATTAACGAGTTAATAAAACCACAATATCGTGATTTACGAGTTAAAGGACCATAGCATCGTGGCTTAGTAACGAGTTAAAGGACCACAATATTGTTACTTACCAACGAGTTGAGAGGTTACACGTGATCTTGGTTTGTTATCTGTTCGCAATTTAGGATGTGAGAACCATAAAATGCACAAGAAATCTTTATTCCGTCTAAATGAAGAACATTTTTCTAAGTTACTCACAATTGTGACAAAATAATTTGAATACCACGTAGTTACAGTAATTAAGTTGTTCCTTGTTGTTCCACATTGTGAGTGTTACTGATATTAATAAGGGAACACTGCAGAACAAATTAGTAGAAATGACAGGCGTAAAGCTGAACTCCAAGTTTCGTTTCTTAACCTAACCTTGAAGTTTAAATAATTTTTCAGAGCAATTTTCAAAATCAATTAATCGGGACGTTAGAGGACTTGTGGTGGTGATAAAGGCTGTTTCGGCTGTTATCCAATGAAAATGAAGTTAAAAACAGTTAATTTGATTTATGTTCTTGTTCTTCTTCTCATCCAGTTAAAAAACTCGTTACGTTTGATGTGTTACGTAGGCCTTTAAGTCATGTGTCATTTTTATAATGAATAAATCAACCTTAATCAACAACGTTCAAAACTCTAACATTTTCTAAAAAAATAATTTTATTCGATATTTATTTATGGATAATTAGACACATTAATATTTTTTTGTCTTTTTCTGATGTGTTATATTTCGTCCATGAATTCACACATTTCATATGGACTCTTGTGCGTGAGGTTTCGTCGCTCTTCGTGTCGTGGCGCTAGTCTATCTACCTACGCGTATTTATTTTCGTTTATTTTACCTAAAAACTTCCGTCTTTTGTTAACATTGTAAATGTTCTCCTTTGATCATTTTGATTTTGTAAATAATATTTAAAAAAATAAATGAAATACCCCATTATATAAAGTACCGAATAAAGTAATTTGGGTTACTTTTTTTTTTACCAGTTTAATCTGGCATTGTCATTTACAAAAACTTGTGTTGTACCTCGCGGTGTCTGGTTAACATGGCGGGACTACACTCTGTGTATTCGACAATAAATAAGTTTTAGCGATTTGGAATTATTTATCACTTAAACCATGAAGAATGTATGACTTAAATTCCGATTATTCTTGGCTCATATTATTGTATTTTTCTTTATCTCAAATGCATTTTCTTTGAAAAAAAGGGTTAGTTTTTATTAAGTTACACGGCAATATAGAAAAACGAAATTAGCTCAGAGCTAAGATTTCTTTCTTCCAGTTAATTGGTACCGAACGAAGGTTAACCGAAACGTGAACCGAGAGCCCCTTAACAGCCCTGATCTACAACTGTCTTGGATTCGTCAAAATAACGGGGGGATGGTGACAGAATATAACCCTAACTACGAGTTTGGAGGCAGCACGTACACCATCCAAGATTTACCAGAAATACCCAGAGAAAACCTAACACTGGTCAAGTAAGTTAGTATTACTTCGTCCGGTCCATTTTTTTTTGGTGGGGGAGTCAATTACGTATTATGATTTTTTGGAAGATTAAAAACTGTTATTGTAGATTTGATCCACAAAAGTGTGGCAATATTTGTAACTTTAAAGGAAGCTTTCCGTAATTTAAACTTTGTTTTCTTTCTGTTGCTAACGCCCGGGATGGATTTGTCAAATGAACGTTACAGTTATGTTAGCGACATACACTTTATTAGTGTTAGTCTTACACTGCTAAGCTAGGGGCGGCTAGAGGGAAGACAGCTAGTCATGGCCAACTCTTGGGCTACTCTTTTATCAACGAATAGTGGGATTGACCGTCACACTATAACTCCACCATGTCTGAGAGGGAAAGCATGTTTATTGTAACGGGGATTCGAGCCCGTGACCATCGGATTATGAGTCGAGTTCTTTAACCACCTGGACATGCCGGCCCCGTTACATGTAAGTGTGGCGTTTATTTTGCAAATTCACGATTATCCATCCATGTCAGTTTGACATCATTTGACAAATCCATCTAGGAACATTGTTCATATTTTATGGTTTCTTCTTTTTGTGTCATTATTTGATAGAAACTTGTAAAACACCTTAATGTTAGCGAAAAATTAGCTAAGAAGGTTTAGGCTTATGTTTTGTGTTGTAACTTTGAACTTAAGATTACAAAGCAAAAATTGCATGTTATTGACTTCATTTTTACTCTAACATTAAGTTGTTGAAAATTTTCAATATTAATCTTATGAAGGGCCATTGGCCGAAAAATTTGCATTCGAGGATTGGTTTATTTGAAATTTCGCGCTGAGCTACACGAGAGGTATCCGCGCTAGCCATTCCGAATTTATCGGAGAAAGACCAGACGACATCACCACACACTGACAACTCTTAGGCTACTCTTTTGCCAACGAATGGTAGGATTGACCGTAATAATATAACAACGTCGCCGCCTAAAGGGCGAGCATGGTCGGTGGTATGGAAATTCGAACCCGTGACTCGCTTATTGCGAGTCAATCGCCCCAGCCATCTGACCACAACTGCCTCCTATCGAGAAAATTCTGTTATAACTATCTCTTATGTGATATTTTTATAACGTAGTGCATTTTACTTTCTGCCCTCTACCTGTAACGTTTGACGCAGATGCGTCTTCGTGACGTGTATAAATTGTTTGTTTTTGAATTTCGCACAAAGCTACCCGAGGGCTATCTGTGCTAGCCGTCCCTAATTTAGCAGTGTAACACTAGAGGGAAGGCAGATAGTCATCTCCACCCACCGCCAACCCTTGGGCTACTCTTTTACCAACGAATAGTGGGATTGACTGTCACATTATAATGCCCCCACAGCTGAAAGGGCGAGCATGTTTGGCGCGACCGGGATGCGAACCCACGACCCTCAGATTACGAGACGCACGCCTTAACACGCTTGTCCATACCGGGCCATATAAATTGTTAAACAAACAACTTAAGTAGTCCTTTATGTTAACAACGACAGTAATAAAGAAATAATAAGAAATAATTCAAGTCAAATATCAGAGAAGTGAAAGTTTGTCAGCAGTAGCTCCCAGTTTATAGGGGTTAATTTGTTATTTAACATGTTCTGGGTCCCCTAGTGGCACAGCAACATGTCTACGGACGTACCTTGCTGTAAATCGGGTTTTGATAGCACTTTATGTACCTTTGCGCTTAGTAACAAACAATAACAAATATGTTCCCAGATGTATTCACGTATCCCGGAATACCAGTTTTTAATATTAAGTGCATCTTACTTACTCTATAATTTTGTGCCTTTTAAAGGTAAAGTTTGCTTATCGAAATATGCTCAAGACAGTTAAATAGATAAAACTAATTATTCAATTGTTTTAGTTTTCTTTTCTCGTGTTTTGCAGAGCCTTGGGCCAAGGGGCTTTTGGTGAGGTTTACGAAGGATATCTGTCTAACGTACCAGACGAACCGTCTAACATGGCGGTTGCTATAAAGGTAAGCTTTATATGTCAGTTTCGTAATGGGACGAAGAGTAGAAATAGTTTGTGTTTTCTGTGAATATTTACAAAAAGATAATTATGAGAAGAAATGCTAGGCGTATAATTGAATAAAACCCGTTTTACGGTGTGCCGATAATGATGCGAGATATTTAACGGGATTACCTCATTCACAATTTGCAATAACTGAAGCCTAATCAACAGATTCATGGATTTTTTTTTTCTCCGTGGGTGTTATCACCCGTTGGTACAGCGGAAAGTCTGCGAATTTAGAACGCTAAAATCAGGGGTTCGATTCTCTTCGATGGGCTCAACAGATGGCCCGATGTGGCTTCGGCATAAGAAAACACTCACACACCAATGGGTGTTTGAAAAGTGAAATAGATGCCCCTTTTTATAAAGCTACAAATTAAGTAAAAAACACGTGTAAAACTTGTATAAATAAAGAAGACAGTATCCATGTAAGTTTCCCGTGCGCCTTGTATTGTTAGCCAAGAGTGTTGTTTTGTAAGACGTTTAAATGAGCAATGCTGCCTCTGTTGTTTCAGATGTTGGATTTTGTGAGATATTCTTGACGCAAGAATCATTGCCTATCGTTCAGTGTATGATGTCTTAGGTGGCCTGGCATGGGTTAAGGCGTGCGACTCGTAATCTGAGGGTCGTAGGTTCGCATCCCCATCGCACCAAACATGCTCGCCTTTTCAGCCTTGAGGGCGTTATAATGTGACAGTCAATCCCACTATTCGTTGGTAAAAAGAGTAGTCCAGGAGTTTGGCGGTGGGTGGTGATGACTAGCTGCCTTCCCTTTAGTCTTACACTGCTAAATTAGAGACGACTAGCGCAGATAGCCCTCGAGTAGCTTTGTGCGAAATTAAAAAAAACAACAAACAATAAATAATGATGTCATAGCCAACAAACCAATCAGCACAGCTCATTTACTTATTGGTCATGAAAACAAAATATGCTCATATTTCGATAGAAACGACATTTTAAAAAAATATATATTTTACCCCTTCTGAAAAGAAGCTGTTAATGAAATTGAGCCTAGCCAAGCGCTACGTGGGTAAATATTGCAAATTTCTTTTACGAACCTGTAAAACATGTTAAATATGAGCAATTAAAAATATACTGTGATTTAACGATTTGATGTCGTGTTTTTGAAGCAAGTAAACTTAACGTTTCATATACCAGCGCGCCATCTGTTGTCGATTAATAAAATATTTTGTGTTTAGGATGTTGAATATTAATTTAATTTTGTGTTTATATTTCTAAACGTCACGTGTTGATGCCTATTTCTGAACTTTATCTTTACAAAACGTTTAATCTCGTTATACTTTTCTTTTAACATAAAAACTTAAAAGTTTTACCGCTGATAAAATTAAATGTTTATTAACCCTATTAAACGAACACAAAATAAGTTTACCTTCTGGTTTTAAACTATTTTCAACAATTCTATACTTAATTTCAGTGTATATGGTGGTTACCTGATGGGTTGGCGGTAAACCTGCGAACTAAAATCGGGAGCTCGATAAGAATAACCTTCCGTGCATAAAGATGTCAACAGCATAAAGTAATTTTGAGGACTCAATTTGTATTTTTCATTGCATGACAACAGAAATGAAACATCCTATAGTGTCCTATAAAGCTAATTATTTTTAATTTACTGCTCACTTATAATCAACATTTTATTTTTATTTTTTTTCTTAGACACTTCCAGAATTCTCATCTAGCCAATCAGAACTGGACTTTCAGATGGAAGCACTGATCATGAGGTAATAGTTTATTCTGTTTATAATCTACAAATATAACTATATGGACGTTTAACCAACTGAACTATTTTTATTCTGTTTCAGCAAATTCAACCATTCCAACATTGTTGGTTTTATTGGTGTCTGTTTCGAAAAGATGCCTCGGTTCATCGTGCTGGAGTTATTGACAGGGGGAGATTTGAAGTCTTTCTTAAGAGATTCTAGGCCTAAGCCGGTAAAATGTGTTAAATGTTTTTTTTGTGTGTTTTTTTAATTTTGCTCATATATACACTAGGGCTATCTGCGCTATCCGTCCGGAATTTAGCAGTGTAAGACTAGAGGGAAGGCAGCTAGTTATTACAACCCACCGCTAACTCTTAAACTACTATTTTACCAAAGAATAGTGGGATTAACCGTCACTTTATAATGTCCCCACGGCTGAAAGGGCAAGCATGTTTGGTGAGGATGGGATTTGAACCTGCGACCCTTAGATTACGAGTCGAACGCCTTAACCCATCTGGCCATGCTAGGCCCAAACATTACAACCTGTACCCTGGAGGATCCTTTCAATTGGACCCTCCCACTGTCACAACGATATTTCTGTGGACATACAACACTAGAAATTAAGTTTCGATACCCGTTATAGGCAAAACGCAGATAGTCCATGATATAGCTTTGCGTTTAATTTAGCACTATTCTTAGATAACTTGTTTCCATGGTGATGTTCGATGTTTTATTTCATTTCATTTTTCTACTTTTCCCCGCAGTTTAATTTTGTCTAATTTTTTTTCACTCAATAGGTAATTGTTTCTTCTTTTAATTTTTCACCAAGAGATGGCAATCTAACGTTATTAGAACTGTTATAGTTCAGTGTGTTAAGTTGGCCCTTTGTGACTCAGCCATGAGCCTGAGGGTTTATAACGTTGAAAATTGGATTTCGATACCCGCGGTGAATAGAACACAGATAGCCAATTGTATAAGTTTGTGTTTACCAACAAATAAGTATTATACTAATTTTTGTGGTGCTGTTACGCTGTAGAACAAACAAAGTGATACAGTTTGAAACCGAGTGCCAACTAATTTGATAATGATATCCTTGTTTTTTATACCGACTACAAGGCCGTATAATGAGTTGATTAACAGGCGATTTAGAAGAAGGCCTAAACTCTATGTGATTTAATATAATTTGTTTTTATATTTAGTCAGATCGCACCTGTAGTATTTGTTTTGCTTTATTCCACACTGTATAATATTGTTATATTTTTCGTTGTCCTACTTGTACCATCAAGCAATTCTTTTTTATTTCAGGATATGAGGTCATCCTTAAGCATGTTAGATCTTCTGGCCTTACCTATGGATGTTGCCAAAGGATGCCAGTATCTGGAACAGAACCACTTTATCCACAGGTTAAAAATATTAGATAACAGAATTAAAGAGGTTATTTTAGGACATCAGTTGCCGAAAGTTTAAAATTCTGTTGCAGTTAGATAAATGTTCGATTCCGGGAAAGTTAAAGAACAGTGGACTTTTGATAAAACATTTCAAGTGTTGTACTTTAACTTACTAACTAGAAATGTGATTTTAATTGAATTTGAAATTATACGTACTTTACGTATCCAAAATATCTCACATTAATTTCCAAATTCGTTAGTATGAGTAATCAGAACTGTTTCGTTTGTTGAATTTCGCGCAAAGTTACACAGGTGCTATCTGCGCTAGCCGTCCCTAATTTAGCAGTGGGGAGGCAGCGAGTCATCACCACCCACCGCCAGTCATAGATATTGTGTCTAAGTCTAGAGTCTAAGCACTTTTCTTTGGCTCTAATCAATACCTAGACCTAACATATTTTTCTTGTTACATTACAACTAATACAGCTGTTTCACCAACAATAATGAGATTGGCCGTAATTTTATAACGCCCCCACGGCTGAAAGGGCGAGCATGTGGGGTGCGACGAGAATTTGAGTCCCTTAACCATCTGGATATGCCGGGCTCTGATTAGAAATGAACAAGAAATACGTTTAAAAATTAGTGTATTCAATAACTTCGAGCTCTTTCAGTCCTGGGGGCGTTATAATGTCACGATCAATCCCACTATTCGTTGGTAAAAGAGTATCCCAAGAGTTGGCGGTGGGTAGTGATGACTAGCTTCATTCCTTCTAGTCTTACTCTGATAAATTAGGGGTGGCTAGTGCAGATAGCCCTCATGTAGCTTTGCGCGAAATTCAAAAACAAAGAAACAAACTTTGAAACAATATTATGGTTGTTTTTACAAAAAATACTTTATTTGTTTTCTTAGAACTTATAAGCGAAAGCGAAGAAGTATATATAACAATCATAAGTCAACCATATGTAGACGTAAGGAATACATAAACAGCGCACATGATATATAAGACAAAGTTTAGGAAATAACAAACATATAATACAGGGTGTTCGGAAAGTCATGTTTCAATACAGAATACAGGAGGTAAATATGAATGACAATTATAAACAATGTTGAAAGTGACCCCCGTTGGCATCAATACAGGCCTGGATCCTTGTTATTTTGTTTCTAAACACCGCCATCAGTTGCTGGCTTGAAATAGACTGAATGAATGTTGTTATCGCTGCTTCCAAGTCATCCATCATGCGCGGACGATCTCGATACACTACAGATTTAGCTGCTCCACACAGATAAAAGTCTGGTGGATTAAGATCTGGTGAGCGTGGGGGCCACGTGTCTTTGGAAATAATGTTGTCTCCAAAACATTCCTTTAATAACCGTATAGATCTGTGAGATGTGTGGACAGTGATACCGTCCCGTTGAGTAACTGATTTTATCACTTGTCATCTGATACATCTAGAATGAATAATAGGCAATCAGTTGGAATTTTTAGTCTTTTCATAATCTAGGAAAGGCTTATAATCAGACAAACAGTATAAAAGACGTGGAAAAAATAATGAAGTAATAAAAATAAGTGGAAATCAGTAAAAATACATCCATGACAAAAACTTTATATTAATTTGCAACGTTTTGGGGAAAAGCTCTTCGTCAGATAGTTTGTTGTTAGCCTTTCTCTTTGCACACAGTTTAATATAGCCTGACGAATGTCTTTTTTTTTCCCGAAACGTTGTAAATCAACGTAAAACTTTTGTAATGGACAAGTGTTTTAACTTTATTAATTTGAACACTTTATGTTCATTATTTCATTACTGTCAGAATACCCCCATTCATTCTACAACATGCTCAGAAACAATCGACGAGGATGAAGAATGTTGTTTGAAGTTGTTACATATGATATTACATTAATCTTAAGCACGAACTAAGAAGTTACAGCAATAAAGTAACCCTATGAAACTTCGTCCTTATTTAGAAGGGGTTAATTGAATGTAATGTTAACTGTTAACGGGTTAGTTGACTCGAGATAGTTAAATTTCGGTACACAACGTTCGTTCAGAGCTTTATAAATCGAAGTGAAACATTTCGTTTACTGACGTTTCATTTTGATCAGTGTGATTGCGATATTTCTGTGTAGGGACATAGCTGCCAGAAACTGTCTTCTCACGAGCAGAGGACCTGACAGAGTAGTGAAGATTTCAGACTTTGGCATGGCAAGGGATGTCTATAGGTAAGTTACTGGACAAGAGAAAGTAAAATGAAATTCAAAAGTAAAGAACTACAACTAAAAAAAACTTATGTGTGATGTTTTTTTAAAAACTGAATACTGTGGTTACATTAAACTAGTATCTCTTTCCACTCTAAAAGACAATGAAATACAATAAGACGGTTGTCTTTTTGCATTGTTGTTAGAAAACTTTAGTATTTAGTTTTGAGATCGATGTCTAAACTGTACTGATTGTACGAAGGACAAGTTTAATTTATTCTGTAGTTGTAAATATTTTAAAGAGTGTACATTTATAATTTTGTCTGATCTCAGTTTTGACTTTAACAAATTGTTTTAGCAAGCTTTAGGTCTTTAAAACTGGATCATAGAAAAGCATCAATCCAAAGAATTTTGCCCCCCACTAGTACAGCGGTATGTCTCCAGATTTACAACGTTAAAATCAGGGGTTCGATCCCCCTCGGTGGGCTCAACAGATAGCCCGATGTGGCTTTGCTGTAAGAAAAACACACACACACACCCAAAGACTTTTATAATGCACGAAGTTAACTACAGAAGACGAGAAAGAAGAGGATTGAACAACAATTTTAATAAAGTTTGTTTTTAAAAACTAAGCATCATATGAAGACAAGTACAGAAACGTTGGTAGCAGTCTGGAGAAACTTCTTGAAGTTCAGTACTATTTATAGACATAATAAAATATCAGCCATCTGTTTATAATTACAACAACAGCGTTCCACGTTAGTACACCGGTAAATCGACGGACTTACAACGCTAAAATGAGGGGTCTGATTCCCCTCGGTGGACTGAACAGATGACTCAATGTGGCTCTGCTTTATGAAAACTCACACACAACAACAGAAAAGAATGACGTAGTGCCACCAACAACATGAATACATTTTGTGGCGTTTAAGACCAGCTCGAGAATATGCAAACAGGAAATTATGTTTCCAAAGTTTTAGAAGAAATAATAAGATAGAAAACTTTCTATAAGAAACAAAAACTGCAAAAGGCTACGCGACTTGGATGAACTGAATACTAGATGGCCACTCACTGTGCTAAAATGTCCTCCACGAATTACTACACGGAATAAAAGTGGAAAATTTCCACATAAGTTTTCTTTCAGTTTTCCTACTGCGCAACATAACCCTAAACCCTTATGATAGATCGTCCAGTAATTATTCATTCACAGTTTCTTAACTTATTGTGATCTTTTACTGTAGGTTATGATCTGTCATTAGTTGTCTTCCAAAGATCTGTTCTTTCTTATTTTGTTTCACAACCACCATTAAATTTGTCATTTACCGTTTCTCTGAGGGTCCGAAAACCAATAGTATTTCATATTATTTTGAAGTACTGTTATTTGTATCCATTACCTTACTGCATTGAATTACAACATTCGAAACTGTTTCCATCTGAAGATCACCTTATAACAGACGAACTTGTCTATTAAACGTTGTTTTTTTTGCCTTCCTTTTTTTTGTTTTCTTTTTCAGTTCACTCTACAGAGTATTTACTGTCTCCACGAATTTGAATTTTATTTTTAAAACGTAACACTGTTTCAGTATTGCGGCAGTAAATATCATGTGGATTTAGACACCAGGGCGCGTGGTAAAATTTTATTTAGGTTTTTTTTTTTCTCCTATAAGGTTTGCAATAGAATTTGAGATTTTGTTATGAGTTGAGTAATATTAATACAAAAAATAACAACAAGAAACATTTAAAGTTGATGAAACTTGTGTGTCTTATCAAAGGGCCGACTACTACAGAAAGGGAGGGAAAGCGACTTTACCAGTGAAGTGGATGCCACCAGAAGCATTTCTCGATGGAATATTCACGTCCAAGACCGATACTTGGTAAGAAGCTTCGCATGTTGTGATGAACAGAAAACACGTTGGTATCCATAACCGTTCAAAAATCAATAAATGCGCGTAACTCTTTATCTTTTGTTTCAGTTTATTTCATTTAGTTTCTGTATAACCTCGGTATTGGAATAACACGAACAATGTTGTTTGTTAGAATAGGAAGATGTTTAACACTGATGTTGGTGGTGGGGAATTATTACCGTGTGGATTATGTTAGACGGTGGAGTAGGAAGATGTTTAACACTGATGTTGGTGGTGGGGAATTAATACCGTGTGGATTATGTTAGACGGTGGAGTAGGAAGATGTTTAACACTGATGGTGGTGGTGGGGAATTAATACCGTGTGGATTATGTTAGACGGTGGAGTAGGAAGATGTTTAACACTGATGGTGGTGGTGGGGAATTAATACCGTGTGGATTATGTTAGACGGTATGATGATGTTTAACAACACTGGTGGAGAGATGAACAGAAAATTGTGGTCTCAAAGTTTTCAGAATGATTATTGGACAAAACAGATCTTTGTTTGATATACAGGATGCTGTTTGACCAATAAATAAGCTAAAATAACCTTATTTTAATAGCTTTGCATGTAGAAATGGGAGATTTTCATGTTGCACACAAATTTAACTTTCATTTTACAATTACGTAAGAAACTTAGCACAATTCATAAGTTATGAAAGATATTGCTCAGTTAATCATATACCTTTATCATATGCATCTTTGTAAGTTCTGTAACAATACTAACGTTGTTACACTTCCTTACACATTCATCTGTATGTTTATTTGTAAGTTTGACAGTACTGTAACAATACTAACGTTGTTACACTTCCTTACACATTCATCTGTATGTTTATTTGTAAGTTTGACAGTACTGTAACAATACTAACGTTGTTACACTTCCTTACACATTCATCTGTATGTTTATTTGTAAGTTCGACAGTTGTGTAACAATACTAATGTTGTTACACTTCCTTACACATTCATATGTATATTTATTTGTAAGTTTGGCAGTTCTGAAGCAATACTAATGTTGTTACACTTTCTTACACATTCATCTGTATGTTTATTTGTAAGTTTGACAGTACTGTAACAATACTAACGTTGTTACACTTCCTCACACATTCATCTGTATGTTTATTTGTAAGTTTGACAGTACTGTAACAATACTAACGTTGTTACACTTCCTTACACATTCATCTGTATGTTTATTTGTAAGTTTGACAGTACTGTAACAATACTAACGTTGTTACACTTCCTTACACATTCATCTGTATGTTTATTTGTAAGTTTGACAGTACTGTAACAATACTAACTTTGTTACACTTCCTCACACATTCATCTGTATGTTTATTTGTAAGTTTGACAGTTGTGTAGCATTAATAATGTTGTTACACTTCCTTACACATTCAACTGTATGTTTATTTGTAAGTTCGACAGTTGTGTAACAATACTAACGTTGTTACACTTCCTTACACATTCATCTGTATGTTTATTTGTAAGTTCGACAGTTGTGTAACAATACTAATGTTGTTACACTTCCTTACACATTCATCTGTATGTTTATTTGTAAGTTTGACAGTACTGTAACAATACTAACGTTGTTACACTTCCTTACACATTCATCTGTATGTTTATTTGTAAGTTTGACAGTACTGTAACAATACTAACGTTGTTACACTTCCTTACACATTCATCTGTATGTTTATTTGTAAGTTTGACAGTACTGTAACAATACTAACGTTGTTACACTTCCTTACACATTCATCTGTATGTTTATTTGTAAGTTTGACAGTACTGTAACAATACTAACTTTGTTACACTTCCTCACACATTCATCTGTATGTTTATTTGTAAGTTTGACAGTACTGTAACAATACTAACGTTGTTACACTTCCTTACACATTCATCTGTATGTTTATTTGTAAGTTCGACAGTTGTGTAGCAATAATAACGTTGTTACACTTCCTTACACATTCATCTGTATGTTTATTTGTAAGTTTGACAGTACTGTAACAATACTAACGTTGTTACACTTCCTTACACATTCATCTGTATGTTTATTTGTAAGTTTGACAGTACTGTAACAATACTAACGTTGTTACACTTCCTTACACATTCATCTGTATGTTTATTTGTAAGTTTGACAGTACTGTAACAATACTAACGTTGTTACACTTCCTTACACATTCATCTGTATGTTTATTTGTAAGTTTGACAGTACTGTAACAATACTAACGTTGTTACACTTCCTTAAACATTCATCTGCATGTTTATTTGTAAGTTCGACAGTTGTGTAACAATACGAACTTTGTTACACTTCCTCACACATTCATCTGTATGTTTATTTGTAAGTTCGACAGTTGTGTAGCATTAATAATGTTGTTACACTTCCTTACACATTCAACTGTATGTTTATTTGTAAGTTCGACAGTTGTGTAACAATACTAACGTTGTTACACTTCCTTACACATTCATCTGTATGTTTATTTGTAAGTTTGACAGTACTGTAACAATACTAACGTTGTTACACTTCCTTACACATTCATCTGTATGTTTATTTGTAAGTTCGACAGTTGTGTAACAATACTAATGTTGTTACACTTCCTTACACATTCATATGTTTATTTATTTGTATGTTTGGCAGTTCTGAAGCAATACTAATGTTGTTACACTTCCTTACACATTCATCTGTATGTTTATTTGTAAGTTCGACAGTTGTGTAGCAATAATAACGTTGTTACACTTCCTTACACATTCATCTGTATGTTTATTTGTAAGTTTGACAGTACTGTAACAATACTAACGTTGTTACACTTCCTCACACATTCATTTGTTTGTTTATTTGTAAGTTCGACAGTTGTGTAGCATTAATAATGTTGTTACACTTCCTTACACATTCAACTGTATGTTTATTTCTAAGTTCGACAGTTGTGTAACAATACTAACGTTGTTACACTTCCTTACACATTCATCTGTATGTTTATTTGTAAGTTTGACAGTACTGTAACAATACTAACGTTGTTACACTTCCTTACACATTCATCTGTATGTTTATTTGTAAGTTCGACAGTTGTGTAACAATACTAATGTTGTTACACTTCCTTACACATTCATATATATATTTATTTGTAAGTTTGACAGTACTGTAACAATACTAAGTTGTTACACTTCCTTACACATTCATCTGCATGTTTATTTGTAAGTTCGACAGTTGTGTAACAATACTAACGTTGTTACACTTCCTCACACATTCATCTGTATGTTTATTTATAAGTTCGACAGTACTGTAACAATACTAACGTTGTTACACTTCCTTACACATTCATCTGTATGTTTATTTGTAAGTTCGACAGTTGTGTAGCAATACTAATGTTGTTACACTTCCTTACACATTCATATGTATATTTATTTGTAAGTTTGGCAGTTCTGAAGCAATACTAATGTTGTTGCACTTCCTTACACATTCATCTGTTTGTTTATTTGTAAGCTCGACAGTTGTGTAGCATTAATAATGTTGTTACACTTCCTTACACATTCAACTGTATGTTTATTTGTAAGTTCGACAGTTGTGTAACAATACTAACGTTGTTACACTTCCTTACACATTCATCTGTATGTTTATTTGTAAGTTTGACAGTACTGTAACAATACTAACGTTGTTACACTTCCTTACACATTCATCTGTATGTTTATTTGTAAGTTCGACAGTTGTGTAACAATACTAATGTTGTTACACTTCCTTACACATTCATATATATATTTATTTGTAAGTTTGACAGTACTGTAACAATACTAAGTTGTTACACTTCCTTACACATTCATCTGCATGTTTATTTGTAAGTTCGACAGTTGTGTAACAATACTAACGTTGTTACACTTCCTCACACATTCATCTGTATGTTTATTTGTAAGTTCGACAGTTGTGTAGCATTAATAATGTTGTTACACTTCCTTACACATTCAACTGTATGTTTATTTGTAAGTTCGACAGTTGTGTAACAATACTAATGTTGTTACACTTCCTTACACATTCATCTGTATGTTTATTTGTAAGTTTGACAGTACTGTAACAATACTAACGTTGTTACACTTCCTTACACATTCATCTGTATGTTTATTTGTAAGTTCGACAGTTGTGTAACAATACTAACGTTGTTACACTTCCTTACACATTCATCTGTATGTTTATTTGTAAGTTTGACAGTACTGTAACAATACTAACGTTGTTACACTTCCTTACACATTCATCTGTATGTTTATTTGTAAGTTCGACAGTTGTGTAGCATTAATAATGTTGTTACACTTCCTTACACATTCAACTGTATGTTTATTTGTAAATTCGACAGTTGTGTAACAATACTAACGTTGTTACACCTCCTTACACATTCATCTGTATGCTTATTTGTAAGTTTGACAGTACTGTAACAATACTAACGTTGTTACACTTCCTTACACATTCATCTGTATGTTTATTTGAAAGTTCGACAGTTCTGTAACAATACTAACGTTGTTACACTTCCTTACACATTCATCTGTATGTTTATTTGGAAGTTCGACACTTGTGTAACAATACTAACAATGTTACATTTCCTTACACATTCAACTGTATGTTTATTACCTTATATATTCAAATCTATTAATTTGTCTTTTGTGGATTGAATGTTTCTGTTTACGGCTTCTTCAGAAAGTTTTTGTTGTGTTTGATAAAAATTAACAGAGATAATGGATGGTACATGTAACTAAACCACTATTCATAAAACAACACTTTGTACCAATGTGTTTAGCACTATTATTTCCAGCTTAACACTTGCATTCTCTAGTGTACCACGTAGTCTTACAGTATGTTTTAAACACTGCTAATAAGCTTCGTATCCTTTCTACTTATTGTAGTTCTTTAGCAGCTGTTGTCAGTTAATATTAAAATTTACTACGGTTCTTATTATTTTATTTCTATACATTTCATTGAAGTAATAAATGTCATATTTTTATGCAGTTACTTAGTGTTGTAACTATACAACAATATAGGATATAACAACGAAAGAATAATTATATATTATACGTTGTTAGATGCACGTTTCGACTAATTAGAAAAATAGAACATTACAAACATTACTGTTCCGAATTTTCTAATGTCAAACAGTTATGTGTACTAACCCTGAAAAAGTCGCGAAGGTGAGACATTTGTCTGAATAGAAATATATTAGTTTATATTTATATGGAGAGTAAAAGTATTTTCTTTTTTTTTCAATGCCCAAAGTGTCCACTGAATCGCAGATCGTTAATTGAGACTTCAAAATGGAGCTTCGTATGGTCAGTTACATTTCATGTTTTAGTACAGAGTCCCAGGAGAAGATGTGAATAGGAATCTTTCTTTTTTACTATGACGTACATACCCTGAGAACAAGAAACAAGTTCATTTTTGGCTTCAATGACGTTGAAATATACAATATATGTAAAATCGAAAATAATATAATTAAAAAGTCTTTTACGATATTGAAAATTATGTTATTACAGTTAGGTGTAAATTATGATCAAGTAGTCAGACACCGGACTTGTAATCTGAGGTTCGTGAGTTCAAATCCTTGTCACTCCAAACGTGCTCGCCTTTTCAGCCGTGAGGGCGTTATAAGTGACGGTCAATCATACTTTTGGTTTAGAAAAGAGTAGCCCAAGAGTTGGTGGTGGGCGATGATGACTAACTGCCTTCCCTCTAGCCTTACACTGCAAAATTAGGAACGGTTAGCGCAGATAGCCCTTGAGTAACTTTGTGCGAAATTCAAAACAAACAAACTGTAAGTTATTGTCAGTTAATTTTAGATTTCGGAGTTCTGATTAGATCTTGTTACCTCTTTACTCGTTAGATGGCAGGAGCGTCAAGAATATTTTTACTGAACTGTATAAGTTTTATTTGGAGTATCCGTCTCTTTTTACCTTTACCAACTTTATTAAAACAAATTTAAACTGAACAAGAATTGTAATCATAATAAATAAGAAATTTTATTCAGATAAACTCCTTAAAATGTGTTTACTAAAATCCGATAAAGAAAATAATTTTGTTTTTTCTAAACTATTTCGAAATAGTGTAAAATTTTGTCTCACAATACGAATTTCAAATCTTTATATTGTAACTTTGATCTCTTAGAGCGTCTATAGGTCTGTAGGTTTGTTGATGATTAGATATTAAAGGTTATCGCATGTTTTGTTTATCGAATTTAAGCAGTTACTCATTATAATCACTGTTTTTATTTATGTCCATCTATATACCAAGGTCCTTTGGCATACTGCTGTGGGAAGTGATGTCTTTAGGATACATACCTTATCCAGGGCGTGGTAATCAAGAAGTAATACAGCTAGTTACCACTGGGGGTAGACTTGAGCCTCCGAGGAATTGTCCAAGTCCAGTGTAAGGACAAAGTTGAAACAATATTATTACTGTTTTATATGTTCTACAGACGTCAAAAAAAATTTATGGCAGGTAACTATTGTGTGTAAACATGCATTTGAATAAATAATTCACAAATGTAACGTGTGCACGTGTAGCTAGTGTGTGTGTGTGTAATATAAGGTGTATTGTGGAGAAAGTTTGAATTATAATAAAGTTAACAAATAAGCAACAATTAAGGGTATGTTTTGAACAGATATCAATCTAGTGTTACTGGACATGTAACGCTGTATTGAACGTTACGTTGAAATTTATTGTATTGACTTCTGTTGTTTTACGCTGCTGCTGGAGGTACAAATTTATTTTCAGGAATTTATCCGTAAATCCTTCAGGCTTAATAAATGCTGATTATGCAGCACTGATCTGCCGTCAAAGTAATTGTCCAGTTATAAGTTACCAAGATTTGTTTTGTAGTTTGTGCGCAGTTACATGATGGACTTTCTGCGCTGTGCTCGCTACAGAGATCGAATCTAGAATTTGAGGGTTGTAGGTCCTCAGTTTTACCGCCAAGCCTCTCAGGATAAGTAAACAGCACAGAGTTTTCTTTCTCTGTTTGCTTAAGCTATGATCAGAATTTCTTTAGTCAGGTGTTTCCCTTTTTTCTTTTTTTTAGAATTGTCGGCGTTTTCTGTGAAGTCCGTGTTTCATCCTGTCTAATCTAAAGGTTGTTTTGTCGTTTATTTACTAGGTATCGAATTATGACGCAGTGTTGGCACCAAATTCCAGATAAACGACCAAATTTTAGTACCATTATTGAGAGACTCGGTTACTGCATGCAGGTGAGTATATTATACATATGTATACAAGTTTATCCTTTCTACATAAGATCTTATCCTTTTGGAATGAAATATAAATATTCGCCTATTATTAACAAGTCCCGACATGGCTAGATGGTTAACGCACTCGACTCGTAATCCTAGGGTTGCGGTTTCGAATCCCTGTCGCATCAAACATGCTCACCCTTTCAGCCCGTAGGCGCGTTGTAATGTGACGGTCAATTCCACTATTCGTTGGTAAAAGAGTAGCTCAAGAGTTGGCGGTGGGTGATGACTCGCTGCCTTCCCTCACACTCCTAAATTAAGAAAGGCTAGCTTAGATGGCTCTCGTATAGCTTTGCACGAAATTCAAATACAAATAAATATTATAATAACTTCTTAAACTTTAGAAGGACAAGAAGCGATCGGTTTATACCTAACCTACCTCGCTACTGTAATAATCTGACCTACCTTGTTACTGTAATAACCTGACCTACCTTGTTACTGTAATAACCTGACCTACCTTGCTACTGTAATAACCTGACCTACCTTGCTACTGTAATAACCTGACCTACCTTGCTACTGTAATAACCTGACCTACCTTGCTACTGTAATAACCTGACCTACCTTGCTACTGTAATAACCTGACCTACCTTGCTACTGTAATAACCTGACCTATCTTGTTACTGTAATAACCTGACCTACCTTGCTACTGTAATAACCTAACCTACCTTGCTACTGTAATAACCTAACCTACCTTGTTAAAGTAATAACCTGACCTACCTTGCTACTGTAATAACCTGACCTACCTTGCTACTGTAATAACCTGACCTACCTAGCTACTGTAATAACCTGACCTACCTTGCTACTGTAATAACCTGACCTACCTTGCTACTGTAATAACCTGACCTACCTTGCTACTGTAATAACCTAACCTACCTTGCTACTGTAATAACCTAACCTACCTTGTTAAAGTAATAACCTGACCTACCTTGCTACTGTAATAACCTGACCTACCTTGCTACTGTAATAACCTGACCTACCTAGCTACTGTAATAACCTGACCTACCTTGCTACTGTAATAACCTGACCTACCTTGCTACTGTAATAACCTGACCTACCTTGCTACTGTAATAACCTGACCTACCTTGCTACTGTAATAACCTGACCTACCTTGCTACTGTAATAACCTGACCTACCTAGGTACTGTAATAACTTGACCTACCCTGCTACTGTAATAACCTGACCTACCTTGTTACTGTAATAACCTGACCTACCTTGCTACTGTAATAACCTAACCTACCTTGCTACTGTAATAACCTGACCTACCTTGCTACTGTAATAACCTGACCTACCTTGCTACTGTAATAACCTAACCTACTTGCTACTGTAATAACCTAACCCACCTCGCTACTGTAATAACCTGACCTACCTCGCTACTGTAATAACCTGACCTACCTTGCTACTGTAATAACCTAACCCACCTCGCTACTGTAATAACCTGACCTACCTCGCTACTGTAATAACCTGACCTACCTTGCTACTGTAATAACCTGACCTACCTTGCTACTGTAATAACCTGACCTACCTCGCTACTGTAATAACCTGACCTACCTTGCTACTGTAATAACCTAACCTACCTCGCTACTGTAATAACCTGACCTACCTCGCTACTGTAATAACCTGACCTACCTTGCTACTGTAATAACCTAACCTACCTCGCTACTGTAATAACCTGACCTACCTTGCTACTGTAATAACCTGACCTACCTAGGTACTGTAATAACCTGACCTACCTAGGTACTGTAATAACTTGACCTACCTTGCTACTGTAATAACCTGACCTACCTTGCTACTGTAATAACCTAACCTACCTTGTTAAAGTAATAACCTGACCTACCTTGCTACTGTAATAACCTGACCTACCTTGCTACTGTAATAACCTGACCTACCTTGCTACTGTAATAACCTAACCTACCTTGTTACTGTAATAACCTGACCTACCTTGTTACTGTAATAACCTGACCTACCTTGTTACTGTAATAACCTGACCTACCTCGCTACTGTAATAACCTGACCTACCTTGTTACTGTAATAACCTGACCTACCTAGCTACTGTAATAACCTGACCTACCTAGCTACTGTAATAACCTGACCTACCTAGCTACTGTAATAACCTAACCTACCTTGCTACTGCAATAACCTAACCTACCTTGCTACTGTAATAACCTGACCTACCTTGTTACTGTAATAACCTGACCTACCTTGTTACTGTAATAACCTGACCTACCTTGTTACTGTAATAACCTGACCTACCTTGTTACTGTAATAACCTGACCTACCTCGCTACTGTAATAACCTGACCTACCTAGCTACTGTAATAACCTGACCTACCTTGCTACTGTAATAACCTGACCTACCTTGCTACTGTAATAACCTAACCTACCTTGCTACTGCAATAACCTAACCTACCTTGCTACTGTAATAACCTAACCTACCTTGTTACTGTAATAACCTGACCTACCTTGTTACTGTAATAACCTGACCTACCTAGCTACTGTAATAACCTAACCTACCTTGCTACTGTAATAACCTAACCTACCTTGCTACTGTAATAACCTTACCTACCTAGCTACTGTAATAACCTGACCTACCTAGCTACTGTAATAACTCAAAGACAATTGTCGCTTGTAATTCTATTGCATATTCACGTGGAATACAAATACTTCTGTATATAAATACACGAACAACTATCTTATTATGTCATTAGTGTATTGTAAGTGAAATGTGTGATTATCTGAAGTTCTTGTGATGTGTTTCTACTCTGGTTTTTACAATAAACAATGTGTATATGTCAGTTATGTCGAGAAAAACCCACCTGTAGAGAAATATTTATATAAAAACGGTTCGTTTGGGTTCAGAAAATATTTTACGTGAAGGAGCGAACAACGTTTCAACCTTCTTCGGCCATCGTCAGATTAACAAAGAAAGTAAGAGGTAACTGACCGGAAACTGATTACGTGTTTGGAAGGGGTTGTGTAACTGAGTGTTGGAATGTAGAGGGCGTGCTTAGATGTTTGAATATATAATTTTATTGTTTTTAATATAGATATAAAGGTGTTACTTTGTATTGGTTTATTACACAACCAATACAGCTGATTTAGGTATTGATTCCCTTCCTTAGTTAAAAATAAAAATATTAATATTTGTCAAACAGGATGTTGTTCCAAAAAACAATTTGAGTATAAAGGATGAATTGATCTTACTACTTCTGTCCAACAGATGGGGTTGATAAACCGAGCCTGTGTACAAGTTTTGTTTGTGAACAACTTCTCTGGAAGCTACATAAAGAAAATGAGTAAAATTAATTGTTAAATTGAGTTTATACAGGAAACTAAGTGGATAGGTTAAAAATGTCAAAGGTGGCGCTCACATCAAAGGTCGAACTCCGTAATTAACATTTTATCATGTGGTAATTTGAAGAACTCAAATTCCAATAGAATATCTCACCATTTAGAGTTTTGTACAGAGATGTAGTGTCACCCTGTTCTTTTACACAATTTTGTACTGATATATAGTGTCATCCTGTTGTTTACCATAGTTTTGTACTGACACATAGTGTCGTTCTGTTGTTTTACACAGTTTTGTACTGATACATAGTGTCGTTCTGTTGTTTCACACTGTTTTGTACTGATACATAGTGTCATCCTGTTGTTTTACACAGTTTTGTACTGACACATAGTGTCGTTCTGTTGTTTTACATAGTTTTGTACTGACACATAGTGTCGTTCTGTTTTACACAGTTTTGTACTGACACATAGTGTCATCCTGTTGTTTTACACAGTTTTGTACTGATACATAGTGTCGTTCTGTTGTTTTACACAGTTTTGTACTGATACATAGTGTCGTTCTGTTGTTTTACACAGTTTTGTACTGACACATAGTGTCGTTCTGTTGTTTTACACAGTTTTGTACTGACACATAGTGTCATCCTGTTGTTTTACATAGTTTTGTACTGACACATAGTGTCGTTCTGTTTTACACAGTTTTGTACTGACACATAGTGTCATCCTGTTGTTTTACACAGTTTTGTACTGGTACATAGTGTCGTTCTGTTGTTTTACACAGTTTTGTACTGATACATAGTGTCGTTCTGTTGTTTTACACAGTTTTGTACTGATACATGGTGTCGTTCTGTTGTTTCACACTGTTTTGTACTGATACATAGTGTCATCCTGTTGTTTTACACAGTTTTGTACTGACACATAGTGTCGTTCTGTTGTTTTACATAGTTTTGTACTGACACATAGTGTCGTTCTGTTTTACACAGTTTTGTACTGACACATAGTGTCATCCTGTTGTTTTACACAGTTTTGTACTGGTACATAGTGTCGTTCTGTTGTTTTACACAGTTTTGTACTGATACATAGTGTCGTTCTGTTGTTTCACACTGTTTTGTACTGATACATGGTGTCGTTCTGTTGTTTCACACTGTTTTGTACTGATACATGGTGTCGTTCTGTTGTTTCACACTGTTTTGTACTGATACATAGTGTCACCCTGTTCTTTTACACAATTTTGTACTGATACATAGTGTCACCCTGTTGTTTCACACTGTTTTGTACTGATATATAGTGTCATCCTGTTGTTTACCATAGTTTTGTACTGATACATAGTGTCGTTCTGTTGTTTTACACAGTTTTGTACTGATACATAGTGTCGTTCTGTTGTTTCACACTGTTTTGTACTGATACATAGTGTCATCCTGTTGTTTTACACAGTTTTGTACTGACACATAGTGTCGTTCTGTTGTTTTACATAGTTTTGTACTGACACATAGTGTCGTTCTGTTTTACACAGTTTTGTACTGACACATAGTGTCATCCTGTTGTTTTACACAGTTTTGTACTGGTACATAGTGTCGTTCTGTTGTTTTACACAGTTTTGTACTGATACATAGTGTCGTTCTGTTGTTTCACACTGTTTTGTACTGATACATGGTGTCGTTCTGTTGTTTCACACTGTTTTGTACTGATACATAGTGTCACCCTGTTCTTTTACACAATTTTGTACTGATACATAGTGTCACCCTGTTCTTTTACACAATTTTGTACTGACACATAGTGTCATCCTGTTGTTTTACACAGTTTTGTACTGACACATAGTGTCGTTCTGTTGTTTTACATAGTTTTGTACTGACACATAGTGTCGTTCTGTTTTACACAGTTTTGTACTGACACATAGTGTCATCCTGTTGTTTTACATAGTTTTGTGGTGAGACATAGTGTGGTTCTGTTGTTTTACACAGTTTTGTACTGACACATAGTGTCGTTCTGTTGTTTTACACAGTTTTGTACTGACACATAGTGTGGTTCTGTTGTTTTACACAGTTTTGTACTGACACATAGTGTCGTTCTGTTGTTTTACACAGTTTTGTACTGACACATAGTGTCATCCTGTTGTTTTACACAGTTTTGTACTGACACATAGTGTCGTTCTGTTGTTTTACATAGTTTTGTACTGACACATAGTGTCGTTCTGTTTTACACAGTTTTGTACTGACACATAGTGTCATCCTGTTGTTTTACACAGTTTTGTACCTACACATAGTGTCGTTCTGTTGTTTTACAGTTTTGTACTGACACATAGTGTCATTCTGTTGTTTTACACAGTTTTGTGGTGAGACATAGTGTGGTTCTGTTGTTTTACACAGTTTTGTACTGGTACATAGTGTCGTTCTGTTGTTTTACACAGTTTTGTACTGATACATAGTGTCGTTTTGTTGTTTCACACTGTTTTGTACTGATACATGGTGTCGTTCTGTTGTTTCACACTGTTTTGTACTGATACATAGTGTCGTTCTGATGTTTTACATTGTTTTGTACTGAGAATTTTCACTACTTTTTGTTTTATGTTGATAATCTTACTAGTTTGTTCTTTTATGTAATAAAATACACATGTTAACGAATGAATGATAACAAAATAGAATGTTTTATACTGCGTTAGTCGTTAGTACATACGTCACATCCTTTATCCCCGTCCCAGTGCTCATCATGCCTTTTGGAATATTATAGAGTACTCTTGTAGGCGCTATTTATATAACTAATAGGTCCAGTTCACCCTTTCAGCCATCTGGGCGTTATAGTATAACGGTCAATCGCATTCTTTGTTAGTAGACGAATAGCCCTAGAGTTTGCGGAGGGTGGTGATGACTAGCTGCCTTCCCTCCAGTCTTACACTGCAAAGTTTGGGACATCTAGCGCAGATAGCCTTAATGTAGTTTTTCGCGAAATTCAAAAGTTTATGTAATTTATTTACTGATAAGAATTTTAAGGGAGAAATAAACTGCACAATATGATTTATTTACTTTGTACTTAGCATCAGTTATTTAGCATAAAACATTTAGCCTAAATTGTTTCTTTGTTATCTTACTGTTTCTTCAAAATATCACATATGATTTTTATATGCTTATAAAAAAAGTTGTGTTTTTGTAACAACAACGGGTTATCAAATATAAATTAGTAGAGTGTCTCTAGAAGGGGTGGATTAGAGTCCTCAAGGGTCCCATGTTTGCGTCCCGAGGAGGATACCTCGTTTCGCAGCTTGGAGCTATGGATGTGTTACGATAACAGTCCACGAGTTGGCGGTGAGTATTTTTGACGACCTACCATCTAGTCTATATGTTCCACGTTATGAGCTGCTAGCGCATGCGACCATTAAGTAATTTTGCACGAAATTCACCAACAACGAACGGTCCTGAGAATATATATCCATGATGGGATTTCCGCCTTTGGTTATCTTAAAGTCAGTGTTATGTATATATTCTATAAACACCACAAGTTCAGTAATGACATTGGAACTAGTTGAGTTTTGTGTCCGGGTTGTATATTAGAGAAAATAATGCTTCCATTTTTAAAGTATAATATTTGTTTGTAGGATCCTGACGTCATCAACGCCTCTTTACCAGTATTCCGTAGACCTCCCTCAAGTGAACGCGACATTACCGTAATGAGGCCAACAGATGGACAAAACATCTGTTTACAGGTATATAACATGTTATAAGTTTAGCTGAAGGTTTGTTGAAGCTCCGACTCCTAACAAAGGAAAATAATGAACTGAACTGTTGCTATCTTATTCTCGAGAATTTCGTGTTTACGTTTGATTATTCTAATTTACTTGGATACACCACACAAAAATGAATTTGATTCAGTGTTTTTCATAACATAACAGAAATAAACTTTATAATATATGATTAGGTACTAATTACAAAAGTTTTTTACGTGTAGACAGTTCTATTTTTTGGCAAAACAAAACGCGTTTCGATACAAGTGCTGGGCACTGCACAAAATAGTCCGTAACTTTGTACTTAATAACAAATAAGCATATAGTTTGTGGTGTTTGATAACTCGTATTTTAATGGGTCCAGACAGTTGTGTCTGGGATAATTCAAAGGAGGTGTTCGTGAAACGTTTGAGACAATGTCAATGAACCTCTGCGAGATAAATATTCTCTGTAAGTTAACTACTATAATATCTATATTTTAAGTCAGCAGCGAGACAGCAGATAATAAAGAAGCTTGATGTTTTTATATTGACGCATACTGATGTTTTTATATTGACGCATACTGATGTTTTTATATTGACGCATACTGATGTTTTTATATTGACGCATACTGTTGTTTTTATATTGACGCATACTGATGTTTTTATATTGGCGCATACTGATGTTTTTATATTGACGCATACTGATGTTTTTATATTGACGCATACTGATGTTTTTATATTGGCCATACTGATGTTTTTATATTGACGCATACTGATGTTTTTATATTGACGCATACTGTTGTTTTTATATTGACGCATACTGATGTTTTTATATTGACGCATACTGATGTTTTTTCCCTTGGAAGATCGACATCCTGGTAGTTACTTCTTATTATATAGAAAACGCCCCACTGAACAAGTTGAAATCCTCTTTCAGAGAGTTTGATGTTGTCCGATTGAGACAACATAAGCTCTTTGTGAAAGATGGTGACCTCTAATTGCGAGGTTAATCCTATCCACTCGAAATGTCATGACCACTTTTGTTAAAGGTTTAAATTCTATACTAATATACTTTGTCCAGTCAGAGATAAGTCACATCTTCCAATCGGGCGGTCAGGGTGCCTACCACTTTTGAGGTCATTTGTTTTGCTCAGATGCAATGTCTTGCCTTTAAGTAGGTCTGAGGTTCTTGGTGTTGGAATTTAATGCTCTGCACTTAAAATTTCGTTGAGTAGAAATACTGGCTCAACTCATATTGATAAATGAATTATCACTTTCAGACGAAAGTTAAAATTTGTTTTTAATTTTCCCAAACCGTATGCGTGTTTGTTAAAAGACTTTTACAACTAACCTGTAACCACGGATGCAGTTGAAAAACGATTTTGAAAACACAAACGTTAAATATTGTGTAATAACAGGTAAAGGTATTTAATATTATTGAATTACGACCTAATTTTCACGTCCTTCCATCAATAATTGTTAAGACTAATGAAATACTTATTTTATCAGCCTACTTATAAGGGTTAATCTCACACCATATTATTAGTAGAACAGGGGTTTCTTTCTCGGCAGATAGCCCGATGTGGTTTTGTTTTAAGAAAACACACTCCGGGTATTATTTTAGTATTTCAGGCTACTGGGCCTACGGCCCTTTCTAGATAGTTTTATAGTTTGATAGCTCTACAACAATGAACTCATACGTGACGTTCAGTAATGTTCACCATCCAAAATAAATAATGATTTATTGAAAGTTTAGTTTAAAACTTAGCTACCATCACGGCATTTCGTGACACAGTTGATTCTGTTGAAGTATTTTTTTGTGGACACAGCTATCAATGAAAGTCTCTTGTTTTTCTATTGCCACACTCATGAGATTTTTACTAAAGGAAATCAAATAATTTATTTACGTTTCGTTTTTTATTGTTTTATGTTTGAAACTTACACCTTTTTGTTTGTAATTCCTATTGGTTAAATATGAAACTTACATCTTTTTGTTTGTAATTCCTATTGGATAAATATGAGACTTACACCTTTTTTGTTTGTAATTCCTATTGGATAAATATGAGACTTACACCTTTTTTGTTTGTAATTCCTATTGGTTAAATATGAAACTTACACCTTTTTGTTTGTAATTCCTATTGGTTAAATATGAAACTTACATCTTTTTGTTTGTAATTCCTATTGGATAAATATGAGACTTACACCTTTTTTGTTTGTAATTCCTATTGGTTAAATATGAAACTTACATCTTTTTGTTTGTAATTCCTATTGGATAAATATGAGACTTACACCTTTTTTGTTTGTAATTCCTATTGGTTAAATATGAAACTTACACCTTTTTGTTTGTAATTCCTATTGGTTAAATATGAAACTTACACCTTTTTGTTTGTAATTCTTATTGGTTAAATATGAAACTTACACCTTTTTGTTTGTAATTCCTATTGGTTAAATATGAAACTTACACCTTTTTGTTTGTAATTCTTATTGGTTAAATATGAAACTTACACCTTTTTGTTTGTAATTCCTATTGGTTAAATATGAAACTTACACCTTTTTGTTTGTAATTCCTATTGGTTAAATATGAAACTTACACCTTTTTGTTTGTAATTCTTATTGGTTAAATATGAAACTTACACCTTTTTGTTTGTAATTCCTATTGGTTAAATACGAAACGTCATTTTTATGGAAATTTCAACTGTTTTATTTATTGATCCGCTTTAAAAAATACTACCCGGTTATAAAGATATTCCCCAGTTATAATTGGTGTTTATCGGTGCGGCAGTTTCCAAGATTCGAGTTTTGTATGTATACCTAACAACCTCCAGTCTAATTATATTGTTATTGATACTTTGGTGTTTAATACACATGCAAGAAGCACTGAAGTAAATACATGGTATTCTAACATCAGACATGAAAGATGAAAAATTATTCTTTACAGGTTCAGAGACCAAAGAATGGACTTAATTCACCGGGATCTGCGGATATTCTCGTGCCAATGCCTTCTTCCAGTTATAGCGTGAACACGGATAAAACGGAGGTTCAGTCGTCGTCCAGCGTGGAGTCTCTTGAGAAACTTCTGCACGTGGAAGATCCTTCGACCCATCGACATCACAGTGACGTCTCCAAGTTCAAAGACTCTCCATCTGATACATGGGAAACAAGCTTCGTCGAACCGGGGACTTCTCAAACCGCCTCATCCTCTCAATCGTTGCCTAATGGCCATCTGAGAAAACGCCCAAATGGTTATTCCGAGTTACCAGCCTACATGGAACTTCCGCCACGCCCGTATTCGTACTACAACTGTGGAACCAACACACGGAACAACAAAGAAAAGGGAACAACCAAACGGACAAGAAGTCTGAAATCTCTGGACACACTTCCGATTGACCCAGTTAAAAGCGATGTTTCACCACCAGGTAGCCACATTCCACAGGCTAACGGAACGCTCGACACAGGTATCTTTGGTTCCAGCGACCATCCAGTTTCGAGTAACAACGTTCGGCAGTCAAACGGACTGCTTGACGCAGTTGCTCTTCGACAACAGTCGAGCCGCTACCCATTGGCTTACATGAACGTTGACGTAAACTCTAACACAAAATACAATATACATCCGAACGAAACCGGGACTCGGCGAGAAAATAACGTAGCTTCGGTCTCTGCAAGACTTGTGAAGCCTGACGAATGAAAACATTACCTACTGTTATCTGGAAGTGCTTCCTGAAAGTGTCGTGAAAAGAGTGCCTCGTGAAGTCCAACGATCCCTCTGGAATACATCATGACCCATACTACCTAACATCCAGATGGCTACAAGTTTCTTCTTTCTCTCTACAAGTAAAATATCTGAAAAATATTGGTAATTAGAAATGTATTCATTATTGAAAGTATTCCTCTATCATTATCCTATTAAAACCGAACAAATCAAATTAAGAAATGGATACGTTGAAAATGCTTATCGAACAAACACCTCTCTATCCAAAATACAACAATCGGTAGCGAGACGCGTTAATTTGCAAACTGAGCTACGTTAGCTTCAGAAAACCTCTGCTCAACAGAACGTTGTATGTGCAAATTAACTATTCCAGAAAGAAATGTGTTTGAATAGGGCACAGAGACAGTAACTTGGACGTGTAGAATACGACGAATTGTCTACCATAAAACTAATTATCAAATATTGGCGTGAATACGTGTAAACACTGTCGTAAGCATAGTGTTTGCTGTTCGTTCTTTAACTAGTCATTACTGGTGACGTGTTTGGTTAATTTATGTACGTTGTGTTCATCTAGTCTCGTGTTAATTTGGTGTTCTTATGTCATGTCTTTTATCACTATGAAAGTTTATCTAAACTGACGATACCTTCTGAGAATATGTTTCAACTCTAATAGAAAAACCGGCTCGTTTTTATCACAGAAACTCTGCTAATTTAGTAGTTTCTTTAAACACGTTGGTATTCACGTCTCGTTTTTTTTTATTACTATAATTAAGATTTTGTGTGAAAGAGATTCTAATGATTAAGAATTCCTCATTACGCGTGCAAGAAAAATGTTTTATCCGAAGTCAAATAAAAACAGTGTAATCCACACACACACGAATGTATATATGTATACAATAAATAACCGTTTGAAAAAAAAAATATATATATATAAACCACATAGTTATAAACTGAAAATTCCAAATATATGACTCATAAATGTTGATCTTTACCACCAGTTCTCAGAGGATAGTATCTTTAAATAGTTCAAAAGTGATCGCCAGGAGGAGACGTTGTATCTGCAGTGTACACCTGCTCTGTATGGTATTGGTCGTTAGAACTTCCAACGCAACGCGAATTTTGGGAAAATGTTTCAGTAAAAAAATCGTGAAGGCAAGTTACTCCTATTTATTTTTCATACACGACGATAACGTTGCGCACTGACAAACATTTAACACTTTTTTAGGACTTATCCCGTTAAACGTATTTATATTTGTATGTATAAAAAATGAACATAAAGGACCATATTTCATTATATTGTGAAAACGTTGTTATTAATCGCAAACTAAATTTATTTTTCAACTTAATTTGGAAATTTAAATAGAAATTAGCCAGACCGATGCAGACAGCTGGGAATTGTTAAATATATGTAGAGAATGTAATCATAATAAAAATAAGAAAAGAGGCCCCGGCATGACCAAGTGGGCTAAGACGTTCGACTCGTAATCTGAGGGTTACGGATTCAAATCCTAGTCACACCAAACATGCTCGCCCTTTCAGCCGTGAGGTCGTTGTAATGTAACGATCAATCTCACTGTTCGTTGGTAAAAGACGAGCCCAAGAGTTGGCGGTTGGTGGTGATGACTAGCTGCCTTCCCTCTAGTTGTAGACTGCTAAATTAGGGATGGGTAGCGCAGATATCCCTCGTGTAACTTTGCGCAAAATTCAAACCAAACCAGTAAGAAAAAAAATTAGTTCATAACCAGTTTTGGGTTACAAGGACGTTATAAATAATAAACTAGACAGTTTTAAACAGATGTAACTGAAACTGTGAAGATACACCGATAGGTGAGCACCAATACACCATATTCTTTATTGTTTAAATGTGTTGGTGTCGTTTTAACTGTTTGTTTTTGGTAACTCGATAATATTATTGTTATACGATTGTTTCATTTAAAATTGTGTTAATTTTCTGTTAACAAATAAAACTGCTGTGAGAGGTTACGCTGAAAATTATAAAAACACTCAAAGTAGAACGTGGTTCTGTCTGCTTTATGTATTCGAACTAGTGATTCCTGGTTTTGTTGTGTATATAAATATTTACGTTGTAAACTATACAGTTTTCGGCGTCTCAGTTCTTTGCTTTTATCTACTTTTAGTGATATATATACAAACTACGTACGGACATGTGTTTCGAATCTAAAGTATTTCTAAAAATATACTTTTCGTTATCTCCACCATGAAAATATATTTTAAATCATATAATTGTTCCTACCATTTATATTTATAACAGAAATTTGTTTGTTTGTTCTGGAATTTCGCACAAAGCTACTCGAGGGCTGTCTGTGCTAGCCGTCCCTAATTTAGTAGTGTAAGACTACAGGGAAGGCAGCTAGTCGTCACCACTTACCGCCAACTCTTGGGCTACTCTTTTACCAACGAAAAGTGGGATTGACCGTCACATTATACACCTTCACGGCTGGGAGGGCGAGCATGTTTAGCGCGATGCGGGCGCGAACCCGCGACCCTCGGATTACGAAGCGCACGCCTTAACGCGCTAGGCCGTGTCGGGCCCTTATAACAGGAAGAAAAACTACTGGATTATAATTGTTTCACTCTCATTATGTTCGAAACTCATCACCGAACATGTTCGCCTTTTCTGGTACGAGGGCGTTATAATGTGATGACCAGTCCCCCCCCCGTCATTGGTAAATAGTAGCATAAGAGTTGGCGGTGGGTGGTGTCGACTCGCCGTCTTCTCACTAGCATATTACTTCTAAATTAAAGACGAGTACCGCAGGTCATACTATGTCGCTCAGTAGCACTCTTCCTAGGTCCGGTATGGCCAGGTGGTTTAAAGCGTTCAGCTCCTAATATGAAGGTCGTGGGTTCGAATTCCCGTCGCACCAAACATGCTTGTCTTCTCAGCCGTGGGGGCATTATAATGTAATGGTCAGTCCCACTATTCGTTGTCAAAAAAGTAGCCCAAGAGTTGGCGGTGGGTGATGATGAATACCTGCCTTCCCTCTAGTCTTTCACTGCTAAATTAGGGATGGCTAGCGCAGATAGCCATCGTGGAGCTTTGCGCGAAATAAAAAACAAACAATCTTTCCCAACTGAGAACATATAAAACAAATCTGTAAAATGTCTTGACACGAACATAGAAAGAAAGGGAAACTGCTTTGTCTTTGTAGATGCAGCTTACCTTTGGATTCATGTTCGAATAAAACATATCACAGTAACTGAAATTGTAGAAATAATGTTGAAAGTAGAGAAGGAAGAATAACAAAAGGACAAGTGACCTCAGAGGTCAGAATATAATTATATTAGAAGAAAGCAAGGTGAATGATACTGATCATGGAGAATATGGGAACGATGAAACCTCTAAAACCATTACTGCTATACACAGCTGTATATACTTCATGTATTACAAATCTGAAAAAAAGATCCCGAATGGTTGAGTCAAGCAGTTTATTCCTATCACTAGCGTCTTCTGGGACATAATATTTCTAAATTTGTGGCGACGCCTAGATGGTTCGACTTTCGGTGACCATGGTTCTCACTCTTAATTTAAAATGGTAACACAAGGTGCCTGGCAAGTGTTACAGTCTTCAGTAGAGTTATTGTGTTATTTTTACCTTCTGTTATCATTCATTAGTTTATTACACGAACAGAAGAGAACTGAAAAATCAGGTACCTTCGAATCCCCGTCACACCAAACATGCTCGACCTTATCGCCGTGATGGCTTAATAATATTATGGTCAATCCCACTATTCGTTGGTTAAAAAGAATAGCACAAGAGTTGGCGGTTGATGCTGATGACTAGCTACCTTCTCTCTAGTCTTGCTAAATTAAAGACGGTTAGGGCAGGTAGACCTCGTGCTCGTTTACGCGAAATTCAAAAACAAACAAACAAAAACGTTAGTGTTTATTACTTAACTTCTGCCTCAGAAACAGAATATCACAAAACAACCACTTTCTGCCCGAAGAATTTTACGTTTCAACAAAATTGTCTATAATTTTGATGCTTACTGAAGTTTAGTACATCAGAAACGGTGTGCAAAGAATTGTTTCTAGTCTTAAATAGCAAGGTCAGTCAGCATGTTTGGGATTTTGAGCAGTAATTTAATAGCATTCATATAGATTATAAGAATGGTAGATGTTATTTTTCAAAGATACAATAAGGTGATTTCTAACTAATTAGCATTATGCTACGTTAAATAAAGCTTAGTTACTCAAACAAATATTTATCTCAGTAACTCCATAATTTACACACACACAAAAAAACACAACCTTTTTGCATTTTACCTTTATACTGTACAGTTTCAGTGGTTTTAATTCATGTTCATTAAGTCAGTACAAATATAAAGTTTCACAGATGAACGTCAGATTGTGAAAGACAAAATTACGCTATAGAATTATTCTACAGTATATCCACGTTCGCAGCCCTTTAAGCCATTTTTTAATCCACCTACATCATCTACCTCGAGCAGAAACTCCACGAAATCTCTCGTTCTATTACGTTGCACGGTTGCTATGACGATGTTTACGTATCCTTCGATGCAACAGACGTAACAAGACTAGGGAACGTGACATCACTACCTTATTTAAACGTAATGTAGTGCGCGCGGCTACAAACTCGAACTTTGAGTTTACTGGCTTTATAGAAGTGATATGTTAGGTTTTTCAGTCTCTGGTCGTTTGTTACAGACGTATTTACTTCCATAAGCCAGGACACGAAGCTTGCCTTATGGACGTGGTCTACTAGACTGAATTACTGAAGGTAAGCATCGAATTTAAAGTAATCGTTAGAAAGATGTGTTAAACATTTTCGGAAGTGATATTTTAAAGTTCTTATTATAAAACAAAAACATCGAACCAAAAGTCGTAACGTTTATACGAAAAAGTGTATGCTGTCAATAAGTTAGGGCTAGATACAATAGAAATGAAATACATTTCATTAAGTGATTGCGTTCCAGCTGATTCTGTAAACCTCTGTTCAACGAACGGATGGATTTACAGCTGATTCTGTAAACCTGTTACGAAGAGGTTGAATCTCAACCATTTTAGTCATTTTCTGTTTTGTGAACGTAATGGTTTACAGTAAACCTCCGTTCTATGAACACATTGTTTTCCAGATGTTTGTTAACCCCCGATTCTTTGAGCCTATGTTTACAGAGGTTTACTCCCAGTTGATTCTGTAAACTTCTACTAAGTGAATAAAGTATGAACCTTAAATTACAGGTAAAGTCAGTTTCTTATGGAAATACTCTTATTTTCATACAAAGTATTGCGATAGGTGCAGACGTAAAGTGTCACAGCTTTAAATACACTAACTAGACGTAGACGTGAGAACAGCTGTTTCTTTTTTACCTACACTATGAATAAAACAAAACATAATATTATAACAACGGTTTCAGTCATATCTTTTGTAAAATACTGTTGCATATACTTTGAATATTTAATTAATTTAATTAGCATCGTGACGTGTGACAATAACACACGCTTGTTCTCTCCGTTCCGTGAATTCATTCAAACTTATCGAGAGAAATGCCAACAGTTAACCAGATCACAAAAACATTTTATCAAAATTGGACAAAAACGACATCAGGTTTAGCGACATCTGTTGTACTGTACGTGTAATAAGATGTGATACTTTAACACCTACGTGGAGAAAAACATGACATATAGAACTTTTTTTTTCTGAGGTTAGTGCAGTTTAACAACTAATAAATACGTGAAAAATTAAAACTTAACTTGATGTAATACACTTCGTTTATATTTCTCATGATACTGAAATATAAGGCTTATTATCTTTTAACACCACAGTTCACAGTTTTATCTACTCTCTCAGGGATTTTTCAAGAATTGGAATTGTGGACAGTGATAATGTTCCAACCACACTTTATTCGCTACATCCATTGTTAACGATGCGTTTCGCGCAATGCAGAGATATTCAGATATTCGGACATGGCAGTAGTGGGAACATTACTTCCAAAACAACAAACATTATCTGTTTGATGGACGTTATCGGTTAAATAAAAACTAGATTGGATTATTTGTTACTGTTTCTCGGTCTAAGATTGAATAATATAGAAAATTCAACTATGTCTATGGAAGAATGAATATTTCAACAGGCACTGAAGGAAAAAAACAACTCGTTTTCAAAAGTGAACAAAAGGAACTAACACCGAGTGTAGACGGTTTACAAGGAAAATAACCAGTTTATGGTACATAGAGCATTAGTTAGTCTGAGTTTGGTATCATTTTCGTCATAGCTAGGGCTATTTAACTTTTTAGATCGGTTATCAGATACACTATAAAATGCTGTATTGTTTGTTTTCTCATAGCAAAGCCACATTAGGCTATCTGCTGAACCCACCGAGGGGGATCGAACCCCTGATTTTAGCGGAAACTTATCGCTGTATCGTCAGGGGCGATAAAATGCTGTAATGAATTGTTATCATACGCAAGGCTTAACATTATCAACTTCATATTGTTCGTACGTAGTATATAAGGGATTTATACTTTCAAATACATAATAATACATCTGTTAGATTTTGAGCCAGAATGACAAATATACCTACAGATATTATAGTATTAAGATTATTCATACAAAACAATAATTATGTTGTACGTAAAGCACGACAATATTGTCCTTATGGAATAAAATAACGGTGTACGGTATTCGGTAGAACAGCGATATTTCTTATATCAAAAGCGCTTATGTTACGTATTACAACAATGCAATATTGGTTTATTTAAAGTAGTAATGATATTTCAAACAGTTTACGTACCAAGAATAATATTTTCTATTATTGTTGTATGAATTTTATCCACCTGTAGAAGGCTCAGGTAATTTTGATCGAAAGTTTGTGCATTGAATAACTTAATCTAAAAATACACTCAATTAAAAAGTATTTAAAACATTAAAATTAATGATACATTTAGAATATTCGATACGTCGATAATTAAAGTGTAAGCTAAAACAGAATACAGTATTACTGTGATGAAAATAAGTGTGGTCCACAAACTCATATACCTGGATTTAAAGTTGACTGACTGAGGCTTGCAACCAAGAACCCCGTGTCTGATTAATGTATATATTTGTAGTACAAAAGTTTGTTGTCGGCCAATAACGTAGCCTGGTTGTTTCACCTCACGGTTAGGTAACATATAAAACCTGATCGTTTAAAAAAAACATGCACATGTGATGGTGAGGGTTGAGTCTTGAAAGGTATTGTTTTGTGAGGTGATACAAAGTAAAGTAAAAATAACGATAGTGTAAGATATGGTTCATGTGAAATACATAACCTCGTCATGTTTCTAAGGAAGAAGCGAGGCACCTGGTGTATCTCGTGGTGTAGGTTGAGGTTTACAACTTCGAATTGTATCGTATGGTGATAGAAATGGTAGATAATTTAAGTGTTACAGGTTTACGGATTAATCATGTAACGTGATGTTGGTTGAGATTACAATACCTGATTTATGTGACAAGTCCAAGCATTCTATTCAAAATTTTATTGAATAGAATGGTTTGCACAGTTATAATGATACGTATTGATGCTATTTTTTTAACTCGCCACTTTTCGCCATTCACCTTCTTGTCTGCTAAAGTAGCTTTTTCCCTTCCTACAAACCGGACTGCTTATTTAAGAAGTAGATATTTGTGGTATTTCCATATTATCAAATACGTTTATTTTTGTTGCATTGTGTTACACATCTAATATCTGCTATAGCCTTACTGCAAACATAACCTGAAATGTACCACTCCCCAGTTGTTGTAGTCCAGGTTTTGTATCTCTTCTCTGGTCTTTTGGGTTTTGGTGACTGCTAGTTGGAAGTTGTGACGTAGTCAACTCGACTGTGTTTACTCAGCTTACTGAAGCCGTGATACCGTCAGATTATACGGTCAGATGAAATGACTCGCTGCAGTAGCACCGTGGAATATCTGCGGACTTACAACACTACATACCTGATTCTGATGCGGACTTACAACACTACATACCGGATTATGATGCGGACTTACAACACTACTTACCTGATTCTGATGCGGACTTACAACACTACATACCTGATTCTAATGCGGACTTAAAACACTACATACCTGATTTGAGCGGACTTACAACACTACATACCTGATTCTGATGCGGACTTACAACACTACATACCTGATTCTGATGCGGACTTACAACACTACATACCTGATTCTGATGCGGACTTACAACACTACATACCTGATTCTGATGCGGACTTACAACACTACATACCGGATTCTGATGCGGACTTACAACACTACTTACCGGATTCTGATGCGGACTTACAACACTACATACCTGATTCTGATGCGGACTTACAACACTACATACCTGATTCTGATGCGGACTTACAACACTACATACCTGATTCTGATGCGGACTTACAACACTACATACCTGATTCTGATGCGGACTTACAACACTACATACCTGATTCTGATGCGGACTTACAACACTACTTACCTGATTCTGATGCGGACTTACAACACTACATACCGGATTCTGATGCGGACTTACAACACTACATACCTGATTCTGATGCGGACTTACAACACTACATACCTGATTCTGATGCGGACTTACAACACTACATACCGGATTCTGATGCGGACTTACAACACTACATACCTGATTATGATGCGGACTTACAACACTACATACCTGATTCTGATGCGGACTTACAACACTACATACCTGATTCTGATGCGGACTTACAACACTACATACCTGATTCTGATGCGGACTTACAACACTACATACCGGATTATGATGCGGACTTACAACACTACTTACCTGATTCTGATGCGGACTTACAACACTACATACCTGATTCTGATGCGGACTTACAACACTACATACCTGATTCTGATGCGGACTTACAACACTACATACCTGATTCTGATGCGGACTTACAACACTACTTACCTGATTCTGATGCGGACTTACAACACTACATACCTGATTCTGATGCGGACTTACAACACTACATACCGGATTCTGATGCGGACTTACAACACTACATACCGGATTCTGATGCGGACTTACAACACTACATACCGGATTCTGATGCTCGCTGTGGGCAGAGCACATTTTTGTGCTTAAACTGCAAACAAAACAAAATCTATCTACAGACTTCAAAGGAGCTGTCTTTAATTAACAGGCGAAAAGTTAATATATAGCTTTGATTGTTTTAGTTGTGTTAAAATGGTGTCGGATAGGATCAACCCATTTTCCGACTCACTGATAAATTCCTAAAAACATCCGATTATTATGGAAGTACTTTCAATCGCTACGTTTTCCACAAAATCATTTTTTGACAAATTATTTAATAAATTATGGATATCTTCTCATGACAAAGTGACTAGAAACTAAAAGTACTCTATTAAGCTCACTCTTTTATCGCGCAGACTTCAGGGGTTTGGTCATTAATGGTATGTAGAATAGAAAAACAACCCTCCCCCAAAAAAGAGGTATTAAGATATTAATTTCTATTAGATCAAACTTGCTTTCTAGTAACTTATTTATTTTCCCAATTCATTGCATTCACTTACTTAAGCCAGTTAATCATGGCGCTCGACCCGTAATCTGAGGATCGCTGGTTTGAATCCCTGTTCCACCAAACATCCTCACCGTTTCAGCTGTGGAGGCGTTATAATATGACAGTCAATCCTACTGTTTGTCGGTAAAAGAGTAGCCCGAGAGTTGGCGGTCAGTGGTGATGACTAGATGCCTTTCCTCTAGTCTTATGCTGCTAATTCAAGGACGGCTCGCGCAGATACTTCTCGTGTAGCTTTGCCCAAAATTCAAACGAATACATATTTAGAAGAACAATAATTATTTCCAGTAATTACTAATTTTCGTTACATATGTTTAAATAACGCGTCAGCGTTTCCTTTTATTTTATCTTCAACAATAGGAAGTGAATTCAGCGAAAAGTGATACCTCTTCATACGGTGACAGGCTCGTTAAACATCATGTGGAAAAAGAAAGATGGTTTAGGAATCTATGTTAACTTAAGATGTGACAGTATTATATCGATGCTATAGATTTCGTATGTTTCCAACAAACAGATCGGGACAGGAAAACGAATAGACAAGAGCTGAGAGTACTTGGACTGTAACAACTCACTTTGTTCGTAATTAATCACAAGGTAACGCAGTCTATGCTCTGTCTAGTTCGAAAACACGCCGCTGTGTCACTGGGAGTAGAGAGTACGACAACTCACTCCAGACTCTGTTGACCATAACTTGTCACAAAAATAGAGTTATTTTCTTGAAACGTAAAACGCAACGCGCGCAATGTAAAACATTAGTTTATTTAATAAAATGTTATTTCATTTACCTGACTGTAATTTATACATGTTGCCAAAGAGCACTTATATTTACTTATTGTAAGAATCCATGAGTCAAATGAAAGCAGAATATGCTGTATGAACCAGATTTACAAGTGAACAGTGATTTGTTATCAAGTTCAGTCGTTTACAAGTCAGGTTTTTCTGCTTGAAGTTAACAACTGAACATTATGTTTAACATCAGTTAGTTAGTTATTACGAGTTGCAGCCGTGACGAATCGCGATTTCGTGAAAATTGTATAAAGTTTACGAACTCAGGACGTTGTATGCGACAAGTGTAGCATTTACGTATTTGGTTCACAGTGAATTCGCCATTATTCTAACCGCCACAGTAGTGTACGGCTGGATGAATATAAGAAGTACATTCAACGTATTTATTCAAATATCAGAGAAATGGAGACCCACTACTGTACGTGTGTCACTTCTCAGCCTGAGTGAGGTTGTGTTTTCCCGCATCCTGAACCACCAATAACAGAGAAGCAGTAGGCTGGTAACAACCACTTACACTTATTAATATTGCAGATTGCTTTTGTTTAGTAGAGTTATTTCATTTTGACATAAAGTATTCATTGCAAATAAGGCGATTTTACTATTTATTCTTGTGCTATTTTACGATCGGTAATTTTGGTATTGGCCCTCGTCCATTCAATGACTCGTCTCCAAGTTCTTCGAATTATTACGTTAAATTCGAGTTGATTCGAGTATCATATGTCCTTACCAAATACGGTTCTTTCTCAAGAAGAGTATTCGTGTAGTAAAATACATAAACAATGTAAAACGTTGCAAAAAAACGAGCTACGAGTGTTCTTGAATGCGGAATCATTCGAACAAAGAATATAGAAAAATATTGATTACGAAATGACACTGGTCATAAAACAACGTCTTTATCCGTAAGATGACGGCTACAGTTGTGATACACAGCCATCAACACAAAAAAGATCATAACAACTCTTTGAAAGAGTCGAAAACTCAGAACTTTTCAATGGCAGTTGGAAACCAACAGCTGTTTACAAGGCGATCAAACAAGCTGTATTCCCGTCCAGATCTCTCTCGTATCTTCATTGAACATATGTCCACTTAAACGTGGAGTTCGAATCTGATGTCAACGTAAAATGATGGGTCTGTAGACAAATTCGTGGGGATAAGTCGTCTAAACCAGATATCGCTAGTTTTCGCTAGTAAAGTGAATACACATTCGTTAATCAAGTAAACAGTTCCAAGTGTACATCATTCTTTATAAAACTCGAATAATTTTCAACAAAACCTGTCAGCTGTTCGTGGAAGCTGTTTACAGTATCTCCGCTGTAATATTTCTATTATTTCCGCTGTGTTATTTATAGTAACACCGCTTTGCTGTTTGTAGTATTTTCGCTGTGTTATCTGTATTATCTCTGCTGTGCTGTTTGTATTATATCCGCTATGCTATCTACAGTATTTGTGCTAACGCTATTTATGAGAAGTTCTCTATGCACTTTGTAGAATCTCCACTGTAATGTACCTAAAATCTTTGACAAGTCTTTTGTAACATCTCAACTACGAAGTGATTAGAACCTCGATTTATTAGTTACATTTCTTCCTTTTAAACCACATATAGCATTTATAAGATAAAAACATAATTCATTTTGAAATGAGTTTAAATATCCTACCAAAGTCTGAATTTTTCACACAAATGAAATTGGTAAGGAACAATCGAAGCAAGCAGTGTTTCCCAATTCAATCATGCAGTCACTTTGTTGGTAATAAAAACGTGATGTTCGTACCTCACAAGGAAAACCGTTTACGTCATTCTCCTTATAACTACAACCGTAGAATTTTGAATTTCGAAGCTGGGGGATCCACGTTCGAATTCGTGCAGTGCCATAAAACATTCCCCGCAATTAAAGTTGTTGACGTGTTATAAGAGTGACAGTCAATTTCCTTAGCGTAGATGGCGAGTGGTAGAGAGCTGTGGTTTGGTTGTCTTCCATCTATTGCTGTTCAGAGTTAGGGACTTCGGCAAGTAAAGTCTTAGTTTTGTCGAATACGTTAACCAATTCGGTCGACCCCCAGTGGCTCAGCGGTATGTCTGCGGACTTACACGCTAAAATCCGGGTTTCGATACCCGTGGTGGGCAGAGCACAGATAGCCCATTGTGTAGCTTTGTGCTTAATTCAAAACAACAACAACAACCAATTCGGTCACGTAACGGCACGGTTTAGACTAACACAGTAAAATAAATATATTATACGTTTTATTTAAATTACTGGAAAACTGTTCAAACAAAATGCAGAGATATTGTAAAACGAAGTTGTTGTTTAAATGCGTATCAATCTCAAACATTTGGTGTGAAAATATGATTATTTTCTTTAAGACGTCACAACTAAAACTTTTTTTCTTCGTTGCTACGTACCATGACAACAACAAAGCTTTTTTTCCTTACGAATCTTTAGATAATGTCAGTGCAGCATTGCGACAAAGCGTTGGTGGGTCTCTTGGGCCTTTTGCTGACGTCATGCACGTTAGCTACCTGTACAAGTGTGTGTATTTCATTTGTTTGTTCGACAAAAGGAACGCGAATATACACTGTAAAAAAAAACACAACAAAAAACAGAAAGAAATTCAACGAAACTCTGTCACGGTCGACAAAATCATTCACTTTGGTTTGTGTGGATAATAACTTTTTAAAAATGTTATTGTATTGTCTCGGAGCCATATTAATTTGTACTCCTTTATATCGTACTCTGGCTTGAGTTTGTCTTTCACACCCTCATCTAATGTGTAGGCCCGGCACGGCCAGGTGGTTAAGGAGCTCGACTCGTAATCTGAGGGTCGCAGGTTCGAATCCCTTTTACATCAAACATGCTCGTCCTTTCCGCCTTGAGGGCCTAATAATATTACGGTCAATCCAATTATTCGTTGGTTAAAAAGAGTACCACAAGAGTTGGCGGTGGGTGCTGATGACTAACTGCCTTTCCTCTAGTCTTGCACTGCTAAATTCGGGACGGCTAGCGCAGATAGCCCTCGTGTAGCTTCGCGCGAAATTCAAAACAAACCAGTCTAATGTGTATAATACGTTTTGGAAAATGATTTGTTGTCATGTGCAAAGCTACATGACCGAACGTGCGTGCTCTGACCACTGCGAGTAACCAAACCCTATTTTTAACGCTATGAACTCTCAGACTTAGCGACGAGTCACAGGAAAAAAAAAAAAAGAGTTAATAATGACAATGAAAAATATTTGTAAAATAAACTGATAAAAAGTATTAGAAAAGACAACCAGTATGTACAAATAAAATTCACATAAAAGTGAATTTGAAAAAACAACACTGAAAATATCGTCTGGCCGATAAGATGAAATTAGTGCCCTCTTTCATTCATTGGATTAACTAATGTTATAGACTGGAAAATGCTTTCTCCAGTGTGAAAATTAACACTCGCAGTGTTTGTAGCGAATATATTTATGAAAATATTAAAATTTGTGAACGTGTTATTGAGTTTCTAGAAACATCGATAAGTTTCTGCAAGTGTTGATAGCACGAGATAAGACAATGAATGTGTTTCTTCTTCTGATTACGATAATAAGAACTGAAAAAACCAAACGATCAATGAGAGATAAATTAGAATCTTCTGATATTCGACCTTTAGTTCAAAATGGATGGTAGAACCGAAAAACATGCACGTGACGCTATTTGCCATAATCCGTTCCTTGTCATTATCAGCGGCCTCCGTGCACTCCCACGCTGCTGATCCAAGAAAAACACCATTGGCGGTAGCCAACACAGCACGAGGGTATATAAATGCCAAATAGATGGCGCACCTGTATTTAACTGGTGGATTTTTACTGATGGTTTTGCAAATTTAGAACTGATCAAATTTGTAGCAGAACGTTCTAGAAGTCTACAGAAATAGAAACTGTGGAATCATGAAGAAAAAGAGAACTAAAAAACACTATCAAACCCACGTCACGACCGATGGTTGAGTTTGTTTTGAATTTCGTGCGAAGCTACACTAGGGCTTTTTGCTCAAGCCGTCCTGATTTAGTAGTGCAAGACCAGAGGGAAGACAGCTAGTCATCACTACCCACCACCAACTCTTGAGCTACTCTTTTACCAATGAATAGTGGAATTGATGGCTGCATTATAACGCCTTCACGATTGAAAGGACGGGTATGCTTGGTGTAATGGGGATTCGAACCCGCGACCCTGAGATTACGAATCGAATGCCTTAACCACCTGGCCATGCCGGGCTCACGACCGTTGGAAGTATATGGTTATTTCATTTTGTTTTAACACCAAGAGAAGGACAAACAGAACTGTTTATTACAGAAATGTTACACGAAGTATAGCAGTATGTTATTTTTTTTTGCAAAAGTGTTTATTCTTACAAAATGACATTATTTTCAAATTAAAATACTGCCAGCTTTTTATGCCCTTTGATTGTGTTTTCTTATGGTGAAGCCACATCAGGCTATTTACCGAGTCCACCAAGGGGAATCAAGCCCCTAATTTTAGCGTTTTAAATCCATATACTTACCGCTGTACCAGCGGGGAACTTTTATACCCTTTAAGAAATCAATGATCAGGTATTCACGGTGTTATATAAATATATACTCAAAATAATCGCCAAGTTCAGTGATATTTTGGAAATCGAGTTATCAAATAGATTGTTTTTGACAGGGCGCTTGATACGCATTGAGAATTTTATGGATTTCGCTTAGCAAAATTTCTGTGTTTTTCTCAGTGACTTCAAACTGAATAGATCAATTTGTGACGTCATAAGACGTCAGGAGAAACGTCTAACTGGTTACATAAGCTATAGGCTAAAATCGATACCAACCTGTTTAACGGCGCTGAGATGAAAAAACAGGCATCATTACCACATCCCTCTTTATTGACGTAAATATACCATGGTCCAATGGTGTTGTAGATATCGAAAAAAAATGAAAGTGGTGTAAAAACACGCGAGAACTGTTGTCTTATTTTTGAACTGCGTTTTACAAAAGATTATTAAGCCAATGACATCAGAGAATCAAAACTCGAAAGTTAAATATTTTCTGCGCAAAATACTTTATTTCTTTCTCATTTCTTACAAGTCAAAACACGAATACAAAAGAACAAAGAAGTAAGTTTTCAAATTCCACATTATTCATCCTAAGGTTTTATTGTTTATTTTTAAAGTTCCTTCCCATAATTCTGTCTTATTCTTCCCTTAGAGTTAATCCTATTTCATTTCATGACTATTCACCAAACTTCGTAATTTCGATAAAATCTCTGAACTATCGAGGCTTAAAATCAAATCCGTAACAAAATTAAAAAAAAAAAAATCGTTGTTTCTTTTTTCTTCTAATTGAGGGCGTTTTTCATTCATTCTTGAAAATTTTCTCCATAAATGAATCAGTTGTCGAACTCAGCTCGACCTTCCCTTTTCCCGATCGATAAATGGAGCACAGCTGCAACAGAGACCTCGGGCTCTCATTAATTTCACATTATGAAAAACTAACCGAGATGGTAGTGCCCTCTTGTGGTTAATGTGTTACATTCATTCACTCCTACAAACCAACCAATGAAGATCAATGAACGCTACTGCGTCACTATCGTGTTTTGTGAATGATTCTTCTACCACTAAAGATGTAGATAAACGATGTGCCTGTTGCAGAACCCCCAGTAACAACAGTTTTACCCCATTTTATTATAAACAACTTATCTCTGTTTGCATATTTTATTTTATTTTTACCCTTTGTATCTCATTATGCTTTTGCATATAAAATAATTAATATAGTTTGAAGTATAAAAAACGCCTGTAAAACTGTCTGATGTGTACTACAGCAAGGTTGCGCAAAAACGTTCACACGCGCATCTTTATCTACAAGTTGAGAGAGAAATCTTTTGTGTAGTTAAATGTATCACAAAACAAGCGATTCACGTGTAAATTACCCTACCTAATAATAGCATTTTATCATTATTTTTGTAGGAATGCAATGTTTGTAATATCAGTAATTGATGTTTGGAGTAACCGTTTAAATTGTTTATTATTTTTATGCCCTATGATTAACATCTCTGGCTGTTTTTCAGTCTAAGTACCCAATTATTTAGCAAGTACATAAACGCCTTTGTTTTTTAAACTTGGAATATTCTTACACGTTGTAAATCGTTTGTTGTTCGTGTTTGGGATATTCTTACATGTAAATTGTTTGTTATTTATATTTGGATTATTCTTACTTGTTGTAAGTTGAATTTTAACATAAACATGAAATTATCGTGAGTGAAGAGAGTTGATAAATCGATATAATTGTACATTTCTCTTAATTTTAACATGAATTTCATCTACGCAGTTACTTCAGACTATTCAGTTTATACATCGACAATCTGAAAGTTTCTGATATTAGTCTAATTCAGACTAAATTTTACTTTTTTTCCTCGATATTTCTTGGTCTATAGGTACATGACTTCAATAATGGTTATTGTTATGAATAATCCTGGTTCAGAAACCATTAGCCTGCAAAAACGTCTTCCGCACTTTTGTTGTTTTTGGTTTGTTTTTAGTTTGGCGCAAAGCTACAAAAGGGCTATCTGCGCTAGTCGTCTGTAATTTATCAGTGTAAGACTAGAGAGAAGACAGCTAGTCATCACAACCCACTTTCTACTCTTGAGCTACTATTTTACTAACGAACAGTAGGATTGACCATCACCTAACGTCCCGAAGGATGAAAGGGCGAACCTGTTTGGTGGGATTCGAACCCCACGACCCGTAAATTGCAAGTCGAAAGACTTAACTACCTGGCCATGCTGGACCTCCCCACTTTGAAATCATGATCATGCTATAAGAGCAAAGATCAAATCCGCCCCCATTTAATCAGGCTAAATTTATATATAGACGTCTCTAATATTAATTTCATTAAACAGCATTTTCACTGTTGTTATGCCCCCAGCTAGTGCAGCGGTAGTCTAAGGATTTACAACGCTAAAATTAGGGGTTCGATTCCTTTCGGTGTACTGAGCAGATAGCCCGATGTGGCTTTGCTATAAGAAAGCACACATTGTTGTTATAGTTATTTCTTGGTAAACAGGCCCTCATGTGGCCTAATTATTAAAGTTATGAGTCACTGATGCTCAGTATACGTGTTTTGTTTTATAGCAAAGCCACATTGGGCTATCTGTGTTGTGTCCTCCAAGGGTAACTGAGTCTCTGATTTTAGTGTTATAAGTTCGAAGACGCCACTGTCTCACCCCCCAGCATGCTGGAAAATGCAATGTATATCACAAGATAATCTTCAGTCACATATGAACTAACATTTAGTGATTTAAAAGTTTTTTAAATAAGCAAAAAAATGTGGTATTATATACACATTATTTTCTAGAAAATGTATTACCAGACTATAACTGAATTTCTTAGGAAGTTTAGAGTACTAAAGCCCGTAGCTCAACTTCTCGCGGTAAAACAGAACGCAGATATTCCAGTCTGTAACTTTGTGCTAAAAGAAACTCATAGAGTAATGTAATTTTTATTTTCTCCGTAACTTTTTCTGTATTTCTTAAAACAAATAAAATGAAGGTTGTACCAACCTCTCCTGGTATGTGGAAGAATCGATTTAATAGTACATCAAAACCCAATAGATGGCGTTCTCTGAAAAAGCTTTATGAATGTTGTTTTGAATTAAGCACAAAGCTACACAATGGGCTATCTGTGCTCTGCCCACCACGGGTATCGAAACCCGGATTTTAGCGTGTAAGTCCGCAGACATACCGCTGAGCCACTGGGGGGCTTTTATGAATGTAACTGAGCAAACTGGTACAAAAATGAAAAGCTATTAAATCGTGAATACAAAGAACGCAAAGAATTGTGATACGCACTATTATTTGTTGTATCATATATCATTTTTACCTTGCTCTTAAGATATTTCTATACATAAGTTTTATATATATGTTTTAACAAAGCTACTTGGAAGAGCGGTAGAGGCCTAAGTGGTTAAGGAGTCCTATTAATCCAAGGGTTACATGGCTCGCGTCTCTTTCTTGCATTTTACAACTGTAGATTCTTTGGTACAAACGGTCTAATTCCGCTACTCGATTAGAGTAATCCAAGAATTGACTGTGATCACTGTTGGGTAGCTGTCTACCTTTTGGTTTATCAGTTCAAAATTAGGGACAGTTGGAGCAAATAGGCTACTTGGAATGAGTAAGAACATATTAACTAGCGCGTGCCTCGAAATCCGTAGCATTTTAGTATTAGCAGACTAGGAACAACTGTTACTCAAAGTATCTTTACATTGGCAAAAATTGTTTTAATAACAAGTCTTCGTTAGAGGGAATGAGGATAAAGGTTTTGTCAAATATTTTCAAATATATTCAGCTTCATCAATGCACGTTCAAACAAAAATACATATTTGTTAACTTCGCATGGCCTGTTAAATAGGATACTTAACTCGCAAACTACAAGCGGTGGGGTCGAAACTCTTCAATGAGTTTCCACGTCCTTTCAGCCGTGAGAACGTTTGTGACGAGAAAGTCCATTATTCGATGACGGTGGGTGGTGTTGACTATATACTGTCCCTCCACTCTGCTACGTCGACGTTAAGGACGGCTACAGCAGATAATCTGTGAAAGGTTCTGTGTGAAATTCAACAGATCAAACAAGCTAATAAATTAAAAACGAAATTTTATACTAGTTTTCTCTTTGTAAGCAGAAAATAAATTCGCTCTATTTTTTTCTTTTGTTTGTAATTAAGCAAAAGCCAGACAATTGGCTATCTGTGGTCTTCTTAGAATGGGTATCCAAATCCGGTATCTAACATTGTAAGTCCAAATATACCACTGTGGGCAATTCGTTTTTTTAAGCGATGAAGTAGGAGGCTTATAAAATGTAAATCGATGGTTCGATCCTTGCAATGGGTACAGCACAGCTAGACCATTCTACAACTTTGCGCTTAAATAATAGAGCAACATTTTATGATTTCAAAGAACTTCAAGGCTCAAGTTAAAAAAGAAGTAACGAATACATGTACTAACAATATAATTTCTTGCTACTATTACGTTTTTAGCACGAAATAATATCAGCTTAACTGCAAGTTAAAGATGGACAGACATCTTTAAAAAAAAATAAAAAAAATTGCCAAATTCTTAGATTATCTGAGGCAATTTTATAAGGCAATTGATAAATAATATTAGAATTTGCAGGTTAAGTCATAATGCAGGAAATTTGTGAAACGATTCTAAATGTGAAAGTGGACTTATCTACGTAATAGTATTTGGTCAGTTCCTTTTTATATCAAAAATTAAGGTGAGGTATCGATGCTTGTAAATTCCGAGAAGAACGACTGTGGAAATCTTAAATAAAATACGTTCTGCAAAACAATTATCACACCGACCGTCTACAATAGAAGACGATCAATCACATAAAGTTCTTATTAGGCTTAGACTCTGATAGTAAAGAGTGGCTTAAATCCCAAAGAGGACAAAATCGCAAAACACAAACCTTCTAAAAGTCAGAAAGTAGTTCAGAGAAGGTTATAGAAAATACAGTTAATTCGTAAATATTTGGGAGTCAATATAGGGAACGTGTTTTGTGAATTGTTAGTTAAATTACAATTCATTATTGAAGTTATCAATGATAAAGATAAGTCAGAAGAAGGCTTAACGACACACGAGCTAAAGTTTATATATATACATAAATCTATCTATATAAAACTTTTTCAAACTTAAAATATGTAATACACGCCATATAATATATAAGCTTAAGTAAAAATAACATTATTTCAAACTAAAGATATCGTCTAAAACTAACAAATGTACAAAATCACTACGAGAAAACTCGAAAGATAAAAATTAAACCTTGAAACCAAATTCACACTTCACGCAGAAAACAAACGTGTAAATAAACATACAACTACCTACAAGTAAAGTTATACTTTAAACATATTATAAACGTGTACATAAACATACAACTATCTACAACTAAAGTTATACTTTAAACAGAAGATAAACGTGTACACAAACATATCCTACTTACAATTAAAGTTATACTTTAAACAAAAGGAAAACTTATATACAAAAATAATATTACCTTGAAGCTCATGAGCACAACAATGTTTCGACTTTAAAATGAAACAAACTAGCGTGTTTTATACTTAAAAATAATAAATGTTGATAACTTGATCATCATTTATGTACTTGTTACACTTAGGATATATCTAGTACTGCGTGCCTTAAAGTGAAGAAATATTTTGTTCCTAAAAGTGCTACGTTTCGTTGGCCAAAAGTATTTTCAAATTTAAACAACTCTAAATCAAAGCACACATTACTTTTACCTGAAATATGTTAAGCCTAATTAATACACGAATGAAAAAAAACTAAAACTACTTCAATTCAGTGTCGCTTTTATAGCAATAAATAAATTTCAAATAAACGTAATATTATGTCTTAATCTAAATTTGATCTTGAATCAGAAAGTTTGTTCAAGAACAAATTCCACTGCAATCTGGTCCGGCATAGCCAAACGTGTTAAGGCGTTCGTCTCGTAATCCGAGGGTCACGGGTTCGAATCGCGGTCGCTCCAAACATGCTCACCCTCCCAGCCGTGGGAACGTTATAATAAAACGGTCAATCCCACTATTCGTTGGTAAAAAAGTAGTCCAAGAATTGGCGGTGGGTGGTGATGCCTTCCCTGTAGTCTTGCACTGCTAAATTAGAGACGGCTAGCACAGATAGCCTTCCTGTAGCTTTGCACGAGATTCAGAAAAGAAACAAACCGTAGGATATTTTAATGTAGCGTATTTTGTTTAATTTTAGTGTGTTTTGTTTTGGCTTAAAAATTATGTTTATATTATACATATATACACACACATATATATATATACTTCATTAAACATGTTAAACACAGCTTTCAAGTGTTCTTAAAATGGCCGTTTTTCTGTCTTCCACACAGCAACTGCACGTAAGCTCAAATAACTACAAGAGATATCCATGAAGATACCGAATTTCCCGGCATAGAAGACGCCATTTATATCCCCAAAATAAGTCTCAAGAATTTATCCTGCCTCTTCCAGGCCGAAGGTTACGTTGCTCATAGGCCTAAACCCAAGCCTAGAGGAAGCGTTAAGATACTAGACAGCATTACAAGCCCATGTATACGACCCAGAATGAAATGTACAAGTTACTTAGTATTAAATAATAAATAAATAAACAAGAACAGGAGGTCACTGTACATGTAGTGTTGTAATACCAGCACTATTTTTAACTCCCAGGCCTAGAATAACGTTATTACTGTTAATAATACAGATATTCTAGTGGTAATATAAGATACACACTTTCAATGGTAGATATGATAAGCATACAACTCATTAAATAATTCACTAAACATGTTGGTAAAACTGGTGGAAGTGCTGAGACCTTATTCTCATGTTTATCTCTTCTTTTTTACAATTTAGCTGTTCAAAATAGGGGTGCGCCAGGAAATACGGAAATTCGGTAGAACTAATTCTGTTTAAGAATTACTTTCCGTTGAAAATATATTCAAGTTCAAACTTTGTTAAGACTTTCCATGGTTCTAGGTAATTCATATTATTATTTAAAGGAGGAAACCAGAGTTTTTAAATCTCTAATTCTGTACACGTGACATGCCTGATGTCGTGTGAAAGCAATTCAAAACTTAACTGGTTTGTTTGTTTCTAAGCGTAAAATACACGATGGGCTATCAGTGCTGTGTTATTTAATAAAGACTTGTGTGGTCCGTCAGGGCGCTCGATGATGTCACATGATGAAAGTTTCTGTGTTATGAAGTATTTTAAAAAACTTGTAGGTTACTGCCACGTGAAGGAAGTTTCAAGGGTTTGATTGAATGAGATGTTTTTTTATGGTAGCAACCATAAAAAGGAGACATACAGACAACCTGGACCACACGCGCTTAAATTATCTTTCTTTCCTCATCAACAGCCTCACATTTCTCCCAAAATGATGTGACAAAATAAAAACATAAGTAAACGACTTGTTGAAACGCAAATAACGGATTCCCAATTAGCACGAATAAATGTAAATGAGACATTAGATACAAAACAAAGCACTGCGCAAGTCGGTTCTGCATTTCCTCATTCAAAAACCACTGTCCTTCAATTAGCCACAATTCCTCGACTTGTGAAGTATTTCTCTGCAGTCGATCAATCGAATATGTTCATATTTTTACAAAAATTGTGTTCGTTTGTTTGAAGGTAAGTACAAATCTACACACTGAGTTGCAGGTGTACTGCTCACTACAGATATCGAAATCCAAAGCATGCCGCTGTGTCACTGGGTGGTTTTACCCAACATAAACTTATGCTAAGAGATGTTGATAATTAGTATAAGTTTACCGTGGAAAAGTAAATACCATCCTTGATAGAATCATGTCGTAAGAAGTTGTATATTGTGTTACATTCACCACATATCTTATAACTCATTTCCTTGCTCAGACATAAAACGTAAAAAAAAAAAAAAGATTAAATAATTTTGCATTGAATTTAGAAACCGCAATGAAGCTAAAGGAAAGTAAGGTATGGACACTTATTTTGTACTAGGCCTAAGTTACCTCAAGGAAAGATAAAATATCTTGCAAATACCGCATACGGTGAAACTAACTACGTGTCCTGTGTAATACGATATCAAAAAACATCGAACCATATGCTTCTGCACTTTAGTTCCAAAATCAAATGTACTAAAGCAGCTTTCAAACTTAGAAAATTGAACTAAAAACTGTAAAAGTTTTAAAATGGCCCACATCTCCCAGAGGACACTTTTGACTTCACACTCAGACAATTATGTGTGTGCAATCGTCAAAAATCAATTAACACAAAGAACTGAAAAGTGGGTGGCTTGTCTTGACTCCACCGACAAAGTCAGGTGTGTGATTTTTTTTTTCTTTTTATATCTTAAAAAGTTCAGTTTAAGTTAGTTTTGTATTCTATGAAAAAGTTAGGGGGAATAATTTTAGATCAAATTATTAGGAGAGTTTGTTTGTTTTTTGAAGTTCGCGCAAAGCTACACAAGGGCTACCTGCGCTAGTCGTCCCTAATTTAGCAGTTTAAGACTAGAGGGAAGGCAATTAGTCATCAGCACCCACCGCCAACTCTTTGGCTACTCTTTTACCAACGAATAGTTGAAAGGGCGAACATCTTTGGTGCGACAAGAATTCGAACCCGAGACCCTGAGATTACGAGTCTAACGCCTTAACCCACCTGGCCATGCCGAGCCAATTAGAAGAGTAGAGATATTTCTAAATGAAATTTCTTCTCAGGTTATTGAATTGCGAGGGGTTCTTCGGTTTATATGTGCGTTTTTGTTTCGTCTGATATTTTTCTATCCCCAAAATTTTACTTTTTTAATAGTAGGCATTTTATGCATACATATAAAATACACCATATTGTACGACTTCGATGGTTTTATTTTGAGCTTGAGTTAGACTGTTATTCTCTTTAGTGCTATTGTGTAGTTTATCAAACTGGTTTTATTAAAAAAATAATCTGGTTAGTATTCTGGTTGGTGTTAATTACATTACAAGGTATGCATGCTTCTGTAAGTGGAAATAAAGATGTTACCTAATGCAATTCTTCAACATGAACCTTTTGACACAACAAATGTTAATTAGCATAAGAATAATAAAGGTTAAAAATATTTTCATGTGATGAAGGGAATAAAGGTTAAAACTTCTCTTTCTTTGTGATCAGATTGTTGTAGGTTAAAACATTTCAATGTTGGTTAAGTTTGCCCTTCTTTGTTTGATGCTCTAGTTATTAGGTTTTTCTCCAACAGGCGGCAACTGAGAAAACCAACGAAACTGACAGAAGCCCTTCCTCATGGTATTCTTGTGCGGGAATGAACGAACGTGAGTATGTTCACGCATGCGTTACAGAATATTCCTTTGCAGTTGTTCGTTCCTCAGCAATGTCATCTCAGCGCATGCCTCGACGGTACATCGTAGGCTACGGATCTACTTTCTCTCCTATCATACGGGTGGGATTAGTTATGACGTACATAATTTGTTAATTTATGCAAAAATAAAGCCAGTTCACGTGTGACCCACTAGCGTTGCGACTTTATTAGCAGTCGAGACGCCAGGTCAACACAGGACTGTACCAGCAACAGTGTCATCTATGGTAAATAAAAAAAAACAAAAAACGTTTCAAACTGATGAACATACAATTCGGCCTGGATGGTCAACTCACCAAGAAAACACCCATTACAAATCGTTGTAATTCCAAATGGCAGACAGATAAACAGACAAACGAATAGATACGTAGGTTTTTTATTAAAACAACCAAACTGGTTTTCACAAAGTAATAAAACCAATTTTTATCCATTACATGATTTACATCATCAATTTACCACCGTTATCTGAAACATCTATAAATAATAACTAGCACTACTTACTAATATAAAGTGGATGACGTTTGAAAATAATTGTTTACTTTGATAATTGTGATGAACAATGTCGGAAGTGACGGTTGTAAATGTTGAATTAATTTTGAACATTTTTATTTAAAAATCCAAGCTATTATTTTAGAAGTTTCCATGACGTCAGATGTCAGGGTGGAAATTTTTCAGACGTGGATATAGGTTAAAGAAATTTAAGGAAGTGTGAAACTTTTTTGTTTATCTGTTAGTGAATTTAGCGCAAAGCTAGCCGTCCCTAATTTAGCAGTGTAAAACTAGTCATCACCACCCACACTCAACTCTTGAGCCACTTTTTAACCAACGAATAGTAAGATTGACCATCACATTATGACGCTACCACGGCTGAAAGGGCGAGCATGTTTGGTGCGACGGGGATTCGAACCCGAGACCTTCAGGTTACGACCCGAAAGCCTTAACATACCTGGCCATGCCGGGCCTTGATATAATATTTAAAGACTCTAAGCAACAGATATTATTGGAAAGGTTTTGGACTTCCGTACGAGTATCAGAAGATAAATAGTACAGCCTTCCATTGGCTCAGCGGTAGCTCTGCGGACTTACAACGTTAAAAAACCGGGTTTCGATACCCGTGGTGAGCAGAGCATTGTGCTTAATTAAAAACAACAACAAATAGTACATTTATTATATTCTTAACTATGCACATTATGCTACACAGAAGTTTTTTTGTTTTTCTTTAAATAATGGAAAAGTGTGTCAGGTGTCACCACGATTATTTTCAGGTCAGTTGACGATCATATTTGAAATAATTAAATTGTCAACAACTCGTCACACAAATCTGAAATAGAAACCACTGGAACTGTAAGGTTGAATAAATTATGATGCGTGCTGTACATGACTCTTCAAATAAAAGTCTCCTTTCCGCTGTCCTCCAGTAAGACTGAAAGTTCAGAACAACAAAAATCTGATTTTGATACCTTCAGTGAGTAGAACACGAAAGCTCAATGTGAAACTTCGAGTTTAACTGCAGCCAAGCTAGCAAATCATCTTCTGTTAATTCTGTTAACCCTACAGCACCTTTTTTTGAACCAGAGACGTGAGTGTGCATAACTTTTCTCGTGCTGCCATGTATGGGCCAGGTATGGCCAAGCGTGTTAAGGCGTTCAACTCGTAATCCGAGGGTCGCGAGTTCGAATCCAGGTCGCACCAAACATGCTCACCATTTCAGCCGTGGGGGAGTTATAATGTGACGCTCAATCCAACTCTTCGTTGGTAAAAGAGTAGCCCAAGAGTTGGCGGTGGGTGGTGATGCCTTCCCTCTAATCTCACACTGCTAAATTAGGGACGGCTAGCGCAGATAGCCCTCGAGTAGCTTTTCGCAAAATTCAAAACAAACAAACAATCAAAGCTGCCATGTGATCCATTAAAAGCACTGTCAGAAAAAAAAGGTTTCCATTATAATACGAATGGGTGAACTGGTTGTTTTATGTAATACGCATCCGAAACAAAAAATAATTCCAGAAATAGTTATTGAATTCTTGGGTTGAGTCCCCAAGTGGCAAAACGATATATTTGTTTACTTTACAAATTTCGTGCAGAACTATACGAGGGCTATCTGCACTAGCCGTCCCTAATTTAGCAATGTAAGACTAGAAGAAAAGCAGATAGTCATCACCACCCACCTCCAACTCTTGGGCTACTCCTTTATTAACAAATACTGGGATTGACCGTATATTTTAATACTCCTGGAGCTGAAATGTGAAACATTTAGGATTACAGTAGGATTACAACGTTTATCTTTCACTTCTTCTAAGACGTTTCTAAATGCACCAAATGTTTTTGTTCCTTGATTCGACCATGTATAACTTAATTTATTTTATAACCCCGGTGGTGAAGGCGCTTGACTCGTAATCCGAGGGTCGCAAGTTCGAATCCCCGTTACACCAAACATGCTCGCCCTTTCAGCCATGAGAGCCTTATAAAGTTAAGGTCAATCCCACTATTCGTTGGTAAAAGAGTAACCCTAGAACTGGCGGTGGGTGGTGATGACTAGCTGCCTTTCCTCTAGTCTTACACTGCTAAATTAAGGACGGCTATCGCAGATCGCCCTCGTGTAGCTCTGCGCGAAATTCTAAAACAAAACTGACCCATGAGTTACATAAAATATATTTATACATGGTATAAATGACCTCTATAATATTCCAGCCCAAACTATATTTTCTATGTATATTTCTTAACTTATTAAGATTTAAGCGGTTAAAGTTTGTTTTTTTTAAGATTTAAACTTTCAAAAGTTGAACGTTCGTTATTTTTACTTACGAGAGCTATTATATCACGTATAACATGTTGTGTATCATCACAAATATATTGCTCCAAATCAGTTGATTCATAATAAGCTTTGTTATGTCTTTTAGGAGTACTTTATAGTAACTTCACAGAAATGTTGCTGGTCTCCAATTTTGAATTCTGTCAAATCTTCCTCTGTATTAACGTCATCACTGGTTTTTCAATACTTCTATAACATTCACCTGTTTCTTGAGATTCGGCTTCTAGTAGAAAAATACTAATCTTAGGTCATAATTTCACCAACCATTCAACCGTCAGGCCATTAATTTCAGGGGACTTATCTTCTGCTAATGATTAGTCAATCGTAATTCGAGCATCTAAAGAATTTTTCACACTTTCTAGTAATCTCGGCGAATCTTTCAAAGAAGAAATGGTTGATTTCATTTACCGGTTTTTCTGATTACAGTCACTTATAAAATCAGTAATTAGAACACTGGGACAGTAGTGAATCTTTCGATTCATAACGCTGAAATGAAGGGTTCGATTGCTTCCAAGGACACAGCAGATATCCCTATACAGTGTTCCCTCGTGTATCGCGGTAGATGCGTTCCAAAACTCCCCGCGAAAGGAGATTTTCCGCGAAGTGGAATCGCCGATTTTTACGTATATATTTATGTGCATTTAGACTTTTAAAACCCTCCCTGTACAACTATTTAACCCTCCCATTACAATACTGTTCATTATTGCTGAAATAATAAGAACAATTATTAAGATATTAAGCCTTAAAATTAAAAATTACATATCTTCAGCAGGTGGTGTCTTTTCGGGGGACACCACTTCCTCTTCTGTGGAAGGTGAATCGGCAATTACGAGATGTTACAACCCTCTTAGCCGTTGTATTAAAAGTAATAGCAGCAGTCTTCCTAATATTAACTTCGTCCTTCTTGGTGTAGCGAATGGTGGATTCGTTCACCCCGTGATGGCGGGCGATGGACGCATAAGAGTTTCCTTCTTTTACCATATCTAATATCTTCACCTTTTCGGCGATGGTCATCATTTTCCGTGACCGTTTAGGCGTAGAAGCGTCCTTAGAAGTATTAACACGTTTGGGAGCCATTGCAGGGGCTTTAAACACACACAAAAGTTCAAAGTCACACACGAAAAAATCACGAGACACAGCGTAAAACGATCTGAACCGCGTAGCACGTTGTTTCAAACAGACTGAGGGGTTCACCAAGGAAGGTGCTTGTGTGTTTGAAAGCACCACTCACAAGCCAGATATCAAAATGGGTGCCTGTCATTGGCCGTCTCTAACTTCTGCACCTTTCGCAGTTCGTCTTACACTTCGCTACGCAGGAACCAGAGCCCGCGAGATTCCACAAGGAAAGATGCTGCCGTGGATGAAATCACCAATAACAGGCCAGACATGAATATTGACAGCACCAATCACAGGCAATCAAAATGGGTAGCCGTCATTGGCCGTCTTTCATTTCTGCACCAATCATAGCCCGTCTTGCACATCACTACGCCATGAAGCTGATCTCGCGTAACCTTCGCAGACGCACAATGCGTACATCTATAGCCTTTCCAGTTGGTTCTGTTTCCATTTTTACGCTGTTATAAACTCAAATATATGTTTATATCTCAAAATATACCTGTTTTTTCTTTACACTATTAATTATATTTATTTTTAATATTTTAATGGTATTTAATGCTATATTTTAGATTTAATGTTTATTATTTTATATATATGTATATATATGGGGGTCGGCTGAGCCCGCGAAGTGGTGAAGCCGCGAAAGAGGATCCGCGAAGTGGCGAGGGAACATTGTATGGCTTTGATTTAATCACACATACATACGTACACTAACCGTGTGGACAACACAGTTTAAAAAGCAGGCTTCGTAGGTTTATTAATCAGTTACAAAGTAAAATACCTCGCTGGTAGAACTCAGAATTTGGATTTTGTCGATTGCCCTATTCAGAGTTTGAAACACGCTAAATGACTGTCTGTGTGTATCACACCAGATTTATGAGTGTGTTTCTCAAGGGAACTTATGTAGTCCATTAAAGTGGCCCCGTCAGTAGACATGGTGTACATTAAATAAACTATTTTACTACACTTTATGAGAGCATACCGTGAAACCTAAAACATTAGAAACCTAAAACAAGACAGAAACATAAAAATTCTAAAAGCAGATAAAGGTAACGCTATAGTAATAATGAACACGAATGAATACATACAAAAAATGAATAACATCCTATCAGACACGAACAAATTTAAACCAATACACACAAATCCAACAAAGACACATGAGACGCAACTAAACAAATTACTACTACAAATAAAAAAAGCCAACACAATTTCTCAAACACTTTATTCCTACCTACGTAAAACCGACTCACGCACACCGCAAATATACGGCATCCCCAAACCTCATAAACCAGATTGTCCATTACGACCAATAATGTCAACATATGAATCGTTTAACTACAATCTTGGTAAATACATAGCATGGGCATTCTCCAAATATGCAACATCAGCCAGCTCATTCATCAAAGACTCTTTTAATTTCAAGTCCAATCTAAATCAACTTAATCATAAAGCCTTAATGGCCAGTTTCGATGTTATATCCCTCTTCACAGAAGTTCCAACAACAGAAGCCTGCAAGATAGCCTTAGAACTCTATATTCGAGACCCTAACCCGATCATAGACATTCCCAGTAACCAGTTAGCAACCCTCATAGAATTCACCACAATAAAGACAAACTTCATGTTCAACAACCAAAACTATATACAAACAAATGGCCTAAGCATGGGCAACCCAGTATCGCCAGTTCTAGCCAATATTTTTATGACACAAATTGAAACACAAGCAATTAATACAGCATTACATCCACCACTATACTGGTACAGATATGTAGATGACACGATTGCGGGATTCGAATCTACAGAACACATACTTAACTTTTTCACTCACATTAACTCTATACATCCCAACATTAACTTCACATGTGAACAGGAAGAAAGCAATCAAATATCATTTCTTAACCTCAAAATTATAAGAACCGACACACAATTCAAAACAGAAATCCACCGAAAAATCACCCATACGGGACTATACATTCCTTGGGACTCAGCACATGAAACAAAACAAAAACTCAACATACTAAGAAACCAGATAAACACAGCCATAAAACTATGCTCACCAGATAAAATTAACGATGAATTAGATAAAATAAAACAACACTTCATCAACATTAATAAGTTTCCTCCACAAACTGTAGAAAACATTATACGCACACACCTAGACAGAAAGCAAAATCAACCAACAAAAGTAAATATATCTCACGAATCAAAAAATCACGAAACCATATACTGCTGTATACCATATATTCCTGACATCAGCAAACAAATAACCAACATTTGGCAAAAACTAGTAACAAAATATAACATTCCAGTTAACACTAAATTTATTCAAAAACCAGGCACAAAACTAAGGTCTATACTATGTAAGAACTACACTGACAAACACCACACCAACATTATTTATAAAATACAATGTGATAACTGCCACGACTTCTATATAGGAGAAACAAGTAGAAAAATGGAAACCAGATTCAAAGAACATAAAAAGTCACCTTCACACGTTTTCGAACACTGCAAGTCAAATGGACACAACATAACCATAGAAAACACTAAAATACTAAATAAAGAAACAAACATAAACAAGCGAAAAATTAAAGAAGCCTTACTTATACAACAACTCAAACCCAAACTAAACCAATATAAAGGAACACCATTATACCTATATTAATATTATAGACAAAATTATATATTCAAACCGCGCCCTCTACATTGCAACACTCAATTATACAACCCCTCCCAAACACGTGGTCAGCTTCCGACCAGTAACCCTTTCTTTGTGAACCTGACGATGACCGAAGAAGGTCGAAATGTTGTTCGCTCTTCTATTTGAAGTGTTTTCTGGGCCCAGAACAGCCGTTTTTGCATATAAAAATACCGTGATTTGTGTGCACGTGCTGTGATATCGTGCATTCATTGTTCGTGACCGTTAAATCGTAAAACTCATTATAATATTACAATCAAATCTGCCTTTTCAGTCAGGCAAGAATAGTCCAAGAGTACGCGATGGTTAAATTTAACTATCTGTCGTTCTTGTAGCCTGGTAATCCGAGGGTCGCGGGCTAGCGCTAAACATGCTCGCCCTCCCAACCGTGGGGGCGTATAATGTGACGGTCAATCCCACTATTCGTTGGTAAAAGAGTAGCCCAAGAGTTGGGGGTGGGTGGTGATGACTAGCTGCCTTCCTTCTAGTCTTACACTGCTAAATCAGGGACGGCTAGCATAGATAGCCCTCGAGTAGCTTTGTGCGAAATTCCAAAACAAACAAACAAATCTTGTAGCCTGTCAGATAAAAATCAGAGATGACTTTGTGCAGGTAGCCATTCGCGCCAAGTGTTTGAAAAATACAAACGAAAAAAAGACTCTTTACAATTTTAAATGTTTAATATCAAATCTACGTTAACTTATGAACACCTATTATACATAGATAGTCAACATATCATCTGGGTTGAGCTTATGATCTGGCTGTGATGTTTACTTTTGATCAGTACATAAACATATCTATCTGGGGTCTTGGTACAAAAGGGCTAGAAGTTAAAATTATAGTGAGATTATGAATTTTGGTTTATATTCAGTTAATTGGGACATTATTTCCCTCTTCCTATCTACAATCTGCTCCTTAAAGAAACACGTGAATCGTATAATTAAGCCTAATTTGTATTCATGATCAGCAAATAGAAAGAGAGGAAATTATGCCTCGTATAAGATCTTTACGGTATGTCTTCAAATGGACAAACAATGACATTTTCTATCGTTTTGTGGCCTCACGTACTTCTCAACATTCATAAGACAGAGAAGTTGTAGCATGTTCGGCTTGCAAACTTCCAAACGAACAAAGAGAGAAGTTTTTCTTTAATCTGACCTTTGCCTTTAACCTCTACATAATCAGAGAGGAGATCTAACTTTTGTCTAACATTTACTTTTGGTGTGTATTATTGTCAGAGAATGAAATGTACTTTAGTCTGATAGCTGAAACTGGTCTCTCTTTCTTTCTTTTTTTGAGGTAAGAGAAGAAATTATATTTTCAATTGTGTCAAAAAAGACAAATGGTTCTTCCTCCAATCTGAGTTTTACTTCCACGTTTTCAATTGATCTTTGAGACCAAATTTACTATTGGCTTCCATTAATCAGTGCTCGAAGTGAGAAGTGTTGTATCCTCGTCGTATCCTCATTGTGAGGCTACAATAACTGACTTATCATTGATGAAGATACGTAGAAGAGGCCTTTTGATTCTTTCTTGCCAAATATTTTCTCAGTCAGTCACTAGTAAAGTTTATTTTTTGTATTTTACGTTTTGCTTTTCAGGTTTGTCTTATACAGAGCTATTGATCTTAATATAATAATATAATTTGTCGCTGATCAGTGAGGTAATACAATTCGTGGTATATATATGTGTGAAAATAGCAGTAGCTCGTGCACTTGTTTCATTCTGTTTTTGAAGTTTTCCATGTTAAATAGCTACTATTCAAGCACTTTCTCCAATCATTACAATGAAGATTACAATTTTTGGTTAACCTTTTTTACTCCACTCATCGTATTAGTAGAGATACATAATTTTTAGTCTATATTTTAGATCTGTTCCCCATTGGTACAGCAGTAAGTCTACGGATTGACAACGCTAAAATAACTCGATGGACGAAACAGATAACCAAATGTGAATTTGCTTTTAGAAATCATTCATAAGCACTTTAGGTCTGGTACGGCCTAAGGATTAAGACACTCGACTCGCAACTTGTGAGTCGCGGATTCGAATTCTACCACCGAATACGTCCGCCCTTCCAGTCAGAGGGACATTACAATGTTTCAATCAGTTTCACGAATATTAGTTAAAAGTAGTCCAAAAACTGGCGGTGAGTGGTGTTGACTAGCTGCCTTTTTCTGGTCTATCACCCCTTAATTATAAATGGTTTGCACATATAGCCCTGTTGTGGCTTTGTGCTAATGTCCTAAAAAACAAAAACAGAACCAAAAGCTTCATAAAGAAGTGAATTGGCATTTTATACTTTACTGCTGATAACTGAACGTGGACAAATGATTAATGCGTGTTTTCTTACAGCAAAGCCACATCGTGTTGTGTCCACCGCGAGGAATTGAATTCGTGGTTTTAACGTTGTAAATCAAAAGACTTACCACTCTCCCAGCATGGGACAAGTTGTAAGCAAGACCAGACTTTTAATCTAACGATTCATAATTTGTAGTATGTCGCCACAAAAGCTTTTGATATATATATATATATATATATATATATGTTTGTGCTTTTTGAAAGTTACGACTAGTTCTAACTATTCTATTAAACGGGAGTGGTCCAATAACTACTGTTGACTAACTGTTTTAATTCTGGTCTATCAGTTAAAAACTAAGGACATTCTGTACAGCTAGCGCTTTGTGTAGTTGTTGTTTAAATTAAGGACACAGTGAAACAGTTAAACAGTTTTAAACGAAACGGTGTAGGTTTCGTTGTTGCTGTTTTTCGTTGAATATCTAAAGTGACGAAGCAAGAAACGAGGCTTAATAAATTTTGTGAATTAACAATAGGTGCTTTTAACAGTTATTTTAATTTTATTATAAGACACCAGTATGGCCAGATGGTTAAGGCACCCGACTCGTAATCCCAGGGTCACGAGTTCGAATGCTCGTCACACTAAACATGCTCGCCCCTTCAGCGATTGAGGCGTTATAATATTATGGTCAATCTCACTATTCGTCGGTAAAAGAGTAGCCCAAGAGTTCGCGGTGGGTAGTGATGACTATCTGCATTCCCTCTCGTCCTTACACTGCTAAATTAGGGACAGCTAGCGCAAATAGTCATCGTGTAGCTTTTCGCAAAATCCAAAAACAAACAATTTTATAACACATTTCACACCAAAAGCAGTACGTAATAGCTCATCATAATTCTTTTTTTTTTCTTTTCACATATAGGATCTCTCTCCATACCATTTCACATGGACTGGATATTAACATATTAAAGTCCATCCTAAAGGTTATTGGAATGTACACTGTAATCACGATATAAAACCGCCTATATTGGCAAATATAAAAAGCTTGCTTTTGTTCTTTTTTAAATTTTGCACAAAGCTACTCGAGGGCTATCTGCACTAGCCGTCCCTAATTTAGTAGTGTAAGACTAAAGGGAAGGCAGCTAGTCATCACCTCCCACCACCCCCACGGCTGAAAGTGCGACTATGTTTGGTGCAACCAGAATTCGAACCCGCGACCATCGGATTACCTTAACACGTTTGGCCATGCCGGGCCATATAAGAAGCTAAGCCTAACAAGTGTGCTCAAAATGATGTAGGCAAACGTGACGTCCTATATTTTTATAAATATACATGTATAAATGTTTATATAAACTCTTGTGTAGATTAATATTTCACGTAGAAAAACAAGATAAATGTCTACAAAAGCGAAAATGTTTAAATAGTATTTTAACAAAAAGAACTATGATCCGCTCACAATAAAAACGCCCCCCAGCGGCATGTTTGCGGACTTACACGCTGAAGTCCGGGTTTCGATACCCGTGGTGGGCAGAGCACAGATAGCCCATTGTGTAGTTTTGTGCTTAATTCAAAACAACAACAACACAATATCTGAAGTGCTAATACATACTTTATAATGTCGGAGTGTATTTTTTATAAATTCTACGAAAGTTCTTGAGTTATACCTTATGTTTGTATTGTATTTATATTTCATTTTGAAACATCATTAGTATTTGCTTTTTAAAAATTCTTTGTATTGGTTTTCATACTAAAAATAGCTTTATTGTATTTTAGTTGGGTGTTTCAATTAATTTGTGGATATTTACATTAATCCTATCAGATCAAAGGTGAGACGAAGAACGTGTTACCATTATTTAACTGCCAGAGTGAAAATCTTTAAGACGTAGGATAAATTAAAGCCATTTAAAGAGGTGTAAATCTGATCTAATATTTAAAGACGCCAAACAAGAGATGTAATTGAAGGGTTTTAACTTCTGTACGAGTGCAGACGATAAATGTACAGAATCGAATGGTACATTTATTATATTCTTAATTATACACGTATTCTTACATATAGGCTTTTTAAATAATGTAAAAGTGTATCATGTGTCGCCACGATTGTTTTTTATCTTTAAAATAAGTAAAATGGTCAAGAACTCGTCACGCAAATCTTAAATAGAAAACACTGGAACTGTAAAGCCACAATGAATGATAATACGTGCTATACGGGACTCTTCAAATAAAAGTCTCCTTTCCGCTGTCTTCCAGTAAGTCTGAAAGTTAATAACGCTAGAAATCTAGTTTCTATATCCTTACTGAGCACAGCATGAAAGTCCGATGTGAAACAAAATTCTTTCCTGCGCTGTTAGATGAAGTTGACTACTGCTGAAATACCACTTTCTTTTTCATAATTTCCACGCAAAGTTGGGCAAAGGGATAAACTTACATCGCTGTTTCTAGTTTTCAACTGATAGGCTAGAGAGGAAGCAATTATTCAACGACACTTATAGCCTGTTTTGGGGGCTACTTTTATCTGATCAAAGTTGGGCAAAGGGATAAACTTACATCGCTGTTTCTAGTTTTCAACTGATAGGCTAGAGAGGAAGCAATTATTCAACGACACTTATAGCCTGTTTTGGGGGCTACTTTTATCTGATCAAAGTTGGGCAAAGGGATAAACTTACATCGCTGTTTCTAGTTTTCGACTGATAGGCTAGAGAGGAAGCAATTATTCAACGACACTTATAGCCTGTTTTGGGGGCTACTTTTATCTGATCAAAGTTGGGCAAAGGGATAAACTTACATCGCTGTTTCTAGTTTTCAACTGATAGGCTAGAGAGGAAGCAATTATTCAACGACACTTATAGCCTGTTTTGGGGGCTACTTTTATCTGATCAAGGTTGGGCAAAGGGATAAACTTACATCGCTGTTTCTAGTTTTCGACTGACAGGCTAGAGAGGAAGCAATTATTTAACGACACTTATAGCCTGTTTTAGGGGCTACTTTTATCTGATCAAAGAGCAGTATTTGAACGCAACTATATATAAATATCTTTCTCTATGTGTTTATGTACATAATATATTTATGATATAAAACAAGCCTTAATAAAATGTAATGTCCTATAACTAAATAAATGTAACCATGGCAATAATTTTAATCTGGGTTATAAAATGTGTCCTAATCGCTGGAAGTGACTAACTAAGTAGGACCCACTTAACGATGGGGAACCACCATCTATTAGTCCTAATCTCTGTTCGCAAAGCCTTGCATGTAAATAAATAGTACTAATAGAAAAGTTAAATATGAGGAAACAATAATAAAACAAGATATATGTTAGTGTTTAACACACATCGTCCCATGTCTATATACCCTTAAGACTACAGACAGTTGTAAGAAGGGGAATACTTTCAGAAGAAAAGAAATGAAAAAACAGATAAGAAAAGTCCTACCATTGAAATTGGGTTGTAAAACTATGTACATATTATCTCCTACAGTTGACATTCCAACTTCCATTATCATTGTCAATACCTAAGTTAATAAGGTAAAATTAGAAGCATAGAAGCAAAACTATATTAGAATAAACTAATATGACAACTTTAGGATGTAAGGTTTTCTTACTCACCCTCCTTCCCCAATAGCAGGTCGTTTTCTTTCTCTTATTATTTTTTTCTTTTCTTCTAAGAGCAACCATTTTCTCAGAACTGCCTGCAGACTGAGACATTATGGTATTGAAGTCCCACGTCTTACTTTTTCGTATTGTTTTTTTTTCTTATTTTACTCTTTTATTATTTTATTTTACTTGAAGATTTTGGGAACGGGACACGAGACGGTGTGTTCTTAATGCCACGTGGGTCCGATTTCTCCAATCAAATCAGTTCCAGGAACCAGAAGAGATCTTACACTCCATAATATAGCCTGTACTTTGGTCACTGATTTGTCATACATCATTTGTTTAAGCTTGTTTTGTATCATAATTACGTTCTATTTCATCATACGTTTGATCTTGTTAGTTGTTCATTTCTTTTGTAGAAATATTATCTTAACTGCCTATATCATGTTTATATTATATATACCCACACACACATTACATACACATACATATATATATCTTTATAGATTTTATGTTCCAATGCCTTTATACTTGAAGTATTGCTATTATCTATTGGGTTAAATTCCCAACAAAATTGTTAACTGGTGTTTTCAACATGAAGGTTGTTGTGTTTTTGATATTTCGTGTTTTGTTGTTTCTTTCTGTTAATGTATGGCTATATAATGGGACAAATATACTCTGTCCACAGTGGAGATTCAAATCCCGGATTTAGCATTGTAAGTCTGTAAAATTTCCGCTAACTCCCTGGAGGGAGTGAGGAAAGCAGCCTGAATTGCATTTTATGCACTCACAGCCAGCAGCAACTTGCTGTTCATCCAAAACTTTCAGTTGGACTGTCACCTTTATAACACACCCACAACTGAAAATGCTAGTGTACTCAAATATTAAACTTTTCGAAGCATGACGCACTGTATGATCGGGAACTCAATACAATAACTACTATATCTTTTTCGCAGGTTTGTTATTTAACGGGCTCGGCATGACTAGGTGGGTTAAGGCGTTCGACTCGTAATCTGAGGTTCGCAGGTTCGAATCCCTGTCGCACCATATATGTTCGCCCTTTCAGCCTAGGGGGCGTTATAATGTGAAAGGTCAATCCCACTATTCGTTGGTAAAAGAGTAGCCTTGGCGGTGGGTGGTGATGACTAGCTGCCTTCTCTCTTATTTTACATTGCTAAATTAGGGATGGCTAGCGCAGATAGCCCTTGAGTAGCTTTGCGGGAAATTCAAACTAATTTGGTGTTTAATTTTACTTTGTGTTCTATGAGTTGCTTATACCAGTGTACTTCAAAACGACTTTCATGTTTTAGATGAAATTTTACAGTCAAGACAAGAACTTGTTTTCAAAATCTTGTATAATGAAACAATTTTTAACCGCATAACATATTCCTTAATCAATTAACATTTTTATATTTGTACTAAAACTATTGAAACATCTTGATTTCGATATTGCTACTGAAATCATTGTTTCATTTTTCCTTATAATATTACATTGTTTAACAGTTAGAACATAGAAAGCATTTTTTTTTTACTTTTTTTTCTTTTTTAGGGAACTGTTCTTATTTTATCAATGATACGGATAATTATTTTTTCTGTTACATTTAATAACAAAATTTGAGAGGAGTTTAAAGAACGACAGAAGTACCCCCAATAATTCATTCGTAAAACGGATAGCTTGTAACGTTAAAATTCGGCATTTAACCCCTGTGGTGTGCACGGATCTGATGTCGCATTGGCTAATGTTACTTTCGGTGCTAGTTGCGGAGTATGGGTTGTTGTTTTGAATTAAGCACAAAGCTACACAATGGGCTATCTGTGCTCTGCTCACCACGGGTATCGAAACCCGGATTTTAGCGTGTAAGTCCGCAGACATACCGCTGAGCCATTGGGGGGCAAGCGGAGTATGGGAAAAAAACACTATACGACGAAGCCAGAACGAACCTAGTTCATAACATGCTAAATCACGTATTATAAGGTCAAAGGTAATACTACAATATGCTGTTGAAGACTTTTTACACTTTCAGATATGGCTGCGTTATAAGTGTAAGAGTCAATCCCTTTATTCGGGTGAAAATCCCATGACAAGTGACAGGTACTGTTAGTTGCCTACCTAAAATTGGTCAGCATTTCTAAATTACGGATAGCTATGCCTGAAAACCTCATAGCTCCTTACTTGGCCTGTTTCACCTGAAGTGCTACTCAAATCGAAAATACTAAATACCCGAACAAAGAAAAGTGTTGATTTATTCAACTTTTGTCCCATGTTTAGCATAATTTGGTTTTAATATGTACGATAAGCACATTTTTATTCTTGATGTGATTTGTAATAATGTAATATAAATCAAATATTTTATTATAATACAGTTAGGTAGCCCCCACCCCAATGTATCAGCGATAAGTTATCCCCGCAGTGGATAGAGCAAGTATACCCCACCATGTAGCTTTGCGCTCAAAACGAACGAGAACAACAAATGAAAGCAGGCAATAAACTGACATACTTTTTTCACTTTGCTTCTTCATGGTATGATTGGCACACTAGTTTAGATCTTTTACACTAATATACATAACACCAGTATTAAAGCCATCTGTCACCTATTCAAACTCATATTGCAAATACAGTGCTGTGTTATTGAAAAATCAATCTAAATTAAAACAGAATAATCAGTAAATCACTGACTACTTTAAAACAGTATTAACGACCTACCACCAAATCATGTTTATGTGATATCTTAATGATTTATGAATGATCGCACTATTTCTTGGAGCAGCTTCTGTACGTTTAGAAGTGTGAGAAGGTTTTCGTTCATTTACCGTCATGTCAAAGTTTTCGTCAGAATCTACCGGTACTGAGAAGTATTGACTGAAACTGGTGAATGGAATTTTCTTTCCTACGTCCTGTTAAAACAGGGCTGTGGAAGTGTGAAGAAAATGGGTAACTGTAACAAAGAAAATGACAGAAGGTAGTTTTGACGAGTAGGTATTTCGTATGAATTCTTTGTTGTAGTATTCTTTCCCTGTGTTTTCAGAGAAGAGTAGTCATACACAGCTGTAGAGTTAGGCTTAGGTGTCAAAGAGGGTTCGAAATTGCTACGGCGTTGTTGTATTCTCGTACGTATTCCATGGTTAGATGTATGCGACTTAGTAGAAATCGTCGGTAGGCTTAGCATTTTTAGCCTATAACTATATTTATTCAAAATTGCAGGGAATTATCTTATGTCAGTGCTAATTAACGTCAAATAGATAATATTTTGTTTTCCATATTTGTGTGGAAGTGGACAGCAGTACGGTTTAGAATAGAAAGTTTATTTAGGCTTTAGATTAAAAGTTAACAGTTCACGTAACCTGTGAATCATTTAATTTTAAAAGTAATTATTGCAATTTCAATTTCTAAACCGTTCGAACACTCGTAATTAATTTTGCTAAATTAGATGCTTTATATAACTTTTTTTTTTTTGCATTGATTTTGAGATTTGTATTTTTTTTACCTCGGGCTCAATCTCATCTCAAATGGTATTCAATATTCTAGGTAAGGAGAACTTACTCTGAAGCTGAAAAGTTGTAAAATGGTTATAGTGCTTCAGACCTGAAAAATTGTTATGATAGTGTTCTGGTAGTAGCAGTAGTGCTTCAAAGATGTATCACTTTTGTCTTGTATGTCAGGTGGAAGTGATGCAGAATATACGAAAATGTGAACAGGTGGCTAAAAAAAGTGACAAGCTCTAAGTTAAGACTTTTTCCTGACCATACAAGTTTTCAAGAATCACTTTCAGGTTGAACAAGGAGAAGAACGCATATCCTCTGCCTTGGATTATTCATCATTTTCAGGATGCATAAATGTTGCTGTAGATATATGTTGTTGTCACTGGATGCAGAATACTTTTTGTAGGACAATGAGGAATAATGTTTCACACATATATCTAACAAGTTTCATCAAAATCTGATCATTTTTTGACTGAGTCATAGAGTGAAAAATCAGTCCCCATGTTAACATAAAGGGATTTCCTTGGAATTTTGTGAACTAGAACTTTCACCTTGACCATCCAAAAACTAATCACTTCTAAGTTAGATAACAGACCAAATGCATACAGACATCCATCCAAATCCATTCAGGAATTTTTTAGAAATCTTTCTGACAAACACAGGGGAAGAAAATATTATCTGTTTGGGGGCAGAGGTAATAAAAACTGTTATTGGTATTTTATTTTGACTTCAGGGCCTATCATACCAGAGTTTGGAGATAACTTTGTTAGCACTACCATCAATGTATACCCAGCTGAACATAACCTTAAGAGTTGTCAGTCTATCATGGTATAGAATAACATTAGCATCGAAGGTAAGAATGACCTGTGTGCATCCCAAGATTACTTTTGGACAGCAATACACTAGAGATTAAATCCTGAATGTTTATATGAGACCACACACTGGCAACTTGGGTGACAACTTTATTGATACCAGTGTCATTCTCTACTATACTCTTGTGATGGAGATGTTTCTACAGAAGGAGTCTACTGTTCATATGGAATGGATGTTACATTATCATCAGTTCATTTGAACATATTTGGGACTCCCTTCAGCTTACATTTTTTTGTTCTATTCTGTTTAACTGGTAGAGGTCTATGTGTCTATGGGGTGCCTGCTATAGATCGTCAGGGATTGGTCAGTGTTTTGAAGAACACAGTAACTGTCTGTAAAATTTCTTTTATTATATGTTTGTTTCTGATCCAGTTTGAAACTGGTATTCTAATATGTAGTGTGTGTTTTTTTTTTATTGAAACGTGTGTGCGGATGTACTGGGAAAAACTGAGTATGAGTTGTGTTTGTGTTTGATGATGTGTAAAATAAGTAGATATTACTTGCTTAAAATCTGTGAAGCATTAGAAAGTACAAAAACTGAAATGTGTTTTAAATTTGTGTAAACTGCACATTCTACCCACCCCTCATGTTTTTCATAATTTAACAGTTTTGAATTCAAAATCAGATGCATGTAAAAATAACATTTCATGTTTTTATTTTGTTTCCTACTGCAAGTTGCGACCCAAAAACCTTTTCATTCAATATCAAAACTCGTCAGATGGGCTGGATGATGAGAAATCGCAATCTAAAGCTTTGATGTTTAAACTAATTTTTAGAGTGTTATACTGCATGTATAAATAACATTTCAGATAATCATGTGTGTCTCGTGCTATTCAGCTTAATAGGCAAGTCACAAAATTCAGTGAAAGGATTATTGAGCAATGACTTATAGGATATTAAAGATATGTTGATTGGAAATGCTATATTTTAGAGTTGGACAGTCAGTGGAATTAGATAATTTACATTCAATCAGTCGATTATTTGTACCAAACTTGGATATTTAAAATAAAAATTGAAGTAAGAAACTATTTCAGTTGGTTATTTTTCTGAGTTGCTACACTAATCAGTTGCAAATTTTAAGCTGTCTTGCTCACTGACTGTTAGCCTTTATAATACTTTAAAATGTTACAGTTTACTGTATCTATAAATAAAATTTTGGAGATTTTCATTACCCCCACACAACTGACAAGTTTTGGTGTTGAAAAAAATGATTCATGGGCGACAGTTTGTGGGAGACGAAAAGTAACCCAAAATGCTATTTTTGTATGCCATTGATTTTAAATCTGAGATGTGTAAACTATGAAAAATATGGGGGAAAATGCGTGTACACCTTACTTGACTTCTATACTTTTAGACTATAGTATTATTGCTATGAGGGCTTTTAATGTTAAGGAAATTAATAAGCCCTGTATCTATTGAGTGAGACCCAAGGATTTATTCAGGTTGTGAAATCTTTTTTTTTTTTTTTCATTTAGTGTATGAAAATCTGTCTATATTGAGGAGGTTATGGTTAGAAACTGAGCTGTGAAAAAGTGCTTGGTTACTGATTCTTAATTTGTAAATGTTTCTTTGAAACTTAGTGTTAGAATGTGAATTACAGGTTTATGAGAAATGACTTTCAACAATTATAAGAGTTAATGAGGTTTGTGATGTTTTGTTACTTTTATCAAACTAAGTGTATAAAACCTTCACTCCTATATCAAAAAGAAGTTGGTGTATAATATTAGTGTTTTAAGATATTTCAAAGGAATTATAAAGGAAGAAGGAATCGTGTCTGAAGTTGTTTGTTTTACAAGTGTTGTTATTGATGAAATGGTTGTTTATTAGTTTCTTAACATTGGGAAGAATTTTTAAAATGTATGTTGAAATCAGTATCTTTAAAAACTTTGAGGAACTTTTTGTTAAGAGTTGTTAAAACTTGAACTAGTTTGCCTATGAGGAAGAAAAGCCCACCTTTCAAAAGTGTTCAGGTTACAGACTTTTTATCATTTTGTATCAAGACTTCTGAATCTATGTCTCTTTCTGACATCACTAAACATTGAAGATGTTGTACAAAAAACGTAATAGCACTGCACTATTTTTTAATTTTTTGACAATAGAGCAATTTCTGGAAACTGCAGGAAGTGTTTGTAAAAGCAGTTGAAATTATTTCACAATTCTTACTGTGTTTTTAGAAAAGTGTTACTTTTTGTTGTTGTTCTGCCTTACCAGTGTTATTTGACAAAATGCCTCGCAAAGTGTTAAGTAGTAAATTCGATGTGACGGAGAGATGAGTAAGGTTTAGAAAACTGGGTTTATTTTATTAGTAGAAAGCAAAACCTAGTAATGGGCATTTATTGGTGGTTTATCATTTTATTTATGTTAATCATTTGAATACCTTGCTCTTGGTGCACGGATGATACTAATGTAGCTCATTCTGTTAATTATTTTGTTATGTAAAAGGATCTTTGCAGATTTAATTAATAATCAAGAGTAGTACATTAATTTTTTTAAAAGTTTGGTATATAAAATTAAGTAGTTTGAGTACAGGAAAGGACTTGAGAATACATCTGATGTTAAAGATGTATTACTGGTGTATGTGTTGGGAGAAGTGTTTAGGAATTATTTTTGATAAAAATATGGTCCGAGTTTTTGGATATTAACAATGTTATTGATAAGGAGAAAACAATGTTTCGACCATATTAAGTCATCATTTCAACCTGAAGATGACCTAGGAAGGTCAAAACTTTGTTCTCTCCTTATCAATAGAAGTGTTAATACCCATAACAGCCCTTCTGAGATATGTTTTTATTTAAAGTAGGTTTTTTGTCATCAAAAAGGTGTTTATTCTAATAGATGTGTGTGTTTATTTATATATATGTGTGTGTGTGTGTTTATATATATATGTGTGTGTGTGTGTTTATTTATATATATATGTGTGTGTGTTTTCTAGAATTAATAACTACTCTTATGACCTTGTATTTTTACATGCTGTATGTAGCAGCTTTGGTCCCATTAAGCAGGTGATGAAAGGAAAGGTGGTCCTCTCCAGTAATACCTAATTGACCATTTCATTTACCACATAGATTTATTATTTACTTTCAGTTTTTGCCAGCAGTATGTTTCAGACTGGCACCTTCTACACATTAAAACATGAATTAACAAAGGAAATTTGTTCCTTCTAAACTGTTCTTGCATACCCACATTTGAGAAAATTATAAATTTAACCTTCCACCATTTCCCAGAAATTTTCTTTTTCCCCTCTTGTTCTCCTTTAAAATGCTGGTTCCACTGTTTCCAACAGCTCAGTTTATAAATCAGTTGTGACTTAACACAAGTCAAGTCTGTCTTTTTGTCCTTTTATCTTCAGAATATAACAAAGAAATCACAGACCATTATCTTGTGGACCCAGATTATCTTGTAAAGTTTGATAAGGTCGTCTGTTTCTCATCTTTTCTCAGGAGAAAGTAATTAAATCATATCTCAACCTATTCTCATCAGATGACCTTTCATGTGGGGAGTCCTCCTAATATTTTTCCACGAATCAGTATCCTTTTACAGATAAGGATACTAAAACTGTACTCGCTGTTCCAACTGAGTTGTAATTAGTGATGTCCATAGAAAGATAATTACTACTTTTGACCTTTTATCTATGTCTGTAAATACAACTTAAAATCCTCTTAGATTAAGCCTATACTATTAGCAACAGAACACTCACTGCTTAAAGGGACTTGTTTGACTTATCCATTATTATGTTAGTATCCATTTCTTCAGTTTATATGAAATGTGTGATTCACATTACAATAATCCAGATACATTTACTGCAATTTAAAGGCAAATTGCCAGATGTTTATTGAGCTTACCAATTAATTAAAGGCATTCATTCTCTAATGTCTCAACATTCTTAATACAGGTAAAAAAAAGTTTATCATTAGTAAATTTGCTAAATATTGTGCTTCTGTCAGTGTAGTTTATGTAAATAAGAAAAAGAAAAACAAACACTCAAGCATTTGTTCCTGAGGCAGTGCATTAATAATGGGGGTCCATTGACTGAAGTCAAATTCATAACAACCTTCTAATTTCTTCCATCCAACCTTTCCACAATCCAGTTAGACCCTTCCTCAACCTCAGAAACACTAAGTGTTGATGTAGATTTTTATCAAAAATTGTTTGGAAATCCAAGTACATTGAGCCCACTTCCTGTTTTTACCCAAATAACAATTAATAACCTCAGTCAATGGAAATATGCATAAGTTCCATTAACTCTGTGTGTATGACATCTTAGTAATAAGAGGAGTAAGAAATTTAAGCTACAGGTGATGCTTGGAGCTTTGTTTTTATTTTATTTGGTGCACGGAAGAATTTGAGAACTACTTGAAGGTATTGAAAATTGTCAGTGATGAAAATGTAGACTTTAATATTAAGGATAATAGATTTAAGGTTTAAATGTATAAATTCGCTCATGTCTGTAGGGTGTTGTTTTTTGTTGAAGTTATAAGCTTTTGAATTATTTTTCTCCTATGAATGTAGTATGTGCAGTTAGTTGAAATTCTGTTAAAATTTCATTGGATAAATATATATAAATTTAAAGGACAGTTTTTAAGTTCAGTGAAAAATATTCTTTTGAGAACTACTAATAGTTAATCTCCAGTTTCCCTTAAGTTTTTGTACTAAGTATTCAACTAGGATTCTGTATAAAAGTTTCCCATTAAGCATTAAATTATGATGGGGAAAATTTTAAAATGGGTAAAATCAGGATGTAATAATATCGAGTCCAGGTGGGTATCTTCTGATGTATATCATTCAGTAAGAGGAAATGAATACTTTTGCAAAGTACTTGTACCACAAGTAAATATGTATTTTATGTGCTACAAATTAATAGAAACTTTCAAGGAGAGGTAAAAAATTGTTGCTTTTACTCTTTGTTTTGTTTTTGAAGTCAGAATGATTAATGCAGTGTGTTTAAAGTTTTAATTAAGGTAAAAATAAAACTAATTTGCATGACAAAATAGTTTTACTGAATAAACAAAACATATAGTCAAAAACATATTACCATAAATTAAAAACATTTAACTTTTTAAATATAGAAAATTGTGATTGCAGTTTGCTTAGTAAGGTTCATAAATGGACGAAATTGTTATTTTTAGTGTGCAAAATATTTTAAAACATGTTAGTGAGTCCAGTCAGGTTATTAATAGAAAGTGTGGAGTAACACAACTGTTGATATTCTATAATCAAGGTCAGACTTTTTGATAAATCTTGGATATTTTCATAGTTCTTTCTAATGCTGGAATGTTACTATTCTTATATTTCTGAAACATAACTCTAACATCACATTAAAAGTGTCAACTCTGTATCTGTCTCAGATTAAGAAAAACGAACCATCAACGAATGGTAAAAATTGTTTTTTAGATTTTTCTCTTCTTGCTGTGAAAGAGAATTTTTCAGAGTGCAGAAAAATCACTGTTAGGTGTTAATTTGAACAAGGGAATACAAGTGGTTTGACATTTATAGCATAGTATTGTAATTTGCATAATTAAAAAACAAACATCTTTCATATGACTATAAAAAAGGGGTGAAACTGAGTTTACCATTTCATTAATTTTGATCTTGTGTAACTCACTCCAGTTTTATATTACATATTTTAAAGTCTTATTCATCCTTATATGCTTGTGTGCATAATCCGCTAAGAGGGCTGACTTCTCTGTTCTGAATTCGTTCTTTTTGCACATTTAAAATGATTTTATCAAATCATAGTTATTTTGTTTTAGCCTGTTACATTCTTCATGAAGATAAAGTTGTGTAAAATCTCATTTTCTGTGTAAAATACACAAGAACTTCAATAGTAATTAGTGGCATTTGTTGCTTTAGTAATGGTGTTTTTATTTACATTTGTTTATATGACTTGTTTATTTTTAGGATCCTAGGGCCATGTAACCAACAAGGTCATGGACCCACAAGTAATTTCTGTGCATAAATAAATATGAGAAAATGTGTTTTAGATTTAATGATCCATTGTTAATTCTAGGGATAAGATATTACATCTGGTGATTGGATTGTGCTGAGATTTATCTACTGCTGAATGTATAGAGTAGATTGTACTGAACCAGACAAGTGAAATAGGCTTGTAATATGCACTTTATTATATTCAGTAGAACGTTTACACTAATTCTGTTAAGGGAACGTGTGCCTATGTATGTATACACACTGTTGGAAGCTACTGTGATTTCATGTATTTATCAAGTTAACTTTAATTCTGGTGATTTAAAAATTCATTAACAAATCAAAATGGAAAAGCTTCAAAGATTAAACATTATAGACAGAAATGTACATGTAGCTATGTTGTCGACAATGTACTTTGGGTGAGACAGCATGAAGCTTTTACATAGACCACTTAAAAGTAAGATTTTGATAATGCCACTCTAATATTAGTTGTGAAATGCTTGATACAGTGTATGAGTAATTGTTGTTCTTCATTACAAAATATTAGTTTCAAGTTCCTTATTACTTAATATCATCTGTACCAGAATTGTTATCCATCACTAATCATCACCATACTGATTATCTTAGATTTTCTGAGGATTTATCCTGCTTAATTAATTGTTAGCTTGAGACGGGAGTCAGCCAAAACATTTAATGTAGGCAGTTTTACTGGGTTAATGTTTCAAGAGCTTTTACTTTTTGTTTTCAATCTGGTGTGGGGAGCAGCGAATAGTAAGATGAATATGCAGTTTTTATATGTAGTGTATTTAAGACTGTTGAGGATAACATGTAACAGACAAATGTTGAGAGAAAGGGAAATATGAAAAATTGTTATCGAGTGCTGTTTTACAAGTAAAGTAGAAGTTATTTGATAAACTAATTTAATATTATATGGGGTAACACAAGAAGTACATAATGTATGTAATTTTGAAAGCCTTTGCTTATTGTGATACTTTTAAATCATATTTGTGTTTCAATACAGTGTTTTGCTTGTTACAATAATTGTTTGATGCTTTGTTAAACAAGTGATGTCGTTGGGTCATGACATCAACATTGCATATGTGAAATAACTGTAAGTATAGAACTTGGAAAAATCATAGTTATGTGTATTTGTGTAATTTTTATTGTTCATTTTTAATGGCAGTATTCCATAAAAAAATGTTTGATAGTTTCATATGTGTCTTAAAAATATTTATTTACATGAAGAACTAAACTTCATTTTCTTTAAGGAAAATATATTACAAGAAAATTGTGTGTGAACTTCAATTTGAATGTGACATAAATTAAAAGTTTAAAAACTTTTGTTAAATTTAAATGTCTTCCAAATAGATTGTTTTTCATTATTTCCTGTACTTGGTTTATGAAGTTTCTAATACATGTGTATTTCAAGTGTTAGTTATTACATAAAAAAGCTATATTATATTGTCTTGAGTTCGTTTTTCTATCTGTTTGCAGTACCTGTTGTTAGAAGAAACTGGAAAAATTATAAAACAAAATCCAAGAACATTCATTTACATGTACTGCATTGATAGCATATAAGAGTATTTTAATTATTTTCCACTCTTCGGTAGGTTTTTTTTTATCAGTGGGATATATGTAAAAGAATTTGATAATTAGACAGTTTGTTCGTTTTTACCTTTTTGATTGTAGGGGGAACTACCTGGTTCGTGTCCGTGCCCAGGTCATGACCAGGGATGATACTCAGGGTGGATGGTTTCCCATGGGTGGCGGGGGACTCAGCAACGTGTCTGTATGTAAACGACTGGTTCCCTCAGAGAATGATTCCAAGCATGAATATCTCATTTATGGTAAAAGGATATCTGATCAGTCGGTAAGTAATACGATTATATGACGTGGTTCTAGTGAAAATTTCTTTTGTGCAGGAAGTGGACGAACAACAGCTGTGTCTTCTTGACAGAAGCTGCTACAACTCTTGTACTAAACAGTGTGAACTAAAACAAAATATTCTGTACCAAAAACTGCACATTGATTAAAACAATTAACCTGAACCATAAAATAAGGAAACTTAAAATACTGAAAATGATAACTGTGCAAAATAATGCATGTAGGCAGTCCAGCAGTAAATAAAATGCATTTCACACATTCTTAATAAAAATAAAGCAAGCACATTTTTGGAGGTCTTATAACCATTTGAAATAAAATTTACAAATAATTTCTATTATTTCCTTCTATACAAACAAATGTTTTACATATATCCTGGTCCATACTGCATTCTACAATGGAATAGCTGCCATTTGTTCAAAATTTTCAAAACATTCACGAAAACTACTAACAATTTATCTAAATAATACAATGGAACATGTATCATTGAATCCAGAGTTTGGATAAACCAAATGGACCCTTAAAGAGAATTGTGTTAGTTACAAATCTTCTCTCAACATTACATATGGCATTTCCATTGATTAACATTCAGCCATGAGGGTGTTATAATGTGATGGTCAGTACCATTGTTTGGTGGTGAAAGAGTAGTCCAAGAGTTGGCAGTGGGTGGTGATGACTAGCTGCCTTCCCTCTAGTTTTACACTACTAAATTAGGGATGGCTAGCGCAGATAGCCCTCATGTAGCTTTGTGCAAAATTCAAAACAAACCAGTTTCAGTCAGTAAAATAGCCCATACATGCTTTTGAAATAATATACAACCATTAACTGATTTCAGTTTATTTTCTCTTATTTGTTTGTGTCATGTGTATTGTTAACAGGATATCTTTTCTCCATACACATACATTCTGCTTTTTCTTGGATATTTGTAAATAGATTATATCCAGATCCTCTTGATATTGCACATTTACTGATTAAGTTTATTCTAATTTAGAAATTTTGTAAACATTTTCAGCTTCTTTTTCACTGATATTTTTGTCAACCTTTTGTTTCTGGCCAGAACTTTGACTTGGGTTTTTCAAATGTTTTATGCCAAATCAAATGGCTAGAGACATCCTGAGTGAATGGGAAACACCACTATTGGCACTAATATATGTTTGATTTGATTGCATGCTTCAAAATCAGTTATATTTAAAGTAATGTACAAGAGCAATTTAAAATGATGCTATTTTATATATGTATATACAATAATTAATTGCGTAATTAATTATTACCTCCCAGGACAACAAACCAATCACAAGTACAAGGCTTGGCATGGTCTGATGATAAAGGCACTCATTTTTGCAGTCTATAGGTTTTATGGATTTAAAATCCTTCACCGAACATGTTTGCCCTTTCATTCGTGGAGGCATTATTATGTGATGGTTAATTCTACCTTTTGTTAGTAAACAAAACAGCCTGAGAGGAGGCAGCAAATAGTGTTGACTGTCTTTCTTCCCTTTAATGTTCACTTTTATATTGTGGAGTAGTAGTCCAAATAGCCCTTAAATAGCTTTGCATGCAGTTTGTTAAATACAAAAATGAAATTACAGTAATGAACATATTTAAAAATAGCTGACACCTATTTAAATCATAAATAACACCATTTTATAATTCACTTATGTCTATATTAATACACTTTTTTTTTCTTTGAATATAAGCTTTCCAGAACAACTGATACTTGTATGTTGGTATTGACATACTGTTGATGAGAGATAGTGTGCTAATTGGCTTGTGCCAATATTGTGCTTGCCAAGTTTTAAAAGTGTGGATAAAGTGGTAGTTTCTCATGAATTGATTGGTTTTATGCCACATTTTTGAAAAACCATATGTCATGTTGTTGTTACCTTTTAAGTGGTGTGTGACTGACTGGACTGAAAGGGATTTGAAAGTTGACCATGGAAGGAAATAAAACAAAAGGCGAAGTTGAAACATTTAAACTATGTTTAAAACCACTGCCAAGTTCATTGATTCTGGAACAACAACACTACAAATATCATTACAGTGGTTTGCCAAAGTAGGAATAATATATTTTAAATTTTAAGTAACCCTGTCTTTGTAGTTTCTTGTCTCGATACTTATTGTATCAGTAACACTTCTTTATTACAATAGCTGGCTAGATTACACATATCTCAGTCCCTACTTGTCTTTATAAAATGAAAAAATCTTTCGTTGTACTTGTATTACTACCAGTAAATTACAGTTTTTATTCTGTGTTGTGATGAATTTAACCCATGGCTCTTCAGTAACAAGATTGGAATAATTCACAGGTTGTTCTCAGCTGTATGATCAAGAAAGATTTTCAGTATAACAAAGTCATGCCAACCTTTCATCACTGGAGGACAGGAGACAATAGGTTTGGTTTAACCTTCCAGACTGCAGCTGATGCCAGAGCCTTTGACAAGGGAGTCAGAATGGCAGTTGAAGATCTTCTTGACGGTATACGGACTCTAGCTGGTTATCTGTAGTGTGGATTTAATTTTGTTAATTTTAATGTAGAAACATACAGAAAGTAAGCAACTTGTTATATAGATTTGAATTAACTATTAGTAGTGCAAATTTATATGTTTATTTTGTGTTCTAGAACTACAACTAAACAGTTATGGGTATATAGATTTTGTTTAGGTACATCTGGTGAGAGTATACAAGTGTAGCTAAAATGCTTGAGGTTAGGTAGGTTTGTGTTAGTTGTGGTGTGCAAAATATTTACAAATGTACAAGTTTGGAGTTAGGTAAATGTATATTGTATCTGGTTGAACTTGTTGTGGTCTGAAGGTTGGATTAAGAACTCCAAAATTACATAAATTTGATTAGTTTAATATAATTTAAACAATGTTTTACTGGCATTGATTTCAAACAGAACTAACCTAAACATAATACATTAATTTAGGTCAGTTATGTTTAGTCTAATTTAACATGATTTGATTTAGAACTTGTGTCATGTTATACCATGTTTTTAGATTGAGCATGTATAAAATCCAAGCAACTTTTAATCATACAGTAACTATTATGTTTGCCTTTGTTTCAGTTTTAGGTATCTCCTTGCATTGTTATTGATGCTGGGTTACTGCCAAGATCACTGGAAATAGTAATGCTTTAATATATTAGAAGATATAAGGCATTCCTTCTGAGATGTTTAAAGTTTGCCATATCTATATGATATATTAAAACCAAATGTTTCTTTACCGTATTCTTTCTCTAATTACAGTTTGATTAACTTTTTTGTTTTATACATTGTTAATTCTTTTGGGTCAAATTCAGTGTTGTGTGAAATAACAAACAAACCAAATGAAATTCAGTCTTTGTATCTCAGAACTGCTGGTGTGGGTATTATCACTTTTATTGATAAGAAGAGAACAATGTTTTGACCTTTGTAAGTCATCTTCAGGTAAAGAAAGAAAGAGTTTGAATGTGGCCATTGATGGACACACGTCTTAGGGATAAGAGTATAAACAGGTGACCTAGGAAGGTCGTAACGTTGTTCTCTGCTCATCAGTGAAAGTGATAATACCCATACCAGCTGCTCTGAGATACATTTTTATTTCAAGTGAATTTCTCGTCATCAAGAAATTCAGTCTTTGATTCATTAAATAGATGAACACGCTAGCTAGTTAGCATTGGAAAAAGTTTTGTATATGTATTGAATTAAATATTTCTTTTTTATATATGCATGCATACAATCAATTTCATTTTCCTTTGTCGAAAATTTTTATACAATGAACTAATTATACACGTTTTGTTCATTTTCTTGCATTCTCTGTGCCTAACTTTGTTTGGTAAGTACTGTGTTAACAATTTTTACATCATTGTTTTTAAGAGTAGTGTGATAGTAATTGTAAATATTTTTGTAATAGTATCATTAAAATATGTATTTATTTGAAATAATTTGTGCAAGATATATCGTGCACGAGTGTAAATGACATATGTGAGGTCTTTGTAGTTATATGAAATTGGTTGTACAGATAACTGGAGTATATCTTTAATTATATTTGTTGAGTTTGTAAGGTCAGTCTTGTATCTGCCTGAATAGCAGACTTTCTGAGAACCAGCAATTGATATTTCTTACAAAATGAAACATTCTAATCTTTTAACATAACTGGGGATGCCAATTTATAAAGAGTGACATGTTTTGTTTGTTAGATGATAAATCTTGTTGTTGAGTCAAGCCATCAGTAGTTAGCCAAACATACATACAGCTTTTCATATTGACAACACATAAGGTTAACCTTAATGTCAGATTCATACCATTCAGCTCTCTATGTATAGCTAATGAACTTGTTCAAAGTATTGTATTTTGTAAAATGTACAGAAATTCTCCACATTGTGTGTTCATAATAGTAATCAACAAATTTACAAATTACTAAAAATATTGTAGTATGAGCACTTCTTTAACACTATATTTTCTGAAAAATTCTCAAAAATATTGTTGTTGAAATCTAAGCAACTACAAACAGCTGAAGTTTCACTTTAACACAATGTAGTGTAAGAATAACAGACAAAAGGAATTTGTAATAATGAAACAGAAACACAATAAATACACAGGTATCTGATGTTTTAAAATCTATGTTGTAATTTAGCCAATAATGTACAACAGTTGCTTTATTTTGTAACTAAGATGCTATCTTTATCTGTTTGTTTACATTTATAAAAAGAAAAGAAAATTATTTTATTGTTTATTAACTAATATATATCAGTAATACTTTGAGATATGTAGTTTCTAATACCAAATATGTCTTGGTATTTGTAATACAAGTTGGATTTTATTTCAGATTTGGATGGGGCTGATTGCTGCTGTAATACAGATGTTGGCGACGATGATGTGTTCATGGTTAGTCAGGCTTACTTTTGGTATTTCAATAAAGTCCTCGTTATATTAACATACTAAAACATCTTCAAACGGGTTATTATTGTAGCTGTATTCTTACTTAAACATTGAAACAAATCAGTACTATGGTAGGCAATCAAAACTAAAGTTGCAAGATACATATTTTAGTTATATTTTTAGAATTAAAATTATTCTACATTTACATTTCCCTTAAAAGTATTTTAATGGACTGTTTCTATTGATTTCTAGAGTGTGATAATATTTTTGTCTTTCATATTGTATAGAAGTTGAAATATCATTACAATCTGGCAAGAGGTGGGAGAACTCCATTAAAGACAAATTGACAATTTACATACTAAATGGCTTGACATTCAACTACAATTTGAACAAATCTGCACAAACAATTGTTTTAAAATCATGTGTACAGTTGTATCAATCATTTGGAAAAAGGTTGTCATACATGTCTTATTTAAATTCAAAATGCTCAAGAAAAAACAGTGCCTTCAGTAATGTCTTAAATATATGAAAATAAACAAAACATTAAACATCTTAATACAACTTGTACCCAACAGAAATTGATATTTTAAGGCTATGAATACTTCTACATGTCAGAGCATATATATAAATGTAAGCCATATTTTTGTTGTGGTATTTAATTATGTTTAATCAACATATCTTGTGTGAATCTCAGGTAATAGAGCATGAATGTACCTAAATCGACTTGTGCAGTGAAAACTGAAAATAATATTTTAGAATGGTTAAACAAATGAGTATTTAACATTTGTCAGTTTCAGAAACAAGGAAAGCAAGAATAATAATGATGACTTAAAAAACAAGTATTGATGGGTGTTACACTTTCATGAAGTTACCAACAGTATGCCTTTTGTTTTCAATAAGTAATTTAAGGTGTTTTCTGTTTGAAATAATGTGTATTATGTGGATTTAAGAACCTGGTGTAAGGTAAAAGAAAGCACAGATTTTCTATATAAGAAACCTAGTAAGTCTCATATGGAATTTAGTTCACAGTTTGAATTACTGTTTGAGTATTGGTATTTTTGTGCGATAAATAACTTGTTTTTTCAATCCATTATTTGCTAATTGTAACATTTAAAGTTTTAAAATAAGTAGTAATAGATATAACTTGTAGCAAGTATGCTTTCGTTATCCACGATTATATTTGTTAGTCTTAAGTTTTATGAAATAAATAAGCAAGCAAGACATCTTTAACATTTTATTGGCAGTTATTGTTACATTTTTGACCAAAACTGAATTTTTGTAAATATAACTGTAATAAAAGTTATAGAAATTTTGGATATACTGTTAATGTTGAAAACTAAGTATTATTATTTATGTGATTTTTACAAGTTTAAAATGTCCTCCACTATTACACCAGTAAGTCTACAGATTTACAATGGTAAAATTGGGGGTTTGATTCCCCTTGGTGGGCTCAGCAAATAGCCTGATGTGGCTTTGCTATAAGAAAGCATACATACATATTAGACCAAAAGCATTTTGAGAATGACAGAAATGTTATCAGTTATAGTATTTGAAAACCTTGTATACAATATAAATATCACACAATGAAGGAATATCAGGTTACTTCAAAAATGTATAAAAAAAGAACTTCAGAGAAAATGGAAGTTATAGTTACATGAACAATGGTAACTGAGTTCCTGTTTCATGTAACAAAATGAATGTATTACTATTTGTGAAACTGAAGAAAACACATGGAGCATTACTTGGTCTGTGTACAACATGAAAGCACTTTTGATTAAAAATAACTGGCCAAAACAATAACTGAAATGTGATCTATATTACGTAAATAGATTAAGTGTACTTTTCTATTTGGTTTTGAATTCTATGTTACTTCACTGTATAGTAATATAATTTATGTATGTGAATAATATGACATTTCATCTAGCCTGCTATTCCATATTATTCATCAGACAAACTGTTTAATAATAATGTGTCTGCTAAAGATTTCCTTTCTTTATTCCCAAAATAAGAAATATTCAGAATATACATACACGCTCATTAACTGTTTGTTTGTTCTGTTTTTTGCCACTTGTACAAATAAAATGTCAAATACTCTTACATTCAAGATGATTTTATAAACTACAGAAAAATTATGAAGTCTTGTATTTGTTTTTAAAGATGTGTCTTTATAATAATAAAACAATTGTAAAAGGACAAGTAACACCTACAGTAAATGAATGTCTATATATATATCACAATAATGTTAAGCATTGTTATATATACTTTGTTGAACTCCAGAGTGGTCCAAAATTATCTTTATTTTAAAATTCAGTAATTAAATAACTGTAGAAATAAACCCATTTAGTTTTCAACATGTTGCAGCACAACTCAAGCAGTTTTTATCATGTGGTTTACCATTACAGTGAGCAGTATTACTCTTTAAAATGGTAACCATACATGAAAAAGCTCAGAGCATTATTTAGCTTGTAGTGACCAGTTAGAGACTATGGCACAGAATGGGTTATGTTAAGGATCCTGCATATTGTACCCATCGATGTGGATTCCTGTACATGGTGTGGAGACCTCCCTGGAAAGGTCCTGTTCTTTCAATTTACCTCCTCTGGGATCTAAACATCCACCCACATGTTTGCCATGCATGGTGACCCGTGAAGGGGAGGAGAAGATCCTGGTGGTTGAGGGATCCAACCCTTATTCACCACTTTAGCCTTGAATTCCTGTAGATGGGTGGCATTTGAGTGGCCCCCCTTTAGGGTCATCCAACTACCAATGTTCGATGTTCTCAACAGATGTTGTGGACATTGTATCTGATGCTGGTGTTTGGGTGTAGTTCTCACGACACCATGGTGTTTCTGCATTGTCCTTAATTGGCATTGTAGTGAATCCCCTTGTAGGGCTATATGGTGGATGGAGTCAGTGGGCACTGAAATATTCTTCTTTTTATTATGGATCATCAAATAAAAATATAAATAAAACAGTGAAAAAACAGTCCATAGGTAAACGACCATGTCTTGAAGATTCTGAATAGCAATCTTCAACATCTGTAACACCTGTTGTACCTCATTTACTCATACTACATTCTCTTTAGGGCATATGTTTTCTTTTTCATTCAAAAGGAACTAGAGAGACTTGCTGGCTTTTCAAAGTCAGTAAAGAAGCTTTGCTCTGGTGACATATTGGTGGAAACATCCACATCTCAACACAGTGAACTCCTCTTGCATTGGGGATATATCTGTTGAGGCTACACCTCATACTACTTTGAATTCAACACGAGGAGTTATTGTTGAGAGGGATTTGAGTTAGAGATTCTTGCTAGTTTCTCCACTCAAGGAGTTTCTGCAGTGAGGTGTATCTCCATTTGCAAAGATGGAATTATGATGTCCACCAATGTCCTCATTCTGACATTTACATCACCGCATCCACCTGCCACCATCAAGGCAAGTTATCTAAATTTCAAGGTATGGTCATAAGTTCCAAACTCTCAGATGTTTCCAGTGTCAGCAGTTCGGTCACTTGAAGACATCATGTCGTGGTTCTTTGATGTGTGCTCATTATGGTGGCAAGGACTGATGTTTATAAGTGTTAAATGGACCCTCATTGCATCAATTGCATTAGCTTTCACCTGTCATAGTTTCATTCTTGCCTTAAATGGCTGGAAGAAAAAGAGGTGCATTATTTGAAAATGATTCAAAATATTACTTTCCCTGAGTCTCGAGGTTGCTGTTAACCACTTCATCTCCCTGGTTGTTGGAATCCTCTTCCAACAACAAAGACCTGCCCAGTTTAACCATGGCAGAATCCATGGAGGTTGACAAACCTCTCTCGAATAAAGACGTTAAAGAAAAAAAGACTAGGTCATAAACAGAAGGGCTCTCCACCCAGTTCATCTACATATAAATAAAAATGGCCATCTTGATACAATGGAACTGCCAAGGTTTGGGTTCTTATCTGGATAACATCAAAGCACTGATTGATTCCTACCATCCTGTATGTTTTTCCTTACAGGAAACATTTCTGAAACCTGCAACACAATCTATTTTTGGCAGTTTTCTTTGTACAGAAATGACAGGTTGTGTGATGGACGAGTGCATGGAGAGGTGGCACTGTTGGTTGATCAGTATATGCCCACCTTGTCTTTACCACTTCATACACCCTGTGCTTCCTTGAGTTGTACCAGCACTATTTGTTTTCTCTACCTGGCTCCTTAAGAGACCTATTATCAGTCAGATCATCATGCTCTCATCAAGCAGTTACCATCTCCCTTTTTTAATCCTGGCAGATTTTAATGGACATAATACATTCTGAAGTGGTGCTGATATTGATGGTAGAGATCTTTTTGTAGAGCGTATGCTCTCTGATCACAGCCTTTCTCATTTCAATACTGGTTCATGCACCTAGCCAGTCCTTTACTGCTATTGATCTCTCAGTTTTCTCCCCTTCACTATTCTCCCACTTTTTGTGAAGGGTTGACAGTAACCCATGAAGCAGTGATCATTTCCCTATAATTCTGTGAGAGACAGGCTGTGGTCGATACCACCCGACCCACATGCCTAGGTGGAAGCTGGGTCAAGCAAACTGGCCCTCTTACACTGCTCTCGCAGAATTTGATCCTGCCATCATCTGTAAGCCATCAATAGATGACTGTGTGGAAGCAGTAACTGACTGTATTATACAGCAGTTGCTCAATTTATTCCTAAAACTTCGACACATTTCCCATGATATCCTCATCCATGGTGGAATCCTGCATGCCACAGAGTACGAAAGGCTCAAAAATGGGCCTGGGATACTTTCTGTAGATATCCCACACTCTTGCTTTGCATTATTTTCCAGCACGCCCAAGATCATGCTTGGTAGGTAAGACATCAAAGCCAGGAGGACTCTTGGATTAAATTCACAACCAGTATATCTTCTACTACCAGTTTCAAAGTCATATGGGACAAGATTTTAAAGGTTATTAGGCAATATAATTCTGTCCCCTTCTTGATCTTGCTCTCTGATGGCCAAGAAGTACCTGATACCAGAAGCATCACCGATACTTTAGGTGATAGCTTTTGCTAGGGATCTAGCAGTTTATTTCCTTCCTCCACCTTCTTATCCGTCAAGACTCAGGCAGAATGATCACCTCTATCCTTTCAAGCTAGTTGTTTCTATGACTATAATCATACCTTTACACTGGTGGAACTCAAACATGTCCTTCATTGTTCTAGCAGTACATTGGTTTAACTTGATGATGTACACTATGAAATGTTATGCCATCTATCTACTGTTTTTCTTGCTATTCTTCTGGTTGTTTTTAACCGGATCTGGCAAGAAAATGTTTTTCCTAATGAAACAATCTCCTCACACCCACACAGTGTGGGTTCCAATGACAGTGCTCCACCCTGGACCATCTGATTCGACTTGAAACATCAATCAGAGAAGCCTTTCTCAAATGAGAACATCTTGTACTGATATTCTTTGACATTGAGAAGGCTTAGGATACAACATGGAGGCATGGCATTTTGTGAGAGCTCCATATACAGGGGTTACGTGGCCATTTGCCCATTTTTATTAAAAAATTTTTAATTGAAAAAGTGATTCCAAGTTTGTGTTTTTGACACTTTCCTCTTCTTTTCTACAGGAACTTGGAGTCCGTCAAGGCTGTGTTTTGAGTGTCACACTTTCACTATAAAAATTATCACTGAACAACCCCCTCTTATTGTTGTGAATGGGCTCTATGTCAACGACTTTCACGTCTCATGTCAGTTGTCGAACATGAGGCATATTTAGCAGCACTTACAGACTGCCCTCAATTGTTTACTGAAGTGGACCATAAAACTGGTTGCATGCACTTTTGCCACCAACAGGGTATTCACCCTGATCCTGAACTTTGTATTTGTGAAATTGTGCTGCATGGGGTCAATGAGGCTAAGTTCTTGGGGCTTATCTTTGACCCTGTCAAATGTACAAGAACACTGAACATTCTTCCACTTGGGGATCAATGCTCTATGCTAAAGATATATCGTGCTCTTATTTGATCAAAACTTGACTATGGATCACTAGATTATGTCTCTGCCAGGACCTCGGTTTTAAAGATGTTGGACCCCATTCATTGTCAGGTACTTCAGCTCTACACCAGGGCTTTCTGTACTTCCTCATTTCAGAGCTTATACACAGAATTTCATGAACCTCTTTTGCACCTCCACCATTTGCAACTGTCTTTACTATATGCTTCAAAACTTCATTCCTTCCCAGAGCAATCTCACCTGGGGTTGTGTTTTCCTTCTTTGGTTGGCCATGCTTTTTCAGAACAGACAATCTGCCATTGTTCCTTTTGGCCTTTGTATCCAGGCACAGTTGGATGAATTGGGTATGCCCTTAGATAACATTGCTGTATCCACTGATCAGTCCATTCCACCCTGGCTTATTACAGTCCCCAAATGTGACCTGTCTTTAAGTAATCTGAGAAAAGCAGACACTCCAAATTTGAAATATTGTCTGTTATTTGCTGAACATTTTTCTTACCATTCTTACATTCCTATTTATATGGATGGTTGGAAATTGGTGACTGTGTGGACTCTGCCATGGATTGTTGTGGTTTGGTGGTTGTGTGCAGAATTCCCTCTACAGCTTCTGTGTTCACTGCTGAACTGTATGCCATTTCTCTTACCTTGGATCACATAGAAACTAAGCAGTACTCAACTTGCACTATTTATGCTAAATCGCTTAGTTGTTTACTGGCTCTGGAATCGTAACACGTTAGTTTACACCCTGTTTTCACTAATATTCAAAAGCAAGTGACCCATTTCTCTTTTACATCTATTCAGTTTTTCTCGATACTGGGTCACATTAGTATTCACAGGAATGAGTTCACTGGCACTGCAGCTAACTCTATCTGCTCTGGCACTGCTGTGCCTGTTCCATACATAGACTATGGTCCTATATTCAAGGCTCGGCTCCGTGCCAATTGGCAGTCAACTTGGAGTGAGCAACTTGAAAACAAGCATTTTCGAATAAAACCCTGTGTTGGATTTTGGCCATCTTGTTTTGTTAAGGATTGGAAAGAGGAAGTTGTTCTAACTGGACTACATATTGGTCACAGTTTTATAACTCGTCGTTTTCATTTATTCGGAACTGATGCACCAGTGTGTAGTCTATGTAACACTCCTGTCACAATAAACCACATTTTACTGTCTTGCCTTCGTTTTGACTCTGAACGACAGCACCATTTTAAACATGTTCCATCCCGAGGTTTATCCATAATACTAAACAGTGTTATTGGTGATGGTGACACTGTCCACCTTAGAAATGTTTTTAATTTATACATCAGACCTTTTTTAATGTGATTCCTTTTTAATAATTAAAGTCCATCTTGTTCAATTTGAAATTAGAAAATGGCCATTATGTCAAATAACTCGAAGCTAGGGCTGGAAAAGCCAACTTCAGGTGACTTACACTGCTGTTTGAACTACTAATTAGTCATCCTGGCAAGTTACAATAATTAAAATTTTGCTACAAGTCTTTTAAAACGTGTCTTACTTTACTTTCTGAAAATGGCCATAATGTCAAATAACTGGAAACCATGTTACTGAACTTACCTGTTAGTCTTTCTGGTGAGCTGTGATAATTAGAATTATGATATGCATGTACTTTACAACTCATGTTACTGTAGTTCTTCTCTTACTGCTGTACACTATATATATAAAAACTGGATTTAATGCTATTTATGTTTTTAATTCAAAAATTAAACTTTGTTTTGTTTTACCTTAATTTCCTTTTATGAACTTTAGTAATTTTACTTTAATTTTACCTTTTTACTGGATGTTTGGTGCAGATAGCCTAGTTGCTTTGCACCATAAAACATCAAACCAACCTGCATATCACACACCTATAGCAAACATCACAGACCTAAATATAGATGTCATCACCACTGTAACTATGGTCACAAACGCAGACTGAAATTGAATATTGGTTAGACATGCTAACAGCCATTGATGGACACACATAAAAGTCTACTTAGCTTTCAATAAAAACTGTTTAAGCTGAGTTACAAGATATTGAAAACTGTGTGATTGTATTTTCTCAATTAATTATTAAATATTAGAATAGGAAAGATAACGTCCAAGAAGCTGCAATTGTAACCCTTGTGAAAAAAAAAATATATATATATATATGTATGTATGTACTGAGATGTAGTTTGCTGAAAGAAATCAGTATGTAATAATACTGTTTATACACCACTAACTTTGATTTTAAATATTTAGACTTTGGAGTTACCTGTGGATTCTCGATCTTCGTCAGGCTCTAGTACTACAAGTGGTAGTCTTGCAGGATACATTCAGCCATCATCCACAACTCATAGTATACCAGGTGATTTGCTGTCAACCTCATCATCTCCATACACTCATCCTCATGCCAACCACCATCATCTTCATCGCATGCATTTCATGCGGTCCTCTCGTATACCTCCAGGATCTAGCAACAGTAGCAGCACCAATGGAGTGGGAACATCCTCTGTAGGTAGAGGAAGTGAAAATGGTCCAGGAGAGGAAGTAACAAATAGAGCAAGAACCAGCAATGATCCAGGGTCTCAAGATATTGACAAGATTGAAGTCCTTTCTGGAGAACCATATTCCTACGTACAGTTTGCCAAGGATAAATCATCTCGATTAGATCACGAATACTCCTATCCTGTCATGGATCCATTAAAACTAAATAAACAAGATTGTGTATCTGCATGTAGCTACAAGAAACCTCAGTTTTCAGGCTTGCAACCTCCTCTTTTGCCAACCAAGAACAAAAGGAAGAAATATCATAAAAGAGAATCTCGAAGACAGTCTCCTCTTGGACGTTCCCAGTGCCATTATTGCCAGGAAATGTTTGACGAGGAAGAGAATTATCAGGGCAGTTGTGAATATGCCCCTGATCCAGTTTTAGCATGCATCAATGCTGCCACTTGTATATCTTGTGCCCAGTGTATGCTGTACCATTGTATGTCTGATGCAGAAGGGGAGTTCAATGAACATCCTTGTTCGTGTGATACTTCTGACGACCAGTGTCATCGACGTTGGATTGGATTAGCACTTCTTTCTCTTCTTGTCCCGTGTTTGTGGTGCTATCTCCCCTTAAAAGCCTGTCATCACTGTGGCCTCCGATGTCATCTGTATGGGGGAAGGCATCGAGCAACCTAAACTTTGTGTAACTAGTGTTGATGTATTAATGTGTTTTTACCCTAATGCTATATATTAGCATGCAAATTTACCTTATATACCAAGTTGTTATTTGGAAGCAACATTTTATGATATCAGAGAAGCTGTATTATTTACAGTTGGAAATACTGATGCTGATTTAGACAATATGTTATAATCATTTTGTTTAAAGATTATTGTAATCTCTGTCAGATATTCTTCTGTTAAATAGATATTTTGTAAAAAAAAAAAATGTAAACTGGTTGAAATGTGACTAGTCTATGGTGAAAATAAGTGTTTTTACTTTTTTTTATTGTACAGCATTCATTTATAGACAACATAGTCCTTTGTTAAACTATATAGCTCTCTATGACAGACAGATGTTCTTCTGTTAAAACATGTGGTACTGTTTGACAGATGAAAGATATTCTATTGTTTTTTCAACTGTGTAGTACTCCCTAGAAGACAGAATATATTAGTTTGTTGAGTAGACTAGTATGCGAGTTCTATTCTTGTAACTGTGGAATTATTTCTTTGAAATTTCCTTTCATGAAGCTGGAAGTACTTTTCTGTTAGTGTGTAATTTTAATTGTTTAATTCATCTTCTCATTAAATTTTGTAGTAGTTTTAATTGTATTCAAGATTATCTTCTATTATTATTAATATATGATAGCCACTAGGTATTGTGTTACTATACACTTTTAGTTCTGGACACATCATACACATGAACACTAAATGTAATTAAATCTACAAGGTCATGTTCCACTTCAACTTTTTGTTTTGTGTTTTTGATATAGAAAGTTAGTAAAATGTGAACATTTAGAACACAACTCTTGATGGCAAAATACGAGACAAGTTAGTGAAGACAGTAATGATAAAATTAGGTACATGTTCCGTGTGAAAATGTTGACATGGGTATGCATACAGAGCTCTGAGAATTAGATATTTTAAAATTGCATAAGAAACACTGAGCGTGTAACGCATGCACTGCATACGGGACACATCAAAATTTATTGATAGCTTAAACATATATATAAATATTTGAAAAACTCGTTTCTTAAATCCATTCAATCTTGTATATATGTAATTGTTTTTAGATCTAAAAGTAAGATTGAACACATTTCAAACATTTATGAAAAGCAATTCATGTGAAGGATATTAAGAAAACATGTTGAACACTTTATTAGCAGGTAAAGAAGTAGACTTGTAGTTTCAGGCTTTTTTATTTTGTGATGGGCCTGAAGTTAGAAATGATTCTGTTGAAAATGTGTTACTTTTCAAGGTATTAGAAACAAGCTATATTTGCGAGACACTTTGAGTAAAGTGGAAGAAGGTATTATGTTGGAAAATTTTCTCTTTTGAAATAGTATAGAAATTGCTGTATTTCAAATGTATTTCATTGAGGAATTATAAAAAAGATGCCAGTATGTTACAAAGCATTTCGCTTGAAACATTCTGAATGGGGGGAGCTTGTTTCAGGGCTATGGCAAAAGACATTTGAATGAATATAGGGAAGAAAACACACTCGCTAAAAGAAAACATTTCTCTTGAAAGAATATATTAAACTTTTGTGTTGCAAGAAATTTCTGTTCAGAAGAAGGTAAATAATTGGTATGCTATAAAAGATTTTAACTGGCAAAACTAATGTGTTTTAAGAGATTTCACATATAATCTGAGTTGTATGAAAGGGGAAATGAAAATTCTCACATGAAACACAAGACTACAGTTTAAAAGAAGCGAGAGACAAAACGATTTGATTGTTGCATTTTCTTACATAGCTTTAAAACAAATATATCTATATTTCGTAAAAAGTACAATGTTCAGAATGATAAAAAATGTACTTTGAAAATATTTCACTTTTGCAGGGTGTTTTTAACTGTCTGAAATATAACATTTGTATTTTACAGAAGGTAATTTAAAGTACATAAAGAAACGTACATTGGGTAAGGTAAGAATTTATGGTCCATGTTCAGGAAACTGCGGTTCTAAAGGAATTCACCGCCTTCAGTTCTGTTAGGTGGCATTTTATTTATACCTCTGGAAAGCATGACCTTTTAACTCTCAGATGTTCGTGTGGTACAGTTACAGATAGGAATATAATAAAATTGACCTGTACAGTGTTTTTTTGGAGTAGAGATTGTTGCTTCCAGCTGACCTTGTGAAGCACTTTATTTATAACTAATTACACTGGTCAAAAGACCATATTAAAATCAAAGTACTAGTTTGTTGAGGGCTAGCTCTGTTGTTGACTGGACAATATTTCTTGTATTGTTAAGTTCTTCTTCTTTACTTCCCAGCTTAAAGCTTTTTGTTTGTTTGTACATAGTAGTAGAGACCTGACAAGACTGTTTTGATTGAATACTTCATTGCATGTGTCTTGGTATCAAGCCCGATGTAACAGCTTGTTAGGTCACTGTGAAGTGTTTTGTGCCTTATACATTGTGAGTTTCTTGTAATAAACTGAAGTTGAACCCCCTCCAGAGATTTATCTTTAAAATTAGTATTTCCCACTCTATGGAGAGTTGTTCTAAATTTAGATAATTTAATATTTAATGTAAAATTAGATAAAAATAACTTATTTCTTAAATCGCATGAATGTTTTAAACCGTGTTGTAATAATGGTTAACGTAAGTTGTTTTGCAAATATTTTACGACAACTTATGAACAAAGTTTACATAATTATATGGTGTAATTGTTACAATAACTTTCTGATGGTAATTTTGAAATGCTAATTTATATATCTCAATATGCATTGCATACCACATGTATGTATGTGTTTGTTTCATGATTATAGTTGTAATAGGTCATGCCATGTAAAATGTTTATTATCCATAAATGATGAGCATTCAAGAGGATAAATTAATACCGAACAAAAAAATATTTTGATTGTAAACAAATATGTGAATGCAAAATTAAGATGTTTATAATCAAGTAAGATGAGTTGTGTAGTGTTTGCTTCCTTGCATCACATTGGTAGAATAGACTAAATTATGCTTTATCAACGAGTACAAAACTTTATCATTATTCCCTCATTGACAGTTTCAACTAAGACAGTATTTTCAAGTAGCAACATAGTAAACTCTAAAATTAACCATTATAAGAAGTGCATATATGGGCAAGATGTCACGCGGTGTTGATTGGATCACACTACGACATAAAAAAATAATACTTTTAATGAATTCACGCTATGCACTAAGTGAGAAGGCATGCATCAGAATTGTATACCTTCAGAATGTGTGTGGAAATAACAAAGGTTGGTGACAGTTTTCTGTGTCGTTTATTGTTTTATGCAGAAATATGTACGTTATGCCCTAAAATGTCGGTATTTTGGTAAAAGTTGTTTTCAAACAGTTCGTGTGCAAAAAATAAAATAAAAAAAAAATCGTGTTTAAATACCACTTTTGTTTTTAAAGATATTTCTAGTACGTCTTATAAGCCAAAGTAACGTGGCTGTTATTTCACTGTGATCTTTGATTAAGGGAAAATATTGTAAGAAAAGTTATAAAACATGAATGTGCACCTTATAATTCAGAAATTACTTTCTCATGTAAATTATTTTTAACTTAACTGTTATCAAGAGTAGAGAGGTTTTGACAGGTGGCACAACAGTTTAGAAGTAAATAGTATGAAATATTTACCTCGTTTTTTTTATACATTACTGATTATGTTTTAGCAGACTGAACACAGTCTAAGAATACTGTTCTTTACAACTTCTGATAAGTTAAATCCAGGACTGGGAAGAGAGTATTTTTCAATCAGCTCTGTACATAACTGTGTATCCTTTGGACAAAAAATGGACACAAAAACTGTAATTATTTTAGTATTTTTTAAGAATTTTGTTTCTGCTTAGTTTCATACATATGTGTACAGTGTTTTCAATTTGTAAATATTTGCTGACAAGAGGAGCAGGAAATTAATATTATTTAATGTTTTATTTATTTATGCTACACCGTGAGCATCTGTAATGTGGTCTGTCATTTTAGAAAAATGCTCAGTTAAAAAAAAAACTGGCTTTTTCAATAATAATTCTGGTTATTCTCCTTGTGTACACTTAGAATCCAGTAACTGAGTGCTTAATTTTACATTTGCAAACTTTGGTTGTATATTTTTAAATTTGCAAACTAATTGATCAATTCTTGTTTCTTGCATGTTTCATCATATGACTTCAGTATTTATTTAGAAAGAATCAATTTCACTGCAGTGTTAGAAATTAGGTTGTGATTTTAGCTGTAGTTTTTAGTGCTTCTAAAACTGTTGAATGGTGTTCGAACTAAAGATTTCAGTTTAATGTAAACTGAATTTTGGTGACGATTGTATCGCACCATTTTCATTATATGTCAAAATCTAGGATTATGAGAAATTCTGTAATTGCTGTGTATGATAATTTAGTACTTTTGGTTAAAAACTATACCTCCCTACAAGCGCATGTTAAACAGTGTAATGTTAGTGATATTACTTAAAAACTGGAATAACAAAAAATGTTTGACTTTCATCCCACGTGGTATCAAATAAAATTCACCTTACTAGCCCAATAGTTATTTCTACAGGGTGGCCCGTAAGTCCCTACCCATCCATATATCTTATTGTATCCTGGGTGTCACCAGTATTCTTGCGCTCACGTATCCACGTACTTGTCACAATATGCTCTTCAAGTGTAAATTGGCTTACATCGGCCATATTTTTTTGAAAGAAAAAAAAAGACGTGTAGTTGAATATAACATAACATATGGATGGGTAGGGACTTAAGGGCCACCTTGTATAATATAAACTACAGCTTAATATTTTTGCCTTTTATATATACATATATTCAAACAAAAGTATATAATACTGTTTGTTGATTATAATTCTTTAAATATCTTAAGTAATGTAATAAAGTATTTGTAGCAGTGTTTACTATTTGTAATGTAAATATGTGTTCAGAACTAAATTGTAACTTACAATTAGTACTTTTAAAACCTCTTGAATGTAGTCTGTACAAAATTGTCTGAATTGTTTTCTTGTGTCTTTAAATACTCAGTATAACAAATTATGTAAGGTGGGTATCAATATGTGTGGATACTATAGTTTGATGTTCACAATTTCATCTCAAATTAACGAGTTAGATCTCTGTTAACATTTTTTTTTCATTAGTTAACTATGTGTCAGTGGCACAATTTATTGCATAGTTATGTACAGTTTGTTGTGCAGACCCGTAGCATTGTATTACGTTCAGTCTTCATGTAATCTGTAATATTTAAAGGTTGGGTATTAAATCATAAAGCCTGTGTACAGGATTGTAAACATCATATCTCTATTGTAAAAACACGCTTGTAAGTTTTGCTCACTTAGCAAGAAACTTTGTTTCTACCAGCTGATGCAGTGAAAGATCTTTGTCTTTTCCTTCTGAGATACAGTTGAGCCCCATAAAGGATTGCTAAGAAATCTATCTTAAAGGCATTCTGTTGACTCGAAAAAAAACTATAAGCTATTGTTATCTGTGCTGTTATTAAAAGTTTTGGAATTACTGTTGTCACTTTTTGAAACCAAAGGTAAATGTGTAGTTATTTCTATCTTTGTACCCAGAAATTGTAATAATACTATTGTTTACTAACAGATTTTAGTTGTTATTGAATAGAGCATATTTTCAAGACAACAGTGCACCTTTAACATCCTTAAGATTGAAATTACAGTGTGTATTTGTAAATATTGTTGTGGGCAAAGGAAATGTAAAAACGGATGGTGTTGTTAAAACAGTGTGCTAAACCTTTACAGAGAGGTTTGACCTTGGCAGCTATTCATATCTTGCTCATTACTAAGTACTTGTATATTTTATATTCACCAAGTAAGACTGTGTATTTTAGTCATTGGAAGAGTAGCCAATCTTCTAGGTGAATACATAAATATATCTATATATATATCAATATATATATATATATATATAATCTTTGTGTCAGTTACAATAAATGTTTACTACTATGTGTGGCTGGTTTGTTTTTCCATGATACAATATATATATAAAAGTCCGATACTATTAAATACCGCGATTGCCAATAGGCGATTAAACGAGTGCTGTAAAACTAATAAAATTGATACAAATCGAAAACATTTAAAATGAGACCAAAAAATTCAAAAATTATTTTTATATTGTCATCGTTAATTCGTAATTGAAAATGAATGTGGTCATATTTCTTAAACTCGTTGGAATTGCTCTCTCTGTCGGACAGATGTCAAACTACCTAACAGTTATAAACAATCAGTAATGGGTTAGGAATGAAACGCTTGAACCCACGACATCTCAACTCGTGTCTGCAGGCAGTTGTGAGAAAGTAGTTACATTTAATATTTGGATATAAACTTAAAAGTAAAAATTAAACTGCCCTAAATTTCTACAACGCAAGACTCTCAACCTCTGACCTTTAACGGTTACAAAATTACGTTGATAGGAATTACAAACACTTACCGAAATAATTCTTAAATTACCGATACTTCGTGACCTAAATTCATGTTCTATGTATTTTTCCAAACAACTTATATGACCTTATAAATTCACTCTTAAAAACCAAGTTTCTTTGATTACGTGAATGTGCTGTTGTCGTTTCTACAGTTGATAAAACTATGCACAAATAAATTCTTTCAGTTAGAAATATATAAGTTTCGAGCAGTAATAAACTTATGAATCAACAAGCCCTTTACACGTTTGGCATTTCTAAATTTACATTTAAAGTTTTGTTTTATATTTTAAGCTCCGCCTATTTTCTTCCTCGCTTACATATATTTAAAATACCTTACAATATTCACATACAGTATTATTGCAGCTTTGTATGGGCCAAAATCGTCAGTACGTGTAGAACGAAAATAGAACACAGAGTTAGAGCATGCATGGTGTGTGTGTGTATGTGAATACACGTTATTAACTGGCATGCTCGTTCTTGGACTGAAAAATAGCGTTTACTCCAAACGCCCCTCATTAGTACAGCCGTATGTTTACGGATTTACAAGTCTAAGATCAGAGGTTCGATTCCCCTCAATGGGCACAGTGGATAGCCTGATGTGGCTTTGCTATAAGAAAACACACTACTCCAGACATTGCCAAGGAGATAGATAAAATTGTAAATACAAATGTATATTATGCTGTTTAAGTTTACAACAATTGCAATAGGTATTTGCTAAGCGAAATGCAAAGACATTTGTAAATGAGAAACGAAGCTACATAAAGCTTATGTGATTTATATACAAGAACATATTATCAAGGAAGACCGTTATGGTAGAACAGACAATTCACTCAACTTTGGGCAAAATTTATCCTCTCAGTGGATTTGTGTCTCATATATAGGCCCGGCATGGCCAAGTGCATTAAGGCATGCGACTCGTAATCTGAGAGTCGCGGGTTCGCATCCCCGTCGCGCCAAACATGCTCGCCCTTTCAGCCGTGGGAGCGTTATAATGTAACGATCAATCCCACTGTTCGTTGGTAAAAGAGTTGGCGGTGGGTGGTGATGACTAGCTGCCTTCCCTCTACTACACTGCTAAATTAGGGACGGCTAGCACCGATAGTCCTTGAGTAGTTTTGTGCGAAATTCAAAAACAAAAACAAATAGTCTCATGTATTATATACAAAGGCTTAATAAGGTGGATGTTATTCAAAGGCAATTTCTGTTACTGTATCACAAAGTATCCATGAGGGAAATTCAGGTTCAGATGAACTGACACCAGAATAAAATAAATATGCTGGAAAATGCGCCATTCTAGCATGCTTCTGCTGAAATACGTCCACTAGATTTGTAGGGTTGGTTTAATAAACACACTAACTGTGATCGTGGAATAGCCCAAATATTTGTGACGGTTAACATTCCTCTAGACAAGTGGGAAAAAGATGCATTTGTTGGTCCACAATATTGAAGGTTCATTGATAACAGTTTTAACAGGATGGCACTACATAAGCAAAACTGATGCACATATGGTAGATTATTGTGCTCGTGTGGTATCTATGAATCATTCATTATCAATGTTATTCCACTACATTTCAGAATCAGTTACGTTAATGGCTGCATCTCGCGCCCGAGTCGCGCTAAACATGCTCGCCTTCCCAGCCGTGGGGGTGTATAATGTTACGGTCAATCCCACTATTCGTTTGTAAAACGAGTTGGCGGTGGGTGGTGATGACTAGCTGCCTTCCCTCTAGTCTTACACTGCTAAATTAGGGACGGCTAGCACAGATAGCCCTCGAGTAGCTTTGTGCGAAATTCCAAAAACAAACTGATTGTATATATTATGCTGACGTGAATAGTTTTCTCTCTCTTTAAATGGCCAAGCGCGTTAAGGCGTGCAACTCGTAATCTGAGGGTCGCGGTTTCGCATCCTCGTCGCGTCAAACATGCTTGCTCTTTCAGCCGTGGGGGCTTTATAATGTGACGATCAATCCCACTATTCGTTGGTAAAAGAGTAGCCCAAGGGTTGGCGGGGGGTGGTGATAACTAGCTGCCTTCACTCTAGTCTTACACTGCTAAATTAGGAACAGCTAGCACAGATAGCCCTCGAGTAGCTTTGTGCGAAATTCAAAAACAAACAAACTCTTTTTAAACATAACACCTTATATATTCACTGTCCGCACCAAACTTTTGTTTTAATCATGATTTGTAGATTTAGTGGTTCCCAAAAACTCACTGTACTGTCTATATTCTTCCTAATACCATGTTTGTCTTAAAGATCCAAAAATCTCTAATAACTCTAGTGGTGGTATTTTTTTAATGGCATCTTTCTTTTTTTAATGGTTGAACTTGGTTGTACAAATTAGCGATAACATTCTCACCATTAATTAGATGACTGTTAATTTCTTCATCTCAATAACATTAGTTGTTTTCTACTTGCTCCTATTAATATAATATTTGAAATCTGCCAATTATTCTGGTATTACAGTTTTCACGTAACGTGGGCAAGAGAGTTGTTTCCATTCCAGTCAACCTTGATATTTCTTGTTCTTTCAAGTACCACCAGAAACACGTGTAAATATAAAAAGTTCTTGCTTTTGCAGAATACTCCATGCGAAATATTTGGCAAGATATTATGTCTCAATAGGAGTTGTTAAAGATTTTAAAGAGATTGCTTAAAATTGGTGGAGTTAACTAAATAACTTATTCAGTTATTTTGTATTCTCTATAATAATAAATAGTATCATAATTATACAGTTGCCACTTCTCATTTTTGAAGACACCTGTGCACATATTGTTTGTTTCCATTATTTTATAATAATTATTTTGTATTCTTAGTTTAGTATACGAACTTAGAATTAACCAGTTTTATAAGCTGTCCAAACCTTACAAGCCATTTATTTTTAGCAGTAAGGTGAAAATGTTGTTGTTTTGAATTAAGCACAAAGCTACACAATGGGCTGTCTGTGCTCTGCCCACCACGGGTATCGAAACCCGGATTTTAGCGTGTAAGTCTGCAGACATACCGCTGAGCCACTGGGGGGCAAGGTGAAAATACCTCCTTAAAAACGAAGATATCGAAGTGATAAATTAACGAAATAATTTTAAGTCTTTGAAATATTTCATATTCCAAAACAGTGTGGTATATTAACTTAGCTATATTAATTAATTACTGGATTGTGTTCAGTCCTCATTTACGTTGGTTATTTGCTTTGAAATAAATGTTAATAAGACGTACTGGAAACTTACAACGTTACGCTCCACTTCTATACATAATTTTCGTCAGTGACATACTTATCTAGCATACACACACAATTCACAATACGCAGACGACATCGCTATCTGGAGCACCTCCAGAAACCCAGTGATGGCCATGTCTCGCGTACAAGAATCACTAAATAACGTCTCAACATGGAGTAACAAGTGGAGAGTCGTGTTAAATCCAACGAAAACACAAGCAATCACCTTCTATAGGAAATTAAAGAAGCAAAGAAAAAATCTAGAAAAAATAAAACTATCACTTGGAAACACAACCATTAAAATGAGGAAAAACATCACATTCCTTGGCATCACTTTCGACATAAAACTAACATGGAAAAAACATGTAAACAATATACACTCATCAATCAGAAAAAGGATTTCACAGCTAATGACTATAACCGGTAAACAATCGAAATGCGCACCAAACACCATTATACAAATATACAAGGCTTATATCCGTCCACTAATAGAGTACGGATGTCAAGTAACATACAATATGTCAAACAACACACTCCAGAAAATCCAAGTTCAACAAAACCGAATATTAAAATCTACATTCGGCCTACCATCATTCACGCCAACAAATTATCTACACCAAATTAGCAATTTACCAACTATAAGAGATAGAATAACGGAAATTTCACTCAAATATCATCTAAAAGCAGAAAATAGAAACAAACTAACGGCATCACTACACAAATTATCCAGTGCACCAACAAAATACATTTTACCTTACAACATATTTCAAGAATCACAAACTACTCAAAAAAGAATCTAAATAAATAAATCCATGTCATTAACATGTATTCCTTTTTTTCAGATACAGGGCACACGACAGGCAAAACTTTCGGCGCCTGTCCTGTGAAAGTGGGTTTTCTCGGGGCACTCCCGTTCCCCCCCCCCACAGCAAAAACTCAGGCATTGGATTGCTAGATCCCAGCCCAAGCAACTTTATTACCAGACCCTGAATCGTGCCGTTTGATTTGATTTGAATTGTATTCATGTTCACATTTACTTGACTTCTTCCTTTCGGGACAGGTCCCGGCCTTTCTTTCCGGTGCTGCCTTTGCCTCCACCCAAGACAGCATTTAGAGAGACATCCTCCACCCAAAGAGTTAAAAATAATAATAATAAATAAAATAATAATTAACCCCCCCAAAAAACAACAACACTTATTCCTCATAACAGTTCACGAAAGGGGACGAAGAGGAACCACAACGTTCCTGAACACCCCAGTTGGAGAGAGAACTCTTTTGATTTCTCTCTCTCTAAACTAAACCCCTGCTACGTTAGTTTGAGTTTACAATGTTACGACTATTTTATCAAAGCTGAACATTCGAGTTTTATGCCTTAAGATGATAGTTCAATTTTAACGAATACGAGAATGTTACAGTTTGCAAAATAAAGTTAATTTTGACAGTAAACAATACAAGGGAATTGGAATATTAACACAAATAATGCAAAACATGCAACAAACGTACAGTTTTAGACTTGATAACAAAAAAAGGAATATGGCTGGCTGTATGTACTGCAGCAATAAAATGTGTTATTATAACACTTTAACAACACAAAATTATAAACACAATGAAGCGACTCACTTTTGAGTGCATAAATATTGTATTCAAACTAACTCTTCGTGATTATCGTTACTTAAATATTCCAGCACTGATTGAAATACATGCTGGAGATATATTTGTGCAGCAATGCTTTCTTTAATACTGTAAACTCGTTAAAATATTTCCTTACGTGGTCTCTACTTGTAATATATCTTAAATGAATGATACTTGTTCGAAAGATCAAATGTGAAACAATCAATGAACTGCATCTCGCTGTATGTTACCTAAAACACTCCATTTTTGTGTATCCTGGCTGTACAAAAACAAATTACCTTGACGCTTTACAATGTCAGTATTTAATCTGAACATATTTTTTAGCATCACGTTTAATGCCATTAAAAACGTGTCTTTATTAACAGTTGGATTCAAATTTGAACCAATTTTCCTAAAACCTGATTCACTTGTAAACATTTTTTTTAAATGAACCACCATTTTAATTTTGTTATGAAATTTGTTTCAGTATGTTCTAAATTCAAGAACACAGGCAAACATTAACAAAGTATAGTAACCTAAAACACACTGTAAAGCAAAAATATTTATTTTCAACTGATTGCAGGACATGTACATAATATATTTTTGGTATACAATAAACAAAATAGAAGCAATAGATATAAATTTTACCAGCTACCTACAGATTATACATTCACATTACTCAAGAGTTTTATCATGGTATAGCTTTTTTTCCTTATCAATTTGCACTAAAAACTTAAAATCCTAGTTGTTTACATACAAAAAATAGCATGATTTTTAAGGTACTTTTTTCTATGTAAAAGTAAAAATTATCTGATGTTTCTAGAGAATTCTTTTGAAATATCAGCCCTAATTATTTAAACTGTTCAAGTAAAGGAATAAGAACTGATTAACTTTTCATCAAGTTCTAATTTTCCTAATTGTAAAAAATATCAAATATAAAAGTCGGTCTGCTTCTTGTGTACAGATGCAAACCACATCACGAAATTTACAACATACAACTTCGAAGCAACGTCCTGGTTCAAATTCTTTTATAGTTGAGCGTAAATACAAAGACGTTTTATAACTGCCAACCACAAGTTAAATACTTTACACCACACATACTTTGAGAGATTAAAAATAAAATCTATCCAATTTCAAAATACAGTTACTATCAGTAAGAATTATTTTAGACTTTTTGTACCTTATCCAATCATTGAAATGGTTGAATCTTTATAGTATTTCACACTTCTTGCATTAGGAATGTCTAGGAAACTCTGTGATTACTTCTTACTTTAAGCCTACTCTCTACAAAGGTATAAATGTTAATTACTATCTTTACAGGTAAGTTGATTTTTGTTTCTTCAAGATTTACAATATTTCATTATGGACCAAAGAAAAGTACAAGTTTAATTAGATGTTTCCAAAAATACAAACAAAAATAAATCCTGTACACATCTACTGCTGCCCAGAAAAATAAATACGGACATCAAGTTACATATAATAAATGCAAGTAGTAACTTTGGAAGAAAAACAAAACAATTAAAGTAACTTGTACATTACCCTGAATTCTTATCTACAAATTTTCCTAAACACAAGTCACAAATTTTCATTTTAATACATTTTCTATAACAGATTGTTCAGTTATTACAACTCAGTTTTTGCAAGGAAAAACAAACAGACATACTAAAAGGTACATTAAAAATAGCAATTAACTTATCTTGTACAAAACTGTCAACAATATTCCTCTGTTCTTTTCAACCTCAAAAAACAGGTTTTCTGGTGGTTTGTAAAATTTAAAATTTCCTTGGATTAAACTATGTACAAATACAAACGTTTTAGAGCAATCTGTGTTTTTGATTTTGGCTCAAAATTTTAAAGTACTGGAACTCAAAAGTGACCACAAAATACTTATATATAAAACAGTTCTTTACATCATCCCTCATGTTTGCACACAACTTTTGAAAAACAATTACTGAACAGTGTAGTAATAACCTTCCTGTATTGAAAATATACTTCTGGTAGGTATGTACCTTCTTTCACATAAACTAGAATGTTACATTGAATAGATGGAAGGATTGGTGCAAGGGAATAACAAAGAAACATCCAAAGGAAGTAGAATGCACCACTTCTGTATCAAGTACACTCTTTGTCCAGTGTAAAAGGAGGTGTCACAGACACACAAGCAGCAAATGAAAGAAGCACACCTAACTGGGAGAGAACAATGGTTTGATAGGGATCTGAACCATAATATATCAGAATCTTAATCCCATAGGGTACATCACTTTGAGAGAGAGTAAAAGAATGTGCCCCTAGATGTAGAGCTGCTATGGTGCAACAGACAATACATGGCAAGTCAACTGCATCCAAAATCCAGCCACCAGGAACTGTCATCCATGTAAGGGTAGGAAAGAGAATTATACTATCTCCACCTCAAGTTCAGCAGAATGGAGGGAAACTCATCTCTGCTGATCTATGAATGGGACTCATGACAGCAATCTGATCAACTGTTTGACTGATCTGGGAACCCAAAATCCAGATGATCAACATAAAAAAAGATCTCTCTGCAATGGAAACTAACCCACTCAAAATGACCAATAATGCTCTTGGTAACTGAAAATCACCAAGGGTTAGTGCAAGAGGAAGAACCATATTGATCAGCAAGTTCTGCCACTGTGCCCCACAACATGGATGGAGGGAACAAAAGTATATTTGAGTGAGGAACAGTCATCTATAATACTTATTGTTGATTGGTTCAGCTCTGAATCCAAAACCCAACTACTGGGAACTGACAATCATGTTGGGGTAGAATGAGAGATTCCAATCAAAGGAGTGAACTGCAATTATGACAACTCAATCCAAAGCTACAACAATCCCAAGGATAAACCTGTATAGAGATGATACGTCAAACTGAAAAATATTTCATCATGTATACTAGCAAAACATCATTGCCCTACTCCCAACTGAATGGCTTTAACCTTATTTGCTTCATTTATCGATATCTCATTCAGGTGAATGCCTCCATGGTTCACCATCCAGGCAAGCTTGGAACTGCAAAATGGTAAGGACTTCCATACTTTTCTGGAACAAAATGTGATGGAGAGTCTAAAGGAGCATTAACATCAAAAACAGTGTAATGGGTGACCATAAAAAACCCTGCTTTGAAAAGCAAACCATAGCTGATTTGTTCATTCAAACACATAGTGGAGACGAGCAGTTACCACATTTTGCTTTACCTATAATGTCCATGGCTGAATACAGTCCTGAACTGGCATAACTGAAAAAATTATATCAGGAGGAAAAACTTGTGACATTCCAATCTGGAAGGACTGTATGCCAAAGAAGGAATGCAATAATTGAGAAAGGGTAGGAGCAACAAAACCTTGATGATACCTGGAATAATGAACAGCTGAATAACCTGGAACCAAGGAGATAGAAGTGAAGAAAACTTTAAGATGAGATACAGTGGGTCAAGCAGGGGAAACCCCTCCTGACCCAAAGAGCAATGGCAGAAAACATTCATACAGGAGGGTTGAATGGAACAAAATAAAAGAGAAGCAACCCAATGAGTAAAGCCAGGTCTCTATATGAGGGACTAAATAAAAACCAAACTTGAAGACAAATGATGTGAAGGGCTGAATGAAATGACTGTGACTGAGGTTATTGTAGAAGGAATGGAGTACAAGGAAAAAATAAGACATGAAGATTATAGCTGAAGCAGCCACAGAAACCAAGGCTATGCTGGCCAGTAAGTAAGGAGCAATCAGAAAATTTGACAAGAAGTAGAGTGATGATTGAAGTTACCCTGGGAAGAAGACAGATAAACATACTGGTATTTGCTGGTCCAATTAAAATGAATGCATCAGCATCCACAGTAAATGGATAAAGAACCTGAGAACAAAGCATAACTTTATATTGAGGGATGTGGCAAATGTATCAATGAGAGAAGTACCTCACCGAAGCTAGAGCCAATGGAAAACGAGAGGATTGAGAGACCATTCCATTATATAAACTTTGCCAGAATGGGAAAGATGATTTGAAACAAGATTGAATGCTTCCAGAACATGGCACACAAGGAGACAAATGCCAAGGATGTGGGCAAAAAAGAGGAGATCCAAAATTCAACCAGAAAGGGAACTATAATGGGTGCCACCTTGGTGATTGAATGTAGAATTGTCAGAATGGATTATGACTAGATGATTCTTGGCAAGATTAAGAAAATGTTCTGAAGCACAACATACAGCCAGAAACTCCAGAATGTTGATATAGCAAGATCTTTTGGATGGAGACGATCAACCTGTAAATCTGGATGAGGGGCAAGTGGAACACCTGCTGATGTAAACCATGTCCAACCACCAATGCAGACAATTGACAAGGAAAGGAGGAAAGGAAATAGGTGCCTCTAATGCATCACATTCAAGAGTTCACTGATCATGCAGAGCCCACTGAAGAGACCTCACATGCACTTAACCCAAGGGGATAAGGGGTTCCACAGAAGACCAAATTCCCAAAAGTTATAGTAATTTGCAAGCTATAAAAGAAGAAGCATTAAGAGTATGTAGACATGAAAGCTTCATCAAGATGAGTGTTGAAAAAGACAACCAAGTATACAAGATACTGAGTAAGTTAAAGGAATGAATTATCCAATTTGATTAATCAACCCCTGCAAGCTGCCTCCAAAAGCAATTGATTAGTGTGGGCAGACTCCCACTTGGAATGAGCTAACAAAAGTTAGTTATCCATGTAATGATGTAAGTACAACCAATGGCCTTGCAAATGCTAGACAAAAGCTTTGACCACTCAATAAAAGACATAAGGAACTGAAGCAAGCCCTGAGGACAGGACGTGAAATTAATTAATCACCTCATAACGAACAAAGACAAGCCAGCACCTCAACAGACAAGATAGTGGAACATGCAGATAAACATTCAAAATATCTACTTTGGTCATCACAAACCTAGAGAAAAAGCTCACCTGAGAATTAGAAAAACTCCATGATAAACTGGGATAGAAAAAAAAGTTGAATAAGGTAGGGCAAATCAATCACAGACTGCCAGTAGCTGGCTTAAAGTCGGATGAGCAACAGGTTTGACGGCATTCTGGAAAAGATCTTGTAATGACTTAAATTGATGATGACTAGTAGTAGAATCCTGAAGCAATGGAAAGGAGATATGCACCTAAGACAATGGAGGAGGGGAAAGGAAATGGATAATAAATACCTTGAATGATACCCAAATAACCCATAGATGTGTGGTGAAAAGTCACTGAAACATAATCAGCCAAGTTGGCTCCCACAGGTATTGCTGGCAACATGTCCATCTACATTGAATAATATGACAAGAGAAGGAACAGGTAAAGGCTGGGAAGAAGTGCACAGGAAACAGTAATAGTGGCTTGTCTAAACTCTGGATGAGACAAATGATCCATGAAATAAAAATGGGTCATGGGTTATCTTATCAATTCCACATGGGATTTCAAAATCTCAGAAATATGGTGGAGGATTGTTGCACGAATATTTAAATACAATATAAAGTCAAACCACTTGATTTAGGATACATGGTAGCTCAAGGCCTGGAATATGCAAGAAAGATTTTGTATATAGAGAGCAGCACTGAACAAGAATGCTATGTGTGACAAAAGGTAATGCACTGTGACAGGATTCTAATATTCAAATTTATGACTTCTCCAATAATTCTGTAAAAAACTCTAAGGCAACTACTTGTGCACTAAAATATTTTCTTCAAATTTATAGTTGTAAAAAATATGAATATTTAAGAGATGAAGCAAATTTGTGATGTCACATAACATACATTTTAGTTTAGACATTTAGGTCTTTAATTTTCCTTCACCACATTAATGCTAGAATAATCAATCAAATCTGAAATATACTTTATACACACACACAAGGATTTTCTTGTTATTGGTAAATATGTTAGGTCACATAAGCTAGTTTCAAGTGAAGATTCTAAACAAAAAGTGTTTGCATGACAACTGAAAACTACAAGTAATTCTGACTGAAAATAAAGTATCCATAGTACTAGTTCAAATCAGCTTCTCTGTTAATTTTATTCAATATGTTTAATTTTTTGTATCTATTATCAAAAATGTACTTTAATAAGTTTTGGTTTTGATTTAAGATTCTCAAAAAGCAGTGTTATTTGTGTCTGCAAATAGTAGTAGCTAGGGTCTGTAAGTGAAAAAACAAAATATGCAAGTTAGCAGCTGTGACATGGTAGAAAAATTAAAATTATACCATGGGTTATCCTCACCATTAGAAGTTTAAAACTGCTGCATTGCTATATGCACTTGAAATTTGTGGTTCAATTTTTTTCGTCCAGGGATCATTGTTTATAATAGCACCATAAGTTCTGTGTACACATACCCTGGAAATCGGACGGTAACTTCCTTTTTACATCATTGATCAAATGAATATAATTTCAACCTTTCTAATGGTCGTAAGTTTTAAATAATCTCCATCTTCAGTTTATGGGACTTTGGACCAAATGTGCATAGTTTCCTGTTATGAATGTGATTTTAAATACTGACCATGGATCGGTGAACTGATTTGAAGAATGAAATTAGGAAAACAGTACATTCCTGTACATGTAATAGCCAATGATTTTAGGGATTGACATATCAGGATATTATTAAGAATCTGTGCTCTTAGTGGGTGTAATTCAACTTAGTGGAGAAAGAAATGAATCAGTGCTCTTTCAGATAACCTTGACATTCAGCAAAGATAAATGTTAAAACAACCAATATGATACAATCAGCTCATACACTTGCATCTTCTTTTTGGGTTTACATAAAGAAAAAGAAGTGTTTACCACTTTTTTGAACTGAGGTATGTTTTCTAAGCAATATTTGGCTAGTGGCATGTTACTATCAACAATGGATGATGGTCAACTTCACCTTCAAAGAGTGAATTACTAATCATATATACGGTTCCACAATGAACCTAAGGTTTTAGGGCTGTTTTAAAGTTGGGAAAGAATGACATGCAGATGTACAGTCAAATTATTGTGCCCACTTAGAAAACAAAGCCATCTGCATAAGATGGACTATAAATCATCCTTCAAGTGTTATGATGTGGGCTATTTCTGATCAATGGAAAAATAATCTATCTTTTGAAGAGTATGCATGTCTAAATTTTCATCAACATCAAAAAAAATATGTGAAAATATTTAAGGGGATAACATGATGTCAGTGGACATTTTTTAAGTTAAAAAGGTAATACTGCTGAGAAGCATTTGATTAATGCCTGTATCAAAATATCAAAATCAATTATGGAATGGCTCATGACAGACAAAACAATACTCTAGAAAACATTACTGGGATCATTTGGTGGAGTTAATTAAAAAATTAGACCACAGCATTCTGGTTATCAATGACTAGCTCAACTTTTGAAAGAATCTTGAAGACAAACTGTTCCAGACACTTGTTGCAATATAAATGAAAGCATGCTATATACTTACAATAGATAACCCCACTCACATAATGGCTTTTCTTGATTTGTTCTGCCCTCTATCTATATGCACAATTTTTGATCACCAAGAGCCTTACGGTTCGCATCTAACTTCATACCTAACCTACCAATTTAACTGTATTATAGACCCCAAACAAGCATGTTAAAACCCTCCACCAAAAGGACTACATCACTTGGCACAGCTGACTCCTTCTATACTGTAGAGTACAATTATCATTTTAAGGTTAAGCAAGAAAAAACATATCAGAAGTAGGGAGGATCAATGGAAAGTGTGAGAAAATGTATTTATCTATCAGAGGTTCATTTTAAGGGTTGGAAAATGACATGACAACTTCCAACATGATATTTCTATTCACATAAAAGCTGGAAACAGTGAATGGACCAGTGCAAAATATACCTAGATGAGCCCATTTCAGAAAGTGTTCAACAAGAACCCATGGAGCATGATATCCTAAACTGTGAAAATAAAGGTTCACACCCCTGGGAGACTCTTCACTCTCAGTGAAGATACATCACCCAGCAGAAGCAGAAAAGGATCTGCCAGATGGTGTAGGGTGTCTAGAGTACATCAGACTATATTTGTCAACTCCTATTCAAAATAAGAAAGTATTGCGTATGCGTATTTTCAAGTTCATAGTCGGAAGGGTCATCAAATGTCTTCACCTCTAAGCCAGGAAGCAGAAGGGAAAAGCAGCTTTTGTTTTAACAATCTAGGTAAAGAACGTGTGCAGACTCAGTACACAAAAAATACCATGCTACCCAGAAATCCAACATCCAAACAACAATAGGAAAGGGTAATGCAAACATGACAGGCCAGCTTCAGTCCAAAACCAGGTAGCAATGAGAATCTTTCATCTGATCCACAGTAGAAGGAGGGCCCCTACAAATTCAACACCAGACTGCCTGGGAACTGACATCCAGGTAGAAACCCAGCTGGATTGGTTGAATTGCTTATGGCAGATTATCTGGTTCAAAGCAGAGTGGCTTCGAACAGATCACTTCTGATCTGTAATAGCAAGACTTGCACCATCTACACCAACATCCTACTCTGTGCTAAGTGAAAGTCACATTCACAAGAAAACCTCTATGGTCCATCAGTCAAGCAGCTATGAACACATAAATGGAAAGAGCTTCCAGAATACACTAGAATAGGGAAAAAATGCAGAGGGGAGTTCAGAGGAAGGCAACACCTCAAGACTGTACAAAGGATAACCACAAAAATCCCATTTTGAAAAGCAGCCACAGTTAGTAAGTCATGTACAAATGGCAACAAAAGGAAATCAATATCTCAAAGAAGAAATGGCCAGATAATGAAAAGAATGTGTGATGTAAGGCTGAACAAGATAAACACACAACAGTAAAGAAAATAAGCAAATAAGAATCTGTCAAAAATCCCTTGGTAAATGGTAGATTACCTCTAAGAGAAGGTGAACAGAGAAAATATAGTGGAATGGGGTAGAAGGTGCAATATGAAGGTAAAAAATTAAGCCCAAGATGAATGAAAGACAGAGGATCTGATCCCTCAAATTTAAAGAAAAGACTCCAGAGTTTAGAAGCCAAAGAAAGGCAATACAGAAAGATGTTAGGCTGAACTATATAAGATATCAAAGAACAGAGGATGAAGCATGCTTGCAGTTAAGTAGTGGTAAAGGAACTGAATATGGATTAGCATATCTGGATAAAAAAATAAAAGGAATCAGGAAATGAATTACAAAGAGAATAAATGAAATTAAATAAGAAACCTTGTCCCCAAATTATAAGACAGCAGCATGTGTAAAAGGTAAGAAGATGGGAGATAGTTGGAGGGAGGGGGCAAATCCTGCTAGCAGGAATGGGAAATATAGGTGGAGGCACATCAGATACAAAAGAAGGCATAGGCTGTACAAACTGCTCTGCCACCTGCTGCACAAAAACCATCACTTCTCCCAAAAGCCAAAGATGAACCCAGTGTCAATGTAGATGTTACACTAGCATGAACATCTTGTTTCAAACAAGACAAAGTGCAAGTTACTAATACTAATGAATGACTAATGCAGAAATAAAAGGCCACAAAATCTGCAAGTGCAGAAAATGGTGGAAAGCAGAAATCCAACAAATAACTGGCAATGTCTCTGTATACACTTCAACTTAAAATACGCTTATCTCTGAAATCTCAAAAGCAAAAAAGACACGTTGTTACACATCAGTGCCAAATCAGGAAGTTAGGATTATTTTTACAGTGTAAAAAAAAATTTGGTGACACAAGAAAGGTGCATTTCACTTCTGCTGTGGGGGAGTCTTTGCATGTTCAGTTGGCTACTACATGCATTTATACCATGTGGAACCACAAGAAGCAAGGAGGAGGCTTCAAGGCTAATGGTGAGCAAAAACTGTACATATAAAGGGCAGTACAAATTGAGGAAAGCTATTACATGAACAGAGGGGTAAGGTATCATATTAGAAGATATTCAGTGCCAAGGACAATGCTTCACTAATATTAGAAACAATAATCACTAGCATTGTTCTCTTTCAGGATACTCGGGAGAGTTTACATATAAATCCCTTTTCCACTACATCCATACTGTGCCTTCTGCATGGGAGATGTTTTTATCATCAAAATATATTCTAACACAGTCTTACTTCTTCATTCATTACAACTCAGATCCAACTTCATACATAATTACTGAAAAGCTACTTAACAATATTTAAAAACACATATAAAACTATATTACAAATCCTGTTAAACATTCTTTTCATTCAGCTGTAACTTTTCTTCTTCATTTTTAATAATATAAGACCACCATGTAAACAGAGAAACTGAATTTGGATATACCCATAGGAAAATTTGTCATAAAAGGTATTTCTGTTTTAACAATTTTATAAAAATATACAAATTAATGAAAAAGCTTATTTATGTAATTAAGGCAAACAGTATCTTTGCCTTGAACCACTTTGAGTTATGCTTTCACTTTCAATTAGTTTTTATTGAATATTAACTAATATCCAAGGAACAATATGTAACAGCTAAAGGCAAAACAATATGTTTAAGGTAAGACACTCTTATGAGCTAACTTTTTCACTGAAAATTAAACTGCTACTTTCAGCTAATATGGAAATAAAAAATACAAAGTATCAAAAACAACAAATCTTCCAAAGTTCTGTATAATTTAGGAGCTACAAGGTCCTGGAGAATAAAGTTGAATGGAGCATTAAAAATGGCCTCTAGTAATAAGAACTGATTACTAATTGAATGAATCCAATGGATCAACCCTGTAATGGAAAAACAATACTGTGTATAATTCTAAATTTTACCTTGTGTATCTGCACAAACCATGGCAAGCTCTAAGTAGATTGGACGAGTCTGATGCATTCAACAAATCAAAGGAGTTACAAAGGTAAATATGCTCAAGATGTGTCCCTGAACTAATGATGTCAGGTTCACACAAGTCAGAGTGTGCAAGATGATGTTCACATGACAAATAAGGATAATTCCATCCATCTTACATATAGCATCTAGAACCTCCAGCATGCATACCTACATTTTTCAGTATTCCTGTGTATTGTACCTGTTAATTTTCTTCTACCATGAACAATAAAGAAAATGAATAGTTGATAAGTCTGACATTCAACCTAACATTTCACAAATGGTTCATGGCCAGTGAACTTTGACCTTCACTCATGCACAATTTTAAAGGTTAGTCTCTGATGCTTCAACTAAAGCTCCACTTGAAAATAATAAGGTATAAGTATTTCAATGATGTGTTTGTGCAATAAGTCGTTTGTAACCTACAGTTTGGCACAAACCAATAACTAATTTATAAATAAAATTAATGTTTGCAAGTTACAATGATTCCTTTATTTTCACTTTGCTCAGTAAGCTAATTATGTTCCTTCCACAAACTGTCGTTGCATGAAATTTAGAAAATGAAAACATAACTCTATTCTTGTAATGAACAAGATACAATTTTGTCATAAGACAGTTACTAGTGTAAACTTCTGCTCTGGAGAAGTTTTTGAAACAAATTATATACAAAGTTTTATATATATATAAACATCCTACTTAAATGTCTGACAGTCACTTTAAGCATTAAGGCACCAGATGTGTGGTCTTCTTACCACTTTGCTTGTACTTCCAGCTTCAATGATATAGCTGACATGGGCCTAAATTTGGACCAGCATTTATTTTATTTACAAATCAAACCTTCTTTTCTGTTTTCTTTCACAGATGGCAATAAAAAATGGATATATATTTAAAATCAAAAATAGGTATAATATACAGTATCATGGCTACCTAGGAAAATTACATATATAGTACTTTATATACACATACTTACGAATAATAACTAGGACAGAAAATTTTCTTACTAATATTGCAATCTTCTAAATTTGCAAGATACAATTATACCTTATTGGCATGAGAAGACTTAAGAGGCCTAAATACAATAGTAAAACAAGAAATCATCTTATCAAGTTTTCTAAATAAAAGATAAAAAAAACAAAAAACTAATAAACTGAAAGTCATGAAACTATTTCAATTAAATTTCAGATGCGGTAGGAACTATTTGTTCTTCTGTCATCTCCAACCGCTTACGCTCTTTTTCTCTCATCAAAGCTATGCGGTAAGCCTCGTACTTCATAACAATCTCCTCGACTTCTTTCTTGTGTAACCGTTTAAGCATACCTTCAAAACAGTCCAGTTCTTGGAGAGGAAACATTTCCCACTAAAAGAAGAGCATTTGTGTATGACACACACAAACACAAAAGCAAACCGTAACTGGTTATTGAAACAAAAACAAATTACTGTACCTCAAACAGGCTGTGTAGTTAACAAGTTATTGTTTTTTTGAATAAAAATTGTATTAACATTGTAAATGTTCAATTAACTGATTAAGTTAACACAGTTTTCACTTTTACAATAGTGAGAATACAATACATTAGCTCAGCGATTTTCTCATTAAAAATCATTGGCTTTATGAAAGAAGTATCTGGAATTTCAAAAAGTACCAATATTTTCTTGTTATAACTAATTATACTTGTCATAAGACATTAGAACAAGGCATAATATATCTTTAAACTGTACATTCTCCTATATCTAGTCTCTTATTAAAAAAAAGTGATCAGTTCTCATGGAACATGCATAGTTATACACCCCATGGTATAACCTTTTTTACAATAAACTCTCTGCACTCCTGTTGGGTCATAATACTGAATTTCAGTGTTAGGCACGGTTAAAAAAAAATGAAACACTAAAATTGAATGAAAACAGTTGTGAATAGTTTAGTAGATGAATATTTTAATTCTCTGTTACAATCAGCAATTATTCCAGAGAAAAAAGGTATTTTTTGCTTTTATTTTACACTTTCATTACAGATGATTTTGCTAGAGTTAGTATTAGATAAAGTTTAAAAAAAAAAAAACTACTACACATTTAGGTGGCTATAAATTTACATAAATGAATAAATGGAAACCTTAATATGAAAAAAAAAAATTCTCAGCAAAAATTTATCTTTGCCTGGATTAACTCGTTACACGTTTAACTTTACACATGGGTTTTGAGTAAAAATACTTCAGTTAAAAAATCTGATTTTTGAGGGCACTACAGCCTTGACAAATTTTGTAAAGATGCACAAATATTCTATTACAGTATGTGTGGTTTCAAATTTACATGTTTGTCAAAATGATGCAGCCCATACACAGAGAACTAAACTATTAGTGCCATGACTCGAGGAAATAATCAATTGAAATATTATTTTTGTCTTTTATTAAGCAAATAAGCTACACAGTGAGCTATATGTTTTATGCCAATCACAGATGTCAAAGCACAATTTTTAATCTAATAATTTCCTTTTAGCCATCTTGCGAGAATAACGTTTTGTGAAATTCAATTGCTACTTCGATTTAATCAACTAATGAGCCGAATAATTAACTGATTAGCAAATTCCAATAACTAATAACTAACCAGCTGTAATTCTATTACAATAATAGAAGAATTCACAAAGATGTACACCAGCTATTACAACTGTCCAAAACAACATTTTGAAATGGCAAGGGAAGTTTAATTAGGATTTTTACAAATTTCTTAAGTCTCTTAGGGTATTTGAATTATGTGTTTGTGCATGCAAAATTACCTTGCTTTAAAGCATTTAATGATGTATTCAAACACATATATGGTACGTTAATAATTAATACTATTTGCAAAACATCTTTAGTTAATAATCAACTTTCATAGAATGATACTGAGTTGTAGCTGTATAAAGAAATCTTAAATATTTTACATCTGTGACCAAAATATTAAACCGCAAACCATATGAGGGTAACAAAATATATCTAAAAATAGACAAACATGTAAATTCAGTTAATATTAACTATTTCTTGTACAGATGGAGGCAGTCTTACTTGAGGACAAAACTGCATTATTGAACTAAACCAATTTATAAATTTCTTGAATTTCCTCTTAGCATAATAAACATGGTTGATAGAAGTCATAATAGTCTTGAACAAAACCACTAACCTGTCTTTGTAACTTTAATACAAATGTAGTTTTATTGCTTTTTAAACAACTACTGTTTCTCAACCTCAACTGCCATTATGAGAGGTAACTGGCTGTACCTAACTTCCAGAAATCATGAGCTACTGATTTCAACAGACACGTTTTTCCACTCTTATCACACAAAAAAGACACAATCTTCTTATTCAATAAAGATTCACACAGATCAAAGTGAGAAAGGCTTAACCAAAGTGAAAAAGGCTTATCTTGGTGATATGTTATTAACATAAAAGTATAAGTATAGTGAATAACTTACACAACATACAATTACAATTTATCGTTTCATCCTTCATTTGATTCATGACACAAAAATATGTTTTTTTATGGAACAATATACTGACAGTGTCACTGTATTAGGTCTTTTTGGCATAAATAACTAGGTAACAAAATTCATCAAATGAATACATAAAGAGAAAATATATGAATGAATATATACTGAGCAGCATTAAAAACACAAGTAATAAAATGACTCGTTTCATACAGATTGAGAAATAACGGTGCAAACACGCCTGAGTTTTAATCATGAGTATTCTCTGAAAACAGTTTGGTTGTTCAGATCATTTTAGTTAGTGTGATCACATGTCAGTATTTAAAACTGATCAAAACTTACCCATCCCTTGCTGTTGTACATAATGCGAGAGTACGGAAAAACTTTTGCATGCAGTACACTGTTCCTTAAGTCTATAAAATACCAGGTTTTAAAAGTTTAATTTCACCACAAAGAAAAATGCCATGGCTGACGTAAGAAAGCGGAGTTTAGGCAGTCAGGATGCTAATGACAAGGATGATACCAGCCAAGGTTGCGGCACACTTTGGGGTGCCCCCTCATGCACTTCCACACACGGCAAGGGTGTGTACAAATTGAATGAGAACAATGTGAATGTTCTGGACTGGCCTCCATATTCGCCCGATATAAATCCCATTGAGCATCTCTGGGACATTCTAGATCAACGCATCCATCATTGGTACCCTGTCCCCAGCTCTCTCACTGAATGATGTGTAGCACTTCTGGCTTAGTGAGACATCATCCCCCACAGGCAGATTGACAATCTGGTGACATCTATGCCACATGGAATCCAGACTCTTCTGGCAGCGAATGGAGGACATCCCCATTATTAGTGTTCTGGATGTTGAAATCCCGATTAAACTGTTTGTGTGCAGTTTCTAATCAAATTTGAATATTATGCAATGGAAAGACATGAAGATTTCATGATATGTACATTCTAAACTTATGTTTAAACCAGCTTATTAAAATTATTTAACTGTATGTACGTTGTTGCATTTTAAATGTCTCTCAGTATAAAACAGACATGAAACTTATTGTATTTATTAACTTAAACATTCTTGTTAAAAGGTTTAAAAAGTTGGCTTGCTTATAATTTTGGTATGTTAAAAAATTACTTTTACTATATGGCAGGGTCTGTAAACACAATAAAACTTCATTGTTTTATGAATCAAAATAACTACAAAATTTAAACTTTACATGAAAATTTTAAGATAAGGTAAAAAGTAAAAATCATTGAATAAAATACAAAATAAAGATTTTTAAAAGAGCAATAATAATAAAGATATTTTTTACCTTAATCTTATGATCAGAAGTGGATGGGGCTCGAGAATATATATACAGCCAGTGTGGTATTTCTGTTAGAATATAACAAAAGATTAGCAGATTTCAAGTTCAAGTAACTGTCTACAAATTATTTTAGTAACAGTAGCAGTCATAACCAACAGACTTTAGCAAGAATTTGTGCTGAATTACCTGTTTGCCATATACATACTAGGAAATCCAATTTTTAAATACCCATCACAACATCTCTATCACTACAATGTAAAAACAAAATCTAAGATAAAACGAAAGCCCCATGTTGGATTCAGATATCAGAACTGAAATAACACTAAAACAATGTATAAATTAATTTTAGTACCTCAGAGTTGTTATTCACAAAATAGTTACCTTCAGTAAGATAGGGATTTGCTGGTACTATTACATTGTGTTGGTGATAAGTGTTATGCAGAGGAGGAGGGTGATCAGGGACAGCTGGTTGATGTGTAACAGGAGTCAAGTGGCCATACTGTGGAGCACAGGGATGCTCATATTGAGCCTGCTTTGTGATGTGGCTGTTGATAAATACACAAAACACATATTGAAAGTAATGCACAATATATTTAAATCCAACCAATATAATGCTAAAGGTTTCTTTTAATTCTGCTCAATTGGAAGAATAAAGTATAGTACTAATAGATAAGAAATTATCCTTCTGAGTACCTGATACAAACATTTTAACCTATTATAAAAAGTATAGAAGTATGATGATACGTACTTAAAATAATAAACTCCATATTCGGGAGATTCAATTCTTTCCCAGCCAGTAGGTAGTCCTTCTTTTTCTAATGGGTGACTCCAGTGAGTAGTTTTAGTATTGTGGTCAATGTAATACTTTCGTCCACGCATAGTATAGCCAACTGACCAACCAGGGGGTAGGGGCAGCTCCTCTGGCTGCTGTTGTTGCTGCTTGTGACTGTTGTCTACGGTGGAAGACACAGTTATTGCTAGAGATGGGTGAGAAAATGGTTTAACACCACAGAGGGCTGGGTTGGGCTGGTTATCTCTTCCAGAACCAGCAGCAGAAGCTGGAACAGGGGATGTCACTGAGTGTGATAAGTGTAATGGATCTGAGACAAGATGAGAGGATGTATACTGACTTGTAGATTTAAACAATGGAGATAGGAAAGGATGTGGGTCTTGATGACTGGTAGCAGCTTTATCTAGAAAATTTAATAAAAAGATGAGAGGTTGTACATTAACTTGTATATTTAAAAGACAAAAAAGGATGCAAGTCTTCATGGTTGAATGCAGAATTAAATGGAGAGCTGAATAAAAACAAACGAAGAAGTAATATTGACTTGTATATTTGAAAATTGAGAACAGTACAAAATGTGGATCTTAGTAACTGAAGATATCTGAAAAGTTAATTTATTTAACACTCCTACGAAAAAAATATTTACATCCACTAAAGTGATTTTGGGGCCTATCAGGCCCCATATAGTTTTCCAATAGAAACACAGTGATTTAGCAACATTCATTACAAATAACTTTAGAATGGCTCTGACAAACATTTTTTTTACAATTTGAGCAAACAATTTTTGACTATCTTTTGATCTGCTGCACAATTGGCATCGTCCTCTTTTTTGCCCTCTTTGCAGGTGGTTCACATGAGGTTGTTTTCTCATTATCTTTGCAGTAAATTTCTTTGATTTCAAGCACCAATTGCCGTATAAATTCTCTTCTGGCTCTTGATTTATGTTGATGAAGAAATTCTGGATGTTTTGTTGAGTATAGAAAGAAAGCATTGTACGCAGCAAGATCTAGAATGTTATAGAATACGCAGACTGACCAGAACTTTGATCGGCTCTTTGTTGTATAATATCTCACCAGTTGATTGAGAGTGTCACACCTGCCTTCGTTGCATCGTAAAGATTGACGATTTCGGGCTTTCCATTCTCTTCTACTTCACCAAACTGATGCTGAGATCTCAGTAGTAGCACATATTTTCCTGGTTTGTCTGAGTGCCTGAGAAGAGTGATGTCGTCAAGGTAGAAAAACTTTGGTGATAACTCTCTAGATTTTGCATTTATTTCAGGAGGCAGGAAGGTTCTTGATTTCCGTAATGGTTCCAACAAGTCCTGTTCTTTTTGTTCGTAGGTACTTGGCAAGTGTCATTGTTGTAAAGAAATTATCTGCTGTTATTGTCCTTCCTTTTCCAAAAAATGGCTGACTCAGTTCTCTGACTATTCTTTCTCCATGATTTGTTTCTGTCGTATTTCCAACCTTTCCAGTATAAATTTGAGCGTTGAGGAGGTAACTTGGCTTTGCATCTGTTAGGCACCAAATCTTTATTCCATATTTGCCTGGCTTTATCGGAATATACGTTCTGAAGCCAACTCTTCCTTTGAAGTTACACAGTTGTTCATCCACTGTCAGGTATTCGCTTGGGTTGTAACTGTTTTTGCAATTTTCAATGAAAAAATTCCAGACTCCAGAGATGGTGGCATCTTTGATTTCTCTATTTCTATGAGAGTGGATATCAAATCTGATTTTTGAGCACAGTTTTTTGAATTTGTCTTGTATAATCAGTTTTCGCAAAAATGGCAAACCGAATTCGGTTGAAAACATTTTGTCAATCAAAGCATTTTTGGATTTGCTTATTCCAAGGAAAAGATTAGCTGCGATCCATTTCCAGAGGTCTTCTTCAAAAATTGGTTCTTTCATGACAGTGTTTGTTGAGTGAATGATGTGTTCCATCATATTATCAGAAATGAGAATTTTGAATGTTTCGAATGGTGTAGAGACTCTTGGAGCAGCTTGCCTTGTAATGCCTGAGTTTCCATTGAATATATTGAGAGCTGCAATTCTCCTGTTGATCCTTGAAGGTGTTGTTGAATAACTAAAATTCTTATCTTTGGACAAAAGTTCGTTCACTGGCATCATAGTAAGATCTTCTTGATTACTTTCTTCACTTTCAGACGGGTACGGCGCAATTTGTTCATCATTTTCAGCTTCAGAAGGATCATCATCACAGCTTTCAGAGTAGTCTTCGACATTATCATGTTCACTTTCATCGTCAGATGGTTTTGTCAGTAAATGTACAGCATCATCAAGAGATATAATTTTTGACACGATTTGAAGATTTCAGCTCCTATATATATAGGATTTGTGGATTCTTCTAGAATATTCTTGAAGCTTCAAGAATATTCTAGATTATTCTAAATACTTCTGTAAAGTTTCTAGAATGTTCTAGAACAGGCGTTAGCAAACTAGGCAAAAATCAGGACCGTCTAAAGTTATTGTTGGAGTAGAGTTATTATCCTAAATATCCATCTTTTGAAAAGAAGTTGTAAAATTAATATATTTTTACTATAATTTGCCTTTTTCAGTTGCCCAGGCCTGTTCTAGAATTATTCAGGAAATAAATAGTCATTTTTATGTTTTTTGATCTGGGGCCTAATAAGTCCCAAAATACCCTTAGTGGATGTTTTAAAAAAATTTTTTTAATATTATTTTGCAAGTGTCTGAAAAGTCAAAATATTATTGCTCCTTAAAATATAAAGGGATAGGGTCAGTTAATGGCAATTTCATTTAAATACAAAATTATTAGCCTAATATTAATAACCTTTCAAGTTGCTCTGGGGCCTATTAGGCCCCAATTTTTGTAGGAGCGTTAAGATGAAAGAATGTAAATCCAATTTTAAAGTAAGGTGCAAACTTTTGCTAGTGGACAAAGAAAATTAGTTTCAAGCCCTGTATTATTAAATTTATTTTTATCAAACTATAACAATTTTGCCACTAATATGCAAGTAGTTTTCTTAAATGACAATAATAGCAGTCTGATATGAAAATATTCTAAAAAAGAAAGGGCTAGCAGTATTTTCATTCAAGAGATGATGATTTCAATTTAAACTGAGTATAAATCATAACTGTTTTATTTGCTCCATGGTGTCTTAATTTTTAATTAAGCCTTAACTGGGAACTGATAGATTTCATTCATAAAATGATGTAATTAAAAACATAACTTTTGGAATAAAAAAGTTTTAAAAGAGATACATCTAATTTTGCCGGTGTTGCCTTTTTTTTAAAGAATAGTCGTAAATAACATGATAATTAAATATAACACATGATAAGTACGTATTCACTAACACGATGCTTCTGGTTGGTTGTTTAACATTTATTGGTGCAAAGCACCTGAGCTATCTGCACCAAACAACCAATAATAAGGTAAAAATAAAAAAGTAAAAACATTAAAATATGTAAAAGGGAATCATGCTAAAACAAAACATCGTCCAATTTTTCAAATTAAAATCTTAGAGTTAAAAAGACCAATAGCCCTTAAAAATTCAAAAACATAAATGAGGTGGACAGTATCACCATTACCAATAACACTGTCAAATGCCAAGGGTAAACCCTAAGGTAAAAATATGTTTAAAATAGTGCTATCATTCTTGACCATAATGATGGCATGACAGTAAAATATGGGCTATTGTCACTTGAGTGTCCAACATCTTCAAAGCTGAAGTCCTGGCAGAGTCACAGACCGAAGACCAGTTTTGATCGAATAAGGGCATAATACATTTTTAGCATAGAACAAGAGGTGGAAGAGAAGACATGGAGGATATTCCGTGCCTTTGTATATTTGATATATAGCTGCTTGATGCATGGAATAAAGATCAGTTTATGGTCAAAGATAAGTTCTAAGAACTCTGCTTCAGGGACCACAGAAAGCACAACTTCTCCAAGACGAAGCTCGAGTTCTAGGAATATACCCTGTTGGTAGTAGATATGCACGCAAACAATTTTAGAGCAAGAAAAGATAAAACCATTTATTGTGCTCCACTTCAGTAAGCAATTGAGGGCAGTTTGTAGCTGCTGTTCAATAAACCTCATGCTTGACAACCAAGATGAAATGTGGAAGTCACTGGCAATTTGGAATTGTAGAGGGGAGTTGTCAACTGACTGCATTAAACTTTAAAATAAAAAGTGTAACACTTAAGACACAGCCTTGAGGGACACCAAGTTCCTGCGAAAAAGAAGAGGAAAGTGCCAAACTCACACGAACTTGGAATTGCCAGTTCATTAAAAATGTTTAATAAAAATGGGTAAATGCCACACGACCCATATAAGTGGAGGTCTTGCAAGATGCCATACCTCCATATTGTATCATAAGCTTTCTGAAGGTAAAAAAGTACAAAAACAAGATGTTGCTTAAAAAAGGCTTCCCTGATTGACGTATCACATTGAATTAGATGGTCCATGGTGGAGCACTGTTGTTGGAATCCATATTGAGTGAGTGAGAGAAGGTTGTTTGATTCGAGGAACAAAAAAGACAAGCATCAACCATCCTCTCTAAGGTTTTACAGAGAGAGCTCATTAAAGCAACTGAATGGTAATTCAAAGGGATCCTTCCTAGGCTTAGGAAAAGGGTGTACAACAACATTGTGCCAAACACCAGGAAAAACATTCTCCTACCAGTTAAAGACAAGAAGAATGGCAAGAGGCAGGATAGAGATGAAGCAGCATCCCTTAATGAATATCACTGGGTCCAACTGATACACTGCCAGACCGATGAAGAGCAAGCTTGAGTTCCACTAGCATAAAGGGGCAATTACAGTCATAGAAATGACTGGCTCAAAAGTAAAGAAGTGATTGCTCTGCCCATTTCTTGATAGCTGAGAAGATGGGAAATAAAGCAGAAGGGCTAGATGCACAAGAAAAGCTTTTGCCTCTGAGTATTGGCAATGCTCTGGGCATCAGCAACTTCCTGGCCATTAGAGAGTAAGATCGAAAGGGGACAGAAGTATATTGGCCACTAACCTTTCAAATGTTGTCCCATATGACTTTGGAACTGGTGGTAGAAGAGATGCCACAGGTGTATTTAATCCAAGATTCCTTGTGGCTTTTGATATGGGGCTTGCTGAGTGTGTACACAGGCTCACTGAAATGCAATGTGGTTTGAAAGTCTAATGTATCTGCAAAAGGTATCCCAAGCCTGTTTCCAAGTTTTCCTTCCCATGTGGCAGCCAGGATTCCACTGTGGATGAAGATACTGTGGGAAACATGTTAAGGTTTTAAGAATACACCGAGAAGATGCTTAAACAATAGTCAATGACTGCTGCTACATAGTCATTTATCAATGGTTAACAGACAGTAGCAGGATTAAGTTCTGAGCCAGTATGCTTGATCCAGCTTCCACCAGGGCACACGGTCAGGTGGCATTGACCATATCCAGCCTCTCTCAAAATGATAGGAAAATTATCATTGCCCTGTGTGTTTATTTCAATCCTCCAAGAAAAGTCAGAGAGCATATGCTTTATGGAACAATCTCTTCCATCAATATCACCACCACCCTAGAGAGGATTATGTCCATTAAAAGTCACCAGTATTAAAAAGAGATATGGTGACTGCTCAATGAGGGCATAAAGGTCTGACTGATAATAGATCTTTCCAGGAGCCAGGTAGAGAGAACAAATACAGAAGATATGACCCAAGGAAATATGGATGGCTACAGCCTCCAAGGGTGCATCAAGTGGTAAAGACAGGGTGGGCACATGCTGATCACCCAGCAGTGCCACCCCACCACCTGTCATTTTTGTACAATGAAAACTGCTGAAGGGTGACCACATTGGCAGATATCAAAAACGTTTCCTGTATGGGACGGTAAGAATAAATCAAATCTTTAATGTCATTTATATGTGAACAAAAACCCCAACAGTTCCACTGGATCAGAGTGGCCATTTTTATTCATGTGGAGGAAAACGTGGTGGGGAGCCCTTATGTTTTTAACCACATTTTTTTCTTCATTGGATGAAGGTGTATAGACCTCCTTGAATTCTGCCCTAGATCAATTAGCCAGGTCTCTGTTTGTGAACAATGATTCTAGTGATGGAGGCCATGAATGAATGGTTGTTTTACTTCTCGGGGCTGCAGAAGAGGATGTACCCGAGAAACACCTGAAACTGATGCCAAAGGAAGTGAAACCAGGCAGTCACTGGAAGGAGTGGCAGGGACAGAGATGGAATTAGAAATAGATTTGTTCACTTTTTTAACCATGTAGGGCAAAAAATTCCACTGTAGCAGTGGAATGGAGTGCAGAGCACGTATTCGAGATAGATTTGGGGAAAATAAATTCCAAACCTCCGGGTAGGAGATTATTTGCCACCACAATGAGCACATGTTAAAAAACCATGACACAATGTATTTGAATGCCCAAACCGTTGACACTAGAAAAATCTTAGAGAGTTGTGAACGTATGACCGTACCTTACAATTCAGATAACTTGCTTTGACTGTGGCAGGAGGATGTGATGATGCAAACGTCAATATCAGAACATCAGTAAGTACTATAATTCCATTTTTACAAGTGGAGATTCAGTGCACTGCAGAATATGATGTGGAAAAAAAATCAAACTTCACTGCATTGGATGAGTAAGTTAAACACAGAGAATGTCCAATGGTTATGCGAAGAAGAAACTAAACACAAGTACCTGTAATATGAGTAAATCCTGCTGCTAAAGGGTGAATACTGCTATGTTCTATGTTGGTAACTTCTGAATGCTGTTGTTGTTGCTGGGCGTAATGTTCCCTGATCTGCTGATGATAAAGTTGAATTTGGTAGTTTTCATCAAGCTGATGCCAAGCATCTTGGATAACATCTTGATCAGCAAAACCTGAAAGTTGAAATCTATCCTCTGGCTTCATACCTGAAATACAATCATGTCTATATTACTGAAACAGTAAAATCCTGGTAGTTTACAAGACTGTTACTGTCATAAAAGTATACAGTTATCGTTTTAGAACAAAGTTTGCTAATAAAATATTGCTACAAAGGACTCAATGTATGGAAATGTACAATTTTCAATAGGTGAAATGATATTATTTAAGACTGTATTGTCAGACTACTATAATTGGTTTTTATACCACTTTAATGCTTGCTTAACTTTCCAAAACAAAGAAATCTCCTCCAAAAACAACTTGAGTTATTTTTTACACTTGCAAAAGATCAGAACTGACAAAAGCAAATTGATTAATATAAGAAAAATGCAAGTTTTTAATATTATATTTGTTTAACTAAAATTGAATGTAAACCATTTGAATGTAACATTTATTTAAATCCGTACTTTGCATATAAATATTTTGGTGCATTATGTCTGACATTAGCCAAAAAAGTGAACTGAAATCTTACAAACTGCTTAAACATTATTTTTTTCACACCTTGATAATTTCTTTCACCAAATATTTGCTTGTCTCTGGTGAGTACATTTCTACCAGCAAGCTGATTTACATAAACATGAGACTGGAGCTGATGCTGAGACTGAGCAAAAACAGAAGAGGTACCTACAACCTGATGATGCGGATTTGTCTCTGGACCAGGTAAGCACTGAACAACAGGAGAAGGGATTACATTTTCTGCTGACCTTGAATAGGATTTATGACTAGCAAAATCTGCAACGTGACATCCTGGTGTTGCAGAAGCTGGTTGTACCACCTGGGAACTACCCATCCTATATCTTGCTAAACCAAATAAACCCCCAATTCCTACAGCCTTTTCAGGAGAAAGCGGCTGAAGAGCCGGTTGTGATCCATCATTCTGATGCAAAACTCCGAGGGTCTGTTGATTCAGAGAAGTTTGAGCTTTGGCACATTTTTGTGCTAAACTAGTTGGATTTGGAGGTTCGTGTCCATGAAGCGACAATACACTGCCTTTCTTTGGTTGGACAGCATTCTTCTTTTGCGACTGGTCATTTATTGTGGTCCAAACGTTAATAACTATAAAAAATAAAAAGACAGATATCACAGTTATAATTCTTATACTATTATAGTAATCACACAAAAATATACAAAGTATTATGTAAACTACTGCCAGAATATTATGTTAAAAAAGTAGAGACAAGAACTACATGTTATTTTAAGGTTTAAAACTCATTATGTCTGTAGAATAAAAAAAAATTCATATCTCATTACAAATGTAATCATAATTTGTTTTATTTAAGACTTTATTTTGAGGGATATAATGACATGTTTAATATGAAAAGAAAATACACAGAATTTCTCAAATAACTAACATCCACAGAATTTTAAGATCATACTAGTGTGTTAAAATCAAAGGGAAAACAGAAAAAATGACCGTACTACAAATCTTACAAAATATTTTCTGGAACTATCTGTTTGTGAAACTCGTCAAAAAAAATGGAAACATTTGTTATATTTTAGAATGAAGTAAACTCAAACTGTTCCATTGTTAAGCTTTTTTTATATCAGTCTCATTCACTTTTAACATATGTAAAAGTGGTTAACATTACAAAAGCTCCCCAGTGGCACAGGGGTATTTCTTCAGAATCCCACTGCAAGAAACCAAGTTTTGAAACCCATGGTAAGCAGAGAACAGACAAGTAATGGTGTAGCTTTGTGATTTATTCCAAACAAAAACATTAAATAAAAGAAAAACTATTCACTAAGTTATTTTCAAATAAGTTATAAAATGCTATGTAAATAAGCAATTTGTATTTCACAATATCTACAGCTATACGTATAATAAATGTATATAACAATATTAATTTATCATGAAGAGGTTTTAGAAAAGACAATACATAATGCTTTATTTAACTATGTACATGGGCTTCTTCATTTTGACCAACCTGGAAACCACATGCAACACTGAATTTAATGAACACATCTTCATAAAATTTGTCAAGCTTTTACTCACCATTAAGTTCATTGTAAACACGAAAATCAGAAAAATCAGATTTTTTAGTAGTTTTGTTTGGTTTGTTTTAAATTTTGCACAAAGCTACTTGAGGGCTATCTGTACTAGCAGTGTGAGACTAGAGGGAAGGCAGCTAGTCATCTCCACCCACCGCAAACTCTTGGGCTACTCTTTTACCAATAAATAATGGAATTGACTGTAAAATTATAATGCCCTCACGGCTGAAAGAGTGAGTGTGTTTAGTGTAACTGGGATTCAAACCCACAATCCTCAGATTACGAGTTGAGTGCCTTGACCACTTGGCCATGCCATGCCAAATAAAGTAGTTTCACTAAAGATATATCTGAGTCTGAGTGAGGGGTGGTTTTCATGATATAAATCAAAAATACTTTTCACCTTACATTTTAAATTTTACTAAAACCTCCAAAATAAATATCAAAATACTTTTTTGGTAGAATGTTACATTTATTTCTTATTTTCTCTACCTTAACACCAACTGTATTGGGAATAATGGAACAAACTATTTAAAAATACAAAGTAAAATAATACCCTTTTTTTCCTGGAATGATTAAGACCGTAATGGGAAGTGACAATTTCTATTCTAGAAGAGTCCCAATTTTCTATCAGGTTAAAAAAATAATAACAGAGTTTTATATTAAAATTTTAGTCATGTATGGAAATAAGAACCCAGTCTTTTTTTATGACTTCCTTTATACCATTACAAAACTAAAGTTTTCTTCTATTCACTTGTGCTTTTATTCTTTTCTAAAACTTTATTTCAAACATTTCAGACACTTACAATTAATGATGGAAAAGTTGTATATCGTTATTTTGCATGAATTCAAACTTGGTCACAATGCATCACAAACAGCTCTCAATATCAACCCAGCATAAGGCAAAGGAACCATCTCTGAATGTAGAGTACAGTATTGGTTCTAAAATTTCTGTAAAGAGATGGGAAACTTGAAGACAAGGAGGACAGAGAACATCTTTCTGCTTCTGAAAATGACTGACTGACAGCATTAGCGAAAAGAAACCTGCACCAAACAGTTTGTAAAATGGTACAAGAATTGGGTGTTGGTGTTTTTAAAATTTCAGACCATCTCAAGCAAATCAAAAAAGTGAGAAAGCTCTACAAATGGGTTACACACCAGTGAATATATATATAAAAAAATCACTATTTTGAATTGTGCTCTACACTAATTTTACACAACAAAAATAAACCATGCACTGATTGAAATGACACGTGATGAAAAGTGGATCCTTTATGACAATATAAAGTGACCTGTGCAATAGCTCAACTGCAACGAGTCATGAGTCTCCAAAATACTTTTCAAAAGTTTCACCAACAGAAGATTATGGTCACTGTATGGTGATCTGCAGTCAGTATTATCCTCTACAGCTTTCTGAACCAGAGCCAAAATATCACTGCAGATGATTACTGTCAAGAATTGGATGTAATACACAAAAAGTTGTGTAAAAAATACCAGCAAAGTCAATCGAAGAGGACCAAACTTGCTTAATGATAACACTCAGCCAAACACAGCTCAAATGATACTCCTGAAGCTCAACAAATTGGGCTATGAAACATTACCTCCCCCTCCTTAGTCCCCAGACCTGTTGCCCACCAAGTACCACTTTTTCAGGCATTTGGACAACTTGTTATAGGACTAAAGATTCAACACCGATACTGGTTGATTAAAATTAGAATGTTAATAAGGTAGTATGACTAGGCCTAACAACCTACCACCAATGATGCATGTTTAAGCCTGAAATATTGATAAAACTGCAGTTTCACTGACCACTCCTACCAATAAACTATTTCCATGTCATCTTTTCTGTTTCAAGTGGGATGCAACATGTTCCCCAAGAACATTCCTTATTTACATGCATTACACTCTGTTATTAAAACAATGTTGAACATTGTAACCTTTTAAGGAACTTATCTGTGAAGACATATATAACTTACTCATTAGAAATGTTCTTGATACAACTGAAACAAAGGCTCTTTCTATCTTGATGGAACACACCTCAATAAAGGCATCAAATACAAGCTGACCTTGTGAATTCAATGTACAGCTATCTACACAGTAAGTTATCACTCTTACAGCTGATAACATATGGTTTATTCTTGAAACAGGTAACCTCAAGTGTCGCAAGCCAAGAGCAAGAGATAGATTAATGATCACAAAACTTTCTATTTTCTACTAAATGTTTCTATAGTTTAAAAAAAAATCCACTAAATAAATATACTTGTGTACCTGAGACAGGTTTAATCAGTTAAAGAAACTACAGGGTGTTTGGAAAGTCACCATGCAGTTTTTTAATCATATTTTATTCAGTCTATTTCAAACCAGCAACTGATAGTGGTGTTTAGAAACAAAATAAGAAGGATCCAAGCCTTTATTGATGCCAATGGAGGTAACTTTCAGCATTGTTTATAATTGTAATTCACGTTTACCTCCTGTATTCTACACTGAAACATGCCTGTTAATAAATATATAAGTGCACAGTGACTTTCTGAACACCCTGTAGTATACAAAATAAATTTTATTGAGGTATGACTCACTTCTTAAATCCGGAGGATTTTCTTTCTTGACGTACTTTCCTTCCACTCCATCTCTCAAATACTTGTGATCTTTCTTTCTTGACAACATCACATTTCACCCATTCTGTAAGTCTCTGAAAGATGTATACATGCATTATCTTTACACTGTATGTTTATTATACAAGTTTGTAACGATGAAATTAAACAACTTTTCTTTTGCGAGTAAAAAGAGAAAAAGAATTAATCTAGAACAATCTAACATTCTGTTGTTATTACAACAGTACTAATGCCAGGAAGCCAATAAGTTCATTGGTGTATTCAGCGGTGCAATGGTCTTCAAGATATTTGCTGGTGTTAAAATACATTGTTAAACTACTTAGAGTGGAATGGTTTTATAACATATTCTATACTTGTATATTAACCACTTGAAACCACAATTCATTCATTCTTAACACAAATAACTTGTATTCTACATCACTTTTACCTAATTATTATTCAATACAAGCATGTTCCAGTTTCTCCTTACTGAGTACACATGAGAATGGTTACATACATTTACAAATGCATCTTACATGTATTTTATTCCTTGGTAAAAAGCCCAAAGGTTTGAATCCATGTACCCCATGTTTACAATACAGCACCACTCATCTTAATTATTTGTGTATTGTTTTAAATCCTTATCTAAAAATGCTAACTGTGAACTGCTTGAATGTAAGTACAAAAATTTATATTAAGTAACAAGGACAACATAAACTGTAAATATATACCAAAATTAATAACAGTATATTCTCCAAATGAGCTGATATATTAGTACATCATAATAACTTTTAAGCTCTTGCTTTCTAAAATTATTCTCAAAAGTTATATACATTTGGGTTTCAACAGCCCTTAACAAACTTAAATTGATCTTATATTTTTAAGGTTTTATAAATTCATAAAATTTTAAAGGGACAAAGAGGAGCTTATCAGCACATCAAAGATGTCCCTTTCAGCTCTCAACTATAACCACTTTTCACTACTCACATTCACACAAAAGTTTCTTGAACCAGTTAAATTTTCCAACTCCAGCACACTTGAAGAGGGCTCATTCCAAAAGCCAACCACCCTGTTTGAAAAGTAATACTCTTTAAACTGCATAACTACACTACCAAAATTTGAATTTATGATCCCTTGTCCTATTGTTTTCACTGCTAAACAAAGTTTGATGGATCTATATTATCAGTACCCTTAACAATATTAAACACCTCAATCAAATTCCCTCTGACTGTTCTCCTCTCCACAAAAAACAAGGGCAATCTCACCATCCTGGGTATCATCTTACTGGCTCTTCTCTGGTGAATCTTCTCCAATAACTCAATGTCCTTCTTTAAGAAAGGAGCCCACAACTGTACACAGTGCTCTACATGAGGTCTTACAAGTGATCTATACAGTGAAACAGTAAGATTCCTTGTCTTGTATCCAATATTTCTACAGATGCTACCCAAAATCCTATTAGCCTTATTGCTAGCTAAAAAACACTGTAAAGGTGGCTTATGTGATTTTTTTCAATCACAACACCAAGATATTTTTATCCAACCAGTGTTTAATGTATCTTAATTTACAATGTAACAATAACATGAATTGTGAAAACCTACATGTATCATCTTACAGTTTGGATAGTTCTACTTCATCTGCTACATACTGACCCAAAACATCAAATGATCTAAATCTCCCTGTAAATCTGCAGCATCTTTCATTCAGTTAGTTACTCCAAAAATCTTAATTTCATCTCCAAATTCAAAATTCTGTTTGTTGTTCCAGAGCCGATATCATTGATATAAAACACAAACAGTAGAGGACCCAGCACTAAAAAGTATTGTTCCAGAGCCAATATCATTGATATAAAACACAAACAGTAGAGGACCCAGCACTAAAAAATATTGTTCCAGAGCCAATATCATTGATATAAAGCACAAACAGTAGAGGACCCAGCACTAAAAAGTATTGTTCCAGAGCCAATATCATTGATATAAAGCACAAACAGTAGAGGACCCAGCACTAAAAAGTATTGTTACTGAGCCAATATCATTGATATAAACCACAAACAGTAGAGGACCCAGCACTAAAAAGTATTGTTACTGAGCCAATATCATTGATATAAACCACAAACAGTAGAGGACCCAGCACTAAAAAGTATTGTTACTGAGCCAATATCATTGATATAAACCACAAACAGTAGAGGACCCAGCATTAAAGTGTCTTAAATTTAATTTCTACAGGTATAGATGCTACACATTTTTTTTGTAACTTTGGTTTGATCGACACTACACCTATGCGTAACAACATAACAGTACTTTGCATTCATTCTACCTCAGCCAACACAAAACTGGGTGTGTGTGCATTTTCTTATAGCAAAGACACATTAAGCTATATGCTGAGCCCACCAAGAGGAATGAAACCACTGATTTTATCATACAAATTAGGAACTCAAATTACCAATATTGACAAGCTGGAATATAATATAATAACCTTGTATCTTTCCACTTTGGTGAAATATGGCCTATGTACTGAATCAAAAACACAATGGTCTTATTCGCCTCTTGTTACGTTTTTTTATGTTGACTGTAGACTGAACGCAACAGAAAGACACAGATAACAGCTTGTATAATTTATTACAATAAACTATTATATATGTAACAAATATAACATGAATTATATAACAACAATGACAGATATTCAGTTTAAAATTAATTACATTACAAAATGGCACTGGCCTGTTTCCAATATAATGATTCAGAATGAAAGTCCAAAAGTCTAGATCAGAAATCCAAAATTACAGTCTAGGGTGTGAATTTGGTCCCATGAAGAAATTCCGAAGTTTGAATGGAGAAGTCCAGAAACAATTCACAGTTCAATAAATTTGACGAAGTTCTTTTTACGATGTTTTTGATGAATGTCTCAGAGTTGTCATTCTCCCACTTGCTACGGTCTCCCCTAAACAATTCTATATGTGTTGACTTTCAGTATAACCACTAATTCGTAAAGAATCGTAAAGATTGACGAAATAAAATCACAGCTTCTGTAGATCTAGCTTCAGTCACAAATCCAAGTTGAATAAACACACAGCAAACGTTGAAAAATTTCTCAAACGAATGACTGACCGATTTCTCTGACTTCTTGCGTCGCCATCTGTTTTTATACTAGTAGGCTTACTGTGTCCTCGAACAATCGCGTAACTTCCACAGAATTCCAGAATAATCTGCGCATGTCTGTTTTTGCACGAGACTCGTCGTCTAGACACCAGGCCCCCATACAAATTATTTATAAACATATGATTGATCTACCTAATTCTAGAAATTTCTAAATGTTATTTTCAATGAATAACAACATATTTTATTGATTTAAACTTTGAAACAATAATATAAATATGGAAATATAAATAATAGATATGGAAATTCAAACACAACACGACATGTTGTCGTCTACAAAACATTTACATGACAATTACATAACAATATGACATGTGAATAACCAATCGACAATTAGAATTTTTCCCTTGTGGTTTTCTCAGCCACTTTAATCTTTTGAAGCAAGATTTCAAGGAGGTAGACTGTGTCTTTAGTCTGCTCCAAGTTTCATATTTTTTTAGACCTAAATACAGCATAGTTACTAAACTTGCTAAATTATAGTAAAATTCTTTGGTATCAATAGAGTAATATGTTATCTGTTGGTTACTGAATTGCATATGTTATAAAAAATCTAAGTAAAATATTTTGTTTCATATTCTCCACATGTGACATTTTAAAAAACTCAGCAGCAGCTGAGTTCAAAGGTCATAACTAGGAGAGACAATTGTTTGCTTTACTTATTGTTTTACATTTTGAGAAAAATGTTTACTACCTTTTTCTAACCAGAAGTAATCTGTACACATGTATAATGTATAATAATCAAAGTGTGATTTTGTATTACAAATAACTAGTCCATTAAAACACAGCCAAGACTTTACAAAGACTAAAGGTAAGTTTTTGTACCATGTCAATATAAGTAATGTAATATTAACCAGACACCACTGGAAAGTCAGTATAATAAAAAATAATATATGTATATATACATAAAGTTATGAGACTCAAGCTACTTAAATGTCTTGTGTGCTATGACTTGTAGTCATTCTAGCATGAAAAAAAGCATAATTTAGTAATCTTTACTAAAGTCTTCCATATTTTGTGAAGATCACACTGCAACAAAAACTATAGTGTAAATACTTAGTGTACAAATGTGTATACTATTTCGTGTGTATTATACCAAGCCCGTTACAAAATGGTTAGTCTTCAAAAAAAAAAAAAAATGAAAATTACAAATAATTTTTCATAAACATCTGGCAAGTAAAGATGTCATTTTAACAAAACCACATCAACTGAAGTATTGTAGAATTTATTATTTCTCTTAATGACTGGTAAGAAGACCTAAGAAAAATGTGTGCAGCTAACTATACAATTTTATTACATGCAATGTAACATACATTTTTGTTTCTCCATTTCAAGAGTGATTCTTCTGTTAATTCTTTTTGCAGGTGTCAAACAACTTCAAGTCTCACTAATCTTAGTTTTGTTTCTGAATCTGGAAAAATTTCTGTAACAAAGAAAAAATATCTATTTAAAAAATACAAAACATTTTTGCTCATTTCTATATTAATTTCATAGATTTTGCTCTAAGATGATGTAATATGAGATAAGTGGACATCCCTGAATTAATTTTAAGATGATTATACACCTCTACAAAAACCTAAATAAGTAACAAGCTCAATACTAAAAAACATGTACGAATATAAAAGAAATACAGTACAACAAAACTGAAACCTCTAAAGCTCAGAACACCTTGAATCATTAGTTGAAAATTCTGTCAATATTCCAAATCCAAGATGATTCATTAGTTAAACAAACCTAATTGACTGTAAACACAGTTGTTAAATTACATTATTTACAAACACACACATACACCCATGATGGTTAGATGGTTTAGTCATGAATACACACATTAACACAAGACTATCTTCACAATTTACTAAGCACTGTAACTGAAATGACCAAATGAAACAATCTTACTAAATGTTTGAACAGAGCATGTAATTTATAATAACTGTATTAAAAACATGGGAAACATGCAAATTATATTGAAATCTGACATTTCAGTACATTTGGAAATGGTGTTGTTAGCATTATCTAAGTAAGGACAATTTTTAAGCTGTTTATTACACATCTGTTGACATCATGGGTGCGTAAGTGTGTTTGTTTGTAAATAATGCAATTCAACAACTGCGTCTGAAGTCAATTAGGTTTATTTAAGTTTAACTAATGAGGCATCAGTTTTATTGTTTATTTAAATAAGCACAACTATTTTTATTAAAGTTCTCAGTAACCATGACTAATACCATACTAATTGTAGATTATATAAATTAAGATGAGACTAAATTAAAAATATTAACTAGACCTGCTCCTGAACAGAATATAAACGTAGATTTCTTTTACATTTTATAGTGTTTATTGTAATTGGTTGTTACCATACTGAGTCACCATCATCCAGAAACCTGACTAGAGAACTCTAGTATCAGCAGTTACTATAAAATTCTCAAATAAAAGTATAGGCCTGGTCTAACCTTAATTAAAGTTGATGGCAAAGATGTGGTTACATGGTAATGTGTAATACATTATAAAATACCTAACAATAACACATAAGTAACATTAATTACTTAACGTATTTTCTAAATATATTTAAGTACAACAATATCAACTTCGTTCACAATGTACTTCCAAAGTTCTAAATGATTTTAAAATCAAATTTTATCAACGCTTAACAAAAAGAATGAAATTTAGTTTTCCTTTTAGGCTTAACAAATTACAGGCCAGGCAACCAGTTCAACCTGCAGATAGTACAAAGTCTACATTAGTATATTGAACTAATGTTCTATGTTTACATTAATTTTCGTGTGTTATCCTCTTGGTTGAACTGAATAACTTAAAATTGTAATACTTTGATAGTCTGTCTCAGTTACCTTCTCAAGCTCTGATACCAGTACAACATTCAATGTAAACTGTTACCACAAAACAAGTATAACGTACAAACTGAACAGTACCACATACGTTAGAATAACACGAAGTAAAATGTCTAAAAACTTACATAGTGCCATCTAATGTCAACTTTATTAAAATTTTATATAAATTCTAACGTTCTATAACCAGGCAGCTTTAAAAAGAAAATGTAAAAAAATATATTCATTTTTGGTCACTGGTAACTGTAGTTTTCACACAACTGAAACAACTGTTAAACGTATTTTTAAAAATATTTTATGCTCTTCTGAACAGTTCTTGAATTATGGTGGATATTTATACAGATTATAGAAAATTGCGTGTGACAGGATGTTATATGGCTTGCATTATGGATTAGTTTTTACAAAGTTTGAAGCTCTTAGTATAATTTTATAAGTGTTATTATACATTTGGAACAACAATATAACAGCATTCCTTCAACTACGTGTAAAAGTGGTATCGAATGGTTTAATCTTCGTTTAATGTGTGTGTTTTCTTTTAGTAAAGCACATCAGGCTATCTGCTGAGTTCACCGAGGGAAATCTAACCCCTGATTTTAGCGTTGTAAATCCATAAACTTACCGCTGTACCAGCGGGGAACCTTCGTTTAATATTATTTTCCACTTACATAATGATTTATTCTGCCTTTTTCCCAAATGAAGACAGGCACATGTCAACAGTAATCTGTGGTTTTATCGTACATTTCAGAATTTGAGTTAACGATTTTTATCCTGCAGTTTTTGATGTCATAGTTATAATTTTAATATTAGAGTTTTTTTAGTTTGTTACAATACTGCTTTGCTAGATTATTAAATGAATTTCTTACATTATCGTTGTGGAATTATTCTTTTGTTGAGAGTATCCTTCTAACATTTTTTGTTAGAAGTCCAGTCCACGTAACAATAGCAAATTATATAATTGATACTTGATACCGTTGTCACTTGGTAAAAATCAATAATTACAAAATTCAAGGAAAAACCACTGAGATAATTGCACGTTCACAAAGATTTCGTTTATTCACAACCACAGTATTCTCAGCAAAGGCATCAGTAGTACCTAAAACCATTATAACACAGTGAAAAGTACAGTTGTCTTGGTTTTTTTCTTTCAGTTCTATATTAACAAATTACTTTACTTTTCTTTCATACTTCTATAAGATGCCTTCACACGTATACTGTTGTAATCCGTAAACTTAAGTTTACAAATAACATTCAAAGTGAAATACATCGCTAATAGTACTACGTAAGAAAAAAAATAGGCCAAGCGTGTCTTGGTAGTAAACATGCCAGAATATGTCTTAGAAGTTCATGCCTTTTAATAGCCCAAAAAAGTCGCACTCTGAGCTGTAGGCGTGTGATAAGAGTAACAGACAAATCCCAATATTCGATTAGAGTAGCCCATGAGTTTGACTAGCTACCCTCCCTTCATTATTCATTTTACCCTATCTTCGTGGTTCAGTGGAAAGTTTGAAGGCTTACAACACTAAAAACTAGGCTTAGCTATTTGTTACGGGCCCAGCACACGTGTTGCAAGTCGTTGGCAATCTAGTTAATAGTGTCCTAAATTCCCAGTTAACGTTTTGAAAAATTAGAATACAAAACCATAATCCGTATCGTATTAAAATGCCAAAAATTCCCGCGATTATGGGCCCGAGCACTAAATATTTTAAACACCTAGCGACGCCTCTGACAGACAACATATTTTGCTTTACGCTTCACAACAAACAAACGCTTCAAAATTAAATACAAAAGCGCAAAGAGCTGTTAACCTGAAGATGACTTAGAAGGTTGAAATGTTGTTCTCTGCTTTATTTTGGTATACAGTGTTCCCTCGCCACTTCGCGGACTCGGCCGACCCCCCCCACATATATACATACATACATGTATATATAAAATAATAAACATTAAATCTAAAATATAGCATTAAATACCATTAAAATATTAAAAATAAATATAATTAATAGTGTAAAGAAAAAAAAAGGTATATTTTGAGATATAAACATATATTTGAATTTATAACAGCGTACAAATGGAAACAGAACCAACTGGAAAGGCTATAGATATACGCATTGTGCATCTGCGAAGGCTACTCGAGATCAGCTTCATGGCGTAGCGATGTGCAAGACGAGCTATGATTGGTGCAAAAATGAAAGACTGCCGATGACAGCTACCCATTTTGATTGCCTGTGATTGGTGATTTCATCCAAGGCAGCATCTTTGAACTTTTGTGTGTGTTTAAAGCCCCTGCAATGGCTCCCAAATGTGCTAATACTTCTAAGGATGCTTCTACGCCTAAACGGTCACGGAAAATGATGACCATCGCTGAAAATGTGAAGATATTAGATATGGTAAAAGAAGGAAACTCTTATGCGTCCATAGCCGGCCATTACGGAGTGAACGAATCCACCATTCGCTACACCAAGAAGGACGAAGTTAATATTAGGAAGACTGCTGCTATTACTTTTAATACAACGGCTAAGAGATTTGTAACATCTTGTAATAAGAGTATCATTCGGATGGAAGCTGATTGCCGAAAGAAAGGTGTTCCCTTGAATACTAACATTATCACAATGAAGGCTAAGATATTGTATGATAATTTCGCAGAAAAGGATGAAGATGAAGAAGTAGACAACCCACAGCCAGGAACGTCCAGTGATTCCCAGCCTAAGAAACCGTTTTCTGCAAGCAAAGGCTGGTTTCAGAAATTTCAGCAACGATACGGCCTGAGAAACGTATCGTTACATGAAGAGGCTGCTTCGGCTAACAAGGAGGCTGGTGAAGCTAACGTTCGGGACACTTTTAAAGAAATAATCGCTGAAGGGGAATATAGGCCTGAACAGGTATTCAACATGGACGAGACTGGCCTGTTTTGGAAGAGGATGCCTTCCCGAACGTTCCTGTTTAAAGATGAGAAAAAAGCCCCTGGTTTTAAAGCTCATAAAGACCGGTTCACCCTCTTAATGTCTGGTAATGCTGCTGGTTTTATGTTGAAGCCGACATTAATTTACAAGTCTAAAAACCCGACAGCTTTAAAGAATAAGAACATGAACTTGCTACCGGTCCATTGGATGCACACTCCTACTGCCTGGATAACGAAGCCTCTGAGCTCTGATTGGTTCCATCAGAGTTTCATTCCTCAAGTTAAGCTTTATTTATTAGACAAGGGCTTGCCATTCAATGTCCTTCTTCTTTTGGATAACGCCGGTGGCCACGCAAAAAATATTTCGTATGAAGGGGTTAGGGTTGAATTCCTGCCAGCCAGCACTACGTCCCTTGTACAACCGATGATCCAGGGAGTTATCAGGGCTTTCAAGGCCTTATACATAAGGAATACCATGTCCAACCTCGTACGTAGCCTTGATAATGCCACCGAAGCCGAAAACGACACGTTCACCCTGAAGGAGTACTGGAAGTCTTTCACCATTGCTACATGTCTTCAAAATGTTCATAAGGCATTGTAAGAGATGAAACCCTGCACCGTTAATGCAAGCTGCAAGAAGTTGTGGCCTGAGGTTGTGCACAACGACAAGGGATTCACGCCTGAAGAAATCCAACACTCGGCTGTTCAAAAAACTGTGCAATTAGCTTCGTTAATCAAAGGTGAAGGATTTGCCGATATGACGAAGGAAGACGTAGATGAACTGATTGACTTAGAATCCGAACCACTCGCCGACCAAGACTTAGAAGCACTGACGAAGTCTGCTGCCGAGGAAGACGACGAAGAGGAAACACCGAAAGAAGCCGAGGAAACAATCGAGCAAAGTGGATGGTCGTTAGAGCGGTTAGGTAAACTAATGAAACTAATTAACGAAGTGAAGGAGTGCTCACAGGAATGGGACAACGATATGGTTCGATCAGTAAAATTTTGCAATAAAATAGAAGAACTGTTGACTCCTTATCAAATGATTTTCGATAGGCTAAAGAGGCAGAGAAAACAACTGCCAATAACAATGTTTTTTCCAGCCGAGCAAGAAAGAAAGGGTACTGGTGGCAAGTACTGTTCCTGAATTTGTAACGACCGACGAAGAAATTGCCGATTCACCTTCCACAGAAGAAGTGGTGTCCCCCGAAAAGACACCACCTGCTGAAGATATGTAATTTTTAGTTTTAAGGCTTAATATCTTAATAATTGTTCTTATTATTTCAGCAATAATGAACAGTATTGTAATGGGAGGGTTAAATAGTTGTACAGGGAGGGTTTTAAAAGTCTAAATGCACATAAATATATACGTAAAAATCGGCGATCCCACTTCGCGCAAAATCTCCTTTCGCGGGGGGTTTTGGAACGCATCTACCGCGATACACGAGGGAACACTGTGAGTGTTACCCACATCAGCCGTCCCGAGATACATTTTTACTACAACTTGGTTTCTCGTCATCACGAAATAGCGTTCCAGTAGTTTTGTGCAAAAGTTAACAACGTATGAAAAAGTAAAATAAGTTTACTGTATTATATGTAATTGCATTGTGTATTTTTTTGTGTTGATCGTCTCGTGGAGTTATTGAAAGAGTTTGGAAAGATCTGCAAAATGTTTATTGATCATAAAATAAATAAATTGATTACTAACCCTTTATTTACATGACGCAGGACTCAGAAAACACAGGTCCTTGGCGAAACAGCGGTAAGTCTATGGATTTACCACGATAAATTGGAGTTGGAGAACACACACACAGAAAATATTTGGCCTAAAACAAAGATTTAATTAATGACTGAATTTTCTTTAAGAGCAAAGTCCAATCAATCATTTGAGTTTAATTGTTATGCCTAGGTTATTTCTTGTCTTATGAGAAAATTAAATATAATGGTGTTGTTTTGTTTGTTTTTGTTTTGGAATTTCGCACAAAGCTACTCGAGGGCTATCTGTGCTAGCCGTCCCTAATTTAGCAGTGTAAGACTAGAGGGAAGGCAGCTAGTCATCACCACCCACCGCCAACTCTTGGGCTACTCTTTTACCAACGAATAGTGGGATTGACCGTCACATTATACGCCTCCACGGCTGGGAGGGCGAGCATGTTTAGCGCGAACCCGCGACCCTGGGATTACGAGCGCACGCCTTAACGCGCTCGGCCATGCCAGGCCAATGGTGTTGGAGAAAGTAGCAAAAGGAAGCCAAATATGAAGATTTTACAATGAGAGATTAAAAGCTGCTCAAATCAGCTCAACCAAGGGGGTTTGGGGGCCACGAATTCTAGAAAATTAATAACTCACAGTTGTCAAATGTGTAAAAGAGAGTACTATACTCCTAGTTCTGATGCTTCTATAAATTCACATTTTTTCAGTTAAATACCTTGACAACGATGCATTTCATTAAATTCATGACTCATTGGACTAGCTGAGGTACTTTATTTTTTACCATCATCACGCACACTAATGACTATTCAATTATTGTCACAATGACTGACATAATGAATTTAATAATGCACTAGTAGGATATGAAAGGTTTATTTTAATATTGTTTAAAACAAGATAGTTCAATGTACTTATATTTTAGTGAAAAGCCCCTTAATTACATGTCTATAAAAGTAAAATCTATGAAACGGGATATACTGTAGTAGGTCCCAAACCTATGTAGAAGTTAAAATGATGGTGTTGTTTTCAATAAGACTACACAACGGGCTGTCTTTGCTTTGCCCACCACTGGTGGTGAAAGTCAGTTTTTAGTATTGAAAGTCTGCATACATACTGCTGTGTTGCTAGGAGTCAAAATAATGGAGACTGTTGAAGATATTAGTTTTTCACTTGTAAATTATGTGCTCATAAATGTCAGTTTCTGAAACATATCCTTTAATACATTTACAACACTGATTGTCTTATTTAGTAGGGCTAGCTCCTCAGAGACATCCTGATTAACAGTCCATTTACTTTCACCTGAAAACTACAGTAATAATATATAAGACATGTTTTGTGGTTGTTTGAGCTTTATAAGTGCTGATAAGTAATCATATCGTGGTTAATTGGAAAGAGAATGGATAAGAACAAAGATGTGTCAGATGTTTGAAGTCACATAATGTTCATGCCAATCTAACAAGAGCATTAAAGATCATTTATTTAACTGGATGCTACAAAACACATGCCATCATAGTCTGTAAATAGAAGAAAGCTAAAAATCTGTGTGCTTCTAGTAGAACTTGAGTCTACTAATTGCTCGTAACAGATCAGGGAGAAACAGAAAAGACTTGACAAGCTTTCAGATAGTAAGAGGTGGCAGACAAAAATTTGATAACATTAAACTAAAACATGCAGAGTACATTAACATAATGGTTATATGGTAAAAAACAACAAATCCAAAAACATGATACTCCACATGTGAATAGGAAAACACAACGTTTAGGTGAGTAGAGTGCAAACTTCAGTCATGGATGGCTTGAAATGTGTGTTTGTTTCTTTCTTTCTGAACTTTTAATAAAGCTGCAAAAGGGCTATCTGCACTATTTTAGGAGTGTAAAACTAGAGGGAAGGCAGCTTGTCACAACTACCCACTGCCAACAAATAATGGGATTGACCATCACATTATAATCCTCTAAGAGTGAGAGGATGAGCATGCTTGGTGTGTTAGGGATTCAAACTGGTGAACCTCGGATATCAAGTGCCCTAACCACCTGTCATGTTTGGCCACAATGCAGTACAATGAACTGTGTTTCACCCTTTTTCTGTACTTTTGATTAACTATAGAGAACACAATCATTTTGACTGTGCAAGTTTCAGGAGGTGGTGGAATGATGCAAAGTATTTCTATGTTGCATAAGGTTGGGTACTTTGAGTATGCGATAAGACATTGTTATACCTCTTTTAGTACGTATGGTAAACTAAAAATACGGAGAACATGAGAATACTTGACCCTGCTGGAGATTGTAATGAAGTGAAAATGTCCTTGTGACATGAAACTGATCCTTTAATTCTCTTAGAATGGCAAAAATTATCCTAAACGTTATAGGCAATCATGTCGACCTCATAATACTGTACTTTTTTCCTGATGAACAAATGCTCTTTTAATAATACAACAATCCAACAAACTCTTAATTTTTTAAATTTGGTACTATGGATAGAATAATGACACCAATCATCTTTCTTGGTCAGTACACTTATTTGTTTTTGAATTTTGTACAAAGCTACACGAGCCATCCTTAATTTAGCAGCTAGTCATCACCACCAGTCGCCAACTTTTCGGCTACTCTTTTTCCAATGAACAGTGGATTTGACCATCACATTATAATGCCCTCACGGCTGAAAGGATGAGTATGTTTGGTGTGATGGGGATTCGAACCCACAACCCTTGGATTATGAGTCGAGCATCTTAACCACCTGGCTATGCCCGGCCTTGTTGGATGAAAGAGGACACATAAAAGTGTCAAAAGTTGCTTCCACATAAATTTGTTGTTTAACAACAGTGAATATTAGCTCTACCTTAGATTACTATAAAGTGTATTTTGTATTTACCTATCATTAGACAAAGCTATCTCTAATCACGTGCACCTCTTCCTTGTTTGGTGCAATGGGGATTCAAACCCTTGACCCTTAGATTACGAGTCAAATGCCTCAACCCACCTGGAAATGCCAGGCTTAGGAATATACTTAAATGTATTTGTCACTATAATTCTCTGCTAAAATATGTGATCCAAGAAAACCAAACTTTATTAACGTGTGGACAAAATGGGGTTAAAAAAAAAAGGACATTTTCAGTATCCAGTTGAATTTATAACAATGATTCCCAATCTTTGGTCCATAAAATTTTGTATGATTTACAACATTGTTATTCAATATTGATGATTTGATTTTTCTTTAAAATAAATGGTCCCGAAATACTGCATATTGATTGTACAGGTCCTCACTGCTAATAGAAAAAACAAAGATAAGACAATTTTCCTCTGCCACAATTAGTCCAACACTTAATTATGTGGCAGCAATTGTAAAATAATGAGTCATTATGCATTGCATTTATTTACTCTGTTTGATCATTAGTCAGCTGTGAATTATTGTTCAATTTAAATATAATATAGGAAGTAGTTAAAAAATAACTAGTGATTTTGTAAAACTAATTTCAATCTCTAAATTTAAGCTTCCAATAATTAATATTCACAAAAAGGTTTGTCAATATTCTTCAAGATTACAAGATCAAGTTCTATTGCGTAACTGTACTTTCACTGGATAGCTTAATAAGAGAATACTTTTGTGCCAGTTAAAAACATTTCATTTTGTCACATAATTCAGTAATACTGCACTGTTACAACAAAAATATGATAATCATCGGAAAGAACTGCCGTTTAACAAGAGGAAAACAAATTTGCTCTTTCATCCTGAAATGAAAGAAAATCACAGTTATTACTGCACTTCACATTACTAAACATATAGTGATGTTTGAAGCATTGATGTACATTAAAATGGCTCACCATAAATGTGCAAAATGCCAATAGAAATATTGAAAACAGATAAAGAAAACGTGTTTCCACATTATTTGAACAGTAAGATGTTTGATATCTAATCTATTGTTTTACCTATTTACACAGTGAAACTGTTATTTATATCACGAGTTTGTGGGGTGAAGTAATTCACCAATCAAATGGATCCTCACCTGATTTTATAAGACCAGTTAGATTGAAACAAATATTTTTTGTTAAAATTTTATTGGAATACTACCATTGAATTTTAAAGTTTTACACATTCTGTGTATGATTGGTCATGTAAAACTATCTTTCTCATCAATTTTATGTCGCTGAGAATCCACCTGTCGATAAGGTAAGCTGAATAGTAAAACAAGGGTGGTTGATAAACGATTTATTATGTTGTTACTTTAACCAAACTGTCTTCTACAAGCTTTAATTCACATCTAAACAAAACATTATACACACTAGTGTCTTCCTACTTCAGAGTTGCAATGATTTTTTTTCATAGATTAGTCCTAAATATTTAATTATTACATTTATAAAACAACAAAAACAATTTTTTTTTCATCCACTATTAACTCTCTCAATACAAGTTGGTAAAAGTGTGCATGTCACAACTTTGTTCGTGGAGTTGCATTCCAAAGTTGACTGGACCACTTTATAACTAACGTGGGAAGCAATACATAGTTAGTAAATCATGTTTTAGTGTAAGAATTAGTTTATTAATTTCAAAACGAAATATTTAAATACATTCTCAACCTTCACTTCTGTGTACCGAGCGACATATCTTCACTCCAAACTGTTCATGTAAACATTCTTTCTACCTCTATTTCAGCTTCTAACTTTCAATATAAATTACATGGTTATATTATACATGTTACTGAGACACATCTAAATGTATAGCCTCCAATCATTTTGATTTACAGATTAAAAAAGAACAACAGAAAGTCAAGCAAACATATAATGTCCTCATATCACACATCTTCCATCAAAAATGCCAGTAACTTTCTCTGACATTTACTATTACATTATTTATAACTAACAGAACGAGAATAATTTAATCTACTGAATGACTTATATGTTACAGAATTCTAACAACAGTTTATGAATTAATCTACCTACAGATGTAGAGTTGCTTTAATGAGTTTAACTTAAACATAGCAGGGGAATTACTTTTATCACACTTGTATACCTTAGTTAGGTACTTGTTTTGTTTGTTTCAGAGCAAAGTCACATTGGGCTACCTGTTTGTCCACTGTAGGAACTAAACCCCCAATTTTAGTGTTGCAAGTTTGTAAATTTACCAACGATGGGACACTGAATTAAAAAGCCAAATAAATAATAGTTGTAGGATGTTGTATTCTTTGCGTTTCAATACTTTATATTCTAAACTGAACACCTGAAATAAAATATAAATTTAGTAAATTACTAACAACACATCTATGTTAAATTAGGGTTAACTTTTATTACGATTCTGAGTGCAAAAAAAAATTACAAGACCCACACAAAGTTCCATATTTCTTGTCTTTTGTGTAAATGTTTTTCACTAATTATTACAAAAGTTAATAAAATGTAAAAAAAATTAAAAACTAATTGGATTAGATGAGAAAAAATAAATTAAACATTTTCTCAGTGAGGAATGTACGTGAACATGTGTATAAGGCAGTTCAATATTCTGTTTAATGAAACTTCAGTCACACTGTTGAGGTGATGTTTTACTGCATAGGTTTATTAAACATTGTCCAAAGAGAAATAAGTTTAACTGTTATAAGCCTTCGGTTGTTTACAAATGTAAAGTTCTGTTACAGTCTGCAGTCATCATTTATACAAAAGAGTAATTTAAATCCAGTTTGTGTACATGTGTGGTTACGTCACCATTCAAATGGACCAAGCCTGTAGTGTTATGGTAAAGAAAATAATAAAATTACCCCAAAACTTTTGATATTCATTTAGAAAATTCTGGAAGTTACATATATGAAATAAGAAAACTGCAAGGTGAAAATAATTATTTTTAATCTTAACACGAATATCACCTTAAACTCAGACCAGGCAGAGTTTGATTCTAACTGTGACTTCATATATTAAGAGACAAATCTTCAGTGAAAATACTAATTAAAGAATCTAATTCTTTAATTGCAACTGGTGGTTGCAAGGTTGGTTGAATAATGAAGTCCATACAGAGAGATTTGTTATTTACTTTATAGCACAGAGGAGATCTGTCCATTCCTCTAAAAAAACAACAAACAAACAACAAAAGGCCAGTGGTCTGGCGCCACTTCCTATAATCTCATCATTGTAAGTGGCTTCCATAATAACTGGGTTACCCCCCCCCCACTTACCAGTCCAGATCATCATCATTATAAAACAAGAAATTATTTTTAGGTTTCTTTAGTCAGACAATAAACAAATAGTTCTTACAATAAAATGTATACTTCAGAAGGTATGATCATGTTAGAGCAGTACCAGTTTTTAACGTTTTTAGTTGCATCACTTTGGAAAATTAATATATTTAAGAAGTAAAGGAAATACACAGAAACACTCTTCTAAATTAGTTCCATTTATTCAGTAATAACGTCAAAATGGTCTGCATTAAATGAAAAAAAAAAATCAGCTTACACTGTTTAATACTTGCACCGCAACAAACCAGTTATTGCTGAATATGGTGAGAGAGGTCACAAAGCAGCATTAAACAGTTAAAAAACAATACACTATCTAAATGAAGGCAACACAAAAGTGTTGAATAAAAGGGCTGATCAAAAGTTGGATCACCAAAGGGATTGCTGGAAAGTGACTAATGTCCAACAGTCGTGTTACGACTTCTTTTGTGTTACAGCAATGTTTAATACGAACTTCTGCATGTGAACACGGTTGAAATCATTTCTGTCACTGTAAATTCTTACAAATATTTTAAAAGTAGTTTTTAAATAGAATAGCCTACTTATACTTTTACACCACACAAACTGTTTTGCTACAAACAATAACATTTTTTCAAAACTAAATATGGAATAATACCTTAATTAAGATACACAATTTTACATATATATATATGATAATTACACAATGCAAAATCACATCATTTACAACATAACATAAAATTAAACCTAATTTTCCAAGACTTTAGAACAAGATATCTTCATCATGCTCATCTTCTAACATGTTTGGTATTTCTTCGGTAACAACACCTTTAGCCCGAAGTGCAGCTTTTTCCTTTTCTGCTTTCACTCTGTCCTTTTTTTTCTTTTCTTGTACTTTTTTTAACCTTTACAATAAAAATCACATTACTAGTATTTGTATTACATTAAAACTGGTAGGTTCTATTACTGCATCATTTTAATTGTCCCAGTTTTCACAGGAAAACGTTTTACAGAAGTACAACAAAAACATCGGTAAATTTTGGCGTCATCCAACCAAAATTAAATGAGAGATTTTGCATTTGAAATTTAAATTATCTATAACTTCTAAACAAGCAAGTACAACAAAACTAAAACAGTCAAATGCTAGGACTTCTAAAGAAATGCATGTAAAGTACAACTCATAACTTACCTGAAAAATTCTTCACGTTCTCGCTCATCCAACTCTGATGTTATGTAGGATAACGTGTTTTCAATCTTGGGAATAATCACTAAGAAAAGAAAGCGAATTCCAGTAGCCACAAACAAAATAAAGAATTTCATTTGTAATATACACCAAAGTTAAAACCTATCCAATTGAACACTAATTCACAGCTCTATAATATTAGGTGATTACTGTGTGTTGTGTGTGTGCGTGTCAATGATAAAATGAAGACATTTCAGTGTATTTGCTACTTTTATGTTGGAGATTAAAACATTTAAATCATTTATAAAATAAGGTTGAAGTAAACCACTGAATTTGCTCAGTAACCACTGCATGAAATTTCATCAATTTTGATATAATTCTTATGTCTGTTCTATCAACGTCATCTCAACCATCATGTTGCTGTAACACAAAACCTACTATAGCTCTGAATACATAAGTGAACCTTCAAAATGTTTGACGAGCTTTTAGTAAATATTACAAGTCTGTTGTAAAAAGCAATAATTTTCTTTTACTAAATACTTGTGTACATACAAAGCTTTTTACTAAATCTGAGTTAAAGGAGATTTTCATGCTGTGAATTAAACATACCTCTTTTTATTTGATATGTTACTTGCGTATCCTCTAGAAATTCCTAAATGAATATAAAGTATTTTATGTTAAACCTTGTGTTCTCTTATATTCTCCATCCTAACATTAATGTAATATCATCATTGTATAGTGAAATGAAAGTGAGAAATAAAATTAATATTTATTTTTTTACAGTGTGAGCAGATTTTAACAGAGAGTTCCAAGTTACTTTTCCTAACATCTCCACATCTAATCTAGAAATAAACAACTTTCAAACCATTTGTATTTTAGTGGGATGCTCGTACCTGGTTGTAAATAGTGTATGTCTATTACTTTACTTACAAGATTCTGAAGTTCAGAAATGAGGGCTCGAACACTTCACATGGAACAGAAAAATTAAGATGAGAATTACGAAGTGTCGATAATATAAAAAATTTGAATTCTACATTGCAGCATCTTGCTAAGTGTGTTGATGTACACTGATATTAAAGTTCGATAAATGTTGAATATAGCACTAAAAAGGTTGTGAGTTATGTATATTACAAGGAGTGATTTGAAATGAAGTTGGCATTTCTGAAATGTTTTTTAAAAATACTTATCAACATCACACCTATCACAAAAGTGAGGTCAACTCACCGTGTTCGATGGCATTTACCCGACGATTAGTAATCTTGATAACTTCATCAAGAGTGACAAAGGATGTCTGGAGAGACGCTAACTCGACCAACAACTGCACAGCCTTGGCATAGTTTTTCTTTAACTTTGAAAGCTGCTGCCCTCCTCGAGCAAGACCTGCTAGCTCATAAGCTACCAAAGAATTCAGAGTCTGAGACACCAAGTAACACCAATATTAAAACTAAAGTTTATATCCAAGCTGTTTTTAACACAAAATTAATCTCACATGTTGTACTCTCAACAATGATCATAAAAGTCTAATTATGTAAAGGGTTTATAATGATCCAAAATCAAAAAATTATACTAACATTGGGAAACTGTACAAGTAAATGACATCTCAAAACACCATTTATTCACAAACTGTAACATATTCTTACAGCAAATACTGATGAAAGTATAAAAATTATAATAAATAAAGTATAACAACCCACAAAGATGTTGTAATAACATTTATAAAATGTTTAATACTAACAACTCAGAGTTAAGACCTCAAGATAATTTTCTAATGGTACCTGCGACCTTTCTTTTCTTCAGAAATATATCACGGTAAAGTAGAAGTTTTGTACTTACTGTCAGCTCCATCCTGATAGCTCTCAAAAACTGGGAGGTTTGTTCCTACCATAACAGAGAAAATTAAGAAACTTACATTTCAGTAATAAACACAAATTCTGATGTAGGTTTTCACAAACACTCTGACTTTTCAAACAGAGTTTGTTTCAATTTAAATAAAACATGCATGTTTTACAACTGACAAAAAAATCCTTTTTAATATCAATTAAAAAAAATAAAAACATTTGAGAACATGGAAACTATGTCAGTAATTTTATATAGCATAGGATCTAACAGTATGTCAAGGAACTTCACAATTTAAACTTCTCTGTTATCTCATGCTTTTACTTATTTTACTTATCTTATTGGTAAGACCAACAAAATAATAATCCACATAATAATATACACTAAACCTGCAACGTTTTCTTTCTTGCTTCGAACCTTTATCTGAGCTTTGGTAACATTCTGCAGAACAACATGGTTAAAGTCGCCAGTCGTAAACTTTGCTTCGGCAAGTGAAAACGCAGCTTCTTTCATTACTTCTCCCATCAAAGTTTTTGTCTATAAACGTACATATTACATTAAACTTTATTTGTACACATGTACAAATTAACAAACAGTAAGATATACTGATACACAAGAAGACACGTAACCACAAGCACGGTCAAGTGTGTTGCGTTGGAGGGGAGGGGGAACAACAAGAAAATTTAAATAGTGTTAGGACTTCATAATTTTGGACGCTGCACGTTAAACAAATGTACAAATAATACTAGTGATTTCTGCACAGTTTTAGATGGAATCTTATGACCATCCTGGTTTTATTTGTTACTGACCAAAGTTTATAAGTTCTTTTTGATTAAGAAGGAATAATTACACTATATAACATCGAGATCACCATTACAATAAATAAAAGTTGCTACGTCCAAGTACACAAGCGAAGTTGTAAGTAGTTGATTCTCTGTTAAGGGAAACTTTGTATACTTTTAGCATTACATCTCACACAGTACAAAATTTATATTTTAATGCATTACAAACAAAGGTAATACTTTGCTTTTAACAAGTTTCTCATACACAGTTTTTAAGCATTTTTCTCACAACACTTTTCAGTCATGAAACTCGTGTTGATAAACGAAGGTTCATCTTGAGTATGGGTGAAAATCAGTTCTGGTCTGTTTTATGTTTACTACACAGCTGATAATAAGTCAATCTTCTAATACAATGAAAGACTATTGAGAAGTGTTCTACCAGAAAAAGTATTATTACCAAAATAGGCTAGCATAACAAAACCACAAATCAATGACAAACTCAACACGTGACACCAAATGTTAAAACTGATATTTCGTTCTGTAACAAAACATTTTAGCATAGCACTATCAATGTGACAGTTTTTTGCTGTTCTGTTTAACAACGTATTTCAATTGTTAGTCTGCCGTTATAACTGTATTGCCATTGTTTCAAATTAATGCTAATACAGCAATCTTACAGTGATAATACCTCATATGTTCTCTAATAGGATTAATTCAATTATGTTAAGAACTATTTTACATCTGTTTTCATCTCAAGATTTTATTACACATAAATTCACCATAATATGTCCTACGAGCAAGGGAAGGCCGAGCTGCGTACAAGGACACAAACCACTAAAACTTAATCGTACAAACATAAAAATGGAAGTCACTTTACCAGGTTTGTCTTACAACAAATGTAATATTTGTGTGTTCATCAGTGGTAATTAATTTTCAATAGAAAAAATATTCAATATTAAAATATTGAATCTGCTTACACTAAAGAGTTATTTAGCGATAAATCTATTGAAGGAAATGACATGATTGTAAACATTTTACCTCAATTATCTTCTGTAAAATACTTCTGAATCTCAATTGCAGAGCATCAGCTTTCTTCTTCAGAAGACTATGGCCTTTCTGCGCTCCTTTTAAGCGACTTTTCATGACTGTCATGGCCCTGCAGGAGAAAGAAAGAAACACAAAAAAGGAAGAAAAAAAGTCCTGAGAAAGATAATAGAATAAATAAAACCAAACATCACATAACGAGTGGAGTTTTAATTACAAAACAATTTTATTATTTTTAAACAACACATACATCAACACTGAAATTTTAAACAGTTTTTAAAAGTTTACTACCTCAATATTTAGATTATTTAAGAAAAAAGTACATTTTTCATGTTATATGACAGTGTGAATATGATTGCCACCATTTTACACTGTGGTTACAATATCCTATTACATATACTGGTAGCCTTTACTTCTAAAGATATTCCAAAGTTGGGCTTTGGAAGATAATCTATTTGCCATGCAAAATGGTTATGGTGTATCAAAGAAACACAAAGAGTAGGGCCGGACCTTACCAGGTGGGTTAAGGCGTTTGATCGCAATCTGAAGGTCACAGGTTTGAATGCCTGTCACACCAAACATGCTTACCTTTGCAACCTTGGGGCATTATAATGCTACAGTCAATCCCACTATCGTTGGTAAAAGAATAACCCAACAGTTGGTGGTAGGTGGTGATGACTAGCTGCCTTCCCTCTATCATACATTGCAAAATTAAGATGGCTAGCAGATAGCCCTCATGTACTTTGCACAAAATTAAGGGTAGTAAAATAACATTTTTTACAGACAGGGAAAAGAATGATCTATATTGTAATTTTGTTGCCAAACTAGACAGACAATTTGATACAGAGTTAATACTGAGATAAACTGTCATCAGGATGTATAATTTGGCGGTGGGAAGATTCAGTGAGGTAAAAATAAAATTTTAATTATTATGTATATGTAAATATGAAAAGTACTGGAAGTGAATATTTGAACATTTTGTTGTCCTTTCTAACCAGGCAGTAGCATATTTTAATTTTTTTCATTTGCAGTATAAACATTAATTATTATAAAATGTTGCTATTAATTTAATTATGTAGAGCATCAAATTACTCTATATGATCAGGAGAAATAACTTTGTGGTCAAAATTAAAGTTTCCAAAAATTACTATTTTCAATGATTGAATTTTCCATGTCTCATGAGAATAATCAATTAACAAGCCTCTAAATTAACCAATCAACAAATTATATTAATTGCTAGAGCTGTGGCTGAAGGTTCATTTGCTAGATAGGAATCAAAGACAGTTATAAACATCTAAGAAGTGTAAGAAACTGTTTTGAGGTTAATCAAACATTAAATGTCACTCTCACGGAAATCAGCATCTTTTAACCTGCATAATGTCTATTTTGTTGGGAAAAAACAAACACCACTATAATGCTAGTACATAGCAGCTCCTGTAAATTAGAGCAAATCATTATGGTGAAGAATAAGGGTTATAATGAAGAGATAGTCACAAAATATTACTGACTGCCTGTGTACAAAACATACAGTTATGTAGGATAAGTAAGAAACACAAAATATATACTTTTACCAGTAATTGACTATTTGTTAATTAAAATTTTAAAGTCTAAAGAAGCAACAGTGTAACCTTACACCCTTCTCTACGTTGTACATCTAATTAATCTTCATTGTTGTCAAAAATAGTAACTGATGACTCTTTGGTAACTGTTTATCAGAGCTGAAGGTTCGTATTTATTTTTCGATTAAACTGATCAGTGTTGCTCTATTTCATTTTGTTGTTCATTAATTTTTGTGGAATAATGATTATTAAACTAAACACCTGATTTCTTTAAGACTGCTACAAATTTTAATTGGCAGCAAACACAGTGTTCTTACAATATAACCTTACTTTATATAGTTATACAAGTATTGTACACAGTATCAACCACATATACAATGTGCAATTTCCATCAGATTATAAAAACGTTATTATTGTTTACTTCTTTTAAGTACACTGGATTTTTATTTCGTTTATGTAGATTATGTGTCAAACTAAAAAGGTTTTCAACCAAACAGAAATTTGTAGTTGTTGTAACACCATTACTACCTTAATGAAATTAGTACTATCTAAAGTCCAAACCTCAATTTGATAGTGTTTTGAATCTATAAAGGTCAAATCTAACTTTTCTAACAACCCTACTAACTGCCCACCTGTAGTCACTACATCTTAAAATACAAAACACTTCAAGAGGTCATGAACATGAACTCTTAAATACCTTTAAACTTCATTATTTTCATTTTTATAAATTTACAATTTTAATATAAAAAAACCATTATGTCATATAAGTATACTATTCTGTTATGCAATATATAATTTGTTTGTTTTGAATTTTGCACAAAGCTACTGGAGGGCTATCTGAGCTAGCCGTCCCTAATTTAGCAGTGTAAGACAAGATGAAAGGCAGTTAGTCATCACCACCCACCACCAACGCTTGGGCTACTCTTTTACCAATGAATAGTGGGACTGACTGTCACATTATAATGCCCCTACAGCTTAAAAGGCGACCATGTTTGGTGCAAAGGGGATGCAAACCCGTGACCCTCAAATTATGAGTCACATGCTTAAATACGCTTGGCCATGCCAGGCTGCAATAAATATACCTGTATAAAAAGAAGTTATCCAGGAGAAATGTACAGTCAGGATCTTAATAGTTTTAACTTGCTGATAAAGTATTTTATAAAGTGAAAAGAAATCAAACTAATTTCTTCAAAATAAACCATTACTGGAACCTCCAATCAGTGATGTCGAGAAACCCACTTGTTGAGAATTTTATATGCAAAAACGGCTCTTTTGGGTTCAGAAAATATCTTCTATTTAAAATATTTTCTGAACCCAAAAGAGCCGTTTTTGCATATAAAATTACTGGAACCTCTAAAATTGAATTACTTTCTGTACATAGCTTACAATATAAATGTAACATACAAATCTTTGACCAACTGCACTGCATTAACTAAAATTTAAACTTGGTCCACGTACGAAAGAAAGATAGTTCTACATCAAAGTTATTACAAAGAAAACATTTTTAATAAGCTCCATATATGACAATATTGTTACGAATTTTTCGATAAAATATGGAAATTGTTAAAAGAAAAAAATATATGCAATGACATGAATTCTGTAGTCTTGTTTGCCACCATATCTGATAGTTCAACATTTTCAAAGTATTTCATCTGCAAAATATATTTAAACACATGTATAAAAATCACAGGTAACAACAGCCACACTTTGCAGAGCACATAAAATACCAACTGTTGTCTGTGCTATTGACTTAGCGATGGTAATACTAGACCGTATAACATCAGTAATAAAATTCTCTATCCTGTCCTTAAACACAGTAAATTCTGAGTCAGTTTACTCGTGGATTAGTTATGTAACAATACCAATTATATCTTTCCGTATTTTAAGTTAAAAATATTTACATTCTCGAAGGAAATACGGGGATACGATCTTTGGTGCTCATGTTCCGTCCTTTTTATGTTTTCATAAATACGACGATATTATAATTCTTCCAAACACCTTCACCATAAATCTATTACCACTTCGTATTTGTTTTTTTATACTTTTTCAGAGACCACAATCACAATTGCACAATTTTCCCAAAAGCACCAATTCTAACAATTTTCAGTTTGGACTAAGATCACCTGATCAAATCAGTAAAAGCTCAGTTCAGTCAACTACATTACCAAATAGCGCCCTCTTTTTTATTTTATTTAATAAAGGATTACGCTGTCATTAACTTTCACAATGCTAAGCAAAAAAAAACTGAAACAAAACAACAACAACAAAAAAACACTTGTGGACTTCCGAGTTTACTTTAAGGGAGTACCTCAGGAAGAATTCAAACGAGACAGCTGTAAGTCTAAGAACTAACAGTGCTGGGTTCCGGGATTCCATTCCCCGCACGAACAGAGCAGATAGTCCAGGGTGGCTTTGCTACAACACAAACAAACAGTCTCAAGAATTAATGGTTAGGTCATTATGTTTTCTTATGTATCAGGTTATGCCATAAGTGATGTCTGAAAATTTAATACAGAAAGTGCATCATAATTACTGTCTTTGTAGAAGGCTTTAATATCTAAAATATATAGTAGGACGTGTATAAAAATGTTCAGATAAATAAACGAAACTAACTCAACTCCACTTCTTCAAATCGTAAATTAAATAAACTTTTATGAAGATGACTGTGTCTGAGGAGCACATAAGGCATATAATGAGGCAGTAGTGCAGCAAAAACTACACGAAACATTCAAGGTGCTTATGGTGTGGAGTGTCTCAATAAAAGAAAATGTCGAAGGTGGTTTCAGACGTTCAGATCAGGTGACAACAACTTAAGTGATGCGTCATGTTCAGGTCATCCAGTTCGGTTTAATGATAACTTGCTGCTGGCTGCACTTGATGAAGATTGTGATGTAACAGCTTAAAACTAACACAGAAGCTTAATTCAACAGTTCACAGTTATCTGTAACAGCTTGGAAAATGGTCAAAATTTGGAAAATGGGTTCCCCATGATGGGACAGAAGCTGATCTTAGAGCACGAGTGGACATTGGCATTTCTCTGCACTCCCATGAACGTATCTCACCGTTTTGGGACAGGTTAGTGACTGGAGATTAAAAATGGTTATATTATACAATTATTAATTGCTGCTCAGTGCAGGTAAACTGGCTAAAGCACAGCCTAGAATGGAGCTCCACCCAAGAAAAATCTTGTTGAGCGTTTGATGGGATATTGTTGGCGTGATCCACTTTGAGATGCTGCCATTCAACATAACGATTATACCAGACTTCTATTGCTAACAGTTAGAGTGCTCGAATGCTGCACCATAAGAAAAGAGGCCTGCTTTGATCAATGGTAAAGGTGTTGTGCTGCACCAGGATAATGCACAGCTTCCCCCTCCCCACAGCAAACTTCGGAATAGATGATAATCAGATTGGGCAAAGCTCAGAGAATAAGAAGTATGTGGAAATTTTTCTCAGTCTAGCTCTTCAATCTTTGCATTCTTTTCCTCTAAATTTCAAGAATTTTACAGAAGTGGCATTCAGAAGCTTGTTAATCGTTGGCAGGAAGTAATTAACAATAATGGGACATTCATCATTGTTTGAATAAGATTAAAAGCGTTTGAAATCCTTTCTCTTTTTTGAACTTAAAATCAAACATCACTTGAGGGATGATCTGATACATTACTGATAAATGATAGGAGCACAATTAGTAATATATTTGGTCTTTCACGCTGTACTGAAGACAGTAAGAATTACAAAATAATTTGGTTCAATTGGTAAGATGGATAAACCTTAAATTAATGATTTTTAATTAAATAATTAGTGTAATGAAGCTGAGTTATCATAATTTGGATCACAAGTTTCATATAAACGAAAGCCCACTCAGTATCGTGGATGCAAAAAAAAAGTAAAAAGACAGCAATAACAGGTCACTCAAGCAATCAAAGCAGTGCCCTGTAGCTAATAGAACTTTAGAGTGTATTTGTGTAAACATGTGATGCATTACATTAAAATAGCCTGGATTGTAAAAATAAGCAAGTTACGTGAAAACCACAGCTGATATAACGTCACAAAGATGCCAACGCACGGTCACTCAATGTAACCACGACAAGTAAAAAATTAAAATCCCTTCAAACATTAAAAAACAGAACTAAGCATAAGTTATTTACACAATATTAAAACCAGAATAGAACATAATAAAACATACCTTTATAATACAAGTTACAACTTTATGTACACACATCAAAACATATATGTATACACTATAAGCTAAACCATTTATACCAAGTTACCAGCTAGATCAGGGGTTCCCAAACTTTGAAGACCAGTGGAGCTTCACACACACACACACAATTCCGGAGCCTTAATTAAAAAATACACTGAAAATAGAAATCGATCACTAGCACCAGATAAAATTTACTTCAAGCCTTTAGTACATGAATTTGTTTAAAATATCAATATTTAAAGAAAATATTTTTACTTCTACTTCATTATTCAAAATTTTCTGTTTGAAAAATTTATATCAGTAAAACCACAGTGAAGTTATTTATTTATCAGAGGCTCGGATGGGCTTGTTCTTGTTCATGAAGTGGTTTAATTATTTGGAGTTATGGTTGTTACTTGTAAGCGTAAATCATCTTCAAAATTTAGCCTGTTTCTAAATTTGGTCTTTGTAGCTGTATACAGTTAAAATCTTTGTTAATTAAGATATGTTGTTGGAAAACGCATCAAAATTTTCAAAGCTCTGTCACTTATTTCAGGATATTCCTGGCTATTTAGATATAAAACTGTGTAATTTCTTCCTGCTGAAATTTTGTTTTTACGGTTTAATCAGTTGAAATTTCTAAAAGCTGTTCTTTCTCTTTCAAAGTCAAATCGTTAGAACTTGCAGAATCAACAAAGGAATTTTAAATCCACAGTAATTTTTTTTCTAAACGAGGAGTGAAGTACTCTCCAATAGTTATACACAAATCAGATACGTGCTGCAAGATCGAAACTTTTGCATCTTCATTTAAGGGAAATTTATTCATAAGTAAAAAAGCAAAACAAAAAAACACTGACATTTTCGAAGCAATCAAGTTCTTCCATAAGTATACATTCACCTCAAAACTTTAGCTTACGTTGAAGAGCTTCTATTTTACTCTGAGCTTTGAAGTACGTTACCCTGGTACCCTGTATTGTAACATTCACTTCATTTAGATAGGCAGATACGTCCAAAAGGCAAATCACGTTCTGTATCCAGCAGTTGTCCCTTAATTTGTATGCAAGCTCAAAATGACATTCAGATAAAAAGAAACCTATCTTTTCGTGAAACCGAGCAAGCACTTATCCTCGAGAAAGCCATCGGGTTTAGTGTAAAGTAACAATTTTTTATGTAAACTTCCCATATCCTTTCAGAGTAAACTGAAGATTCTCGTATTGAGGGGTCTTAATTTTATAAAATTAACTATTTTTATGACATCACCCCATACCTCTTTTGAGTCTTCTGGGATTCGTTTCATTCAAAGTGCTTGATAATGAAGACAGCAGTGGATACTCTCGATGTTCGGGTTTGTCTTTTTATGTGTGCCACTACGTCTAAAAATTTTCCAGTCATAGCTGCAGCCCCATCAGTGGAAATACTTGAGCAAAGCTGTCATTGGATTTCATGTTCTTCCATAAATGAATCGATTTGTTTAAATATTTCTTCGCCTGTTATTTGAGTAGGCAAAGGCTTGCAAATTAGCATGTACTCTTTAAAACTAGCTTCGTGAATATAGAAAACAAACACAAGAAACATCGCATAACTTGCGACATCTGTTGATTCATCCAACTGAAGTGACAAAGGTGGACTCACTATTACTTACCTTATTAACTATGTTAAGAAATTTGCTGACATATCCTTGATTCTTCGAGAAACCAAATTTTCAGAAATGGGCACAGAGTTAATGTTTTTAAGAAATGTCTCATTAATCGTGCACTCTATAAAATCTTTTGCGCATGGTTGTATCAAATCTTCTGCAATTGTATGAATTACACACTCTTTTGCAATATGGTGACTTAGATAACATGAAGCAATAACAACACCTTTGTTCTCCCGATGGACAAATGACCGAAATGTAGCTTTCCTTGCATTTAATTGTAAACACTTTCTTTTGAAATACTCAGAAGTTGGATTTTTTAATTGGGAGTGTTTGGTTTCGAAGTTTTAACTTTGCTGGATACAAACTACTGTTACTCAACACTGTTCCACATTTAACACACAGCCCACTTGGTCCATCTTCATTATCCGTCCATGTAAAACTACATTAAATAAAACTTTCACCATACTTTCTTTTCTTTCTAGTTTTGGTACGTCTTGCATCATCATGAGTTGAAGTACTTGTACATGACGATAACATAGATGAATCCGTGATAGGCCTAGGCCTAGGACGATTTTTACTTGAATCAAATTTATTACTGATATTCAGCTACATATCCATTACAAGGGTGACTACTAATTATTAGTTTATCTAAAAACGTATTCTTATATCTTTGGCGCTTCAAAAGTATTTTCACGGCCCCAAAATAGCTTCTTAATGAAAATTTGTTTAAGCATTTGAGTTTTATCATCATACGATTCCACGCTGACCTGAGATCAGTGTCGGCATAACGAAGTTAGAAATAAACATTTGTGGAAAAAAAAGGCTAAGCCGCTAGAATAATATATTTTTCTAAAGGAAGAGGTTAACCTGTTATTTTTACATTTTTTTTTGTTTTTTAACAGAAATTTTTAAGACAAATAAAATATTAATCCAGATCTGATGTGCATCTAAATCTCGAAAGAAATGAAACATGGCGTCATACGGAAGTATGACGTAATAGAGCCCATTGGTAACAAGTTTGTGTGATTAAACTACAATGAATCTAACCTAACCTAACAATTACCAATTATACTTGTCATAAATATTATTATACTTCATAAAAATATACCCTAAAACAATTGATACTGCATCTAATTGCATCACAATGTTTCAAATTTGGACAGGTTTCACCTGTGACGTCATGTTTCATTTAGTTCGAGATTTAACCGCTGATCCAGGTTTGGCTTTTAGCATCAATATCCAGGCTTGACCGATATTTCATACGAAAATTACGTGGCTATCTTTCATTTCCAATGACACATATGATCTTGAGATAGTACCATATCTTCTAGAAACCAGTGGTACCACTGTCGAAGTTAATTGAGATGGTATTATCACTTTCACCGCGAGAACTTTCCTTAAGCTAAATAAAATCGTTTGGCATAAAGCAGAATAAAATATTAAAAGGCCCAAAACGCGACAAACGTGTTATGTTAAAAATATATTTTACTTTTTGTACAGCGTATTCTGATTAAGTTTTATAGTTTTAGGAAAAAATATTCACATTCTAAAATTTTCTAGTGGAGCCCCATATTACTTTGGCGGAACGCAAGGGCTCCCGCGGAGCATAGGTTGAAAAACCACGAGCTAGATGACAGTAAAAAATTTTCTATTAATACCATTAATAACTAAAATATACACGTATATACTTTATACGACTTAAGGACTTTAATTAAACAACTGCTACAACTAAACGACTTTCATTTTGTTTTTTTGTAAGTCATTAAAATCAGCCAGTTTGTAAAATGGAACATATAAGCAGTATTTGAGAAGCCTTATATTGGATTATAAACAGAATATAACGTATAGTATTTCAATTTATGGAAGTACTTTACAAAGACGTCTAGAGAGATAGAATATATACTCGTTTTTCTTCATTAACAGAATAAAATATAGCATTTTTAAATTATTTTTTAAAAGATAAACAAATTCATAATATGACTGGAACACTTATGACGAACCTATAGCACGAAAAACAATATTTGCTGTCACGCGGCATAGAATGCTGCCTCTTGATTCTTTAAATCCTAATTCTAACCCATAATAAATAAATATATACATAATGATTATCATTATTACCAAATGCAGCAGGTGATTATTTTTTCCAACCCGGAATCAGTGAGAAATGTTCATAGGAGACGTTTCGCGCCCTTTTGGCGCCAGCTTTACGGTTGCGGGAGCATGTGATCGAATGACACGTTTTAAATTCCTCACAGACCCAGGGTACACATCAGTATTTAAGTTACAAACAGAAATAAACTGTTGGTATTGGCTTCACTGTGCTTATATTTTACTTCAGTTGTTTGTGAGTAAATACTGAATATTTAATGATGATAACAGTAAATATGCATTTATTTTTTCGCAGTAAATAAATGTATGTGTGATTTTTCTTATTGCAAAGACATATGAGGCAATATGCTGAGTCCCTTATTTTACCGCTGTAAATCCGTAGACTTACTGCTGTACTAGTGTGTTGCATCAGAAAACAAATATGTTTGTTTGTTTGTTTTTTAATTTCGCACAAAGCTACTCGAGGGCTATCTGTGCTAGCCGTCCCTAATTTAGCAGCGTAAGACTAAAGGGAAGGCAGCAGGTCATCACCACCCACCGTCAACTCTTGGGCTACTCTTTTACCAAGAAATAGCGGGATTGATCGTTACATTATAACACCCCCACGGCTGAAAGGGCGAGGAGGTTTTGCAACCCTCAGATTACAAGTCGCACGCCTTAACACGCTTGGCCATGTCGGGCCAGTAGTTTTGGAATGCATAGTTATTACTGTCTTAAAATGGCGGTGCTAATGTTTGTTTTACTTCCAAATTCTTGGTCAACTCATCTTGTTGATTATAGCTTTAGACAAGCCCTGTTTGTTTGAGGAATGTAATAGTTTTTTTTTTTTCTTTACAAAACACCTTCGAAGGACACATGAAACTTATCTGAGCATTACACTTAAACTTCAGTTTACTTTGGAATCTTACCTCTGCATGTACTATATTTGGTATTCATATGCTAGACGACAAGCATGATGGTGGTTGGTGACTTCGATGGTTCGAAAGAAAACAAGAATAGCTAGAAAGTTTAGAAATTTGATCTCAAATAAAAAAGTTAGAATAATGGATCAAACAAACTGATTTGTCAGAATAATCTGGTTAAAACGAAGAATTAAAACTGTAGTGGCTTGATTACAAAAATATTCTGCTCTAAGTTTTTTTTATTGAGGAAATAGTGCAAAAGAAAACACAACAAACACTGCAGAACTAAATTATTGTAATCTGTCTAAAAAACCATAACTTTACTACCTATGGATAGCTTAGTCGAGACAGGTATCTTCAAGTCTCGTGCTTGATCGATATAATGTATTCTCTGATGTTACCAAAAGCGTGACGATGATTTACAGCTAACCTGAATCCCCACCACATTTCCTTTGCTACTATCCAGTTTCCATACAAAATAGAGTCTAAGTCAGTAGGAAAGCATACAGTCACTATCCTGCTTTTTCGGAGGATAAAACTTTATCGAAACCAATACCTTCATTCCCTCTTGACAAATAAAAGTTTTTCACAAGGAATAGTTACAACAAACCAATACTGCATAATTTTTACTTCTTACAGCTGGGACGACATGTACAGTTTAGATTTTCGAGCGTTATGATTATTATCTTTTTGTGGAATAATGTTAAGAATACTCGGAAATTTCACCCACTTTTTCACATTTCATTAAAACAAACTGAAATGTTTCTGTCCATTACTTGTTAAACAACAGAATGTTTCTCAGCAGGTGTGGCATGAGTCCAGTCATTAGTATTACTTCTTTCCATAACATTTACTACGTGCCAATCATTTTAATGCTGAAATTGAAATATCCTTATTTTTGAATTAATGTAACTGCAGACCCACTTTATATCTTGTAAGGCCAATAACCGCTGTTAACTTCACAACTCTAGGTCTCATCATTTATATTAAAATTTCATATTTTTATTTAAACAACGTCCTCTAGTGTTTTTAGTAAATAATTCACTAAGCCACATAGCAGCAACAAATAACTATGAATAAAGTTTGATATATGTGTGCAACATCTCACACCAACACACATATATATACAAATGTACATTGCCTTATGCGTATGTTTGAAATCTCTATGCATCATCACATACTAGAAAATTTTAGCGAGCAGCTTCAGACTTGAGTGCCGAATACCATGGTAAGCCCAGCTGGGCTGAGTTTAGGAATTATACATCAGTGGCTAAGTTTTAGCAATATGCCATCCTCACTTTGAGTGTTGAAATTCAAAAGCCTTTTTTACTTATCATAAACTAAATAATTGCCAGCATGAGGACTTTTAAGCTGAAAATCTCATTGTAATGATTAATAACCATCTATTCACTATCATGTATGTCAATACACATTCAAATCAAACCTCAACTACCTGTAACTATCTTTAATGTACTTTTACTGTTTGAGACAGCTACAAATAATGGACCACTTGGACATTGTATTGCCTTTAAAACGTCAATTCACTCATTTCAGTTAGGGAAATATAGGCATGTCTAAAAAAACAAGGTCTATTTCTTTAAAAGCTGCAGAAATTCATTTCGTTTCTTTGCTTGTAAAGGAAACTTCAGCATTACACATGAAGGGATTATGCACATTTCAGTTTACTGGTAAGAATTTCCAGAGCACTCTGAGACCTATATCCAAATATTGCTGCTACTCAATTATCAGAAAGTAATTCTTGTAAAGTGTTAGACTATTTTTCCATTACTTAAAAATCACCCAACAGCTCATAAAGCAAGGATCTCAAAGCAGTTTAGTCATTAGTTTCTCAATCAACTGATTTTCATTGCTTTTGCTAATTCAGTACTATTCACAAAATGTTGTCTACATATTTCATTAAGCGAAACTAACAAAAAATTACAGAATAAGGAATGTTTCATGTTATTTCCTTCCATTCATTCACTTGACATCCAAATGGCTATCCTAGTTACCTGACCTTGCTGTTAATATTAGTGATAATAATTAAGAGGTCATTGTCAGCATCTCAGCCAACCTTTAGAGATTTCCTTCGCCTTTCCAAAAACTTTTCATTTAGCTTATTTTATACTGCAAAATAAATACTCTTAGCATCTCTTTTCATATAAATTCAGTATAGATGCTTTGAAACAGTACCCTCATCGATTCCAATCTGTGCTGTCCAGTCAAACTAAGGCAGGGGTGATTCATCTGTTAGCATCTTGTATATGTTTGTGCATGGCAAATGAACACTGGATCTAATCTGTCAACTGACCAATTTGTGAAGTACTAAACCAAGACATATTTAGCTGTATCCAATCAGCGTTCGTGCCACTGGCATGTACCAAAAGACGTACCTAGTTTCCATGTTAAAAGGCTCATTTTTTGTCTGTTTTACCATAGCATCTCTTCTGTTATAGCGTATTCTAGTTTCAGACGCACAGAACTGTGCACATAAGTCATTGAAAATTCCAGCCCTTCTACATGTATTCATGGTCACTTTGTCATTTCAGCATTAAATGATTGACCATATGTTACATTTCCAGAAGAGAAACTTTCCAGCTTAAGCATAAGTAGTTTTGATGAACATTCACTCAATCTGTTCCATCACGTAATTCATATTTATGTACGGTAAGTGTTTGACTTAACTGATTTAAATGAAAGTAACAAACTTTGCAAACATGTGCTTGACAGTTTGTTTTACTCACGCTACCTAGTCATCTGACTGGTGGAAATAGGGGAAGAATAAATGATAATTGAAGTAAGTATCCTGATCTCTGTGAATCTCTTCAGAGGCATAAGCTCAGGTTATCCATTGCCCTATCAACACATCAGCAATGAAGATGCTCTGAAGTGTTGATTAAAGAATATTTCTTGATCCTCCAAGTGAAATAATGGACAATGCAAAGCATATATCAATTACCTTTCTATGTTTCAAGAAAATACTGGTGCTATCCAGGAATATTCTTTGGAAGGAAAAAACAAGATTTTATTGCTGCTATTTGTTCTTTCTAGGCCACTTTTTCCTTTGATTTATACATACAGTATAGTACCTGGATACTTCAACGTTACCACTAGTGCATGTGAGAGACTGAGAACCATATCTAGTTGGCTGATAAAATAGGATAATAGGATATCAAGTGCTCTTTTGTATTATCTTTGGCCATCCACGTAAATACTGTTTGTCTGGACCATAACTGTATGAGGTCTCAGCGTGCACCTCCATCCTACAGACTGATGACCTGCCAAGCTCTGAACAGTCCTACATGATGAGACTATTGTCAAACAAAGGAGCACCAGGAGCACCACGGTCTTTTAAACATCTACTAACCAGAGGTTGGCAGCACAATGAATTACAGGGTATGATGCGTCCATCAACCCTGTAATCTCTGGTTCACTCTGTGACTTGTGGTTGCATTTATAGCTAGATTAGTATCATAGAAGTTCCTTACTGGTGGCCTGGCCTGGCATGACATGGTGGTTAAGGAACTAAACTCGCAATCTGACGATTCAAATCCTTATGACTGAAAAGTTTTGCACTTTCAGTCTTGGGGATGTTGTTATGCCAATTCACTATTTGTTGGTAAAAAATAGCTCAAGGGCTGGTGGAGGGTGGTGTTGACTAGTTGTCTTCTCTTTAGTCCACCAATACTAAATGAGAAATAGCTAATGGCTAATGCAGGTAATCCTCGTGTAGCTTTACATACAATTCAAAACAAACCAAGCCAATTTTTAATGTCCAACAGATTACTTTTTCTCCATAAGAATCTGCCATATAACCTGCTAGAAATATAATTCCTGTTGACAGATGTCATACACCAAAGGTACCTTGCATCTAGCCCTTGGCTTAGTTGGGTACTTCCTTTGTGTGGAAACTATTGATCATCAGCTTCGTTATTGAGAACATTCTGTGTTTCTTAATGACAAAGCAACTCATTTTTGGTGAAGTTTATCTACCAATAGTGCCTCACTTCTCTTTCTTTACTACTTTTGAGAGAGTATGACATTAGAGATGGGACTCTATCTTTGTGGTCAGTAAATACACTAGAATTTTACAAAAGTTACTCCACTTGGTATTGAGCACTCTAAGCCATACATCATCCTGACAACACTGTCGTTTGCGCTTCACTTGTGCTGAAGCTCATCAACCATTCTGGATGGACCACAAAAATGAATTTGTTAGGGATCTTTGCAGTATTAATGAGAGTCTGGCGTTCAGGAAAGGTTGTTTTTTTCCAGACAAGACTGCCCTCCCTGAAGGCAGCATCTCCTCTGTTTTCATTTCATCTTCAAAAGCATAGCATTTGCTGTTTTGGCACAAAAATGTGTCTTTTCTATCTTCTGTATGGTATTTTCAGTTTCACTGATTTTCATCAGTCTTTATTTATTTGTTTGCTTTCCGAATTTTTGCGCAAAGCTACACAAGGGCTATGCGCCAGTTGTTCCTAATTTAGAAGTGAAGACCAGAGGGAAGACAGGTAGTCATCACCACCCACTGTCATCTCTTTTTCCAGCAAATAGTGAGATTGACTGTAACATTATAACGCCTCCACGACTGAAAGGATAAGCATATTTAGTGTGATGGGAATTCAAACCCGGGACCCTCAGATTATGAGTCGAGCGCCCTAACCACGCCATGCCGGGCCATCACTCAGAGTGAATGAGTAGGGTTTGCTAAATGGAAGGCTCCACCAATGCTATGATGTAAGAGTATGAGTTGATTTTCTTTAAGTTCTAACTCAGTTTGTTTCAAAAAAAGAGACGCAGTTTTTACATTGAAAATATAAATTAAAACATGTGGGTAACTGTTTGTTGTTACTGTATGATTGGCTAATAAGAGAGTATTGTGAAAGAACCAAAAACACTCAAAGTTAAAGAAATACAAAATTGTATATTAAACAATAAAAAATCAAAATAATTCAACTCTAAATGAATCAAACGAGTCTTTAGAACTTCAAATACCCAACCATAATGAAACCCAAGCCATACAGCAGGAACACTACTTTGCTTGTTTTGAATTTCGTTCAAAGCTACTCAAGGGCGATCTGCACTATCCATCCCAAATTTAGCAGTGTAAGACTAGAGAAAAGGTAGCTAGTCATCACCACCCTCCGCCAATTCTTGGGTTACTCTTTTACCAAACAGTGAGATTGACCGTTACATAAAAACGCTCCCGGCTAAAATGGTGAACACCTTTGATGTGACGGGGATTTGAACCCACCCCACACGGATTACGAGTCGAGTGCCTTAACCACTTGACCATGCCAGGGCCCCATCAGCATTCTTGAAGTAGAAGCAGTGTTCTTTGTTCATAGCTTTGATGTTACATTTAACCCAGGAGAAATAACAATTCTTCTTTGTGACTCTAGTTTCTCTCAATCACAGATGGGAGGCTTCTGTTGTGGGATTCAAACCCACGATCTGTACATTTCGAGACATAAGCACTAGCTATCAGGTCGTGCTAGGCCTTGTTTCGTTGTGGAAAGCCAAATTCTTGCGCGTACACACACACACAAACACGAATTTAGCCTTTTTTTCACCCAAGGTATGAAAGTTATCCGTTTTTGCTTTTTATTTTGATGAGTGATCGATCACTGACATTGCTCAGAAAAAAGTTAGAGAATTAAAAAAAAACATTCTGATAACTTTGTTAATTGTGTGTGTCACAATTTTACTCTTCTATAACTGCTATAGAGTATATTTCTATTCGTGTACGTTTATGTTTACAAAAGTTCACGTAGTTTCATCCCACAAGTAATCAAATCCGCATTTACCAGATGTCTCGAGCTCGTAAATATTCAATATTTCTTTTGCACAACAAAGGCTACATAGTGAAAACTACACAATGGGGTGTCTGCGCTCTGCCTACCACAGATGTTGAAACCCGGATTTTAGGGTTGTATCACTATGACAGTGGGGGGGGGGGGTAGAGCAAACTTTCACTCTCGTGTATGAAATACACATATCCTTCCGTGTGGATGTCTGAAAGATAACTTGTTAAAACAAATAATAAGAGCCCCGTATACCTGGCTTAGTTTAAGATTGCATGTGAAGCATTAGTTGAAGTATTTAACCTGTAAACTTGTGGGATACCAGACTTTCTTTGTTTCGCTAGAACACAAAACGATAATTTCTATATTTTTGTGTCTTGTATCAGATCAGTGGTTCTAAAACTTTTAAGTTCTGGCCACCAATTTATTTTATATCCTCTATACTTCCCTTTCTTTCATGTAATTATCCAACATTTCTTCGGATCACATAAAGGGACCCCGCTGACCACCATGGGTCACTGGACCATATGTTAAAAACTGGTTCTCTGAACATACGATATATATATATATATATATATATTCATAGAAGATACGATTTAGCAATATTTGAGACTTGTCAGATACATTTTATCTTGTTTACTTGTAATGTTGCCTGTTCACGTGTTGATTGGTACACATAATTTCTTGGGTTACGCTTATTACATATTAACATAAGTTATGCCCAAACTTACTTATACTTATTTCCATTCTTGTTTTTAACAGTAATTATTAAAATATAAGGCATGTTTGGGTAAAACTTCTGTTTTTATATTTGTCGTAAACAATTCATTTGACTTCCGAGTCTGCAGGTAGGTGAAAGCTACAAATTAACTAACATTGTTATTCTATGAAAAACGTATAACAACAGCGAATGATGTTTAACACGTACTTTGAACTGGAGCTTGCTATTTAACAAAGCCTTGCGAACCTTGTATGACGATCACGGACGATAATCGTTTATTTTGACAGCTGGCCGAGTTTTAATCTGACAAGGCGATTTCATCCACAAGCGTTTCTCACGATAACATGCACATAGATTTGGTTCATTTGTCCACTGAGCCACGTCGACAGCCCACAGCCTCAAACATACCGTATTCATCATTTCACTAAACTGGTCTTTTCTGTATTAAATGAAAGTGAAATGAGTGCGAGTAGTGCCAATGAAAACATTTTATCTCAGATTAACTCTTCGTCTAATATTACTTCTTACGGTTCGGTAAGTATTATATATTGGGTAATTATATTAGATGGCAAAAAAAAAAAAAGGTACGTGTGGTAAAGTGTTGAATATATTCTCAAGGAGAAATATGTTTTTGTATGTGTTTTCTTAAGTAAAGCCACACCGGGCTACATGCTCTGTCCACCGAGAGGAATCGAATCCCCGATTTAGTGTTGTAAATCAGTAGACTTATTGCAGCAGACGAACGCTGCTCGAAGTCAGATGAAAAGAGAAAAAAAATTTCTGGAAAACAAAGCAAAAATAAAATATTTTAAATATTGATCGGACTTTCACTCGACGATTTGTGAGAATCGAAAGTCTTTCACAACATATAATTTAAAATTATATAAGAATAGTTAATTAGTCATCCAAATCTGTAGATGGCATTATTTGTCAAAGAAAATACACAAATGACATGACTGTCGTTGTCTCCTTTTCAGAAGTTGTAGCAGAAAGTTGTATCACGGACATGTTCTAAAATTATTAACCTAAAATAATAAGAGAAACAATCAACAACAGTACTTCATAAAACTGTAGTCTCAAAGAGTCGGAATAAACAAAACATTTTTCTTAGTATTTAAATTTAATAACTAGATGCAAAGAACATCATGTATTTATTTTTTAAATACCGACATTTTAGAAATGTGACAAAAACTTGTAAACGTAACCGTTGTTCGCTGTAATTAATATTTTAGTTCTTTAATGACGGAAAGTTCTGTCGTATAAAAAACAAACATCACCATAAATTAAAAATCAAGTTACTTAAGCCTATAGTCATATAGCTTTAATTGTATCTTCGTTGTTAGGTTTGCAGCAGTTTTTTTAAAGAGGGCACTGGTTGACCCTGTTCGAATTTTGATTGTTGTTGTTGTTTTGAATTAAGCACAAAGCTACACAATGGGCTATCTGTGCTCTGCCCACCACGGGTATCGAAACCTGGATTTTAGCGTGTAAGTCCGCAGATATACCGCTGAGCCACTGGGGGGGCTCGAATTTTGGAGTTGGCCAATTGATTTGATAGCAGGCGATACTACGGGAATTTCATCTTCTTCTTTAAGTTGTAGTGCATTATAAAAGTGACAGTCATTCTCTTTACGTGAATGGTATAGAATGATTGGGCGCCTTCTCTCTGGTCAATAATCCAGAATGAGGAATTTCGACTAATAGTAATAGTAGCTTTACCATAAATACAAACAAAAGACATTCAAAGTTTGATCCACCACGTACTTTTATGTCAAAATTTACTTGTGTGATAACAATCACTGAATCAGGAACAATAAGTATTTTTATGTGCTCTAGGTTAACGTACTTTCATGATGGTTAAACCCTGCTTTAATTCAGTCTGTTTGTTGTGATTAATTCACGGTTAGGCTTTTTAATCGTGTGCAATCAAAATCATGTAATAAGTTTTAGTTCTGAAAAAAAAAGCTTTTGTGTTTTAAACTAAAAATACCGCTTTCTTTGATAAAAGCAACGACAACAAATATTAATCTCATTTTTGTTTCATGCTTCAGATTAACTGCTTCGACAACGAACCCAGATGTCAGTATCTTCATCTTCACAGCTTATAAAGATCCTGTGGAGAAAATAAAAAGCACGAGTACTTGTCTTGAAGACTTCAGGGAGTGCAAGTGTGGTGCAGGGATTCATTGGAAGGCAGACAACAAGTCAAAATGGAACCTTGGGATAATTACAAGATAGTTGCACTTGTGATTCTGGTTATTTTAGGAATCATCTGGATTGTGGTGTTCGCTTCTTTACTTCACTTCAAGAAGTTGTGATTTTCAATACTAAATACAAACCAGTCAAGAACACGTTTCAGCAACGATTTCTGGTGCAGGACAGTTGCAATATCATCCATTTATTAGTCATTGATTTTCTATCTGTGAAATGAGTGGCTGGTGGAAATGTGTTGCTTGGTTTTCAAGTAATTTTAAAGTAATTTCTGAAAAAAAATAAAACTTTGCGAACACTTCAAGTATGTTGCAATATTTAGATGTCCACCTGTCTTTTAAAAGGTGCATAAATCATGGTACTACACCGTCTATTTAGATCAAAGTCCTTGTGGGGCATTTTTCTCATGTGGGTTACCTCCTGTCAACTTTAATTTCCATAATACATATTGGAAGATAATCTTAGTTATTTGTTTCAGATTTGAATGGAAAACTACGTGTATGTTTTTATTATACCAAAACCACAGAAGATAACCCACCGAGGGGAATAGAAATCCTAATTTTAGCGTTGTAAATCCACAGACTTAACGCTGTCTCACCCCGTCGAGGGAAATAGAAATCCTAATTTCAGCGTTGTAAATCCATAGACTTAACGTTGTTTCAGCAAGAGAGAAACGCAAAGTTACAAAAGGATATCTGCGTTAGTCACGGAAAATTTTGAAATGACTTACCAGAAGGAAAACAGTGTTAAACATTGTTCACCATCAACTCTTTGGTTACTCTAAAGGAAAGTGTGGTTTGATTTTTACTCTTATAATGCAGCGAGACGAGAACTTGAATTACGAGATACACTGTCCGGCACGGTAAACACTAGGTCGCGCCTTGATCCCTTTGAAATAAATATGATGTCACATGACACAAAGACATTGAATAAAAAAGTATATGCATTACTGAACAGTCGTCTGGTATGTAACCTTTGCCTAAATAAAATAGTTAGCCCAAGTTTACGATCTTTGTACATTCGATTTAAAACAGTGTAACGAACTACGTGCAGAATCCATTGTAATGGCTGAAGTAGTTATGAATTTCAACTGTCCAAAAATATTTAGATATATTTAGGTGCTTTTTTTCTAAATTTCTGACCACCTGTTTTCATGTAGTATGGTCTTCTTCTTAAACTGATTTTGAATAGTAGTAAACATGTTCTCAGGTAAAGATGAACATATAACTTGTTTGTTTATTTGTTTTGAAACATCGCGCAAAACTACACTAGGGTTATCTGTGCTAATCATCCCTAATTTAGCAGTGTAAGACTACAGGGAAGGCAGCTAGTCATCACCATCCATCGCCAACTCTTGGGCTACTCTTTTACCAACGGGTGACGGGATTAACCGTCACATTATAACGCCGGTGCGACTGGGTTTGGTTCGACGGGATTCGAACCTGCGACCTTCAGATTACGAGCCGAACACCTTAACCCACCTGGCCATTCCGGGCCTAACATGTAACTTACTAGAAATTCGGATCACTTTGGTTATCGATATCAATTCCTCAGAAGGGATCAACCCATCTTAAAGAGTATATCAAATATATGTATAAATTTATATGATTTATAGAGTTTTCTTCCTTATAAATGTTCTGTAGATAGTGCTATAAAATCCTTTTAAACCTATGTTCTGGATTTCAATGGTACATCAGAATTCCTCTTGTCTTTGTCTTATGTGAACGTTTTAAAGACTCCTCTCAGCCCCAGCAGTCGAAAAAAGCTATAGAAAATTTCCAGGAGATAAAATGAACGACTTTGTGAATAGAAATTTCATTTATTTGTTGACTTGTATTTGTTTATTTCTATTACTGTCCATTTTATATTTGTAAATCAGCCATTTATGTGGATGATGTAAAGCAGCGGTTCTCAAACCTTTTAGACTCAGGACCCCATTACGCTCCTAAAAATTATTGAGAACCCCCAAATAGCTTGTGCTTATATGGGTTATATCTATCAATATTTACCGATATTAAAAACTAAAATTGAGAAAAAAATTAAATATTTATTTATTAATTTATTAATTCATTTAAAAATAACAATAATAAACCCATTACATGTTAAACATGACACATGTCTTATGAAAAATAACTATGTTTTCCAAAACAACAAAAAAAAACATTTTTAGTGAAAAGAGTGGCACTTTTTACACTTTTGCAAATCTCTTTAATGTCTGGCTTAATAGAAGACAGTTGGATTCTCACATCTGCTTCCTGCATTCCATCTGTTGTGATATGCTCTTTTGTTTGAAGCATATGAAGAAAATCCGGCCTCACACAGATATGCAGTTGGTAAAGGAAGAACTATTTTAACAACTTTTTCAGATAATTGTGAATATTCTTCTTTGATACTACAACGAAACTCGAGAAGTGGTAGTTTCTCAAAGGCGAGTTGCAATGTGGAATCTGAAACCATATCAATAAACTTGTCGTACTCTGTTACATTAAAATTCATTGGTCTATCCTGCACTTTGAATGGATTTTTACCCATGTATGATTTTGTAACACCATACATTGGTTCTTTGGAAAATATCGATTCACTGAGTTTTGCATATCTTCAAATGTTGACAAATTTCATTATACAATATCAAAAGATAGCTTTCGTCAAATTTCCGTTTCTTATTTACAGTTTCGTCCAGTTTTTTGGAGTAGATTCCTCCCTTCCGTGAGTCAGAGAACTCTCTAATATGTCATTTTCATCTTTTTCAGCATTTTTGGACATTTTGGTGCAGCTGTTGGTTGAGAAAGCAAGTATTCCAATCTCCCTTTCTTAAGCCAACGATCCATCCTTAAATATAAGAAAAATATTTTATAAATAAATGTTCTTTTAATTTAGAATAAAATATAAATTAACTATAAAGTAATAAAAGTTTCAGATAAAATTAAGAAAAGTTTTCAAAAAACGTTTTTTATATATTATTGCAAAATAAGACAACAATGTGCACTTACTTCTCAAAAGATTGAACAATTGTTTGCTGTCTGATTTCTCTTTGCACTTATATCTCTCCTTCCAAATTTTTTATTAGAATGTTAAATTGCAATTTATTCAAGCTTAAGTATAATATTTCTAGGTATTTATAGAGAAAATAGAGAAAAATCGAAATTTATCGAGAACAAAGATTAAAATTCATTTAAATTCTAAATAAATTAAATGAAAGTTTGATAAGAAAAATAATATCGTTTACATATGAAAAAATTAGAGCAAAATCTTAGAACTTGAAGACACAACCTTCCTTCTCAAAGACTCGAAACGTACTAAGATGTTGTTTACTTTTACCACTCTCGTTCTGTCAGTCGGTTTAAAGTGCACAAAAATGTTTCATTGAAAAAATTATATTATGAAAATAGTTTTGATCTTGCGTACCTCAAGAATGTTCTAGGGAACCCCAGGGGTCCTCAGACCCCTTTGAGAAACGCTGATCCAGAAAAACTGTATAAAAGACATTCCTAAGCAACAGATGAACTTATCAGTGAATTGTAAAGCAGCACAATGTGATAGTACATGTGTATGAGAGACATCTCGTCTTTCAAGACGATATTTTTATGTGGAACCACACACTACAGCGGAAGAAACCAAAAAGCAGTAGATGAAGTTCTAAGACACTCTCTAGCTTCCCTGATGGCTCCCAAGTTCATGGTTCTAATTAACTGTTGACCACCACCATATTTATACCAGATGATGTATGAGGTTGTGGTATAACTGCCTTGGTTTTCCATGAGAAAACACTGCCTTTTGGCCAAAATGAGCTCCCAAAGAACCAGAAGGGTGACAGAAAGAATAGATGCAAGAAGATTAGCCATAAGCAATGACCACAACAGCACCTACTGGTTTAAACTATTAGAGCTTAAGTTACATTTGACTGCAAACATAGGCGAGTGCAACAGTGGCTGGAAAGCAATGAGGACTTGTAGGAGCAATGATAAGTTTAAACATGAATGTTGTACCAGCGCCATTTTTTAATTATATACACTCAGCTGTTCAACTTCCAAGTGGTCTGAACAAAGGCAGAAGCGACACAAACGTTCTTAATAGCTAGAAACTTTCTTATATCACATCCGAAGATGAATGTCTGACTTTTAAAGTATATAAAGACTAGTTGAGAATTTTGTAAACAATAAGAACTCAACACCTAGAGGTGAACTCAATGAATTACTGGCTTAGAGAGCTAACTTTAACAATTAACTGTTACTTGAGTTATGTAGAATGTTTGATACATGGAGGGCACGCATTATATGTTTTCAATTTAGTATGATGATGTAATGGAAAGGGTGTTCTAGAATGTTAAGCATATGTTGCTTTGATTAACCCTGACCGAACTGACCAGAACAAAAACGTCACCAACGACATGATGGTGCACAGAGCAAATGAACATAGGTCAATATACTTGAAGAAGTCTTACTCACTGTAGACATTATTTTTGGTTTTCTACTTATAATGGATGCTCTTCAATGTTCAGAAGAATCTATTGATGATTAATGTCTGCATTATTTGATCTTTATGAGTTTGCATGCCCATTGCTAGGAAAAGCCATCATATGACAGAAACGGTATCAGGTACAACAGTAAAGGAATGAATGTATCAGATTGCAGACTAGGCACGGCTTTGGTATATGGCAGAAAAAAAATCATGATTCTCAATCGGTCAAACACCATTGTGTGCTCCAAGGAGTCATTTTATTTCTGTTTGAGTTACAGCAGTTAAGAGGTGCAATGCATATTAACTGGTAATATCCATATACTGTTAATTATTCTCTGAAAAATCGACTTGACCAAAAGTCAGTATAGTCTAGTTACGTGTTTTATGCCCTTCTGACCTTAAAAATGAAAATGAAATTGCCAAGAGTACTTATCTGGCTTCTTAGGATGAGCCAGACGAGGAATAAGAAAGTGCTAGATGTAAAGATAAAAGACATCTATGATGGTCTATTGAGCCACTGCTGGTTATCTTTTCATCAGTATTAATCAGAGTATCCTTAGATTATCTGCTATGTCCACTGAAGCAAATCAAATCCCTCATTTTGGAACTATAAATTCAAGGAACCTTCTACTTTTAATGCGTGATGCTTATGGCCTTTTAACTTATTGTTTGAGATCAGTGTACATTGTTCATGTCTGTACGTGTCGCTATTCCATATATTTTTATTTTATGTAACCCAATGTCAAATATACAAAACATCCTATGACAGGAAATCAGACATAAAAATAAATATATCTTGTCTTCTGTAAAGCATGTGATCTGTACCCCGTAAGTTCTTGAAATTGGTGTATGATGAAACGTTGTGGTTTAAATAAAATATTCCATGTTCTAGGATAACATTAGTTGACATTTCTCAACACATTTCAGTTTTTAGTCAACTAAGCCAGACGAAAGATGCAGTGTGCAATCTGAAATCCTTATGTATGTATTTATAACCCGATTTTCCTCCTGTCTTCCCTCTGAACAGGCCTGGCATGGCCGAGCGCGTTAAGGCGTGCACTCGTAATCCGAGGGTCGCGCTAAAACATGCTCGCCCTCCCAGCCGTGGGGGCGTTATAATATTACGGTCAATCCCACTATTCGTTTGTAAAAGAGTAGCCCAAGAGTTGGCGGTGGATGGTGATGACTAGCTGCCTTCCCTCTAGTCTTACACTGCAAAATTAGGGACGGCTAGCACAGATAGCCCTCGAGTAGCTTTGTGCGAATTCCCAAAAACAAACATCCCTCTGAACATTTTGTTAATGTTACGATCATGAATTTTATATTTTAATATGTCAATCCCAGAATATTTCAAAATATCTATATTTTAATAAGCATTTTGTCATCCATGAAATATATGTTTGGTCACTTAAACAGAATACTTTATACTTTCAGTGTAATATTATAGAGGGCGTACTTACGTCAGCTGATTTAGTAAAAAAATTATATGTCGTTTTATGCCTCTTACAAAGTACTGCGACGCGCGTGTAGTTATTGTTTTAAGGGTTGTGATTTATCAGTTGTGAGGCATAGAAATATTTTAACATGTGGATACCGTAGCATGGTGCAGGGATAAACAAAGTTTTGTCGAAAAGAAACGTACGGTAAGGACGAAAAGGAAAGAAAATTAGGAATAGCGACTTTGGATTGAAGCTTAATATTGGCTATGTAACCTTCACGACCTCCTCTTTAAATAATAAAATATACTGTACGATTTCTATTTGAGTTAACGCGAATTCGGATTTTTAAAATATTGAAGTAATCCGAAATGGCAGCAAGGTGGAGTAGTGAGAACATTGTTGTGGAACATCGAGAATTGCAGGTATCCACTAAATTTGTCAAAAGTTGCTTTAAACTAGCTTTAAACTTTAAGTTAAATATAGTTGTATTCCGCTTATTTGATTCTGTTATTTGTGTTACGAACAATTATGATTATGCCTAGCCTTTAGCAACAGTGATGCTATTAGTATTAATATTATCAGTTCTATTTCTAATGTAAAGTTGTGATGCTAACACTAACATTAAGTTACGGTGTTAACACTAAATTGAATTTAAAATGTTATTGTTTATTTGTTCAAAGACTTAAAACTTGTAATTTTATAGGAGTATGATTTTAATAAATTACAACACTTCATTTTCAATGATGTTAAGTAAATTAAAGTGTAGATTTAATTTGATAAAATGTTATTTACACCACAGTGAAAAAGTTTTTCATCCAGCTGTGTCTTATTGTCAGTGTTGGACATAACATTTCTACTTTCACCAGGAGTCATTACTAAACTTAAATGTTGTAATAATTTTTTTTTAAAATTCTGGACGTATGTCATTGTTGTAACATAAACATTTTCAAACTTGAAAGTAACTTATTATTTCAACATTTTCATTTCAATCTACATGTATGGTCTACTCATTAGTTCAAAAGCAACTGGCAGTATGTTTACAGACTTAGTGCTAAATTCAGGAGTTCAGCTCCCTTCAGTGGACTCAGCAGATACCCCAATGTGGCTTTGCTATAAGAAAACACATACACCCACACATGCAACTGGCATGCTAGGGAGGGACAATTAATAATTGTGAATTTTACAGCCAGATTTGATTTTCACCAGGGGAACCTGTCTAGAATATGATGTTGTCTTGGCAGTCAAAATGTAATGATGAAAATTTGAGATTTATCACAAATCTGGGAGCAAAAGAAAATGAATGAAGTTATGAGAAAAAATAAAAAATAGATAAAAATCTTAAAAAATTATGAACATAATAATACTACAAAAAATGTGTTCTTGTTGTTAGATATCCAAAATATAGCTGTCATTGTATTTTATTTTTTCTTGTATGTTTAGACTATGTACTTTCTGAGTTGGTTACTTTGGTTTCTAATCGTAATAAAAGTAAAGTTATTTATATTGGAATGGGTACAATGGGAAAGGGAGCTTTTTGGAACAGATGGTATACCTTTAAATAAGGTAGAGATTGGCTTTTATTCAAGGGTTATGAAGTTGGCTACAAAAGTAGTTTTAAACTATGAATGAAACCTAAAAAGAAACCGATCACATTAATTCTTAGCTTCTTGACAAAAAAACTGGAAAGTTTAAAAATGATGAAGCTTCTGGCCAGATAATATTTCTCCAAGGCCTTTGAAGGATATTAAAGATTGGATATGTGAGTTACTTTCTACTACTTTGTTTGTAAGCTCTTAAATAGTGGTCAGGAGCGAGACAATTGGAAGTTGGACAATATTACTCATATTTTAAAGGGAATTGATAAAACATTTTTCAAAGAGTTGTATGTTTATTTGTTTTATATTAGTGAGTGGAAAAGGTTTAGAAAGCCCAGTAAAAGATGCTTTGTAAAGTTGTTTAGCAAAGTTTAATATTCTGTTCAATATTAAATATTTTCACTTGGGGTCACACTTTTTTCTTGTCATATTAATGTTCTGAAATTCTTTAAAGATATTAGTGCTTATGTAAGTGAAGGTAAAGGTATAGATTTAGTGAAACTGTATTTTTCAGAAAGCATTTGATAAGATGCTACATAAAAGGCTTATTAAAAGCAAAAAGGTCTTTTTAGGTTTAGTTAATAAATTAGCTCAATGGATACAAATGTTGCAAGATGGAAGAAATGAGGGTTATTACAAATGTAGTTCAGTCATACTAGATTAGTGTTAAATCCTTTGTTCATTTTGCTTTTCTTCAGTGACAGATGAAAGAATGGTCACTTCATTGTTTCGGTCCCAGATTAAGCTACATTTGCAGTATTGTGTTCAGTCTTGGGCTCTTTTACTTCGGGTATGATATTGAATTGTTGGTATGGCAGTCAGAGGAGAACTTGTAAAATGATGCAAGGAGGTGCAGAGGCTGTCATAAGAAGACATTAAAATCTGAATTTTTTAATTTTTCTGAAGAGGTGGTTCATCTTTACAATGGGTTTTCTTTTTCAACATGGTGGAAGTAGTAAATTTAAAGGTAGTGTAAGGAAAGGCTTTACAAATATTTGAATCATGAAGGGTGGTTTTGAACTTATATAATGGGACAATCCAGATGGACCAAGAAGTCCTTGGTTGTCTTGCTCTTAAATGTTGTCTTATCACAACATTGACTATTCTTATAGCCTTGCAATGGAAATTATGTGAAGATGATGAGAAAGATCTATCTAGGCATAGTTATTAAAAAGTCTGTAAACACTTCTAGAGAATAAACTGTCTAACAGTGAGAAAAAATGGAACTAATTGGTATGTGTTGAAATTTTATGTACAAGCTGAGGGAGGTTATCAGTTTATGTAACATAAAGGATAACAAAGGGCCATTTGGTGCTTCAAAGGTGTCCATGCATGTCCACTATCAAGTAAAGTAAAAATTTAAACCCCTTCTTTATTTTTCTTAACTGTTTCTCTTAAAATTCTGTCAAAATATACCACAATAATATCAGACCGTTATCTTGATGTTCTCCCCAGATATTCTTGTAACTTCAGTGTTACAGTATTTTTATTCAGCTTCCCAATGAATTAATACTTACATTTCTTAAATATACAGACCAAATTATAATAAAATGCAATACATGAAGAGTAACTTTATGATTTCCCAATTTATTCAAGTTTTTCTACAGTGTTTCAGCATCTTCAATAAATTTAGAAGTACTCAACAGTTTAACACCATTAGCACACACTACTGATCTATTGATTGTGCTTTATCAGTATTATTAATGTAAATAAAACGTGGAAATTCTAGGATTGACCACTGAGGTTCTCCACTAATAACAAAGGTCCAATTTGACTTGATTTTGTTAATAACAAGGTTTAACTTTATTTTACAAAGTCACCGTATATAATTCAGTCAATTAATTTAGTTAACCTTATGAAAAGCCTTTTGGAAATCTAAATGTACCTTTTATCCAGTTAACAAATGACATATTATAGTAATGCAAAATTTCTCTTTTGGAAGTCCATGTTCACTTTCTTTTACAGTGACATTAAAAGTAATTTTTTTTATCAGCATCTTTATAATTTTATTCCAGTACAGTAGTAAGACAAAATTACATAATTCCCGAGGTAACTTATATCAGCTCCTTCAAAGATAGTAATGAAATAAGCAACTTTTCTCACTTCAGGCACCTACCTGTTGTCTGTTAACTTAGCAGTGAGACAGAGGTGTGTATATACGATCTTTGACTTCTTCTAAATCTCCAGTGTCTTTATTTTTTAGGCCTGGCATGGCCGAGCACGTTAAGGCGTGCGCTCGTAATCCGAGGGTCGCGGGTTCGCCCCCGAGTCGCACTAAACATGCTCGCCCTCCCAGCCGTGGGGGCGTATAATGTGACGGTCAATCCCACTATTCGTTGGTAAAAGAGTAGCCCAGGAGTTGGCGGTGGGTGGTGATGACTAGCTGCCTTCCCTCTAGTCTTACGTGGCTAAATTAGGGACCGCTAGCACAGATAGCCCTCGAGTAGCTTTGTGTGAAATTCCAAAACAAACCAAACTTTATTTTTTAATCAGTTATATTTAGACCCTACTCTCTTAGGATTTCAAAAGAACACATTTATTTGTGCATAAAAAACACACAATTTGTGAATAAAGTTGGTTTGTATTTGAAGATTTCAATTTCCTTGTAAGAAATGCAACTGTTCACTTGTTTATCTTTCAGTGCAGGAGTTGATGAAGCTTTTGCAGAAAAAAATTTAAAATCTTACATTGTTTAAAATAACTTAAAGATAGTATTATTAATATGCTTAGCTTAAACCGAGACAAAGTCATAAGAATTGATAGAATAACTTTAAAAAATAAGGTTAAAAAATGTCATCTCACAAACACATTTAAGTGATTTATTTATTTTCTTGTCTAGAATATTTCACATTTTTTGTATAGAAGTTTAGTCAAATTTTTCTGTATTTTGGTGTATAGACATCAAAATAGGTAAGAAATATGGATTCAGTTTTATCTGTTTTATGCACTTCTTAATTTAAAATTAAAATCAGTTTTGATTTTAGAAATGTGTACACTTAAATTTTTCTTTACCCATGGTAGAAATATTAAAAGAAATACTTTAGATAAATCCATGAGTGAAATGGATTCTTTAGATAATGTTATTGAAGTGTTTTGTTTTAAGAGATTGTAACAGAGTGAAAATGTAAATTTATTAACAGTGCTTCCATGGGTCAGATACTAAGGATTTTTCAGAAACTATTTTGTCAAGTAATTCTGGAGTTCTTGTTTATTAGCTTACCCTTTTACCAAAATCTGATTAAACAAAAAGCAGGAAAATAAGAAAATGGCTTGTAAGTGCAAAGTGTTTATGTGTGGTACTTCTTGAAAATGCCCTTGATGTCAGAGTGGAGAGGTTAAAATGGCATAAAGAAGGTGGAAAACAAGCTGTATGACAAATTAAAGGTATAAAGATGGAAGAAAGGAAGGATTGGTTACACTATTCCATTGAGGAGTGATGAAGATGAAATGTCTGGCAATACTTCTGAAGATCCCTTGGATTTTATGACACTGAAGAAACAACAAAGCTCATTCAAGGAATCAAGTGTGAAAGCAAGGCATTGCATTGTTGTAGTACTCTAACACAGTGTTGTAATGATGCCTATTTAATTCTGCAGTTATTTGGTATTGAATCCACAGTGACATCGTGCTTTTCAAATGAAGAAGCTTAGCTTTATGGAAGGAACCAAGTTTTAGTGCTCTTAACAAGAACAATTACTTGCATTCTGTTTGACTATATTAAGGATTCTCTGCATTATATTACTCTCAGGAGATTCAAATTGTCTTACAAACAATATTTTTAAGAAATCTGATGATACAAGATTATTCTTCTCTGCCAATGATGTACAACATCTGCCAGAAAAATGTATTCAGAGAAAAATTATACTTATACAGCTATGTTAGTCAATGACATTCAAAGAAGTGTAAGAGAGACTGAAGATTGGAGAACAAGCTTTTGAAACAGCCAGATGACTCTTTCATCCATTGAATACTCGGTTTCAGCTGCAACCTACAATATGATATGCTCAGTGTTAATGTAAGGAACATGTACTGAAAACAGTAGAGTACCATAAATCAAGATGGTGGTAATTTTTCCACTGATGTTGTGTCTACTCTGAAATCAAATAACAAAAACAAGAGTATAAATTATTCTTGATTTTGGCCAAGGCAACAAAATACCGCATGATGTGTTTGTTACTTTATACTGTGGGAATAAAAATAAAACTTGCAGTAATATCATAACTCTGTAAATTTGTTTTAAACTTTGTGTAGAATTTTAATTCAACCAGAAAAACACTAAAAATAGTTTTTGTTTATTATGGAATTATGTTATGCATTAAGGTCTGCCATTCAGCCACAATCCTTGGTGCCTGTCTTTGGAAGCACTGTTAAAAATGTATAAAAAATATATGCATTGATTTCTAATGTCATGATTACGTTTGTGATTTGAAGGCATCAGCAATGGCCTTAGACTATACAGGACAGTACCTGGTGCTTGCAGGGTGAGTTTGTAGATATATTTACTTGTATGGCTTGTGTTTGTTGGGTAATTTTGTAGATCTGTACAGGCCAGCATGTAGTACTTGCAAGGTAACTTTATGAAGGCCTGTTTATAAATTAGGAATATGGCTGTTGGCTCTAAGACTGTTTGTGTTACTTGCAGTCTAAATTTATAGGCCAAGTATAATGTTCAAATAAGACGTGTCAAATTATCTGTTAAAATTATATATCTTTGTGTGTGTGTATATATAATATGTGGGTGTTTGAGTGTGTGTGTATATATATTTGTACAGATGAAAATAAGCAAACAAATTTTGTATAATATTTTTTATTAACCTTAATGAACATTATTCTAGTCTTACTTTTCAAGTAAACCATAAAACCAAAATTGTTGTATAGGTGATAATGTTTCTCACATGGAACATTTGTAACAATGTAACTAGAGTTATGGAGAATCTCTTCCACTGTGTTGTTAGTTGTCAACAACAAATATCTTGATACATTCTCATTAGCTGAAATGTGTGGATTAACATGTTAAAAGCATAGCATGTTTAGTGATTTTGTTTCTCGCCACAAGACACTCTGCTTATGGTTTTGACTGTTTTAGAGGCACTACTGTGAATAATTATAGAACTACAATTTTGTAATTTGGTAGACTTTTTTAAATGTTTTATGCTTTTGCAAATGTTATTGATTGTAGTTAATTTTTAGAAGGAAGTGTGTTGCTATAGTCAATTTGGGGGAAGGACTGTCTGTGGAGAAGAAGATATTACGTCAGAGCAAGTGGGAAATTACCACTGCTGAATGGAGTCCTCATCACCCAGATACGTTTGTGCTAGCTGTAAGTGTTAAGTTTCCTCAGAATATAGCATGTACATATTTGTACTTTTAAAATGAGTTGTACAATTGCTGTTAAGTTTATTACTTTGACAGTGCAGTCAGGTCCTGATTATTCATGTTGTGCAAAAGAAGAAAAACTTAATTTCTTTCTGCATGTTGGTGACAGCATCTTACTGTACACGTTCCTGTAACTTTCAAACCAAGTTTGAGTCTCATACAGTATCTTTAGTGTATCTTCAAACTAATGTGTGGCATAATTAGTGTGGCAGTATTATTAATAACAACAATAATTGTTAATATTAACCAACCCAACATTGCACCCAATAACCAATATAGCTGCTAATCTTAACCATTCCAACATTATATTGTACCTAATAACCACTGACTACTAATCTTAACCATCCCAACATTATATACCCCTTGGTGTGGATTCCTGTACATGGTGAGGGGACCTCCCAGGGAAGGTTATGTTCTTTCAGTTTACCTCCTCTGGGATCTAAACATCCACCCATGTGTTTGCAGTGTGTGGCAACGCGTGGAAGGGAAGAGAGGATCCTGGTGGTTGAGGGGTCGAAACCTGACACACCACTTTGGCCTTGAATTCCTGTAGACAGGCAGCCTAGGGGTGGCCACCATTGGGTCAATCAGCTAGTCCACTTGAGCTTAGGTTAACCAAGTACCAGTGTTGGATGTTCTCAGTAGGTGTTGATGCTGGTGTTTGGGTATAGTGCTCACCCTATTCCTGACATTGCTATAGTGTCCTTGTTTGACATTGTAGTGTGTTCCCTTGTAGGGCCCCATGGTGGGTGGGGTCAGTGAGCACTGAAATTTTCCTTTCTTTATTATGGATACTCCAATTAAAAATCTTAATAAAATAGTGAAAAAACAGTCAAAAGGTAAATGACCACGTTTTGAAGATTCCGAGCAGCGATCCTCACCATCCATTCCACCTGTTGTATCTCATTTTTCTAAATTGCACTCACTTTCAGACAAACTTTTAATGCAAATGACTTTTTTCATTCAAAAGGGATGAGAGGGACTTGCTGGCTCTCCAAAGTCAGTCAAAAAACTTCGATCTGGTGACATATCGGTTGAAACATCCATATCTCAACACAGTGAACTCCTGTTGCATTCAAAGGCAATTGGGGATATACTTATTGAGGTTAAACCTTGTGCTACTCTGAATTCATCATGAGGAGTTTTTGTTGAGAGGGATTTGAAAAACATCCCAGAGTCGAAGATTTTCGCTGGTTTCTCTACCCAAGGAGTTTCTACAGTGAGGTGTATCTCCACTTGCAAAGATGGAATTATGGTGCTGACCGATGTTCTCATTCTGACATTTATGTCACCACATCTGCTTGCCACCGCCAAGGCAGGTTGTCTTAATTGCAGAGTATGCCCATACATTCCAAACCCTCTCCATTGTTTACAGTGTCAACAGTTCAGTCACTCAAAGACGTCATATTGTGGTTCCTCGACATGTGCTCATTCCATTGGCAAGGACCATGATATCTATGAATGTGAAACGGACACTCATTGTGTCAGTTGCAATGGGTTTCATCTGTCTTACGTTCATTATTGCCCTAAATGGTTGGAAGAAAAAGAGGTGCAGCATTTGAAAACGATTCATAACATTACCTATCCTGAGGCTTGAAAATTGCTGTCCACCACCTTATCTCAGATGTATGCTGTTGCATTTCATCCCACAGCCACTGTGGGAGTGCAGACAGATCTCTGTTCCTCCTAAAGAATTGTTCTCCAAACAAATGAAAAGTTTTTTGACTCCCATGGTTACAAGAGTTGATGAATCAACTTCAACACCTCTCTCTGTCCCTTATATATATTCCACCAAACTCCAAGATCCTCATCCTTTGGTTCCAGGTACAGGTATTTCTTTGGAACCATCTTTTTCTCTCACCCCAAGATAGATCTCTCTCAAATAAGGAAAGTAAGGAAAAAAGATGTGGTCATAAAGAGAAGGGTTCTCTACCCAATTTGCCTACACATAAATAAAAATGGCCACCTTGATACAATGGAACTGTCAATGTTTACATTTTAATTTAGATGACATCAAAACAATGATTGCTTCTTACCATCCTGTTTGTCCTTTTGGCAGTTTTATTTATACAGAAATGACAGGCTGAGTGCATGGAGGGGTGGCACTGTTGGTTGATCAGCATGTGCCCACCCTGTCTTTGTCACTCAACACACCCTTGGAGGCCGTAGCCATCTGTGTTTCCTTGGGTCATACCATCACTGTTTGTTTTCTCTACATGTCACCTTGAGAGACATGATCAATCAGACCTTGATGCTCTCATTGAACAGTTGCTGTCTCCTTTTTTAATCCTGGGGGATTTTAATAGACATCATCCCCTCTGGGGAAGTGGTGATATTGATAGGAGGCATTGTTCTGTAGAGCATCTGCTCTCTGATCACAACCTTTCTCTTTTCAATTCTGGTTCTTGTGCTTATTTTCATGCATCTAGTCGGTCCTTTACTGCTATTGATCTCTCAGTTTGCTCCCCTTCATTATTCTTCCAGTAACCCATGTGGCAGTGATCATTTCCCTATAATTCTGAGAGAGACAGGCTGTGGTCGATGCCACCCGACCCACGTGCCTTGGTGGAAACTGGGTCAAGCAAACTGGCCCTCTTACACTGTTTTCACAGAATTTGATCCTTTCATCATATGTAAGCCATCGAGAGATGACTGTGTGGCAGCAGTAACTGACTGTATTATACAAGCAGCTGCACAATGTATTCCTAAAACCTCAACACATTTCCCATGATATCCTTTTACATGGTGGAATCCTGCTTGCCACATGGCACGGTAGGCTCAAAAACTAGCCTGAGATACTTTCTGTAGATATCCCACACTTTAGAACTGCATCACTTTTCAGTGGGTCCATGCACATGCTCGATGGGTAAGACATCCAAGCCAGAAGGAATCTTGGATTAAGTTCACAACCAGCATATCCTCTACCACCAGTTTTAAAGTCATTTGGGAAAAGATTTGAAAGGTCAGTTGGCAATATCACTCTGTCCCCTTCTCGATCTTGCTCTCTGATGGCCAGGAAGTAACTGATATCCAGAGAATCACTGATACTTTAGGTGAAAGCATTTGCTGGGTACCTAGCACTTTGGTTTTTTTCCACCTTCTTAGCTATCAAGTCTCAGGCAGAGCAATCTCCTCTTTCCTTTTGAGCTAATTGTCTATATGACTATAATAATTCATTTACACTAGTGGACCTCAAACTGGCCTTTCATCAGTCTGGCAGTGCAACAGTTGGACCTGATAATATACACAGTGAGATGCTGCACCATCTATCTCCTGCTTCTTTTGCTATCCTTCTGGTTGCTTTTATCCAGATCTAGCAGGAGAATGTTTTTCTTGATGCCTGGTGCCAGGCTATTGTCCTGCCTTTCTCCATGCCTTGGAAGGATCTCAAGATTCCCTCAAACTACCATCTAATTGCTTTGATGAGGTGCCTTTGTAAGACCTTTGAGAGGATTGTTAATGCTTGTTTTGTTTCGTTCCTCGAATCAAACAACCTCATTTCTCCCACCCAGTGTGGGTTCCAATGACAGCACTCCACCATGGACCACCTGATTCGACTTGAAATGTCAATCAGAGAAGCCTTTCTCAAATGACAACATCTTGTATCAATATTTTTTGACATTGAGAAGGCTTATGATACAACATGGAGGTATGGCATTTTGCGAGACCTCCATATATATGGGTTACGTGGCCATTTGCCAATTTTTATTAAAAAATTTATAATGGATAGGAGATTCTGAGTTTATGTGTGTTCGACACTTTCCTGTTCTTTTCTACAAGAACTTGAAGTCCCTCAGGGCTATGTTTTGAGCATCACACTTTTCAGTATAAAAATTAATGCCATCACTGAACAACTTCCTCTCACTGTTGCAAACGGGTTCAATGTTGACGACTTTTACATCTCATGTCAATTGTTAAACATGAGGTATACTGAGCGGCAGCTACAGAATGCCTTCAATTATTTACTGAAGTTGACCACAGCAAACAACTTTACCTTCTCTCTCTCTGAAACTGTTTGCATACACTTTTGCTGCCAATGGGGTATTCACCCTGATCCTGAACTCTGTATTGATAAAGTTGTGCTGCCTGTGGTCTCTGAGTTCTTGGGACTTATCTTTGACTGTAAGCTACCCTTTATACCACATATCAAGAGCACTGAACATCCTCCATGTCCTTTCTTTCACCACTTGGGGAGTGGATCGACATTCTATACTAAAGATATATCATGCTCTTATTTGATTGAAACTCGACTATGGATCACTGGTCTATGGCTCTGCCAGACCATTGGCCTTAAAGATGCTAGACCCTATTTATTATCTAGGACTTCAGTTCTGTTCTGGGGCTTTCTGCACCTCCCCAGTTCATAGCTTATAGGTAGAATCTTGTGAACCTTCTTTGCAACTGTCTTTACTATATTTTTCGAAATTTCTTTTCTTCTCAATGCATCCCACCTGGGTTTGTGCTTTCATTCCTCAGTGGGTCATATTTTTTCAGAACAGACGATCTGCCATTGCTCTTTTTGGCCTTCACATCAAGGTGCAATTGGATGAATTGTCTGTCCTTGGATAACATTGCAGAATTCACTGATCAACCCATCCCACCATGACTTATTACAGTCCCCATATGTGACCTTTCTTTAAGTCATCTGAGAAAGACTGATACTCCTGATTGGAAGTAGCATCTTTTATTTACTGAACATCTTTCAAATAATCTTTCCATTCCAATTTATACGGATGGTTCCAAATCAGGTAATTCTGTGGGCTCTGCCATGGTTTGTTGTGGTTTGGTGGTCGTGCACAGAATCTTCTCTACAGCTTCTGTGTTCACTGCTGAACTGTATGCCACATCTCTTGCTCTGTATCATATTGAAACTAAGCAGTACTCCAACTGCACTATATATACTGACTTACTTAGTTCTCTACTGGCTCTGGAATCGCTTCATGTTGGCTCACACCCTGTTCTTGCTGATATTTAAAACCGACTGGCCCATTTCTCATTAACATCTACTTCTATCCAGTTTTTCTGGATACCAGGCCATGTTGGTATTCGCAGGAACGAGCTTGCAAACACGGCAGCTAAATCTGTCTGCTCTGGCACTATCACCACTGTGCCTATTTTACATGGACTATGGTCCTATATTTAAGGCTCATCCTGTGCCAACTGGCAGTCCACTTGGAGTGAGCAACAGGACAACAAGCTTTTCCAAATAAAACCCTATATTGGGCTTTGGCCGTCCAGCTTCTGTAAGGTTTGGAAGGAGGAAATTGTTCTTACTAAACTACGCATTGTCACAGTTTTTTAACTTATTTTCTTTTATCTGGAACTGTTGCATCAGTGTGTAACACTCAAATCACTCTAAGCCACGTTTTACTTTCTTGCCATCATTACGACTCTCAACAACGGCACTATTTTAAACATTTTCTGTTCCTAGGTTTGTCTGTGACAGTAGTGTTATTGGCGATGGTGACTCTGTTCACCAAAGAAATGGTTATAGTTTTTTAATGGCCATTAATCTTTTTAATCTCATTGAAGTGGTTGATATTTATTCATTACACCTTTTTAATTGTGGTTCCCTTTTTGGAGTTTCAATCTTTCTAGTTTATTTTGAAATTGGAAAATGGCTAGAATATTAAATAACTTGACACCAGGACTGGAAAGGCCAACTTCAGGTGACTCGCGCTGCTGTATGAACCATCTCTTTGAATCACCTGTTTGTCTTCCTGGCGAGTTGTTAATACAATTTTGCTGCATGTCTTTTAACACTTTAATAACTTTACCTTTTGGTACTGGCCATAATGACTCAACTTGGAACTAGGACTTGAGAGACCAAATTCAAGTGACTGATGGTGTTTCTTGTTCTTACCTGTTAGTCTTCCTGTCGGGTTATGATCATTATCATTTTGGGAGAGAAAGTATTTTACAACTTCTCTTACTCTGCTTTCTCTCTTAACATTGGTTTTATGCTTTTTATGTTTTTCAATGCTGTTTTGTTTTACCTTCATTTCCTTTTCCGTATTTTACTACATTTAATTTATTTTTAGCTTTTTACTGGATGTTTGGCACAGATGGCCAAGCTGCTTTGTGCCATAAAACACTAAATCAATCAACCAACCAACCCAACATATTATACCTAACCTTTATAGCTGCTAGTCTTAACCATCTCAACTTTATTCTTAATAACCACCGTCACTACTAATCTTCACTGTCTCAGCTTTATGTTATATTTAATAACACCATTGCTAGTTAAAATGGCAGAAGAACAAAAGGAAGTTTTATAATGATTAATCAGAAATGAGTTGATTGACAACTAGAGAAACAACGATTTGCAGCTGAAGGCTGTGATCTGTGTTCAAACTGTTTAGGATATAAATATAAACAAGAAAGCTTGGGTTTGCAGCATGGGCTTATATTGGGAAGGGATCTTTCAAATAAAAGTCTAGTATTTGAAGAGTTAGATGTGGTTGTGATTCAATAGTCCAACCAAAAATGAGTAACAGAAATACCTGTCTCTGAACCTGTACATAAAAGGTTTAACTTTTTCACAAATTATTAGGATTGGAAGAGGAAACTTGGTTATATTGGAAAGGCCCACCAATATGAACTTGAGAGTTGAGAAAGAAAGGCATGCTTGGGGATAAAATCTCAGTAAGGAATCAGTGATGTCGAGAAACCAACTTGTTGAGAATTTTACATGCAAAAACGGCTCGTTTGGGTTGAGAAAATATTTTACATAGAAGAGCGAACAATGTTTCGACCTTCTTTGGTCATTGTCAGGCTCACAAAGAAAGAGGTAACTGACCGGAAGCTGACCACATGTTTGGAAGGGGTTGTGTAACTGAGTGTCGCAATGTAGAGGGCAGGGTAATATGTTTGAAAATATAATTTTATCTATAATATTAATAAAGGTATGATGGCATTCCTTTATATTGGTTTATTTTGGGTTTAAGTTGTTGTATAAGTAAGGCTTCTTTAACTTTGCATTTGTTTATGCTTGTTTCTTTATTTAGTATTTTAGTGTTTTCTATGGTTATGTTGTGTTTATTTGACTCGCAGTGTTCGAAAACGTGTGAAGGTGACTTTTTATGTTCTTTGAATCTGGTTACCATTTTTCTACTTGTTTCTCCAATATAGAAGTTGTGGCAGTTATCACATTGTTGATGAAGTATTGTTTTATTTTGTCTAATTCATCATTAATTTTATCTGGTGAGCATAGTTTTGTGGCTGTGTTTATCTGGTTTCTTAGTATCTTGAGTTTTTTTGTTTCATGTACTGAGTCCCAAGGAATGTATAGTCCAGTATGGGTGATTTTTCGGTGGATTTCTGTTTTGAATTGTGTGTCGGTTCTTATAATTTTGAGGTTAAGAAATGATATTTGATTGCTTTCTTCCTGTTCACATGTGAAGTTAATGTTGGGATGTATAGAGTTAATGTGATTGAAAAAAATAATTATGTGTTCTGTAGATTTGAATCCTGCAACCATGTCATCTACATATCTGTACCAGTATAGTGGTGGATGTAATGCTGTATTAATCGCTTGTGTTTCAATTTGTGTCATAAAAATATTGGCTAGAACTGGTGATACTGGGTTGCCCATGCTTAGGCCATTTGTTTGTATATAGTTTTGGTTGTTCAATATGAAGTTTGTCTTTATTGTGGTGAATTCTATATTTTCTCAACCCAAACGAGTTGTTTTTGCATATAAAATTCTCTGTAAGGAATGTATTAGTCATGCTAGGGAAATGTAGATAGGAATGAAAAATTAAAACTGATCATTAAGACGAATTGCAGCTATAAATTTTGCTCGTTTATTATCATTATAAAAAAAAGGAAGGATGGATAGACAGACATTTGTAAGGATTGGTTGTACAAGAAATTTTTCTTAAGTACAACCTCATCTTCAAAGTGATTGCCTGCCACCAAAAGCTGTGTTGTTGTTGTTGTTAGATAATGCTCCTTTATGTCAAAAGAAAATATTTTGTCTTTTGTTTATAACCTCATTTTTGTTGCATTATTGATTCTAAATGTCACACCTAAATTTAAATTTTGGTTTAAATCCTTATTGAAAAAGATTCTTATCTGATGGAATTTTAGAAGCAGTTGATAGTATTAGATGTAATGAATGGTATTTCTCAAGTCTAGACAGATGTAAAAGTCATAATCAGTGATGTTGAGAAACCCACTTGTTGAGAATTTTCTATGCAATAATGGCTCATTTGGGTTGAGAAAATATTTTAAATCGAAGAGCAAACAACGTTTTGACCTTCTTCGGTCATTGTCAGAGGTAACTGACCAGAAGCTGACAACATTTTGGAAGGGGCTGTTTAACTGAGTGTCTTAATGTAGAGGGCGGGGTTAGATGTTTGAATATATAACTTTATTTATTTTATTAATATCGGTATAATGGCGTTTCTTTATATTGGTTTATTTTGGGTTTGAGTTGTTGTATAAGTAAGGCTTCTTTAATTTTGCGTTTGTTTATGTTTGTTTCTTTATTTAGTATTTCAGTGTTTTTTATGGTTATGTTGTGTTTATTTGACTTACAGTGTTCGAAAACGTGTGAAGGTGACTTTTTATGTTCTTTGAATCTGGTTTCCATTTTTCTACTTGTTTCTCCAATATAGAAGTCGTGACAGTTATCACATTGTATTTTATAAATAATGTTGGTGTGGTGTTTGTCAGTGTAGTTCTTACATAGTATAGACCTCAGTTTTGTGCCTGGTTTTTGAATAAATTTGGTATTAACTGGAATGTTATATTTTGTTACTAGTTTTTGCCAAATGTTGGTTATTTGTCTGATGATGTCAGGAATATATGGTATACAGCATGTATGGTTTCGTGATTTTTTGATTCATGAGATATATTTACTTTTGTTGGTTGATTTTGCTTTCTGTCTAGGTGTGTGCGTATAATGTTTTCTACGGTTTGTGGAGGAAACTTGTTGATGTTGATGAAGTATTGTTTTATTTTGTCTAATTCATCATTAATTTTATCTGGTGAGCATAGTTTTATGGCTGTGTTTGTCTGGTTTCTTAGTATCTTGATTTTTTGTTTTGTTTCATGTACTGAGTCCCAAGGAATGTATAGTCCAGTATGGGTGATTTTTTGATGGAATTTGGTTTTGAATTGTGTGTCGGTTCTTATAATTTTGAGGTTAAGAAATGATATTTGATTGCTTTCTTCCTGTTAACATGTGAAGTTAATGTTGGGATGTATAGAGTTAATGTGAGTGAAAAAAATAAGTATGTGTTCTGTAGATTTGAATCCTGCAACCGTGTCATCTACATATCTGTACCAGTATAGTGGTGGATGTAATGTTGTATTAATTGCTTGTGTTTCAATTTGTGTCATAAAAATATAGGCTAGAACTGGTGATACTGGGTTGCCCATGCTTAGGCCATTTGTTTGTATATAGTTTTGGTTGTTGAACATGAAGTTTGTCTTTATTGTGGTGAATTCTATGAGGGTTGCTAACTGGTTACTGGTAATGTCTATAATTGGGTTAGGGTCTCGGATATAGATTTCTAAGGCTATCTTGCAGGCTTCTGTTGTTGGAAATTCTGTGAAGAGGGATATAACATCGAAACTGGCCATTAAGGCTTTATGATTAAGTTGATTTAGATTAGACTTGAAATTAAAAGTCTTTGATGAATGAGCTGGCTGATGTTACATATTTGGAGAATGCTCATGCTATGTATTTACCAAGATTGTAATTGAACGATTCATATGTTGACATTATTGGTTGCAATGGACAATCTGGTTTATGAGGTTTGGGGATGTCATATATTTGCGGTGTGCGAGTCGGTTTTACGTAGGTAGGAATAAAGTAATAAAATAAATAAAGTTATATATTCAAACATCTAACCCTGCCCTGTACATCACGACACTCAGTTACACAACCCCTTCCAAACATGTGGTCAACTTCCGGTCAGTTACCTCTCTCTTTCTGAACCTGACGATGACCGAAGAAGGTCGAAACGTTGTTCACTCTTCTAATTAAAATATTTTCTCAACCCAAACGAGCCGTTTTTGCATAGAAAAAAAAAAGTCATAATACTCATTTGGCCATGGAAGAACATTGTGTAAAAGAAATTGGTTAAAGAAGTTAATGTTGAATGGTTGCACTCCAGCATGGTATTTGTGCACATGTACCTGATAATTTGGATGATGACAGTCTGATGTCACGGTTTTAAAGTATACGAGTATATGAACCAGGTTATGGTATTGTGAATGTAGTGTAGCTAAAGTGGGAGAACAATGACTGCAGTCATGAAAAAGGTAGTAAAACAGAAAACCCACGTGAGCACCTAAGTGATACTCGGACATTGCAGTGTCTTGATGTGCTTTTAGAATTTATGGAACAGTGGGGAATCAATTACAATGGTATTATAACAGCCTGGAATGTGTGAATGATTGTGGGAAATAATGTAAATCATTTCACTAAACAAACTGAGATTACAAACTGTTTGATTCAGTTGTTTTCTGTTGCAGTGTTAAAATGTGTAATTTTAATGGAGGTTTTCTGTTTCTGTTTTTCGTTTGTTTGTGTCTTCTTTCTTTTCCAGTACCCAGAGTAATCAAGAGTTGACTGTGTGTGTTTGTGTTTTGCAGCTCAGATATGTTAATATAATATTTATAATAATATTTTGTTGAAGTAGCATAAGAAATACTGGATTAAAATCTCTTTTCAAAATGAATTTGATATAATTTTATTGGTCTTTTAATATACCAGTGTACTGTCTCTTGAATGAAATAAATCCATTACAGTGTAACCAAAAGGCTGAACTTCTGACTTGGAAAGATGGTGAACTGATACCTCTTAATTTACTTCGGTATCATACACGTACAATCACGTAAGTTTTGGCTCGTCATTTTATAAAGTTAGTTTCTGCTACTAATTCATAAGATTAAGTTAATTTTTCATTATTAGAAGTGTGAGAAGAAATGTGTTTGTTGTATGTTCCTTGTAAAATCTTAATTATCTCTTGTTTAAAAATCAAAATATTTTGTTTTGCTTTTTGAAATTATAAGTAAAATGCAACTTAATTTTTGAAACTAAATCAAAGCATTTACTTATTTGGATACTTTGTATTTAATGAAAACAAATTTATATTAGGTTATTTCTTATAATTAGTTTTTGTTTTTATGGAATGTGACCCTTGATTTAGTGAGATTAAACATGTGATGGTAATGTCTATAAAAAGATGTATATTATCAAATCTTGACATTACAATAGTGTTACAAGTAGTGCTCAAATATTAGTATTGGATGTAATTTCCAAGTGGTATGTTTAACAGATAATAGCATTACAAATAATACACACATTGTAGTGTTTAATGTAATAGTTGACATTTGTTATTCTAGTGATATCAACTGGGCTATTTTTGACTCCAGTGTCCTTGCCACAGCTTCAGTTGATACATTTATATATCTGTGGGACATCAGGTTAGTTGACATTTTGTTATGAAGCTCTTAAAGTAAATATTTGTAAGGGAAAGGAAAAAACACTCGATGTAACCTAGTCTGAGGATGAACATTCTTGATATATTGTCGGGCCTTCCTTTTGATGATTGTGGACAGTATACTAGCACCAACTTGTTCATGGTTTAATGGTTTTATAAACCTTTCTGAAGATACATTATTTTGTCAAAACAATGATTTGATTTTTGTACTCATTTTTATTTAATTAATTTCAACATTTGAACATAAGAAATTATCTAAGAGTACATTGTAGATTAGTAATTCTTGTTTACTAAACCATGAAATGTTTAATATAAAAATATTTACTTCAAAATATTTTATTGTAATTTTATTTTAAAAATAAACATACAATTTATATTACACCTATGAATCCTAACTCTTTGAATCCTACAGACCATAAAACTGGCCCAATGGAGAGGTGTATTTACCCAAAAGGCCAGTTTTCCAGCCTGACTATCTACCAGTATTACCTGAAGGACTGGTAAAGCAGTTGGTGCTAAAATATTGTTTACACAGTACACACCTCTGAGAAATCTAAATGTTTACAAGTCAGACAAAATATACAAGAGCAGACCAATTTTTGACGTCATCGTGGCTATTTTTCAATGATATTATGTGCCAGACTGAACTTTCACTGAATGAAGGAATGATACCCGCAAAATAATGCTTTGAGCAATAAGCAATATATTAAAGATAAAGTGATCGAGTTAGGCCTAAAAACATTTCTTTTATGGAAAAGCAAAAGTGGATACATTGTAAGTGTGAAGGTGTGTACAGGGAAAGTTGGTGCAGATAGGACATTGGAGACAGCAATGGGCATGACAGTGTGCTTAGTGGCTTGGCTGTGCAAACCAAGGATGCAGTCACTGCAAATAACTGATCAATTTTACACTTCTGTAAATGTTGCAGAGTATTTGCTCGAGAAACAAGGAACATGATTGTGTGGTTAGGTACAGCTTTGACCAACAGAAAGAAATTTCCTAAGGAACTTGTCAGAAAGAAAATGGACTGCAGTTCTTATTGTTGTACAATGGTAAGATGGCCACTGTTGTGTGGTATGATAAGAAGCCAATTTACTTTCTGGCAAAAAAGTATATCAGTGACGTTGATGTAACAGTATTGGACCATGACAACAAGGAAGACAAATGCATGCCAGTGCCATTTACATCTTTAGTAAAGGTCTATAATACCTATATGGTTTGGACCAACAAGAATGACCAGGTTATGAAGCTGCAAAGATGAGGATGCCATTATAAGTGGCCAAGACAAATTTATGGTGAACTTCTTTGTCTGATGTGCCTGGAATGATTACATTATACAAAACTGTTACAAACCATACAAGGATACTGGAAAGTATATTCATAACTTCTGTCTGTTTGGTGACAAACTGTGTCATGAATTAGTGGGGACACACTGTCATGCACAGATTCATATGTTTCATTGAAAGTTTGGACAAGATGAGACACAACTGCTGAATGAACCACATGTCCCAGTACACTTACCTGACTGAAAACAAGGAGCAACTTCAAACAAGAGATGCATTGTCTGTGGAGAGAAATACAAGAGAGGGAATCCAAAAGACCAAGACCTGCCAAAGCATGCTGGAAAGTTTACTGGTGTAAATCATGTGGGGTGTTCCTGTGCATTGGATCTCGGAATTAGAACTGCTTTGAGGCTTTTCATTTCAAAGTTCAGTTCTGGCAAATAAATCATTAAACTGTAGCATCAATGATGGTGAGAAATATTATGAATAACTAAATTCATTGTTTTGTACTGTAGACCCGAAATTAAGTATTATGATGTTTTGGGAAGTCACCTTGTAAGATTTTCTTAGTTTTGAAATTAAAAATAAACTTTTCATAATGGTTGAAAATTGTCAGAGGAGTCCAGTGTCATGGTGCTGAGAGAGTGGAAAGCCCAGAGTTCAAAGGGTTAAAAATAAGTTTATTTCAATATTGAGCATATACTAAGTGAATATAAAATTAACTGAAAAAAACAACTGGTAGAATGAAATGTTTATCTTAACTGTGTCATGTTAGTGATTGTTTGAATATTTTTAAGTTTCTGAAAGAAATTCCTTAGTTTAAGTATAAAATGTATTTTATAAAGTCTTGTGTGATTTCACTTTATAATATACATAGAGACCCGAGGAAACCCATAGCCTCCTTTTCAACTATTGGTAAGTACAAAAAATTTTCTCTTTCAAACAGAAATATGGTTTAAATTTCTTTTGATAAAGTTAGCTATACCATATTTTGTACAACAGTTATCGTAAGTTAATAGCACTTAAAAAGATTTTGTATTTGATCGATTATGCTGAATTGGACCCAACCTAAATCTAAGTTGGGCAAGCTGTCTAAATTGGGGTAGGATGATGATTAAAACTGTGGCTAACAATTAAGTAACCCAACCAATAAAATAACTGTACTGTTTTTCAAATAGTGTTTGTTTGAGATATTTCTGTTTAATATTATATTTTGAAATACATGTTGTTGGTTTTTATTTCAACCTTTTTGTATGTAAATGAAATGCTTATAACTAAGACTGTTAGCATATTTTGTGTATATTCAAGTAATGATTTTGTCTCCATTCATTAATACTCGACAACAATTTGATTAGTTTTTAAGTTGCTTCTCATTTAACCAAGCTACCTGTATAGATCAGAACTAAGCACTAAGCGGGTTAATAATATAGCTAAGAGGCATTTCTGGGCACTGGCACATGGGGCCCATGCCCTGATTGTATTGGACAATGCCCTGAAAACCAATTGGTGTCTTTATTCATCAGAATAGAAAGCCATGATTGATATTTTATGAAAACATTGGAAATCTGTGTGCCTATGGGCTGAGTTTTTAATCTTTTAAAAATCTGGCAATGCATCTGATGTGGCTGATTTGATATACTAACTTACTTAAATGTATAAAGTGTTGTAAAATTAGAATTTGTTGCAATAATTTATTCAGTCATCAGATATGAATAAATATGTATATTATGTTGTGCAAGCTAGGTATCTTTCTTTTGTCCTGGCTGTGAACTTAAAAATAATGTATGGTTGGATACTGTTAAAAATAATACCAATATCTCAACTCTCATTTCACACAACTTATTTGTAACATGACATATAACAGTATTCATTATTACCTCACCAGAGTTTTGTATAAACTTTCAGGACTCAAATGTATGTACTTAGAACATGGTATACACTGTGTAATGGTCAGGGTGACTTTGTAGGAATAAGTAGCAACAAAATTAGTGGCAGTGTGAGTGATTTCTGCTACTTACTTTCAACACCGAACTCTAAATGTCCTTTCACATCATATCATGTGAGTCTGTCATTGGCATCAGATGTGTCACACAGGTCGAAGTTGAAAGGTTTTGAGTCAAAGTGGAAATTTGGTATAAATATAAAACTAGCTCTTTGTATTAATTTCATTGTGGCCATTAAGTTTATTTATTATTGCAATAGTGGTGTGGGGGGGGCAGCTGATCAGGCCTCTCTCCTTACCTGCTCCACTGATTGGAGAATGTTTTATTTTGTGTGGTGCGTGTGTAGGACAATTCCTGTCATCTGGAGCTTTTGAAACTATTGGTATGCTGCCTTACTTGTAGATGGTTCCTGTTATTATCATTGTTCAAATCTTTCTTCACTAATGTTAATGTAGAGGATTTAAATTTGGTTAATCACATGGTACATCTTTATAGTTGTTATTCTGCTTTAGACTGAAATTTGTTGTCAGTGCTGTAAAAAATTATAAGCATAATTCTTGTACAAGCAACAGACTGTACACATGTATATATCATATGGCTTTCCTGGTATAGTTTCTAAAATGTGTTTAAAATATTATTGGTTGTCCTGTATAGATATATATTTCATTGTGCACACTATATTCAATTAGTAATTTGATTATCATGAAAATGTCTGGTTGCTGCTTTTTAAGTTTTTAAGAAGAGTTTTTCGTATTGCAAATATATTTTCACACCCTTTTTCAAAGCTTACTTTATGTAGTAAATAAGCACAAATACTTGCATGAGAATTTATATGAAAAATTTCATGTTTTATATAAATAGAGCTAGCATTTATTGAAATATTGATTTATGTGATTTGAATTATTTTGTTAGCTAGTAAAAAGTTTCCAAATTATGTAAATTTTTCCTCGTGTAGTTGGAGCCTCGCAAGTGAAGTGGAACAAAGTGACGTCAAATCTTCTGGCAACTGCTCATGAAGGGGACATCAGACTTTGGGATCCTCGGGTATATTTAAGTACTATTTGATCATAGTTTTAGGATTGTGGTTTTTAGGAAGCAAAAGTAAAATATATTATGTGCTTTGTGAATCATATTGTTTTTTTTAAATATAATATCTTCATTAGTTAATACAAGGGTATAGACACTTTATCTGGTTTTACAACGAGATAGGTTGATTTGGCTGAACTCGTAACCACTACTTTACTCAATTTAATATTCATACTTTAGTTTTTTATAGACTTTTTGTATCTTCACAAAATTTGGCAGACTTTTAGTAAACATTACAAGTCTTTTGTAAACAAAATATCATATTTGGTTATGAAATATTTTTACAAAAATTAATGAACATATTTGTTGTTTCTGTATACTTCTCTGAATGCTAAGTAATTTCTACATTAAGATTAAAAATACTTTTCTCTTTTTCAAAAATATCAAATTGTATTTGTGTATTCTTTAAAACCTTCTAAATAAACTTTAAATGCTTTTTCTTTCAATAAATCTTCATATTTTATCTATCCTACTCTTATGTTGGCTAGTTTAACTGACTTTCTTGCTACCAAAAATAAGAAAAAAAATCAAATCTAAATTAACTTTCTAGAATAACCTGAACTTGCAATATGGAAATGCATTTTTTTTATCCTAAATAGTTTTAAACTCATAATAGTATGCATTTATTCATACTTAATTTTTGTTTTGTTGATCTTTGAAACTTGTCTAACTACTATTCATGCCATTATAAATCACTTGACAAATGTGCAACTCGTGTTACGCCCTCAAAGTACATCACACATAAACTATTTGCAAGCATACTTTTTGAAAATATTTTATTGTATTTTTATGATGTTTTTTCACCTAATATAACCATTAAATAACACAAGTTGCCTGTTTTTACATTTTACTTTTGTTATAATAAACAGAATACATGTAAAAAACAAGAAAAAAGTATGTACCTGGGTCTTCATTTTTGTACTGTTGGCTTTTGATGACACCTGCCCTATTTTTCTGTACTAATGGTTATATTGCACTAAATAATATTTTTATTTAATTTAATAATGTACCATATAACACAGAATAATAATGTACAAAAAGAGAACAATGACTCATGACTATCATAACTTTTCTGGTTTTCAAACTATTTGGCAAGAACTATTACATATTTGTTTAAGCTGGTCGATATATTCCCCATGGGAATCAAGCTTGAACTGAAAGTGACATTTCTTTTCACACAAAGTCACTTATTACATCATTTGAAAGATGAAAAACTTGCCTCTCTATTCTCTATAAATATTATAGCATTGAACATCAGAAAGAAAGAGAACTATTGGCAGATTCTCAGTGTGCAGCAAAAGGGGTCTGTTTGTCTATTTCGTAGCTTCTGTAACCAACTAAGATTGAAGGCCAGGAAAATTATGTTTTGCCAAGTGATAACAATGTCATAACATGTGAGCAAGTTATGATAAATTTGTATTTTTTGAAGGGCTGGTAAATAAATTAAAGAGGGGATGCCCAGAGAGCAATTGTCAATTTATACAAAAGGAAGAACTTAAAACTTGTGTACTATTTAAGTATGATGTACCAGCTATATTTACTGTCATTGCATAAAAAAGAAAATATGAAATTAAATTTTGAAAGCAGTGCACTGTAAAAGATGCTTATAGAGAGAGGTTAAAGAAATTTTTCTTGCCACTAATATCGAAATTTCTTGGTTAAAGAAATGTTTGTTTATGTGATTGTGTGATCTCTTATCCTGTTTTTTTTTTGCTACTAAACATAGTTTTATGGACCTACAGCACTGTGCAAAAGTGTTAGGAGAAGAGAATATTTTGTGTTATATTGTCCATTTTATTGGGTTAATTCATCCATGAATGTAAATTTTAATACTGTGGTAATACTTTGCTGATTCCTGTTGACAAATAAATGGATAAGGGTGAGAATACTTATTTTTTAGAATTCCCATGTACTAATACCAAGGGAATGCCATAAAGGTTTGCTTGAATGAACTTACTGATCAAATTTAGGGTCAGGAATGAAATGTCATAGTACTCGATGCAGTGTCTCAGTTGTAATGGATAAGGGTGAGAATACTTATTTTTTAGAATTCCCATGTACTAATACCAAGGGAATGCCATAAAGGTTTGCTTGAATGAACTTAGTGATCAAATTTAGGGTCAGGAATGAAATGTCATAGTACTCGATGCGGTGTCTCAGTTGTAAAGAAAGAAGCCAGCATGTGGTACCATATATATCAGAAATCATTTTAATAGCTCTTCACAAATAAATCTTGATTACAAAAGTGTTTAACAGTGTTTTAAGTTCTGTTGTCATGCCATAGTCCAAAAAACATAAAGATATGTCAGTATAGCAGAAAGTTGACATAAAAGCTTTATGTGATGCTTGTTGGACTATTCAACAAATTGCTGCAAACTTGAAATGCTCCCCAAACATTGTCAAGGATACCTTAGATTATCAGACTCAGACAGGTGAATTTAAAAATTGGAAAGGAAGAGGAAGAACACCTAAACTCAATGATACTGATGTTAAGTATTTTTGTATATGCAGCCTTTGAGACAAAAGGAAGACTGACACTAGTCTCAAGCGTATAATAAACAACCATGCACCAAAAGACAGAAATTTGTCCAGATTTACAATATTTAGAAGTACTTGGCAAGACTGCAGTTATTAAAGTGGGAGGACACACGAAGTATTAATCGACCACTCCCACTGAGTTTCTGTTGTACTAGATATGAAGGTTAATAAAATTTTTATGTTTTACCTGTGATCTACCTTTGTTCTTCGAAAGTAGCCTAAACTCTAATTTTTCACTTTGTTCTAACACTTTTGCCCAGTACTGTATACTATCAATACTCTTTATAATATTAAATACCTCAATCTAACCCTCTGACTGTTCTTCTCTCCAGAGAAAACAAACTTAAAGATTTTAGTCTCTAAAATTAGAACAGTCTCATCATCCTAGATATCTGTCATTCTACTGGCTCTTCTCTGAACCATCTCCAACAATTCATTGTCGTTGTGTGATGAAGGGAGCTCAAAACTGTAAAAAATACTTTAATTGAGGCTTTATAAGTGATCTACACAGTGAAACAATAATGTACATTGTCGTGTATTCAATATTTCTACAGATGCTTCTCAAAATTCTGTTAGCTCTATTGCTAGGTACAGTACACTATTTAGGTGACTTAAGTGATTTTTTTAATTACAACAACAAGACCTCTTCAACAAGTGTTTAATATATTCCAGTTTACATTGTAACAATAACTTGAATTGTGAAAACAAATGCATCACTTTACATTTTGGATAGTTAAACATCATCTACTATGTATTGGTGGGCCAATATGTTGGATGATCTAAATCTCCCCATAAGTGTACAGTATCTTTGATAAAATTAGCCACCCCAAAAATCTTATCTTATCTGCAAACTCTAAAATTTTGTTCAGTATCATTAATACCAATCACACACAGCAGAGGACCAAACACACAGCGCAGAAGTAAACCACTTATAAATGAAATCCAGTGACACACCGAATTTCATTTATTACTACTTAGCTTTCTACTCTCCAGTCAATTTTCTGTCTAACTTAACATGTCTCCCACACTCACAAGTTTAATTTTTGTAACAAGTTTTTTGTGAGGCATCTTATCAGCTGCTTTCTGAAAATCAATCTAAATCAAATTCACAGTGTATTTTTCATCGACCATTGCAGTAATGTCCTCAGAAAATGTCCGATTTGTTAAACAAGACTCTCTCTTAGTTAAACCATGCTGACTCATTGATACTTTCTCAAACTGCTTTAACCCTTTTTTTTCTGGGTATTCTTTACTATGCTTGAAATAAAAATTTCAGCATCTTATATTCAAAATTTTATTAAAATATTTTTTAGTTATGTTATTCTAATTAATATAACCTAAAGTGGTAGCTTGTAATCCACATTTTAGAAGTATGAAAGTTTTAAGCTCCTAATTCTACAAGGCAATATTTATAAAAACAAATCCTCAATTCCCTAAACATATGCAACATATTTTCTTTAGGCATCTTGTTTTCTCTATTTTATATACCACCTTTTGAAAAACAAGTATGAATTTAAATGTTAATTACTCACTATGGAACAATCTTCATGCAAATAAACAATAATTTTTAGTCTTCAATTTTTTGGGTTATAAAGCTATTGAATGGAAAATCAGATATCTGCTATACCGACCTGTCACATCTTCTCTTTCAGAATTTAATACATTTAATGATACATTACCTATAATTATAGAAAGTCAAGGTTTTCATATATAAAACGACTTATTTTGTTATAAACATGTATTGTCAGTTTCAGAAGTTCAAGCAACATATACATGAGAAACTTAATTATTAGCTTTAATGAATTTGTAATGGCTCTGTTGCATAGCCAGAAAGCCAGACATTTTGAAAGTTAGGGGAAACTTTCTACTTTTTGCATATCAGTTCTTTTGTGCATTATTTAATTGAACAAAAATTTAGTGCATTATTATAAAAAAGTAAGCTTATTTGTCCTTGACAATCAGCAACAAAAAATAAGATCGAATAAGTACATTATTTCTTGTTTTTCATGTTTATTTTTTATTATAAAAGTAAGTAGAATGTAAAAATAGTGTTTTTTCAGGTTAGTTAAGCTTAAATTAGGTGAAATAAATAAATAATATAATGAAGTTTCATGAGGCATGCAAGCAGTTAGCATGTAGATAATGTAGTTTGATGGTGTTACGTGAGCTGCATGGTGTTCAGAGTGATTTACAACTCATAATGATGTGGATAATAGTTACACATGGTTCAGAGAGCAATAAAATTTAATTATAAATAGATGTATACTGTTGAGAGCTTAAAGTTAATTAAGATAAATGAATGTTGTTTCATGTTACAATTTGAAGTCATTTTAATAGGGAAAAAAGAGGTAATTTAGATTTAATTTGATTTTTGTTTTGATGGTTACGAGATCGGTCAAATTGACAGATCATATTTTGAGATATGGTAGAGAAAATAGCATAAAATATAAAGTTCACTAAAAAATATCAGAAATGTATTTAGAAGGTTTTAGGGATTACATGGAGGAAATTTGAGATTTTTCAGATGAGAAAAAGTATTTTGTATTTTAACATGAAAGTTACTTTGCACAAGGACTATTGAAAAAATTAATATATTTATGTACAAATGTTTATTTTAGTTTGCTAAAAATAATTCACTAAAAAGTTTGATTTTTTTCTTTGTGAAAGACTTAGTGTTAATTCAAAGAGTACAAAATTTTGTGAAGATTACATTATATTTACATTTAGAAATATTAAATCTATAAAGACTTTAAACAAGTATAAAGAGGTCATGTTTAAGTCAAATTGACTGTGTGGAAAGAGTTAACTGACTCCACAATGCGTATTCAATTACACTTTCCAGAACCTTTCCAACAACTTATGTAAGACTAGTCAGCTTATAATGACCTGGAGAATGTTTATTACCTCCTCTTAATATTGGATTAGCATTACCAAATTTCTAGTCTTCTAATACCCTTTTAATATTCAATCACCTATAAAAAAATATTAACTTGTGGTTCACAAATAAAAATTTTTATGTTGTAGGCCCCAGCATGGGCTGGTATTTAAGGCACTCATCTCGTAATCTGAGGGTCAAGGGTACGAATTCTAGTAACGCCAAGCATTCTCACCCTTTCAGCTGTGGGGGCATTATAATGTGATGGTTAATTTTGCTATTCATTGGTAAAATTGTAGCCCAAGAGTTGGTGGTGGGTAGTGATGACTAGCTGCCTTTTTTCTAGTCTTGCACTGCAAAATTAGAGAAGGCTAGCATGGATAGCCTTCATGTAGCTTTGTGCGAAATTCCAAAACAAACCAAACTTTTAAGTTTCTTTAACACTTTAGAATAAAAGTTGATTTATTAATGGGATGTACAAATTTTAAGATTTCCCAGCTTCACTCTTAAAATTTCTTAACTTAAATTCTTTTACATCAATATATTTCTCATACATTAAGTGCTCTGGTTTAGGCATAATACTTGTATCCTTCTTTGTAAAACTTGAAAAGAATATATAATTTAATTAGTTTACTATTTCATAATTGTCTGAGATCAGCTCCATATTATTCTTTTTAAGAACCCCGATCCCCATCCTAACATTTATCTTACCCATCATAACTTGTGTTTGATTTAACCCTCTCAGCCTAACCCTATTTCATGTGTAGTTTATGCCTTTGTAATGCCTCTTTTAACCAGCTCTGCTGAGTTCCTGTAGTCCTTCAAGTCCTCGTTGTTTCCAGTAAGTTTATATTTCTTGAATTGATAATGTTTATTCCTAAAATGTTCTCAAGTATATATTAACCATAATGGTTTATTACACTCCATTCTCCTTGTTTTCTGTAAGAAATATTTTTGTTATGTTTGCATATCAATTTGTTTTCTTAAATGCTTCCTATACATATTGAAAGTCCTCTACCAACTCTGTTGTCCAGTCTATAAAAGCCAGATCATGTTTCATTTCATCAAAATTGGCTTTCCTAAAAATTTGTTTTCCTGGTCATATCTTACACCCGATGTAATTGAATACACGTGAAGGAAGATAAGTTGGAGGTTAAAAACAGGAAACATTTGATTTTCATTGTTTCTGGATATTATTAAACATGTTGAAAGAAACTCAAAAGAAATGTTCATAATGTTTGTTACAGAAAGGAACAAGCCCAGTCCAGTACATTGCTGCACATCTTTCAAAGATATATGGTTTAGATTGGAGCCCATCACAAGAGTACCAGTTGGCATCTTGTAGCCAGGATTTCAGTGTAAAGGTAACTTTTAAGAATGAATCATGAAACTTCCAGTATGCTAATGTTTTAGTATGTGCATTTGTACGTTTAATCAGCAGCTTGTATTTTATATGCAATAAGAGAAGAAGTGATTGTGAGGAATAAAGCAGATACTGTTAATTTTAAATAATTAACTTGTATGTTTTGGTAGTAACATAAATTGTTTACCGTAATGCTGCTTTTATCCAGAATGTTTTAATATTATGCCTAATTTTTTATGTAATATTCAAAAAGATTTTTAAATTGATTATAAAATTTGTTCTATATCTTCTAGAAAACTATATCCGTTTTAGTAAAGACAAGTTTAAGTATATTTTATAACATCTCTAAACTGCAAGTCATAACAGTAATTCACAGTTTTTAAGAACTTTTTCAAAATTTGTTTTCAGTCAAAAACGTGCAAGTAGTCGTAACATTTAGTTTCTTCTCAAATGAAAATTTAATATATATTTGTTGTTTTAGTTTTGGGATGTGACAAATCCTAGAAAAGTTGAGAGCAATTTAGTAACTGGATCTCCAGTTTGGAGAGCTAGATATACTGTAAGTAGATCTTTTGTTTCACTTTGTAGTAGCTTCTAATATTCGAGTAAAAAAATAAACCGTTAGATTATTAATTCTTTTACCAAGAGAAAGTTCTAAAAGTCCAAAGAGGAGAAATGTAATGTTATAGAAATATTTTTATTTCATTGTTTTTTTCCTTCCACTGGTTTTTTCGAGACCTGTGCAGATGTTTTTGTCTTAAAATAGTTTGACATTTTACATGTTTGTATTATGACCACTGTATGAGCAGAAAAGCATTTTCATTGTTGGAGATTCTAGAGAATTTTAAACTTTTCTTGATTCTATTTGATGCTAATTTCAAGCCATTTGGAGAAGGGATGATCACAGCTGTCGTTCCTCAGTTGAGACGGGGAGAGAACAGCCTTGTTCTCTGGAATACTTCTAACATGACTCTTCCTGTTCACAATTTTGTGGGTCACTCTGACGTTGTCCTAGAGTTTGGGTGTGTTAAGTCAGAAGAAGGTAACTTAAAATTGTTCTTTTATGCGATTACTTGAGAAAGTTAAAAACTTTACACACGAAAATTTTTTAGTCAGTAGGTTAATAAACTTAGTAACACTGAGGTAAGCAGTTTTTGCCTGGGATAAAGGTAAGGTGTATTCTTTTTATAAAATAGTGTTTATCTCAGGTTTTTATAGTGATTATCTTTTTAAGTGCATAATTAAGGTGAGATAATAATTATATGATTTTGTCTTAGGTTTAAAATTCAATTATCGGTTTAAACTTTGTGGGTTACGCAGCTTGGAAATGGTCATTGACTTTTCAAGAAATGTAAAATGAACATACACAAGCATTATCAAGGTAATGAAGAACTGATTATTGTATTACAACAAAGAAGATCATGCTTTATGTGATTATTTTGAACGTTAGATATGATTCATTGAATTTTTTTGTCATTAAATATTTTCTTATATTTTACTAAATTGTTTGTTTTTCACTTTTTTTAAAAAAAGATTATCAGCTGCTAACATGGTCTAAAGATCAAAGTTTACGTGTGTGGACCATTGATTTACAGCTACAGCAGGTGAGTTTTAGCCTAAGGTTTCTGTTATACTTAAGTAAAATAGTTTTAGGTCTGTAAAAATTAAAGTTTTCAAATGTCATTTTTGTCATAAAACCAGGATCCAGTGTAAGGCGTGTGTTATCTGAACAAAAAAATTAAATGAAGCTATAGTGATGGTAATATTTTTTATGTCCACGTATATCTTCAAACCATGAGGTTGGTTAAAAAAAAACACGTTGATATTATTCAAGTTCCAGTTATTGTCCAGGTGGGTTAAGGCATTTGATTCATAATCTGAGGGTCATGGGATCCGAATCCCTGTTGCACCAAACATGCTCTCCCTTTCAACTGTATGGATGTTATAATGTGATGGTCAATTACACTATTCTTTGGTAAACGAGTAGCCCAAGAGTTTGCAGTGGGTGGTGATGACTAGCTGCCTGCCCTCTAGTCTTGCACTGCTAAGTTAGGTATGGCTGGTGCAGTTTGCCCTCGAGTAGCTTTGCACGAAATTCCCAAAGAAGCAAACAAATGTCAATATTTAGGAATCTTGTACATTTTTTTCAGTATAAGATAAGATTTATTTACAATCTTTTTTTCATTCATGATCTCTGAAAAATTTGAAAGCTTTTTTTCTCTGCACTTTATTAGTTTTCTTATGTGGGAAATTTATCGAGCTTTAATACCAGGGTTTTGAAATATTAATTGTACATGCTTTCTAACTTGGGCCTTAGTGAATCACAAAATAAAAGTCTGCTTTTACTTGTGCTTTTAATTATTGTAATTTCTAAGTTTTCTTTCATTTGATGTGCTTTTCTAGAATTAATTTCATATTACTATTGCTTATTTATTCTTCTTCTTCTAAGTGGTTGTTGAATATTATTTTATCAAACAGCTGTGTGGACGTGAAAAGTTTCTTGAGGAAGATGGAGAAAACGTTTCTCTGGGAGCAGTAGCTGTTAATGATTTGGATGCAGCTGAAACCATCAGTCAGTCTTCTCAAACCAGTTTACGGGATACTGATGGAACAGGTCAGATTACTCCACCTGAGATCACTACTGATAAAAATGATGATCAGTTACTGAATGACGAAAAGTCTCCAGTTGCCCAGAGCCCATTACCATCTCAGCCACAGACTCTTCAACAAGAATTTACTCTGATTAATTTGAATATTCCAAACATTAGCATTGATGAGGTATGTAAAAAATAGAGAAATAGCAAAGCATTGGTCTTACATAAAGTAGTGGCTTTGTATGCTAGATTTTTCTTTTACAAACCAGAACTGCAATCAGATACAGAATGTTTTCATTTATATTGTAATTAGAATAATATTTATCATGATTTGTTTGAGAAAACATGATTATTTATATATGATTTGTTTATGAGACTTAAAATCTGTTAACACTAATGGAATATTTTTTTAAACATATTAATCCTTTGTGGTATTTCAGTAAAACATCATGTTTTCAGTTCTCAGTAATTGTGAGTAACCTATTTATTTCTAAACAACGTGGAGAGAAATTCAGTTTAAACTATTTAATATTGGGGATTGACTCCTAAAAGTTATTTCAAGTTTAAAATTTGCACAAAAACTGTTGAGCTTGTCAGAATGTATTGTGAGAGTGGCATGGAGAGTAGTGTAGTAAAAACTAAGATACTTGAGCAGTAGTTTAATGAAGTATCAGGAAAGTAATTCAGTTAAAAAAACATTATAAGAAACTTGTTGTTTAAAACTAGATCTACGTATTTTAAGGTACGTTATTTTGAAAATTTATTTCATTATTGTCCTTTGACTTCTCAACGTTAACCATAAAGTGAATATAAGATATGCCCACCCATTTGCACAGCAATAAGTTTGAAGGCTTATAATATTATAATCTAGGTTTTTGTAAGTGTGTTGGGCACTGCACAGATAGCCCATTTTATAACTTTGAGCTGAATAACAAATAAACAAAAACTAGAAAAGTTTAAACAGTGCTCATAGGTAAGAACACTTCCTTGTTAAAAAAAAAATATAAATAAAACAAAAAAATAAAAATGGATAGAAAGTCAAGAATGACAACCAGCTCTAAAAAATCTCCTGATTCTTGGAAGACTGAATACTGAATTCAGTGGACTGTACATAAACATTCTTTAGAAAATGGAAAAATGTGCATTGGAACAACACTTGTTATTATATACTTCCAAATGTTGTAATTTAGATAACTATTTTCATGGTTGTATTTTTTTTTAATAAGTGTAAAGAGAATTTGGATAGAGTGAGTTCTTAATTAAGTTAGATTTAATTAATATTTTGGAACTTAAAAGTTGAACCAGCAACTTTTGATGTAGAAGGTTGCAGCAAGAAACTTACAGTAGCATCATGTTCGATCCCACATTTGTAAGAATAACTACTGAAGCTTTTGGAAGTTCTTTCTGCTTCATGATTGGATGTTTAGTTTTTACTGTGAAGTTAAGTTTGTGGAATTTTGGAAACAAAGTGAAGTGAGAAATTCTTCTTTGGATGAACTGTAAGTTAGACTAACTTATTGAATGAATAAATTTTCTGGATACTTTTAAAGCAGAAGTTAGTCAGACAAAATGAACCAATAGATGTTGTGTTGGAATTCTAGAAATGCTTGTATGAGGTACTAAATGGAATCAGTTACTAGTTCAAAGGTTAGTCATTATAATTGGCCCCAGACGTTCCGGCAAAACATACTGTTTTTAGGTACATAACAATTGCGAATGAAGATTCAACATTATGCATGACATGTCATCGAGCCACAGTCTGTTACTCCAAGACTTTAAGTAGAGAAGATACCAACTGAGGAAGTTTTTCTGAACAAGGGAAACATGATTTCAGCTGTCTGAGAAAAGCTCAAGTTTTTCAGAAGGTTTAAGAAATATTGTTTTTTTTGTGAACTATACTTCATTCCATTATTGACAGTTCTCTGCAGTATTGTCATATTGTTGATTTTTAAAGTTTCTTCGTACAATTTTTAAGTGTGTATCATTCATTATTATTTATTGATCAGTTTAGATTCAGATGTGATTAAATCAGAATTGTTATAGCTTGTGAGTTGCTGAAAACATTTACTGTGACTGGGGCATTGTTTATAGAAAATATTTAGGAGACCTTTATAAAGTTATTTTGAATTATAGTCTGATTCAGATTCTTTCAAATAATTGCCTCTGTCATGGATTTATGGTGTCCACTGTAAAATATAATGTGTGAACACTAAGTAATACTTGTGTTTTGGTAACAGATGTGATGTATATCATCACAGTACAACTGGTAGTAATTGTTATCATTTTCTTTACCGACCTATTAAAGGATCCTGTTTAACCAACGTGGACATTGTGTAGTTTACCTGTGGTGGTGAACACAAAATGAACAATATAAAAATGCATGATAAGAAAAATATATTAAAATGGAAATAAGATTTTATTGTCTTGATTCTGTCTAGTATATTAATTTGTCTTGTGTCTTACCAGATGGACCCCACTAAGCGCACCTGCACAGTGACAGCAGTTCACGGAAAGCACTGTGTGTGTCTCAAGTTGACCTTTCCAGTATCTTATCCTTACAAGGCTCCTCCAACTTTTCAATTTTCCAAAAGAACAACAGTGAATAATAATCTTAAAACAAAACTCATAAAGGTATTATTAAAAATATAGAGTTGTTGAATATTTTTGTTGAGGGTAGCGAGGAAAATTATTAGTTGTTTTAAGTTACGTTTTGTAGAAAATCTAAACATTTCCAAAAGACAGTCATATAAATGTCGAAAGAAATCTGGTTTTCTCCTGTCTTGTATATATTATACTTCTAAACTTTGCTTTAAAATTTCTGAGTGCTTGAGGTTAATCTGAAAAACTGTTTTTATTGCGTACTAGAAATTGCTGTATAGACTGCAGTTTTTCTGCATTTTACCAGTGATATTACCTGTTACTGTGTTTATAAAAACAACAACAAAAACTGTACATCTCCAAACCTTTACCTGAACTAGGTATATGTTACTTCCAAATGTTATTCAAGAAGCATAGCAAATTTATTCTCAGAATCCTCATTAAGTTTATTACCATTGTGATTATGAAGCAACATTTTAATTAATTTGTCAGATAATAAACTTAATTACACTATGTAACACAGATTTTGTTTCTGGATAATATGTGTTATTTTTTAATTGCTTCTGTTGTAAAAGTACAGAAAATGGTCATTATTCCCTTCAAACTTTTCTTTTGTGACCTGGATAGTGAAATTTAGAAATTAACCTAGTTTATATGTAAAAATGGACAAATTAGCACATTTTCATTTATATAAGGTCTGAATAAAACAACATATGAATCAAGATTTACATGTATTTATACTAAAGTTATACAAAAATGTTTAGAAGTGAGTAGTTCTTCGAGATTTGCGACTGTAATGTAAATCACTTTCACGTATCAGCCCACAAATATAGTCTCCCATCATGTTTCCTTTATACGCTCCCAGGTCACAAAAACAGTTTGAAGATAAAAATAGATGTTTTTTCTTTCATTTACTTCAGGCATAAGCAATTAGGAAATAACACTTTCTGTCCAGGAACAAGAAAAAGTAAAAACTTTGTTACAAAGTGTTGTCAATTTTTGAATGATTAGTCTTCAAGTAAAATAAAGTAAGGCATTTCAGACTTTAGATTAATGATTAATTTGATGTTGATTAATTTTCTTGTTATTCTTTTAATTTATTTATAAGGCCATAAAGCTACTGAATATACATGTATGTGTGTATATACACACAGGATGAACATGCTCTTACAAAAACAGAATGGTTGTCGGCATTTTATTTATTTCTGACATCTATGTTCCGTGCACGATACTTTGATTTAAGTAAAACGAAAAAAGAACAACTTTTAAACAAATAATTAAGAACCCTTAAGCAGAATATTCTATTTGTAGGTATTAAGGACATTATCAGTTCAACAAGTGAAACGAAACAGGACTTGTTTGGAGCCATGTCTGAGACAGCTTGTAACTACATTGGAATTATGCACTGTAAGTAAAAGTAAACTTTAAATTAATAAGCCCAACTTGTTTTAAATGGGGAATATAGATTTTAGTTTCTGACCTTTTTTCAACCTCTATGAGTCACTCACTTTATTATATGTGAAAAAGAAATCACGTGAAGGTATTAGGGACAAAGTTATCGGTGTTTATAAACATTTTGTTGTGGTGAATAGAGATAAAACAGTTCTAGTTATGGAGCACTTACATGACATCCCTCCCTTTTCTTTTAAATACACAAAATGATTTATCTCCAGTAGTTGTTTATTAATTTTATTGGTTTAAATAGTCAGATGGTCAGGATCAGCAGAATCAAACAAGTCCATTTCACATTGAATCTGGAAAAGAGCAGTATCCGGGAATAAGTGTTCCAGTGTATGGCAGCTTCCAGGATGCGAGTGTACCTTTTCCTCGCACATCAGGAGCTAGATTTTGTGGAAGTGGTAAGTGACTGAAAGGATTTTTAATTCAAATTTGATTTTAATCTTAGCTTACAGGGATGACAAGAAATATGTTTGTCAAGGTTGATTTTGTTTGAGTATTTTAATCACAGATTACATGCACTTTAGTATTTGCAACTGCTGGAACAAATTTCAAAATATGTTAATTCTGGTTATACCTTTCAAAAAAATCTAATTTACTTATGTAATTTTATGTGAAATTTAATTATATTTAAAGGCAAATACAAAAACTTGTGATGGATGATTGTTAAAAAATGTTAAAGCTGATGATAATGTTTTTTTCTTAATCACTGTAGATTTTCTTGTGTGTTTTGGTCGTCCCCCACACCTCCAGAGAATGAATGCTCCTACCGAGCTGACACCAAGATCACTTTCAGCCCTGGGAGCTTATCTTTCATCTCACATTTTGCCTATAAAAAGTCGAAGCACACCCACTTCTTCCCAGTATCACCTCATGTATCCTTCAGTTGCCCGTAGTCCAACGGGTGACTCCTCTGTTTCAATTTCCTCTTTTTATTATCAAGAGAAAGCTCATGTAAGTGCTTTATTAATCTTTTTCATGGTATCACCAAATATTGATGTTTTCTCTGTTAACTCATAGTTCAATAGGGAACCCATCTTTTCCAACACGGTAACTCGCAATTCACACAGATTAGCTATCATCCTCATTGTGTCCACAAAGAAGATTTGCATGTCACTAACCTTGAGGCAACTACCCCCTAATACCATGTGAATCATACCACACACTACCATGAGCAATAACTCCCATTATTCGTTTCCACCTGTGAGTCCTCATTCTTCTCTTCAGCACTGTATTCTACAGACATGTTTGAATTTAGTTTTTGTTTCAAAATCTATAATTTTTTATCACAAAATATCAAATGATGATGATTTATACTGTGTCCTGAATATGACCTTAGGAATTATTTCTGCTGTAGCTTTTGAAGGGTTGTTTACTGCCAGGGTAATTGCATTTCTTATGCAGCATGTTTTAAATTACCACATGTTTAATGGACCTTGTAATTCTGTCCTGTTGGCCAAATTTCTTTTTCCATAATCTGGAATATATATATTAGTTTACAACTTTCACCTGATTAGCTTCAGGTGGTACCTTACTACTCATGAAATTGCCTTAACCTTTCAATCTGTTTCTGAATTTTCTTTTAAGTACATCTGATATATCTGTGTTCTTTATTATTGTTCATTTTATCACTTTCTGACATCATTGGACATATCTTGCTTCTTTGCCTTTGCCTGTTGTTAGGTTTTATACTGCTTACTTTATCTGATAACTCCTTTTTTATGACCAGACATCTCAAAGCCCTCGTGTTTATGATTCTTTTTGTCCTGATTTATAAACTTTTGGTCTTTTCTCAATTCCCTGTCATTACTACTTGTTTGACAAACTTTGGTTATGAAGCCCTTTGCCTGCCATTTCACTTTTACTTCTCTATATTCAAGTTTGTATTTTTCTTTCTACCCTTCTGTATTCCCTCTCATAATTCCACCTTTTATCTGAGATATATCGTCATGTTTCTTGTTGCTTCTGTATATGTTCATTCACTTCTCTATCCCTGCTACTTTGTCGCTCTGTTGTTAGGACATGGGCAAAGGATTGTGCTAAATGGACGCAAGAGAAGCAGTGCTTTAAGTATCAGCTAAATATGAAGTTATGAACTTGCAATTGATTCATATAGATGCACTCTACCATATCATACATAACGAGTAATGACCTAGTAACGATGAAAGCTGGACTACAACTTGTAAAGTACTTCCTTTTTTAAGTTGATTTTAGCTTTTTTCTGATGAGAAAAAACTTTATTTCTAACTAAAAACGTTTTTGTTACATAGTATATTTAAACTATAAAATGCTTTTTACATGAATAATTTTATGAATAAAATTTTTTTTAATTCATACTTGTATTTAAAAAACAACACATAATGAATGTTATATTGGCCTCTTCTTTTATATAGAGGAAGCAGTTACCAGTTCATCTCACTTTAATATACACGCAAAATTGGAACTTATTGACAATTTATAGTCTATTTATTATTTAAATCACCAAAAACTTTAAGCAAAATAAATAATTTATAAATTAATGCTTCATAAGTACTATTTTGTGTATTAATGTGTCCAATAAATAAATAAAATGTAATAAGAGAAAAACATTTTATATTTAGTTTCCTTGTGATATTTGGAAACTTTTTTTTCCTGACCTGCACCTTGTCCTTGTGGTTCTTTATCTCTTAGTCATGTGGTGTGCAGATGATTTAGGCATTCGGGATATATCCATTGAAGTTACTCCTCATACTGTCCTGAATTTCTTGAGTAGTTATTGTTGAGAGTGACTTGAAGAACATTCCCGAGTCAGAGATCTTTGCTCGTTTTCCAGCTAGGGTGTTTCAACATTTTGCCAAATCTCCACTCACAATGATGAAATTATGCTGCCAACTAATATTCTGATTTTGATGTTTACATCCACTTCCCCCTGCCACAGTGTAAGCAGGTTATCTGAATTATAAGGCATAGCGATATATTCCCAATTCTCATATATTTCCAGTGGCAGTGGAATGGTCACTTGAAGACATCATGCTGTGATTCTTTCACATATGCTTGTTGTGGTGGCAAACACTGTGATGCCTACTAGTGTGAACTGGAAACACTATTTATAGTAGTGGTTTACATCCCTCTTACTCTAGTTCTTGTAGTAAGTGGATGAAAGAGAGAGAGGTGCAACATTTGAAGACTGTGAATAATATCTCATACCCAGAGATTCAGAAACTGTTGTCCTCCCACTCCATTTCGGAGATATGCTAATGCATTTTGTTTCACTGCTATTCTAGGAGTACAGGCATATCTCTCTGTGCCTCTAACAGAGTTGTTTGCATACCATCTGAAGAATCTTTTGCTCTCCCTGGTTTAAAAGAGTTGACAAATCTATGTCTGTTCTCATCTTTGCCTCCACCACTCCTTCTTCCCCAGTGCCTGCCGGGTCCACTTCCTTTGCCTCCTGGATTCGGACGTTTCCTTGGGTCCATTTTTTTGTCTAGCACTGAGATGCGGAATAATTATTCATTCATACCCTTAATCACTGGACGGAATCTTCATTCACAGAGACAGGCCTACTTGATCCAGGGAGACTGATAGACCTTCTTCCAATAAAGAAAAATAATATGGTCAAAAACAGAAAGCTCTCCACCCACTTTCCTTCCACATAAATAAAAATGGTCACTTTTATACAGTGGAAATGTCAGGATTTTTGTTCATATATACATGACATTAAGAATTTGATTATTATAATCCAGTATGTCTCTTCTAACTGGAAATGTTTCTGAAACCTGCTTATGTAGTCACCTTTTGGCAGGTTTCTTTGTACAGAAATGACAGGTTGTGTGATGGATGAGTGCATGGAGGATATCACTGCTGGTTAGTCTTTGCCATTTGATACGCCCTTGGACACTGCAGCCATCTTTGTTTTCTTGGGTTGTTTCATCATTATTTGTATTCTCTATCTTGTCTACTAGAGATACTTTTGATCAATCAGACCTTGATGACCTCATTGAACAGTTACTGTTTCCATTTTTTTAATGCTGAGGAAGTTCAATGGATATAATCCCCTCTGGGGTGGTGCAAATATTGATGGAAGGGGTTGTTTCATAGAGCATATACTTTCAGATCACAGTTGTTATAGTCTTCAATACTGGTTCTTACATTTATTTTCATGCACCTAGTAAGTCTTTTACTGCTATTGATCTCTGTCTGCTCTCCTTCACTTTTCTTTTACTTTTCTTGGAGAGTTGACAGCAGTGACCCATTGGGCAGTAATCATTTTTAGAGAGACTGACCATGGTCAATTTCTTCTGACTTGTGCACCTCAATGAAAGTTAGACCAGGCCAGCTGGCCTTCTTTCACTGCACTGTCAGAACTTTTCATCATTTGTAAGCCATCGATAGACATCTGCATGGCAACAATGACTGACTGTATTGTCCAGGCAGGTGCTCAATGTATCTATAAAACCTTGACACATTTTCCATTATATCCTCATCCATGGTAGAATTATGCCTACCACCTGTAATGGAATGCTCAAAAATGGGCCTGGGATACCTTTTGTAGGTATGACGTCAAAGCCAAAAGCAATCTTGGATTAAGTACATGACTAACGTCTCTTCTACCACCAGTTCCAAATCACATGGGACAAGATTCAAGAGGCTAGTGGATAATATATTTCTGCCCTCCCTTTGACATTGCTCTCTCATGGCCAGGAAGTTGCTGATGTTCACTCTGGGCCAATACTCTTTTCTTCTGCATCTAGCACTTCTGATTCATCCCCCACCTTTTTAGCCATCAAGACATGGGCAGAGCTGTTGCATCTTTCCTTCTGGACTGATCATCTCTGTGACAATAATTGCCCCTTTACACTAGTGGAACTCAAGCTGGCTCTTCATCAGTCTGGCAAGACATCAGTCGGACCTGATCTCATTCAATTCAAGATGCTGTGCCATCTCTCTTGCACCTCTCTTACTATTCTTCTGGTTGTTTTTAAATGGACCTGATACAAGAATGCTTTTTCTGATGCTTTGTGTCAGGCTCTTGTCATCCATTTTTCCAAGCCAGGGAAGATCCCAAGATTTCTTCAAACTACTGTCCTCTGTGTTAGATCTTAGAGAGGATGGTTAGTGCTCATCATGTTTGGTTCCTCAAATCGGACAATCTTTTCTCACTCACTCAGTGTGGGTTTCAATAACAGTGAACCACTTGATTTGACTTGAAACATCAATCAGAGAAGTCTTTCTCAAGAAATATCATCATCTTTCTATTTTTTTATTCACTTGGAGAAAGCTTATTATACTGTATATAGAAATGGCATTTTGCAAGACCCACTCATATGGGTTGTATAGCCATTTGCCCATTTTTCTAAAATGTTTTTAATGGATTGGTGATTACAAACTTATGTGAGTTGATACTTTCCTGTTCTGTCCTCCCGGAACTTGGAGTCCCTCAGAGCTATATCTTGAGTGTCACACTTTTCATCATATAGATTAATGCCATTACTGGATAACTTCCACATCTCATGTCAGTCATCAAGCATGAGGTTTTTCCATCACAGTGAAGTTGTGGCTCTTGTGTTCCATGAGGCAAAGTTCTTTGGACTTGTATTTGCCCATAAGCTATCATTCCACACCTCAAGCAGCTACATGCCAAATGTACAATGGCACTGAACATCCTCTGTGTCTTCTCTCCCATCTCTTGAAGAGCTGGAGTAGATTGATGTTTTATGCTAAAGATCTATTGTGCCCTCTTTCAATCAAACTGGACTGTGGATCTCTGGTCTAAGGCTCTGCCATAGTCTCAGCCTTGAAGTTGTTAGATCCTGTTCACCATCTGGGGCTTTAGCTCTGCACTTCTCCAGTTTCAGAGTTTGTACCCTGAGTCTCATGAACCTCCTCTATCCCTCCATTTGCAGTTGTCTTTACTGTATGCTTCAAAACTTTGATCCTCATATTCAGGTGTAGTTGGCTGAATTGATTCTGTTCTTGAATGACATTGCTGTTTCCACAGGCCAGCTCATCTCCAAGAGTGACCTTTTTTTGAGTCATCTAAGGAAGGCAGATACTCCTGATTTGTTGTACTGTCTTCTACTTGCCAAACATGTTTTGAACCATCCTTCCATTTCCATTTAGGGGCATGATTCAAAATCTGGTGGCTTTCTGGATTCTGCCATGTTTCTCTCTGTTTTGATACTTTTCTCTTTAAGTGAGGTACATTTGTTGATGAGAATAAGATGTCTGTTTGGATGCTGGACAAGAGTTTACTCCACATCAATGTGCTCTTCATCAGATATTGGTTCATTTGGTCATGTTTCACTCACCCTATTTATTCCACAGTTTTTCCTATTCCAACTACCATTGTGGCTCCTGTTCCAGGTTCTTTCTGTTTTGGGCACTAACCATACACTTCTGGGCCTATTCTTATCTTTTGCCATTAGCTTTAATCTTGATGTTGGATTGTCTTTTTCAGCTTATACACTCCCAGGTCTGTCTATGGTTTATTCTTTTTTGCCCACATCTGTCTTGAATGATTTTGCCATTCTTCTCAGTTCTGGGCTTTCTTTCTTGTAGTCCATTGCCCCTTATGTTTGACTTTGACTGTTGATTTCTCAGTCAGGCCTCTTTTTATCTCTTTTTCTGTACCTGATCATCTCCAACTTCTGAGCTTCACATTTATACACTCCTTCCATTCTTGGGACCTATTTTTAGTGCCTTTTTGACTGCTTAGCTTTGGTCCACTTGATATTTTGATCCAATCTTTTTCTCTTCTGATTATCTCCTCTCTTCCTCTTGCTTATCACTCTTACACTTTTCTTCTTCATAGAGGAATATTCTCCTTCCACCTCATGCATGGAATTTTGCCTGATTTAATTCCTATTGGGTCAGACTTTTCTCTACTAATGTACCATTATTCTCAACATATACTTGGTATCATTGCACTGTATTTGTAACTGTATGTAGCAGGTCCTTTGTCATTGATTCTTCCACCATCCTTTCTTGCTGGTGGTATTTCTGCACACCACCTTTCTGTCCACTTTACTCAACTGCTATTGAATGAATATACGGTCTCAGTCTTTCCAAACTGAGAACATGACCATTGTCCTTTCTTAGTATTTAAAGGCATTTCTTTTTCAGTCCTCCCCTTTGTGTTTTCCTCAGTCCTTTTCAAACTCCCTTTCTTGACTCAGACCTCAGTGAGGTTTAATACAATGTCATGCACGCTGTAGTGAAGCCATTGATTTTTCTGGCTTTTGTATTGCTTTTCTCTCATGACTTATGCTCTCCTACAGTTACCGTTGTTCCAATGTCTGTTTTTCAGATGTTTCTAGCCCCCTATTCCACCTAATTTTGTTTCCTCTGCCTGGAAAAATCTTTCCATTTCCAAGTTTTTACTGCTTGAGAGGGGTACACTATAGTTTTCTTCAATCTTCTACTTTTTGCCTCTGTCCAGTGAACCATTTGCACTGAGCTTGATTGCTGTGCCTTGTTGGGCTGTTTGGTGTACCTTATCGTGGATCTTTTCCTTTAACGGTTCCTGAATTTATCTCTTTTCCTGCCATGTCGGACCCCTTTTTTCTACAGATCCATCTTCTCATGGGATGGGTCTATCAATTTTTTCATTGAAATATTTGTCTCTGGATATTGATGCTCAAAGAATATTTCCCTTTTCTACATTTTTTCTTTGATGGCCTTTGGATGAGCTTCTCTAGGTGGACATGTGGACTCTCCAACATAGTTGTCTTCTCTACATCTTCTGGTTGTTTTAATTCCAAGAAGATTTCAGTTTCCACGACTTCAATCCAATTTTTTTAATAACACGTTAAAGCCCCTGTATGTGCTTTCTTGTGCCATGTCTTTATGCTACTTAATGTATCCGTCAGTGATGACATATCTGTTTCATTATCTTTTTTCAAATCAAATTCATTTAAGTATATTTTACTGAAAATATATGAAATGTATAAATGTTTCAGCTTTAAGTATGTGCTTTATTTACAAATCACAAAACACTTGTGAATGGAGGTTTAAAGTAAGAACTTGCTTAGTAAAACTAGTGATTTTTGTAATAAATAATACTACTAATAATAAATGAGTTTGGCGTTATTCTTATTTTGGGTTTTATTTTTCTATTTTCTCGCTAATTTTGTTGTGTTTTTCATTTCCCTTTAAATTAGTACTTTGTATCCATACTTGCGTATAAAAATATGATTTAAATAAATGTTTTTAAATCTGGCAAAATATTTTTATTAAATGATGGTATTACATTTTATTGGTAGTTTTAATATTTGATTAGTTGAAAATGAATTTTGTTTTCTAGACATATTTATTCCTGATTTTGTCATTTTGTTTTGACTTTAGAAACTTAAGATAGATCGAAAACACTTCCGTGATAAGAGAGAGAGAAGGTCTTCTTCACAAACACAGACAACTACACTTGGCACTGTTATGTTATATAGTGTTCTTGGATTAATGCCTATAAGTACAGTGTTAGCACAGCACTATGTGTAAGTAGATGAACTGTAATGTATGTTTTATTTGATTGCAAGGAATGTTTTTAAAATGACTACAGTACTTGTGATCTCTAGATGTAGAGTGCAGGAAATTAATTTGTTGTTGGAATTAAAATCATCAGTGGGTTAATATATATTTTTAACATGATGGTACTCAATCTAAATAAAGCTAACTTGACTTAAAAATTAATAAATTCTACAGAATATTTGATGTTTATACTTCTATATCTTTGCCCAGTAAGAGTTAGGAGTTGGTTAAAAATTATTCTAATGTTTTTAAATTTCTTGTCACAATCTTATATTTTTATTTGATTTTGATACATGAAACTTTGTATTAATAATGTGTTTTTTCTGTGAGTTAGTAAAGAGTTTTAATAGGGTGGAGGTCTATCATTGGACAAACTTATTTTAGATTATTTTGCAATAGTAATGTGGAGCCCAGTGCACATACCAACGAGTTGTATTTTAAGTAATGTTATGTACAGGCTTTATTCATTTTCAGGCCTAACTTCAGAAACATTTTTACACATCTTAAATACTAATTGGTTTACGTAACTCACAGGTTAAACCTACTTGTTAAATCTTCACTATATTTACAACAGAACTAGCAACTTGCTAACACTTACTAATTTATTGATAACATATTTGTTGACTAAGTTACTAATGTCTCACTCACTGGTCAACTGACTGAATAACTGGTTTATTACTCATGGTACTTAAATATTAATAAAACATTTCCCACAAAACTTTGGAAAATCTAAGTAATCCATCATGTTAATTCTAGACCTTGGAAACTTTTAGATATCACATACGGTCATTGTCATGACAACTCAGTGTAGTGCACAATACAAAACTTAAATTAAAATGATGGTAACACAGTCTACCATTCATTTCCAGGTCAGATCGAGCAATTATTGCTCTAATACCAATGATAATTGAAATACACCAAATCTTCTTATCAGTACATTCATAGGCTTCTAGAATAGATTCATTAAATAATAAACTCTTTGTTTCTACAGGGCCAGATGAACTATTCTTATTCTCAAAAAATATTGTTTGGTTTTAATGTTCATGTTTTCCACTCTTATAACAGTTTCTAACACTGTTGTATTAAGTTGGAGTTGCAACACCTGTGGTTTATTGCCTTCAACATGATTACACAGCCCTCTAATTGAACCTGTTTTAAGCTATAATTGTAAGCATTATGTGATTTACTTCATCCATTTTGAATAAACACTTTGATTCTTTCATTTCTTCTAGACAATCCTGTAATTTCTGGATTGTGCCTTTGGTTGTTTATGTGAATTCAAGTTTGGTGTTCAGACCTTTGTTTATGGGAATTCAAGTTTGGTGTTCAACTGGAGAACTTCATTTAAGTTACCTCCTCTTCTTTAACCTCATTTGCATATCCTAATGCACTATAGTATCTATGAATTAGTTATGTGACAATGAATCCATCATTCATATGGAGCATTTGGTTAAGATGGTTTGACAAGTTTCCACAGATTTGACTGTTTTATCCTTCCTCATTCCTCTTTGTTTTGGAAACTTCTTTCTGATGTGTCAACCACCAGTGATTGATAGTTGTTATGGCTGGCTCTTTTAAACGGGAAGTGGAATAAATACTGTTCATTTTTTCACTTTGGAAGTTATGTCTCTTGTGGTACCTTTCATCATTGTCTGATTTCTTGGTTAGCTGGTGGTGTTAAACCAGCTTACTAAATTATGGAATTGGAGTAATTAATGAGATAGTTGGAGTAAACCAGCAAAGTTCTGTTGTCATAAATGAACACCAGCAGTAATGGTAGAAGGTATAGACTAAATAGTATCTGGTTCTTATTTTCTATTTCATAGTGAAAGATGTTAGAATATGGACTCTTGAGTTGATTTACTGAGAGTTGTGGGTGTTTGATTCTTGCACATTTCAATTATTTTATTGATGTTTTATTCGAGCTCTGATGGTCTTTTCTAGGTTTTTAATATTAATGTTTTAAACTTTCTGTATTTTATTAATGCTTTTCTGTACTGTTAGTTTTTGAAAGTTGAAGTCTTTTTTATATATTGTTTCAATTTTACTATTTTAATCATTTTAAATATCGTCAATGACATCTCTAGTTTAATGTATATTTCTTCTTATTTCATCTTTGCACAGATAGCTCTCGAGTAGCTTTGTGCGAATTTCCAAAACAAATTATTTCATCTTTAATATTTTCTCTTTTCCTAATTCCTTTCTTAACTTTCAGATTATTACCTCGCCCTTTCTGCCATAGAGGTATTATAATGTGATGGTCAATCCCACTATTTGATTGTAAAAGAGTAGCCCAAGAGTTGGTGGGTGGGTCATGATGACTAGCTGCCTTCTCTCTAGCCCTACTTGCAATGCTAAATTAAGGACTGCTAGCACAGATGGCCCTAATGTAGCTTTGTACGAAATTCAAAACAAGTGGAGTTCTACCTCTTGATCGTGTGTTAGTTTTCTGTTTTTGTTCTTCGTCTTTATTTAAGTTTGTCCTTTTCTTTGTTAATATTTTGTAAATTTGTTCTTGTTCGTTCTTCATGATGTTTCTTTAATTTTCTGTTATTTCTTTTTAATATTTAAATTATCTGTATTTCTAACAGCTTCTTTTCATTCCCTGTCTTCCTGTTTGTTATTCTTTTCTGTCTTTCATCATTTCAAGCAATCGTCCAATTGGACTTCAAGCACGTGTCGTCTTGATGTTGGAATTTAATCTTTTATTTAAATACTAAATTAGACTGAGTTTCTAATTACCGAACAATAAATGAACTAATCACTCATTGGCAAAGTATCTAATTCACTAATCAATTGATTGAATGACTAACTCCCTCAAATCTTTAAATATTGTTACACAATTTTTTCCCAAGCCTTTAGAAAATTTAAGATAATTTATCCTGTGATGTTGATTCAATAATTTGGGAAAATTCCAAGCATCACACATCGTCATCATATAATGCAAAAAAAACTCTTTAATGAATGACAAAAACTTCTAAATTAGAACAGTAAAAGCATAATATATATGCAAAAATGGCTCGTTTGGGTTGAGAAGGTCGAAAGATTGTTTGCTCTTCTATGTAAAATATTTTCTCAACCCAAAAGAGTCGTTTTTGCATATATATTTCTCTACAAGTGGGTTTTCTCGACATCACTGAGTAAAAGCATAAGCTGTAACAGAAGCTTATAGCTGTGTAAGATGTTTTCTTATTTTATTCAAACTTATAAAGTCAATATATATGTGTGTGTGCATCTATGTTTTATTAAGATTTATTTTATAGAGAAGTAGATAATGTTTTTAGTCTAGGTGGTGACACTGAAACAGTTTGTAAGAAAAACGCATCTGTGGCTGCTGACTTTGGTAGGAAAGATCTTGTGCAGGTAAAACGTGAACTGTTGAACTTTCGTTTACATGTGTATGTTGTATCACTGGTAGTTTATAGTTTTGTCTGTGAAGCCTGAAGTTATTGGCTGGGGAAAACTTTGTTTACTTTTATGCTAAAGTGGGAAATTTGAAGTTATGAATGACATTTTTAATTTTTGTATTGTTCTATACTTGTTTTGCTGTACACACATTTTATTAGACGAGTTAAACCTACACATAATGAATTAATAAATTTCTGTCATGAAGATAAGTTAGCTCTTTATTTATTTCCATAATTGTTAGTGATACGTACCCTCCAACAAACAAGTTAAACCCATACATTACAAACTAGCAAGTTTCCATCGTGCAAATGGTGGAGTAGATATTTAATGCTGTAGTTGTATTAGTGGTACGCATGTTCTAATGTATGAATTAAGCCTACACACCAAGAAAGGCATTTTCTAGTCATGATGCATGTGTTATGTAGGTCAATGTGATAAGATTGGTGTTGTATAATTTTTTGTTTTATTTTTGTTTTAAAATACATTATCTTATCCATAATAAAGGGTTGGTGTGACCTACTGCTTAGGGTGCCAGGTTGTGAATTGAAGAGTCTAAAGTTTGAGATACGATGTAGGTGAACATGCAACACTTTTTCAGCTGTGAAAATGTTATAAAAGTGACAATCAATCGAATTATATATGGTAAAGCTCAGGACACTATTTAGTAGCAAGTGTTGGCAACTCAGTACCTTCTCTGTGATCAGTTTGAACACCAAAGAGTCTGTTGTCTGGCAGTTTTCTTTTGTGTATGAACACTGCCATTCAGGTTGAAAATTTAAATTCCATTTCCAGTTGTTTTAAAAAGATTTGGTGAAATGTTTTGTAAATAAGTTATTAAAAGAAAATAACATGCATTCTAAACTAAGTTCTGTTATTTATTGTTTTACTAGTAGTAGATAGACATTTGCTTTGATATTCTATTAGGTGTGGCATCTTGCAGCTTTGATTGCTAGTTCTGAATTGTTTCCAAGTAGTGATCCAGATGATGGAGTTCCATGGTCCCAACATCCTTTTGGACGCCAGCTTCTTCAGTCTCTGTAAATTATGCTGATGTTTGCTCATTTGTTAGATTAATATGTATGTCCTCATGACAACACGAATGAAGTTTGTATGTGCATATGATATATGTTTATTCTGCATATATTATTGGTGATAACCCTTATTCCACCTGAGTTATGTGTGAAAGTGATTTTTGAATGTGTATGATAGTTTATTTTGTTCACTTAAATGTTAGCTTACCATTTTGCTACTTATTTAAATTCATATTTTTGTTACTGCCTGAGTAATGTGTTTACAGTGTAGTCTGCTGCCATATCTCAGTATTAAGCATTTCAAAGGTAATAAGCATCATATTTTAGACAATTTTTCAATTAGTATGGATGTGTTTGAAGATTCATCAGGCAACTATCAAGCACTTTCAGAATTTTTTGTCTCATGAACAGAAATAGTTTGACAATGTTTGAATAGTAATCACACGTTTAATGTTATTTGTGACAAAAATGGATTTTGTTTGTTTGTATAATGCACCATTTCTTAAATAAAAGGTGTTTTAAAAACACACCACTAAAGTATAATGTGTAGCAGACCATCATGATGGACCACAGAGGGAGTACATTCAATTTGCTGCTTTGCTTCAGTAAAATGTAATGAATATTTAATGAATGTATTGTGGCAGTATAACCATGAATCAAACAAATTATGATAACACTGATTCTTATGTTATAAAATGAGCACTTCTTTACCTTCGTTTTCCCCCACTCCTCAAAGCAAAATCTTAAGAAAAATTAGGTTGATAATAACATTCCCTCATAGTTTTTTGGTATTCTTGGAAGTCCATATTTATTTTCTGAAAGAATGTTGTTGCTTTGCTTTTGTTTTTTATGGTTATTAGGTATGTTGAACTTATTAATTTTATTATGTTAAATGCTAGTATGATTGTTTGCTGAGTTTGAATGGTTACTGTTAATTAAGGATTTGTTGTGCTTGTTCTTGGCTGCAGTGTTTGATTGGCCACAAAAGTGTGCTCTTACAGTGTATATCAAAATCAGTATCACATGTGGCATCATGTATGTGTTCATAAATGTGCTGTGTTTTTATTGAAGGTATAAAAACACAATTAGGATTTCATGTGGTATATGTTAAGCTACATGTGAATGTTTTATTTAAGTGTATTACCTGTAAAAGAAGAGGGTTTTCAATCAAATATGAACTTAATCGTGGTAACATCATTAGTAATCTAGTATTGTCAATGCTCAAACTTTTCTTTGGTCATTTATTCTGAACTGTCAAAGTCTGTCCAATGTTACAGCCTCACAAATCTATAATCTTAAAAAAAAAATTCAATGTGCAGGCTACTTAAATAAAATTGTGATAAATAATTACATGATCAAAATTTCATTTTTACTTTCTTTAAAACTGAAAATGAGCAATAATTATAAGTTAACAAATTAAAAAGAGATAAAGCATCTATTACTTTATGTAATGAGTAATTAAACAAAAGGGACAGAATTAAGGTTATAAATGTTACATTTGAAATTGCTTTTTATTTGTGTTTTTTGTAAAAGTACCATTAAAAATACTTCAAGTGTTTTGTTAATGGAAAATGTATTTTGAACAAAATGCTATTTATGCTGAACACGAGAGATTTACATTGTTTGATATTCATGTTATTTTATATTATAGTGGTGTATAAATGTATTTAAATACAAATTTAAATTGGAGATTTCCATTATTTGATATTTATATATTCTTTTACATTGATGTATGAATGCATTTAAATAGAGATTTGAATCAGATATTTTTATTTGATATTTATATTAATTTACATATCTTCATGTATAAATGTATTTAAATTTTTAGTATCAATCACTTTATCAAGATTCATGACATTCAGACAGCAGCAATGTTGTGTTGTGTCTTCCACTCTTATCATGAAGACATTTTAAGGAGAAGCCACTTGGTCATTGACATTGGATTGACTTCGGTAAACTCTGTACTATTTTTTTTTATCTACTAACAAACTTCAGTGTTCTATATAGCTTGTTATTGTACTGAAAAATCTATTTTTTATTTTGCTTATTGCATGAAGTGACGAGAGGTCAGACAGATCATCTTAAATACTAATCATTTAAGGTCACAAGGCACATATAAGATTTATAAGAAATTTACTGTAATAGTGCTATTCAGTACTGGAATATGTTGATAAAGAAAAAAATGTGTAATTTTAATTTTGAAGAAAAATACTTAAAATTAGGATTTCACACGTTATTTTTAAATTGTGTTGATTGGTCAATACGAAGAGAAATTTTAAACTGTACATGCCTCAGAAGTTACGCTTTATAACTATGTTGACATTTTTTGCACATAAAAATCTTTCTAGGTCAGTTTACATAGTTGTCAGAATAAATGAATTTTGGAAGAGTAGTGTTTCACTGTTTATCATTATTGGAACAGTACATAATATATTAATAACCATTCAGCTAGTAACATTCTGGCACTAAAAATATGGGTAATTTGTAGTTAGTACTAAAGAAAGAGAAAATATGGCTGATTTAATGTAAGCATTTTTCTACCTAAGGAATGAAAATCTTTGCTTTGAACTGAATTTTATTCGATGTCTTGAGAAACTTGCACTAAGTTATAACCTTTATACCAATGAAAGTACATAATGATAAATTTCAGTTGAACATTTGTAAATGGTACTGTTATGATGACAAGGCTTACTTGTAGGTGCTTTGTGTTATTATAGATAGTATTTAGTTTTTTGTGTGACAGATATTTGTCACTAATATAGTTTTCTCTAATCATGTATTTAGTTCCAATTGGCGTATCAATAAGAACATTTTGTATATCCTATTCTAGGGAAGAATCTAACGTTTTAGTTCAACTCATGGTAAACTATAAGTGACATACTTAAGCAGGCTCTGGATAAGCCAAAGATGGTACATTCAGATGAAACTCCAAATAACCCAAAGATAATATAATATTCTTTACTTAAATTGTGGATAAACTAGAGATGTCAGAGTACTGACTCTGGACAAAACAAGTTTGCCACATTTACTTCAGGATCTGAAAAAAATGCAGAAATACTTCGTAAAAATTCTGGATAAAATAGATTATGCAACTTATTCTATTTTCTGAACAAATCAAATGATTTTTTTCATTTGAAACGTTGGATAATCCGAATATATTTGTTCCAGATTTTGGACAAACCAGAAACATCAAATGTGATTTATAAATCCTCAAATAATTAACACTGAGGCATTTCATTTTCTGTGAAATTATTCATAATAAGTTTGTTCTTTAGTCACCAGTTTGTATGATGAACACCCTTGATTTTCTGAATTTTGTTCCTACTTTGTTTAGTGTCACATCAGATGAGCTGTTTGACATACAGTAAATTTTTTGCATATGTATGCGTGCAGTGTAAATACTTGACACGAACACATTTTAAATGTATTGTACTTGTCATAAAACACTGCATCTTTTATCTCATTCTTCAGTGATTAGAATAATGTATAAAACCAGAATTTCAACCACATTGATTTTGCAATATCTGTTGCTGTTGATACATTTCACTCAATCTAGAGCTCATCTATCTGACTGGAATACAATTAACATTGTAATGGTCATGACACCACCATGTCAGCGGTGGATGGGTAAAAGAATTACTTGGGTTGGCCGGTGGGCATCTTGGATGGTGTGTCCAGCAGGTCACAAATCCTTTCTGGTCAACAGGAGGTTGAGTGTACTTCTGCTAATGTTACCAGTGATCAGCTGATTCCTGTGACATCTGTCCAGGGATTTGTTGTGGTTGTCATGAGAGATGACAGAAAGGGTCCTGAGGCTGAGAGTATCTCCCTTTTCTGAGTACATGAGAGAGACTGTGGCACAGACAGTGAGACTGAAATACTATTACTTTTCACTCTTCTAATTCTGGAAGATCCCTAAGGGACTGAACAAAAAATATAGCTTCAAGAATATAGCAAGAGAATAGGCTTAGTACTAAAGTCTTATGATAAATGTTATTAATTATTATCATACTTTGCTTGTTTAAAGGCATTCACACCATAACAGTTATTGAGGACTGAAAATATCTTGTTATGCATTACTGTTCATTATTTCACACTTACTTTTTAAGTTATTTTTTAATGTTAGGATCTCTGTGTTTAAATAACCATATAATACATTATAATAGGTAAACAACCTCTTTGCAACAAGGTAAAAATAAGCTTTCTTGATTGATAACGTAATTTAAAAAGTATACATGTAACTCTATTTCAGTCATATGACTGCAAAAAGTGTTCAAAAAAACTTAATGTGTATCTCTGACAAAAACTTTATATTAACTTGCAGCATTTTGGGCAAATGGCCTTCAGGCAGTTTTAAACCTTTTTCATTTGTAACCTTGTTTAAAAAAGCCCAATAAAGGGCTTCTGCCCATAAAGTTGCAAGTTAATGTAACATTTTTGTGGTAGACGTGTATTTTTTTACTTATTTTGAACACTTTCATTACTTCATTAGTGTTACGATTGACATTCATTTACTGTTGTATTCAAAGTTTTGGTTGATTTGTTTTGTATCTATAAAGATTTCCAATTTTGTCGTTAAGTTTTACTTGCATATGAAGCTTGTTTCTAAAAACAATAAAACATGCATGCGGAAAAAAAACCCTTGTTCAATGGATTTTTTTTCTGAGCTTATATTAAAGTTCTGATGGTCACTGAATCAAACTGAAAAATCTATTCTTTGTACTTTTCGTGTATGCATATTTCATGTTTTAATTTTTTTATTTACTGTAGCATCTGTCAGGAAAATGGTGGCAAAAGGTATGTTGGCTAGTTCAATGAAGCCCCAGTAGTTTGGAATAATGTTTTTTTTTGGCTAGTCTTCTGTAGATCCAATATTGGTTGCTTACCAAGCATGGCATCCAAGTATTAATTAAATAACAAAGAACTGGTCCTTGTACACAAATCTTAAGTCAGTGTATTTTACTTGATTTTCTAGCACATTTGAGCATGTAATTCTATACTTAATTCGGAGTAGAAAACCAACCCTGCTACCCAAGTTATAAACAGGCTTATTTTGCCTTGTTTACCCACCATATGTGAGCATGTAACTCCATTGCTAATTAGAAATAGAGAACCAGTTCTTCTACACAAGTTATAAATCAGCTGATTTTTTTTCTTTTCCTCTTTAGCTAATTGGTCATCATAACATCTTTCCTTTCAAGTTTCAAGTCGGCTGATAGTGTCTTTTAATTTGGTATGTGTCATTGTGACATCAAACTGTTAATTAACACTATAGAATTAATCCTTCTCCCTGATGTGTATGTCAGCTAAATTAACTGGTCTTGAAGACATTATAATATTTTATTATAGCTATTGAAGCAGAATTGGTCACTCTCCCCAAGTTGCAGGTTAGCTAGTAGTTTCTACTCTCTTAACATATAAAGCCTATTAACTGTACATCTGTTATTAACCGTAAATTTAAAAAAATAGTATTTTTTGTTGTTGTTTATTAAAGAGTTCAAAATAACTTTGTTGGTTTCTGTCTTGGGTAGCAAAATCCAACAACTTTATTATCCCATTGTCTATTAAAAACTGAGAATCAGTTTCTCTTCTTGGACAGTAAGTTAGACATAACTTATTCTATCTGCATGGTATCCTATTGTTAAGTAAATAATAGTCAGCTCTTTGATGTCTTGCATGAAGACTTTTCAGTAAATATGCTGTCTGAAACCCATATGTAACCAATGAACCCTAGTTTTAGTTAATACGTGTGAACGTATAACCTTGATTTATTTTTGTGTATAAATTTTACATAACACTTGAACTGGTAATGTGTATTACAATTTAAACTGTGGTCATGAAAAATATTCTTATGTAAGTTGTGTTCAGATGTTGCTTGTCATAAAATATTTAATGTAAGGCACTTAAGATTAACTTACTTTAGGTAACATTTTCAAAGTAAATTGTAACTGAAGTAATACTTGTACATGTTTTACTGTAAGTAACAGCACTAAGGTGTGGGTATATATATGTGTGTGTGTGAAATTTTAACTTGTATAAACTAGTGTAGACGGTACATGTATGTAGTTTTAACTTGTATAAACTAGCGTAGATTACACATTCAGTGTTTCATGTTAATAATGTTAACAGCTTTAAGGTAAACTGTGTTTTATATTACACATTATTTAACGTAAAAAACTTAAAAATGAACTTGAAAAAGTTTTCTTAAAACATATATTTTCTGTCAAATCCAGTTATAAACATTAATTTATACATAGATTTGTAACACTTTATAAGAAAAAACAAACCAGCACCAGGTGGTAGCGTTGAACCTCTTATGAAATACACTTATATTTAGCCCCATGCTTAATTTCACGTTTCCTTTGTTGACTCTTTGATCACAGCTTTTCTTTGTTTGTACATTGTACGTGAACCATTAATGTATTTGAGTTCACTGTATAATTCTTACTGTTACTAATGTAGAATGTGTACTTTTTTGTTTCTTGGCCAGTAGAACGTGTACTTTTTTTTGTTTCTTGGCCAGTAGAACGTGTACTTTTTTTTTTGTTTCTTGGCCAGTAGAACGTGTACTTTTTTTTGTTTCTTGGCCAGTAGAACGTGTACTTTTTTTTGTTTCTTGGCCAGTAGAACGTGTACTTTTTTTTGTTTCTTGGCCAGTAGAACGTGTACTTTTTTTTGTTTCTTGGCCAGTAGAACGTGTACTTTTTTTTTGTTTCTTGGCCAGTAGAACTGTTTGTACTTTTTTTTTGTTTCTTGGCCAGTAGAACGTGTACTTTTTTTTGTTTCTTGGCCAGTAGAACGTGTACTTTTTTTTGTCTCTTGGCCAGTAGAACGTGTACTTTTTTTTGTCTCTTGGCCAGTAGAACGTGTACTTTTTTTTGTTTCTTGGCCAGTAGAACGTGTACTTTTTTTTTGTTTCTTGGCCAGTAGAACGTGTACTTTTTTTTTGTTTCTTGGCCAGCAGAACGTGTACTTTTTTTTGTTTCTTGGCCAGCAGAACGTGTACTTTTTTTTGTTTCTTGGCCAGCAGAACGTGTACTTTTTTTTGTTTCTTGGCCAGTAGAACGTGTACTTTTTTTTGTTTCTTGGCCAGTAGAACGTGTACTTTTTTTTGTTTCTTGGCCAGCAGAACGTGTACTTTTTTTTGTTTCTTGGCCAGCAGAACGTGTACTTTTTTGGCCCGGTAGCAGAACAGGATTTGCATGCTGTGTTGAATGAAATTAAGTTTCATATTTTCCATCATTTTATTGTGTTTTTAGAAATGTTGGTAATGGGATATTTTTAATTGTAAGTTATTATGTTGATTGAATGTAATGAATTAATTAAAGCTTTTAAATATTTATTATTTCTTCACACACTTAAGCAATTCGATTTAAATATGTTCCAATCAGGGAAACAATTGTTTTAACATATTTGTAGATTTATCCTTCCATCTAGCAAAAGTAGCATGAAATGTTTTAATAGCATTGCTTGTATTCATACTTTTGTAAATGGTGTTTTTATATTCCTTTCTCTCTCAGTAGCCTGGCATAGCCAGATGGGTTAAGGCATTCGACTCGTAATCTGAGGGTCGTGGGTTCGAATACCCGTTGCACCAAACATGCTTGCCTTTTCAGCCATTGGGGCATTATAATGTTACAGTCAATCCCACTATTCATTGGTAAAAGAGTAGCCCAAGAGTTGGTGGTGATGACTAGCTGTCTTCCCTCTAGTTTTACGCTGCTAAATTAGGGAAGGCTAGCGCAGATAGCCTTTATTTAGCTTTGCACGAAATTCAAAACAAACAAAACAAAAACCAAATCCTCTCCTATTCACCCAGTAGTACGTCTTAAGACTTATAACACTAAAAACTGGATATTATATTTGTGGTGGTCACATAGAGGTAGTTATTGTGTAGTTTTGGACGTGGTACACTGTCTTTTTTGTTTAACATATTTCCTTGTGCATGTATAAAAAAATTAACATTATTTTCTTTTTTCATTCAGAATCCTATTAAGTTAAAAATGTAATCCAAACATTCATTGTCTTCCTCTTGTAGTTTTACATTCGAATTACTTTACCATGCATATTTTTTTAAATAAACAGACTTGGGTTGTAGATACCTTTAGTAACTACTGTATTTTGGTAATTCAGGTTTATTAAGTGTTTTTATTTCTTACCAATATAATTTTGTATTCTTTTAATAACTTTTATGCCATATTGATTTGTTTTTTAGATAATTAGAACTTTAATCTACAGATATAGGACCTCATGAAAATGGTTTGTAACACAAATTGTTAATTGGCTTGGTATTAGAATCTCTACATGTCACTTAAAAGTTTGAACATATTCCTAATTTATTATTTTCATTTTTCGATTTCCAAGAAATTAAGTCTGTTTTGAAACACTGACAAAATGTATTTTAAAGATTGTGAGAATTTTGTTCTGTGTTTATACATCTTCAAGAATAAGCAGTAACTAAGTCCTTACGAGATAATTTTTTTCATTATTCTTTATTTTTGCTGGACTTTTAAGTTTCTCTGTCACTTTTTATTTTGAACGAATCATTGAAGGTATAATTTTTATTGTTTTTATACATATAAGTACTTTATTGGGTTTCTTCATATTTCAATTTCTAAGTTTTAAAAATTTACTTCAACTAATAATTGTTTTTGTAGTCAGCTATTAGTTTATTACATTTACTGTTCAGAGTTTCGTGGTGTGTTTTTTTTTCTGAATGTGTGCTTTGATTTTTATTTATGTTTAAAAGACTGAATTAGTAGATCATTTCTGACATTTCTGGATAAATAAGGTTCTGTGAGTTCCAGCTTGTTTAATTTTACTTATGTGGTGTTTAAATAAAGTTATAACAATAGTGTGTTTACACTGAATGTTGCTAGTGCATTTTTTCTATTTTGATGATACAACATTAAACGAGTTTATATAGTTTTACAAACACTGAAATAACTCAAAAAGCAGCCTATTATATGAATAAATGCATAAACCAATAAGGATGTTATCATAACTCTACCTTGACCTGGTACAACTTGTTAAATTTATTAACAGTGCTATAGTATAACTGTTAATCAGTGAAAGGACTTGGAGGTAAACGTTTAGGTGATTTTTAATCTGACATTAACATTAAGTAAACAAGCCTTAATTTAAACTAATTCAAACTGTTGACGTTTTAGATTAAACTTAATATCATGTCAACAGTGGTTTATATCCTGTTTATTTATGGTCACTGAATTCCCAATCTAACGTGAATAATAGATGTATAAATTTATCACTTACTAAAACATGCATTTATTACATCGTTTGGCCCAATAAAGAAACTTGTTCAGGACAGAACTGCCACAAGAAAGTGAGAGATATTAGCTTGTATTTACAAGTATGGTACATAGGTGTTGAATCAAAGTGTTCCGACATGTTTCCTTCTATTCGTACTGTTAAAAAACAAAGATTATTAATTGATATAACAATGGGAGTGAAGTGTACTACATTCAGATTTAATAAATACAGTGGTAGAGCTTTTATAATTCTAGAACATTACACATTTTTATTGGAACACATTATTTTAAGTTAATTTTTAATTAATATTGGTGGTTTAAAAAAAACAACTAAATTATCATTAACCTATCTCCTTCCAGTATTGGAAACTTGATTATTCAGTTTTATGCATTGTTGGCTTTTGAAGATTATTAGCAATCATGTGATTTTTTTGAAGAATTGTTCTGGGAATTATTTCAAATCCAGCAACTTTATTTTTTTTCAAGAAGGATATTTTTGCTTTAGAATTTACACTTAATAAATAAGGTAAGAAAGTGTGTTTAAAAGCAAACAGTACTTGAATCCTAGTTTAACTTTGAAGCATTATTAGTCTTTAATCTTTTTATTAATTTAATCTGGCTAATTTTAAGTTGTGATAAGTTTTAATTCCCGTATTAATATATCTGTATTACTAAACACTACTCTAGTAGGTTTAAGTTTCTTTTAAAAATCCACAACAGTGATCTTGAAGCATTGAAGGTTTTACAACCATAGTTACTTTAAACTTTTCTACAGTTTTGTAAGTAAGCATTTTGTTAACATCATATGTGAACATTTCCAGGTCTGTATGACAATTAAAATACAGAGAAATTGAATATTATGAACTGTTTAGATTTATTTATTTCTTATAAAATATGTACACAAATATTGCTAATAAGTTTTCTTTGGACTTACTCTGTTCCAAAAGTAACCCTATACCAAAGCTTGCTGTTGGAACATATTGTTTTTTTATGAAGCCTTTCATACTTCATTGTTTTTAAGAAAGAATGGGCTTATTTGAAGGAACCAGCCACAGGGGGTTCCAGGGTCCCAGACTGTCAGCAGCAAGTATCCAGGACTCTTAGCTGCAGGGCTCTGTTACAAGTAGCCAAAGTGTTAACAGCAAGGGTACAGTTTCCAGGTTCTGAATCCAACTGTGTGTGTTATCCCAGAATGCCTTTGCCTGCTGGTTATACACTAATTCTTATCCCATTAGTTTGTCATGTGATTAGCATGTTGTTTAATGGTATTTCACCTGTTTAGATGTTGTGAAAAAGACTCGGGATTTTTCAGTCCATTGGTGATTTGCATGTTTTCTATGATCCCCACATTAGTAGGGTGTAGCTGAAGAGGTAGTTTGTGGTTACCTACTTATTGCTTTTGTTTTTCTGTTTGTGTTTATACAAAATCATCATAGAAATATTCACTGAGTGAATATCAAATATTTAGAAATATTTCATTACAAAGCTTATTTACCTGTATTCACCTTAAAGTTTGTGTAAATAATTTTTTGTGGTGTTGAAAAGTAGTTTTATTGTTTTAAGTAAATGTTTCTGTAAAAAAATATATATTGGTACATTTGTATTGTTAAAAACATGGGACTTCTGACTTTTAATCTGAGAATGGTTTAATGCTAACCCATAAAGAAACTACTTGGAAAAAGCTATTTTATGCAAATACAGTTGATATTTATATTTCATTGAGTATAATTTTAAAACAATTGTATTAAATATTTTTGTTGTAATGTCTAATATTAAAGCAGTTGTTTTTTGTAAAAATAACTGGAGAACAAAGTTAGGGTTACATTGATCTGCTGAAGAGATGGGGGGGAGTTACACTTCTTGAATCAAATGAAACAGAAATTCAGTGACATTTAACATGTTTACTTTGCATTTTAATAAGTCATGTAAACGTATTTATTTCTTTACCAACACAATTTTGTAAATGTTTCTCAGACTAGTAATTTCAGAATGTTTTATTTTTGATAGAATTTCTTGTGTAACATTTAAAATGTACATGATCTTTAAAAGGTTATTTCATGCTTTCATAGTGGCCTTCTTTAGAATCATTTTGTGAAAGAAACAAGTACCGTTATCTGGTTTTAGTAAATAAAATCTATAATTTATAAAATGCAATACAAAGAACAAACATTTATAAATTTCTGTATTAGGAGTGAAACTAGATTATTAAAAGGTGATCTGTATTCTCTTTGTAAAACCTGTTATTTAGAAGCTTTGGTAAGTGAAGATCACAAGACTATCCTTTTCTAATTGTCTACAATACAAATTACGTAACTGCCCAAGGAATATGTTAAAAGTGATTTTTAGTCTCCTCATCTTTTAATAGGAGGGAGGTATATAGTGTAAAATAAGATAAAATATAACTGACTTTTTCAATTTAAATTTTAATTCTTATTAGAATTAGTGGTGAGATAAATGTTTAAAGTTTGGAATTGTGTTCACTTTTACTTGTGTTTTATAATATGATTTGCATGTTTCGAGAATTGTATTAGTTTCACTTCATGTGAAAATAGTTAAAGTATGAGATCAAAGTAGTTTAATAAAGAAGAATGATACATAATACAAATAATAAATTAACAAAGAAGAATGATACATATTACAAACAGTCTTAAATGAATGGTTAGAGATAAGTAGTTAATATACCTTATTTATATTATGTGATTTCTAAATGCTAATGAAATTACAAAAAAAAATTAAATATTTTGGAGTTTCTGTTTTGTTGGTGGTTTAATTCACATGCAAGTTGGTTTGATTTGTAGTTACATTGCTGTTTTGGCTTATTTCTTGGCAGTATGATATGAAATATAAATATTTGTATTGTTTGTTACAACTGTGGCTTATTGATGTTAATTTATCTCAAATATTTGTGTGTGGGTCAATTATAAACATTTATTTACATGCTTTATTTTGACCGCTACTTTCTGCAGAGTTCCAAACTAAATATTGTGGCAAGCTTAACATATTAATACTGACTTTATTTATGTATGTTTGTTTATAAAGAGATGAATAAAACTATTCTTATAATATAGTTCACATACAGAGGATTGAGTATACTATATTATAATTTTTGAATATGCAAGGCATGTGATAGCTCAAAACCAATGTAATAAGCAATGAATGTTGTGTGTCACAACTACATTTTTAAGGTTGTTTTGCATTTCATAGGTAGAGTAACATCACCAAAAATGTTTTGCTTTTGGAAAGGGTATGTAAGAGCCTTTTTCAATGCAAAATATTCATAAATATTTTTATACTTAAGGCCATTGAAAAATAATGAATAAGGATCAATTTGGGGTACCAGGAGCATCCAGAAAAAAATCTGTAACAAGTCTATCTGTGACCATAATAAATACTCTCATCCACTTGCTCCAAGAGACAGTATACATCATCATCAAGAATAATTCCTGTGTTAAAAACAAGACATTTGTTTAATCATCACATGCATCAGTCAGGTGGAACTATTCATACTATTTCTAATCCATACAAAATAACAAGGAAGTTGCTGGTTACAGCACCTATGGACTTGTGTGCGATGAAATTGGTACTGGTAAATGATTGTCCTCTTGTAACAGATTAATTATGAAAAACTTGCAACAAGGAGTAGTGTGTTCTTAACATTACAGACTTGTGTTAGATGCTTGTGAGGTGGAATCTATGCTGGAGATGTAAGTGAAGATGCATGGTATTCAGGTAGAACAAGATTAGATGTAGGAACTTTAACAATGTAATTAGGCTTGAAAATCATTTTAATATAATGTACTCAACCTCTGTGTGTGTGTGTCGGTCTTCTAATACTTTTTATCTAATTGATTTAAATGATAGCATAACCTGGATTATGAAAACTTGGTTTTAATGTGGATACAGTATGCTCTGATTTTGTTTATTTTAAGACAGTATTTTGTTTCTGCTTGTATTTATTTTTGAAGAATTTTTTCTTCTAGCCTGGTGGTTCACCTTACCATACAGTAGTCCCAACAAACAACTCCTGGGATGGTTGGAGTCTTGGTAAGTTGTGCAACTGCTACAAAACATATTACCTTAAAACATGATATTAGGTTACTGTAATTATGTATCTCGTGCAAAGTGTTCAATTGTAGGCCTTTTTCAATACACAATGTTTGTGCAAAAGTGAGAAATTTTTCTTCTCCACTTAGAAATGTTTGCATTCACATACTTGTTATATAGTTATTAAAATGCAGCAATTTGTGGTGATAAGAAACACAGTTGAAGATAAAATGTATCCTCAATATGGCTGAACATCACCAAAGATGGTTGAAACGTTATTCTGTACTTTATTTTAATTAAAGTTTTAATACCCATATCAACCATATTGATAATACAAAATATGGCAATTTATTTGTTTGAAATTCTTTGACAGTTTACCTGAAAATTCATCCTTTTTGCAATATGGATTTCAATGGAGACATTCCTGAGACAGTCAGCCGTAGATTGGCATTAATTAATTTCAACTTTGAAAAACTCTTATCAGCGGATACAACAGTTTAAGTTAGAACATGAGAGTATCTCTCGTACTGAGCTACTCTGCTCTTGAACCATTTTTGTAAATAAAGTAAAGTGCTTCGTGGTATTTTGTTCTTAGATTTGCAACTAGGAAGACGTTTTTCCATCTGACCAAAGTCTCTAGTAATTTTTAACAGTTGATGATCTTTTGTTCTTACTGCTCTTTAAAAAAAACACTTTCTCTATATGGAAGAAGAATTTGGTTAAATTTTTAACAGTATTAGTTTTTATAGTTTACCTGCATTTGCTTGTTGACTGCTTAATTATATAAATGTATAATACTAAACTATTAGAAAAAATAGAATTCCTTATGGTACATTTTGTTCTACTAATGACACAGTTACAGTTGCATGAGGAATGCTTCCTTACTATTCTTGCACTCCCATCTAGCATTGGAAGGTTTGGGAGTGATACTGATGAAGGACTTCAAAATTTACAAAATAGTGTATATTCTTTGAAGAGGAGATAACGTTTTTAATTAGTTCCAAACATTTGCAGCATCATAAAGGAGAAGGTTTGAAGAACGATGGCCACAAAAAGTGAAAAATATTTTATTGGAAGAACCTACATTGCACACCCATATGCTGGTGACCTGTATTTCTCTTATTATCGTACTCCTGATTTTGTGAATCTTCAAAGATTATTCCATTATTTGTAAATTCTTTAAGAATGTTCATGGTGTTCTAAACGTTAATGAAGATAATATTTTCTTTGTGATAATGAGAGACCCCTTTGATCCTTCAGCACTGGGAATGTTGCAAGTTGCAGCATCAGTAGATGAGGGTCAAGTAAAATTGTGTTTTAAAGGTGGTGAAGGCACTCGACTTGTAATCTGAGGATCACTGGTTTGAATCCCTGTTACACCAAACATGCTTGCCCTTTCAACCATGGAGGCATTATAATGTGACGGTCAGTCCCATTATTCATTGATCAAAAGAGTAGCCCAAGAGTTGGTGGTGGTTGATGATTACTGGCTGCTTTCCCTCTAGTCTTACACTGCTAAATTAGGGACGGCTAGTGAAGATAGCCATAGTTTAGCTTTGCATGAAATTGAAAACAAACCAAAACCAATACCAGCTATCTTTAGAACACTATTTTCTTCAAAATTGCTTGAGAATTCATTGTTCTTGAAATTTCTGACAACCACTCTTGATGACTTGTATCAAGGGACAGCTTACCAAAAAGATCAGTATCTATTTTAACATTGTTAATACACCTGTAGGGTTTAATGTTTTTATGTTAAACCTTTGTTTTGTACATAAGTCTGGTATAAAGTTGTCTGTAAACAATAACATTTACTCACAATGATGAGGAACTCTGTTGAAGCAAATGTATATAGTAGGGATATCTGATATGGGTGTTAAAAGAAACTTATTTGAAACATCAAACAAATAATGTTTCAATGTCATTGACAGGTTAAGAATGACTTTTTAAAAGTGACTTGTTTATCAGTGTCATGGGTATGACACCAGTGATAGATATATGATGATAGGGATATTGCATATATTTGATATATTACTTATGGCATTTAACATTGTAACTTAAGAATATAGTTAATATTGGTGGAGAACTGTTCCTTGGTGTTGGTTCATTGTGAGTTATTTGTTTTACTGGCTGAAATGGTAAATAATTTTATTCAATAACTTGTTTATGATATACTCACCTTATTAATAATTAATTTATTTGTTATGTATTTCTCAGTTTTGTCTTTCATTTTATTTACCCATTATTTAAAACAGGAATTTTTTAGGTTTTTTTTTTACTTTATCAAAGTAAAACTTTACTGAGTGATGAACTGATTACTTGTTTAGTGAACTTTCAATTTATTTTAAGTCTTTCTTGGAGGTTGGAACTCAGTAGTAGCCATAAATATTCATTAGGTATGATGTAGAGGTTAGTGGCAATCAGTGGGAGAATACATATAAGAAATGAATTACACTCATATTTTAGTATGAAATATTATGGTACTCTTCAGTGTTATCTGACACTTGTAAGTGAAGGTTGTACTACATTTAGTCATCTTGCAAGAATAATTAATAGTTGGATACTTAATTTTACAAATCTTGAGGTAATAATTGTTGTATAGAAGCAATGACATCTGGAATTGAAGAAAGGGCTCTTATTTTTGATGGACAAATGACACAAAAATTTGTAATGTTTTCAAGCCTGTGCTTCGAAGCTTCATCTACACGTGTGTGTACTTTATATTTCATCAAAATTCACTGATCTTTTAAAATGTAAATAACTTGCTTCTCATCTCCAGTCCATTTGTTATTCATTACTTTAATGCAGAGCGTAATCAAATAGTAGCAGATAATTCATGGTCATTGTAACAGTAACTTCACTGTCCAATTTTAGTGTCCAAAACAAAGAGAAACAGGTCCAACAGCTGGACCGATTCAGTGGAAGAGTTTAGGCTGCTGGATGCTATATTTAAAACAAAGGAAGCTGAACAAGAAAAGCATGAATCGTGTGTGAAGTAAGTCGGCTGGTTATTGAGAATACATGAAACAGTTTCCGCATGTGTACAGTTTTTCTGATGTTACTGATTTGGGTCAAAATTTCTCACTACTGTATTGGTATCTATTTAACTATAACTAGTTTACAGATTTTTGGCTAGTTATGGCTTAGATCTGATTTAAAGTTAATCATTCATTTTTTTCTCAGTTTTTGTTTTAAACTGTTTTAACTTTTCTGTTATTTTTATGTTTAGTACAATCTCTTGAGTTTGAACTTTAGTGATAATCAGTAGCACAGTATTTTTATATTAACGTTTTTAGTCACGTTCAGTGATATTAACTAACACAATATTTTTAGTCACGTTCAGTGATATTAACTAACACAATATATTTAGTCAAGTTCAGTGATATTAACTAACAATATTTTTAGTCAAGTTCAGTGATATTAACTAACACAATATATTTAGTCAAGTTCAGTGATATTAACTAACAATATTTTTAGTCAAGTTCAGTGATATTAACTAACACAATATTTTTAGTCACGTTCAGTGATATTAACTAACACAATATTTTAAGTCACGTTCAGTGATATTAACTAACACACTATTTTTAGTCAAGTTCAGTGATATTAACTAACACAATATTTTTAGTCACGTTCAGTAATATTAACTAACACACTATTTTAGTCAAGTTCAGTGATATTAACTAACACAATATTTTTAGTCACGTTCAGTAATATTAACTAACACACTATTTTTAGTCACGTTCAGTAATATTAACTAACACAATATATTTAGTCAAGTTCAGTGATATTAACTAACACAATATTTTTAGTCACGTTCAGTGATATTAACTAACACAATATTTTTAGTCACGTTCAGTGATATTAACTAACACTATTTTTAGTCACGTTCAGTGATATTAACTAACACAATATTTTTAGTCACGTTCAGTGATATTAACTAACACTATTTTTAGTCAAGTTCAGTGATTTTAACTAACAATATTTTTAGTCACGTTCAGTGATATTAACTAACACAATATTTTTAGTCACGTTCAGTGATATTAACTAACACAATATTTTTAGTCACGTTCAGTGATATTAACTAACACAATATTTTTAGTCACGTTCAGTGATATTAACTAACAATATTTTTAGTCAAGTTCAGTGATATTAACTAACACAATATTTTTAGTCACGTTCAGTGATATTAACTAACACAATATTTTAAGTCACGTTCAGTGATATTAACTAACACAATATTTTTAGTCACGTTCAGTGATATTAACTAACAATATTTTTAGTCAAGTTCAGTTATATTAACTAACACTATTTTTAGTCACGTTCAGTAATATTAACTAACACACTATTTTTAGTCAAGTTCAGTGATATTAACTAACACAATATTTTTAGTCACGTTCAGTAATATTAACTAACACACTATTTTTAGTCACGTTCAGTAATATTAACTAACACAATATATTTAGTCACGTTCAGTAATATTAACTAACACAATATTTTTAGTCACGTTCAGTAATATTAACTAACACACTATTTTTAGTCAAGTTCAGTGATATTAACTAACACACTATATTTAGTCAAGTTCAGTGATATTAACTAACACACTATTTTTAGTCACGTTCAGTGATATTAACTAACACAATATTTTTAGTCAAGTTCAGTGATATTAACTAACAATATTTTTAGTCACGTTCAGTGATATTAACTAACACAATATTTTTAGTCACCTTCAGTGATATTAACTAACACACTATTTTTATTCAAGTTCAGTGATATTAACTAACACACTATTTTTAGTCACGTTCAGTAATATTAACTAACACAATATATTTAGTCAAGTTCAGTGATATTATCTAACACAATATTTTTAGTCACGTTCAGTGATATTAACTAACACAACATGTTTAGTCAAGTCCACTGATATTAACTAACACGATATTTTTAGTCACGTTCAGTGATATTAACTGACACAATATTTTTAGTCACCTTCAGTGATATTAACTAACACACTATTTTTAGTCACGTTCAGTAATATTAACTAACACAACATGTTTAGTCAAGTCCACTGATATTAACTAACACGATATTTTTAGTCACGTTCAGTGATATTAACTAACACAATATTTTTAGTCACCTTCAGTGATATTAACTAACACACTATTTTTAGTCAAGTTCAGTGATATTAACTAACACACTATTTTTAGTCACGTTCAGTAATATTAACTAACTCTATTTTTAGTCACGTTCAGTGATATTAACTAACAAAATATATTTAGTCACGTTCAGTGATATTAACTAACAATATTTTTAGTCACGTTCAGTGATATTAACTAACACAATATTTTTAGTCGCGTTCAGTAATATTAACTAACACAATATTTTTAGTCACGTTCAGTGATATTAACTAACACAATATTTTTAGTCACGTTCAGTGATATTAACTAACACAATATTTTAAGTCACGTTCAGTGATATTAACTAACACGATATTTTTAGTCAAGGTCAGTGATATTAACTAACACTATTTTTAGTCAAGGTCAGTGATATTAACTAACACAATATTTTAAGTCACGTTCAGTGATATTAACTAACACAATATTTTTAGTCACGTTCAGTGATATTAACTAACAATATTTTTAGTCAAGTTCAGTTATATTAACTAACACTATTTTTAGTCACGTTCAGTAATATTAACTAACACACTATTTTTAGTCAAGTTCAGTGATATTAACTAACACAATATTTTTAGTCACGTTCAGTAATATTAACTAACACACTATTTTTAGTCACGTTCAGTAATATTAACTAACACAATATATTTAGTCAAGTTCAGTGATATTAACTAACACAATATTTTTAGTCACGTTCAGTAATATTAACTAACACACTATTTTTAGTCAAGTTCAGTGATATTAACTAACACACTATATTTAGTCAAGTTCAGTGATATTAACTAACACACTATTTTTAGTCACGTTCAGTGATATTAACTAACACAATATTTTTAGTCAAGTTCAGTGATATTAACTAACAATATTTTTAGTCACGTTCAGTGATATTAACTAACACAATATTTTTAGTCACCTTCAGTGATATTAACTAACACTATTTTTATTCAAGTTCAGTGATATTAACTAACACACTATTTTTAGTCACGTTCAGTAATATTAACTAACACAATATATTTAGTCAAGTTCAGTGATATTATCTAACACAATATTTTTAGTCACGTTCAGTGATATTAACTAACACAACATGTTTAGTCAAGTCCACTGATATTAACTAACACGATATTTTTAGTCACGTTCAGTGATATTAACTAACACAATATTTTTAGTCACCTTCAGTGATATTAACTAACACACTATTTTTAGTCACGTTCAGTAATATTAACTAACACAACATGTTTAGTCAAGTCCACTAATATTAACTAACAATATTTTTAGTCACGTTCAGTGATATTAACTAACACAATATTTTTAGTCACCTTCAGTGATATTAACTAACACACTATTTTTAGTCAAGTTCAGTGATATTAACTAACACACTATTTTTAGTCACGTTCAGTAATATTAACTAACACAATATTTTAAGTCACGTTCAGTGATATTAACTAACACGATATTTTTAGTCAAGGTCAGTGATATTAACTAACACTATTTTTAGTCAAGGTCAGTGATATTAACTAACACAATATTTTAAGTCACGTTCAGTGATATTAACTAACACAATATTTTTAGTCACGTTCAGTGATATTAACTAACAATATTTTTAGTCAAGTTCAGTTATATTAACTAACACTATTTTTAGTCACGTTCAGTAATATTAACTAACACACTATTTTTAGTCAAGTTCAGTGATATTAACTAACACAATATTTTTAGTCACGTTCAGTAATATTAACTAACACACTATTTTTAGTCACGTTCAGTAATATTAACTAACACAATATATTTAGTCAAGTTCAGTGATATTAACTAACACAATATTTTTAGTCACGTTCAGTAATATTAACTAACACACTATTTTTAGTCAAGTTCAGTGATATTAACTAACACACTATATTTAGTCAAGTTCAGTGATATTAACTAACACACTATTTTTAGTCACGTTCAGTGATATTAACTAACACAATATTTTTAGTCAAGTTCAGTGATATTAACTAACAATATTTTTAGTCACGTTCAGTGATATTAACTAACACAATATTTTTAGTCACCTTCAGTGATATTAACTAACACTATTTTTATTCAAGTTCAGTGATATTAACTAACACACTATTTTTAGTCACGTTCAGTAATATTAACTAACACAATATATTTAGTCAAGTTCAGTGATATTATCTAACACAATATTTTTAGTCACGTTCAGTGATATTAACTAACACAACATGTTTAGTCAAGTCCACTGATATTAACTAACACGATATTTTTAGTCACGTTCAGTGATATTAACTAACACAATATTTTTAGTCACCTTCAGTGATATTAACTAACACACTATTTTTAGTCACGTTCAGTAATATTAACTAACACAACATGTTTAGTCAAGTCCACTAATATTAACTAACAATATTTTTAGTCACGTTCAGTGATATTAACTAACACAATATTTTTAGTCACCTTCAGTGATATTAACTAACACACTATTTTTAGTCAAGTTCAGTGATATTAACTAACACACTATTTTTAGTCACGTTCAGTAATATTAACTAACACACTATTTTTAGTCACGTTCAGTGATATTAACTAACAAAATATATTTAGTCACGTTCAGTGATATTAACTAACAATATTTTTAGTCACGTTCAGTGATTTTAACTAACACAATATTTTTAGTCGCGTTCAGTAATATTAACTAACACACTATTTTTTAACTCACGTTCAGTGATATTAACTAACACAATATATTTAGTCAAGTTCAGTGATATTAACTAACACAATATTTTTAGTCACGTTCAGTAATATTAACTAACACACTATTTTTAGTCACGTTCAGTGATATTAACTAACACGATATTTTTAGTCACGTTCAGTGATATTAACTAACACGATATTTTTAGTCAAGGTCAGTGATATTAACTAACACAATATTTTTAGTCAAGGTCAGTGATATTAACTAACACAATATTTTTAGTCAAGGTCAGTGATATTAACCAACACAATATTTTTAGTCATGGTCAGTGATATTAACCAACACAATATTTTTAGTCATGGTCAGTGATATTAACTAACACAATGGGTTTTTTGTGTTAAGTTCAGTGATATTAACTAACACAATGGGTTTTTTGCGTTGTCTTAAGAGATAATAGGTAACACAGGGTTTTTGTTGAGTGCAATGATAATAGGTAATAACAATGTTTTTTGCATATAAAATCATCCATTAGGAGGTCACTAATTATTTTCATTAACTTTTTGTTTACAAGTTACCTATTTGATTTATGTTAATGTTTTAAAACTGTGACTTTGATAGTTTTTCTAAAACATAACTTTGTATATTCTAGGCTGCTTGATCCACAGTTGACAACTCAGTATGACCAGTTTAAGAAGGCTTATGCTGAAATCTTATATCGCTGGAAACTTCTTGAGCAGCGAGCCCTAGTGTTGAAAAATGTATTAACAGTTCCTGAAAAACATAAAGGTGTTGGTAAGTTTCAAGGTCTTATAATAAAATATATGCTGTGACAGCATATTTTTATAATATAGAATACTTCAAGTTTCTGGTTAATTTGACTTTAAGAAGTTGAACGTTGACTGCTTGTGTTAAAAACCATTTGTATCTCTTTCATATACCTTTAGGATTAACCTTTATTTATATTATCATACAAAATTTAGAACTGACTGTCAACTTTGTCAGGTCTCTTTTTCTTGTAAAGTTTCTGATCAACTGTAAACTGACAGGTCAATCCATCCTCTTGTAACATCAAACTGACCATCTTACAGCTTGGTGTTGTTTTTTCTGAACTATCTTTCTTTTGCAGTGTGTAATTAACTGTTATAATTAATGTACTAGTCTGTTTTCTGAAGAATTTCTAATGGTGGATACTGACCAATCTTCCTTTTGTTAACACTAAGCAAATACAATAAAGCTGAAGTATCATACAGAAACACATTATGATATAACAAGACTTTGGTATCTGTGTTGAAAAACCTTATCTAAGTTATTTTATTATCCCAACCTAATAAAAAATGAAACAAATACAGGTCTATTGCTGTTGTTACAAAACTGAGTATTTATTAAACTTATTAAAGTGTGAAATATGTTAAAGAACCAGCTTTATTATGTTAAAATATGTGAAATATCTTTTAATCTGTTCATTATCTCTGGTAATTTCATTGAATGCTAAGAAAAAATTAAAAACTTTGAGACAGAAAAACAACTGAATGTTTTTGTCACAATAGTCTTCACAGTAGTGTTTCGACTGATAAAAAAAATCGCCAGGAATTTCATACTTTAAGTGTTGTAGGAAATTAATGTTGCTTTAGTAAACACTGACATTTGTGCAGTTAGGTATAAATTTATAAATATAGGGAATACCTAGAGATAGTAACTTATAAATTATTGATTAAAAGCTATTTATTTTTACTTGACTACACTTTTTTTTAAATTGGTCGTCATGTGTCAGCAATATAGGGAATACTGAGAGATGGTAATTTCATTTCATAACTTTGAGATATATATTCATTCAAATTTAAATTTTCTTTTACAATTCTTAATAAGAAAAAAAACTCCAATAAAGTTTTAACTATTAGCTGCACTTGCTTACAAGATTTTGTGGATATAAATTTGCTTTAACTTTTCAAAACTGAAGTTCCTACTAATACGTTTTTACACCATATTTATTCAAGTTTGTGGTAGATTAAATAATCTTTTTTGTTTTTTTAAGTTCTAGACGTTGCAGTTATTAATTTTACAAAATATCACATTTTTACCTTAATTTTCTACTTACATTTTTAAGGAAATGTTAACCCACTTATTTATATATTGTGTTATTTATTGTTTTGATTATTTTTTGTTCTTAGTTTATTATAAAGATTTAAAACTAACCTAAAGTTTCTAAGTTACCATAATTTTACGTTATATTATTGTGATTACGACAACAAAACACGAATCACACCTTTGATACCCAACTAATAAATTAGTACTTTCTAAATGTTACAATTTTTTTCTCTTGTAACTTTCAATACATCTTTATATTAAATGTGTTGCATTAATTACTAAGATAAATTTTAGTTGTGACCACTGAAAATAGGTGGCTTATTTAGACAAATTGTTAAAGAAAACTGCTTTTGCAGAGTCTGTAACTGCCTGGAAGTACTGGCTAACCTTTCTGTTATATAGTGTACTACTGAATCTAAAGAAAAAGATACCTTATGTAATTCTAAAATAGGTCAGTCATTCTTTTGTAGAGTTTGTGACTGACTGTCAACACTGTCACAAAGATGGAAGAGGAGCACAATGTTTTCACTGCAAGGAGTATAACTTTCAGTGTGTGATTTGTCATGTTGCTGTCAAAGGTAATGTAGGTTTTTAATACTGCTTGTGTCAGCCATTACAGCACATTAATTTAAAATAAAATATATGCATGTGATTAAAGATAGCTTTGTCTAATGGTAGGTAAATACAAAATACAGTTTATAGTAATCTAAGGTAGAGCTAATATTCACTGTTGTTAAACAACAAATTTATGTGGAAGCAACTTTTGACACTTTTATGTGTCCTCTTTCATCCAACAAGGCCGGGCATAGCCAGGTGGTTAAGATGCTCGACTCATAATTGAAGGGTTGTGGGTTCGAATCCCTATCACACCAAACATACTCATCCTTTCAGCTGTGGGGGTATTATAATGTGATGGTCAATCCCACTATTCATTGGTAAGAGTAGCTCAAGAGTTGGCAGTGGGTGGTGATGACCAGCTGCCTTCCCTGTAGTGTTATACTGCTAAATTAGAGATGGCTGGCATAGATAGCCCTTTAGTAGTTTTGTGCAAAATTCAAAACAAACTGTTTTTTTTCATCCAACAAAATGTTTGAAGAGTACATGAGAAAGTATTCAAAATTGTTGTTCCAAAATGGTGGATGCTAACCTTATTTTAGAGCTTCTATATTTTTTAAGTAATATTTCCTGTTTTAAATTTTGACTTCTCTCAAAAACACTTGATTATTTTGTTTCTTTTCTTTTTTTTTTGTTTTGAACAGTCCAATATTTTAGGTTTTTTAGTTATGAACTGTCCATACAGTGATGAGTCCTCTTTCAGTTGTTATGAAAACTAATTAACTGGAAGTTAATTAATATATTATTGTGTGTGGCCAATAGATGTTCCACAAGACCTGTAACAGAATTATAATGACAAGGTAAAACGCTCAATAAGTGTGAATCCCTTGTTCAGAAGGAATTAAAAAACTTGGCTAGAAAATTTCTCATTGTAGAATGACAGCCACTAAATAAACTCAATAAGAATCCATAAATGTAGAATGACAGCCACTAAATAAACTCAATAAGAATCCATAAATGTAGAATGACAGCCACTAAATAAACTCAATAAGAATCCATAAATGTAGAATGACAGTGACTAAATAAACTCAATAAGAATCCATAAATGTAGAATGACAGCCACTAAATAAACTCAATAAGAATCCATAAATGTAGAATGACAGCCACTAAATAAACTCAATAAGAATCCATAAATGCAGAATGACAGTGACTAAATAAACTCAATAAGAATTCATAAATGTAGAATGACAGTGACTAAATAAACTCAATAAGAATTCATAAATGTAGAATGACAGCCACTAAATAAACTCAATAAGAATCCATAAATGTAGAATGACAGTGACTAAATAAACTCAATAAGAATTCATAAATGTAGAATGACAGTGACTAAATAAACTCAATAAGAATCCATAAATGCAGAATGACAGTGACTAAATAAACTCAATAAGAATCCATAAATGTAGAATGACAGCCACTAAATAAACTCAATAAGAATCCATAAATGTAGAATGACAGTGACTAAATAAACTCAATAAGAATCCATAAATGTAGAATGACAGTGACTAAATAAACTCAATAAGAATCCATAAATGTAGAATGACAGCCACTAAATAAACTCAATAAGAATCCATAAATGTAGAATGACAGTGACTAAATAAACTCAATAAGAATTCATAAATGTAGAATGACAGCCACTAAATAAACTCAATAAGAATCCATAAATGTAGAATGACAGTGACTAAATAAACTCAATAAGAATTCATAAATGTAGAATGACAGCCACTAAATAAACTCAATAAGAATCCATAAATGCAGAATGACAGCCACTAAATAAACTCAATAAGAATCCATAAATGTAGAATGACAGTGACTAAATGAACTCAATAAGAATTCATAAATGTAGAATGACAGCCACTAAATAAACTCAATAAGAATCCATAAATGTAGAATGACAGTGACTAAATAAACTCAATAAGAATCCATAAATGCAGAATGACAGTGACTAAATAAACTCAATAAGAATCCATAAATGTAGAATGACAGCCACTAAATAAACTCAATAAGAATCCATAAATGTAGAATGACAGCCACTAAATAAACTCAATAAGAATCCATAAATGTAGAATGACAGCCACTAAATAAACTCAATAAGAATCCATAAATGTAGAATGACAGTGACTAAATAAACTCAATAAGAATCCATAAATGCAGAATGACAGTGACTAAATAAACTCAATAAGAATCCATAAATGTAGAATGACAGCCACTAAATAAACTCAATAAGAATCCATAAATGTAGAATGACAGTGACTAAATAAACTCAATAAGAATTCATAAATGTAGAATGACAGTGACTAAATAAACTCAATAAGAATCCATAAATGTAGAATGACAGTGACTAAATAAACTCAATAAGAATCCATAAATGTAGAATGACAGCCACTAAATAAACTCAATAAGAATCCATAAATGTAGAATGACAGTGACTAAATAAACTCAATAAGAATTTATAAATGTAGAATGACAGCCACTAAATAAACTCAATAAGAATCCATAAATGTAGAATGACAGTGACTAAATAAACTCAATAAGAATTCATAAATGTAGAATGACAGCCACTAAATAAACTCAATAAGAATCCATAAATGTAGAATGACAGCCACTAAATAAACTCAATAAGAATTCATAAATGTAGAATGACAGCCACTAAATAAACTCAATAAGAATCCATAAATGCAGAATGACAGTGACTAAATAAACTCAATAAGAATCCATAAATGTAGAATGACAGTGACTAAATAAACTCAATAAGAATCCATAAATGTAGAATGACAGCCACTAAATAAACTCAATAAGAATCCATAAATGTAGAATGACAGTGACTAAATAAACTCAATAAGAATCCATAAATGTAGAATGACAGCCACTAAATAAACTCAATAAGAATCCATAAATGTAGAATGACAGTGACTAAATAAACTCAATAAGAATCCATAAATGTAGAATGACAGTGACTAAATAAACTCAATAAGAATCCATAAATGTAGAATGACAGCCACTAAATAAACTCAATAAGAATCCATAAATGTAGAATGACAGTGACTAAATAAACTCAATAAGAATTCATAAATGTAGAATGACAGCCACTAAATAAACTCAATAAGAATCCATAAATGTAGAATGACAGTGACTAAATAAACTCTAAGAATTCATAAATGTAGAATGACAGCCACTAAATAAACTCAATAAGAATCCATAAATGCAGAATGACAGCCACTAAATAAACTCAATAAGAATCCATAAATGTAGAATGACAGTGACTAAATAAACTCAATAAGAATTCATAAATGTAGAATGACAGCCACTAAATAAACTCAATAAGAATCCATAAATGTAGAATGACAGTGACTAAATAAACTCAATAAGAATCCATAAATGCAGAATGACAGTGACTAAATAAACTCAATAAGAATCCATAAATGTAGAATGACAGCCACTAAATAAACTCAATAAGAATCCATAAATGTAGAATGACAGTGACTAAATAAACTCAATAAGAATTCATAAATGTAGAATGACAGCCACTAAATAAACTCAATAAGAATCCATAAATGTAGAATGACAGTGACTAAATAAACTCAATAAGAATCCATAAATGTAGAATGACAGTGACTAAATAAACTCAATAAGAATCCATAAATGTAGAATGACAGCCACTAAATAAACTCAATAAGAATCCATAAATGTAGAATGACAGTGACTAAATAAACTCAATAAGAATTCATAAATGTAGAATGACAGCCACTAAATAAACTCAATAAGAATCCATAAATGTAGAATGACAGTGACTAAATAAACTCAATAAGAATTCATAAATGTAGAATGACAGCCACTAAATAAACTCAATAAGAATCCATAAATGCAGAATGACAGCCACTAAATAAACTCAATAAGAATCCATAAATGTAGAATGACAGTGACTAAATAAACTCAATAAGAATTCATAAATGTAGAATGACAGCCACTAAATAAACTCAATAAGAATCCATAAATGCAGAATGACAGTGACTAAATAAAACATTGGTAAGATAATCGAATTTCCCAGTTGCAGAATAGCAAGGATAAGATAAAAATGCTGAGTAAGAGAACTTAACCCAACTGTTGTTTTCTAGTCTGACAATTGCTTGAAAATACCGCCTGTAACTGAAAACTAAATGCAAATTCCTGAAATAACAATAGTTGAAATGCAAGGTTTGATAAGAGATATTTGATTGTATATAACTGAAAGAAACTTGTAATTCTATACAGTGCATTTAGCTTTCTACACTTGAATAACTATACAGTTGATGTCTAGAAATACAAAACTTTCACCTTTTCATCCAAATTCATATCAAAAGCAGACCATCAGCTTGCTGAAATAAAACATTTTCATACGACTGAAGAAAATTGTACCTAGTCTCATGTGAATATAATGTATTTTTTGAGATAAGCTTTTATATTGGATGACAACAGTGTTTAAAGTTAAGGGCACTTGAATATGTAGTTTTCAATATAAGGATACAAATATCTTTGTACTCTTAGCAAGATGGTAGCGTTTCTTCGGAATTAGTATGGACACATCATATTTAAAAAATAATTCAGTTTCTTAAGCATAATCAAACACCAGTAAAGAAAAGATTTTGTATTGTTGAATGGTAGTAAATTGTTTTGTATGGGATCAGGTTACAATAGAACAATTTTGCATTTCTTTGATGTGTAGTCATAATGAACAGTTGATTTTAACATATTAATGTATTTTATTTAGGTTCATCAAACTTCTGCCTAATCTGTGGTCATGGTGGACACACAAACCATATGTTAGCATGGTTCCAGGAAATGGAGGTGTGTCCATCAGGGTGTGGATGCCATTGTGTCGAGAAAAGTAATGTTTTTGTGCTATAATATTGTGATTTAGTAAAACTTGTAAAAATGTATTTTCCAGAACTAAAGGTAAACTACCTATTAATTGTTTTGGTGTATTGAAAGACCACAAAACTGGTATACTTTACCTTTCTTAAATGTCTATTTGTTTGTTCTCTGGAAAACTTGAAATACGTTAATCCAAGAGCAGTATTAGTGTGTGAAGATTTTGTTTTGTTTCACCCTGATGTTTCATTTAGAGTTGTTTCAACAATGGCTGAACAAGATAATGTGTTAGCATGCAATGCTACAGTGCGTAACTCTGTGGTGCCCATCCCCTAACCCTCACAAGGCTCATATTAAAGTTTGACTGTTTCATTGGAGTTAGCAGTGGGTGATGTTGACTAGCTGTCTTCTTTCTGTCACTTCAGAGTTAAGGGTGACTAACATAAATTGTCATTGTGTAGAACTGTGTGTGAAATTCATCAGACAAAAAACATTATTACAATTCACATGTTAGTGACTCAAATTCTAACATGAATTGTGGTTTATTAGCTTTCTGGTTCCAGAATAATAGTTGCTCACCTGTAATGTATCCATAAAAATGGTCAGTAAACACAAATAGTTGTAAAAATATCATAATTAAAGACTGTTGGTTTTTGTGTGCCAAGGATTGTGCTACTATTTGAATTTTCTACTCTTACTAGTTTAAGAACTGGCACTAGAACCTTGAAAAATAAATATTATATTTTGGAGTAAGCTGTTATGCTTAAGTATTTAAAGTGTTTTAAATATATCTGTATGAGAAATTAAAATTGAATTTCACTAAAACAAAGAATCTTTGTTAACTTTGTTACTATGTTTTTTAAATATTCTTAAAACTAAGAATGTAGAAACAGAAATCAAATTGTTTAAATCGTGAAAATATATGAAGCAGGAAACCTCTGATCCCTTGTTATGTACAATGTTCGGAGATACTGAGCAGTTTCTGTAACTTTTTCCAAATGTAAACAGATCATAGAATTTAAACTCCAGTATTATTAATCTGAATCTGTAACTCAAACAATCCTTAATGGTTGAGTGTTAAAGTAACCATCTAACTTGTATCTTGTTGGAAATTTGTTTTGTTTCCACACTGGAAGAAAAGCCAGTTTTCAACCCACAGGAAGCTAGCTGTTCAGTATGAAGTTACACGAACAATGCAATTTTCAGTGAACCCAGTTTATTGTATTGTTTACACGATTTTTCTCTTGCAGGGTTTTTTTTTCTATAAAATATTTTCGTTTGTACGTGTTTCATTACTGTGGTGTTATATTTCTCACTCGTTTATTTACACAAACTTGTAATTTAATCGCATTTTTAAAGGATATTTTCAACTGCCTGTAGCTAGCATGTAAAGAAATTGTTATACCATTTAGGTGTTCTTACGTTCGCTTAGTTTGAACGTGTATGACACTTAGCAGCACTTATGAGTGAAAGGTAATATTCTAAAATTGTATTATTCAAAACGAGTTTATATAACGTACAAAATGAAAAAAAAGCATTTGATAAAAACGTAAAGTTATTACATGAAATGGGCACAAATTAATTTTGATAAAGTACCTGTGTTACTTTTTGTATAATTGCAGTCCTAACCTAACTTGGTTTGAAATCATATAAAGTGTACTTTAATGTAATGGAAAAGAAAGCTCTCTACCATTAGTCCATTGAAATAAATTAATATTAACTAATTAACTTGTTTAGATATGGACTTAATATGTTTGAGTGGTGATATGAGTCGACGTTAATGTATTGGCTTTTTCTTAGGGCACAATGAGTTACAAACAATATTCTAATCTGGATTTTGAAGCAAGTTGTGTAACTCAGGCTTAACAAAATACCTCAAACTCAGTTGTTATTCTCCTGATTTAAAGCAAATTACTGTTGCTCATTATAATTTACTTTTGACGAGTTTCCAGTTTATTGTATTACGTGCGTTACGATTTCAAATATCCAGTAATTTTAATTTAGAAGTTAATTGAATTTCGATATTTCGAGAAATTCTTTTTTGTTATAATTTTCGAGTTGTTCGAGGGAGGGTGATTAAAAAAAAAAACCTTGATAATCAGACATGATCAAATCTTCTTGTCACTGATAAATATAAATTGAATTTAAATACTAATTTGGATCAAGTCTGTCTCTGATTCAGATCTCAATTTATTATGTAACGTATTATACTTTATTCTGGATGAGTCTGATTTATGTTGCACGTGTTACAACTTCAAATAGTCGGGAATTTTAATTTAGAAGTTCATTGAATTTTGACATGTGTAAAATTTAATGTTGGGGTGTATCGAATTAACGTGATTGAAAAAAAATTGTCATCAGCATACCTGTATCAGTACAGTGATGGGTGCATGGTTGAATTGATGTATCAGTACAGTGATGGGTGCATGGTTGAATTGATTATATCAGTACAGTGATGGGTGCATGGTTGAATTGATTATATCAGTACAGTGATGGGTGCATGGTTGAATTGATGTATCAGCACAGTGATGGGTGCATGGTTGAATTGATCGCTTCAGATTCAACCTGTCATAACAATGTTGGCTAGAACATGGGGCTAGATTCCCCATACTTAGGTCATTTATTTATAGGTAGCTGTTTGTTCAATAAAACCGATGATGAAATAACGAAAATAAAACACTTCGTCAACATAAACATATTTCATCAAAAAACCGTGGAAAAAATTGTACACACACCCAGACCAACAACAAACAAAGAACAATGAATCACAAGACACAACAAACTACAAAACCTTACACTGCTGTATACCATATGTTCCCGACATCAGCGAAAAAATAACCAACATTTAAAAAAAAACACTTAAAAACACAACATTCCAGTAAAGATCAAATTTATTCAAAAACTGAAGTGTATACTAAGTAAAAACCGCACTGACAAACACAACAGCAACATAATTTATTAAATTCAATGCAACAACTGTCATAACTTCTGTATTGAAGAAAAATGTAGACAAATGGAAAGTAGATTCAAATAATAAACAAATCCTCACGTTTTTAAACACTGCAAATCAAATACACTCAACACAACCATAGAAAACTCCCAGATCATCAGTAGGGAAATAGAAGCCCTACTTGTACAGCAAATAAAACTAAAACCATATAAAGGAACACCTTAAAACTTGTACTAATTAATAACCTGATATTTAACTGTAACGCCCCCTACAATCCGGTACCCGTTTATACTCTCGTCCCTAAGACGTGTCCGTCAACGGCCACCTTCAAACTGTTTCTTAACCTGAAGATGACCTGGAAGGTCATGATATTCTCTTCTTATCAGTAAAAGTGTTAATACTCATACCAATTGTTCTGAGATACATTGTGATGGCTTGCTTTTATATTCTCAATCGAGAATCTTGCATGTTTAACAATGTTCGAAAACACATACTATTTATTATTGCTCCCAAGAATATTTTACAAATTTAGCGACAGGCGGGACTTGGGTAATATATCCAGCAATATACGTCACACGCATCAAATTGAAACACACGTAGGTATTAAAACGAACGTATAACTGTAAATCCGTTACGCTACATTCAGTTTGCTTTGGTTTGAATTTCACGCAGAGTTACACGAAGGCTATCTGCGCTAGCCGTCCAAGACTAGAGGGAAGGCAGCTAGTCATCACCGCCAACTCTTGAGCTGCTCTTTTACCAACGAATAGGGGGATAGACTGTCACATGTAACGCTTCTACGGCTCAAAGGACGAGTAAGATTGGTAGTGATGATATGTATTATCTTTTTCATAAAGCAGAAAAAACTGTGAACAAACGGCACTTCTCGTATAAAGTTTGGCATATTTTGTGGTTCCGTTAATAACCGTTCCCCGCTGGTACGGCTATAAGTCTACGGAGTTACTATGCTAAAATCAGGGGTTCTATTCCTCTCGGTGTGCTTAGCAGATAGCTCGATGTGGCTGTGCTATAAGAAAAAACACACATAGTTAACAACTAAATGTTTTATGTTTTCTTATCACAGGGTTAAAGGTGAATTTCACAGAAAACTTTGTTGTCAAAAGAACTACTCATACTGATTAATTTTGCAGATTCACATTTTTTATAAAAATATTTTCTAGTAAATAAAACGTAGAACTTTGTGCAGACTCTCCCTTTCCGAGCGGCAATCCGAACGTTTTAGTTTTTACATTTGCCGCTAGGAAAAGTACTGTGACGCAATAGTTGCCAAACAAACCACCAACGCCAGCGCGTTGAATGTAAATACACATTTCAGTGCATACGGAGAAACAGAGGCGGAGTCTGTTTTGACTTTGTATTCTGAACAGTGTCGAGTAGCACCATATCAATTCGAACCTACTCTGAACAAACTTAGAATAGTTATTTTTGAGACAGATCTGACAAGTTCTAGTGATGAGGATAGTTCCACGAGCGAGAGTAGCAGAACCTTGAGTGATACTGAAGAAATAAGATTATATATTAAAACATGCTTTGCGAGATTTACATGTAATGGGACCATGTCAAAGTACTGTGTTAAGATTAATTTTATTATGACGAGTTATGGAAATATGGAGTTTTTATTTGATTTTTTACAAGTCTACAATTTTTATTTTAAATGCGTAACGTACTTGATTACTTCAACATGTTCAAGACATGGTCTTATTTCAATTTATCTTGAAATGTTAAATTTGAAAAATGGAATTCTTCAAACATTTCCATGTGTAAAAATGATACAAAAACATCTACAGAATGATCTACCAGCTTTTAAACTTGGAATATACTCTATTTGTGATAGATTTGTCCACTGTATAGACTAAGAAATCAAGGTTTCACTGACTCTCAGGTGCACAAATACAAAACATGCTCATGAATGTGAAGTGTGTACGTCTAGTTACATTCTTCGAAAACTTTTTAAATTATTATACTAGTTTTTGTTTATCGCTTTATACTACACACATACCTTTAAGTTTGTTCTTTTCTTAATGGCAAGGAATGGCTTCAGAGGGGTGGAACCAATACGGTGCAGGTTGAGATCAGTCCTCAGCTCTACATGACGAAAGATTGTTTGTTTTTGAATTTCGCACAAAGCTACTCGAGGGCTATCTGTGCTAGCCGTCCATAATTTTGTAGTGTAAGACTAGAGGGAAGGCAGCTAGTCATCACCGCCAACTCTTGGGCTACTCTTTTACCAACGAATAGTGGGATTGACCGTCACATTATACACCCCCACGGCTGGGAGGGCGAGCATGTTAAGCGCGAACCCGCGACCCTCGGATTACGAGTCACATGCCTTACGCGATCGGCCATGCCAGGGCTGAGGAAAGATGGTGGGGACGATCCTGTCTACTGCCGATGTTTTTTTTCAGTTTCAACCTGCCTGTTTTGAAACCCACGGAATCCAAAACATAGGGATGAGCGTTCAAAGTGATGTTGACAAAGCTTTGCATGGTGTGAAGGAGTTCAGTTCTCGTATTTACAATCTGCACCCACTGTCGCTACTTTCCGGTTCCTTCTCCTTGCACGGAAACGAAAAGATGCTTTTGCCCGATGCCGAACCGTTTTTACAACCATAAGCAACGCAGTAAACCATGTTATCATGAAACAAACATAAAGTAGCAATATCAAGACAAAAAAATAGTCTTACAAAGTATGTAATCCGAAAAAAGCACCGATAGATTTACATAAAATACCAACACTGAAAGAAACAAAATGATCGGCGCGCAACGAAGCGTGTTTGGCTACTATTACGTCATACTTGTAAAACGTCACCGAAACAGTCGAACGACCCAGAGGAACTTGAGTTCGAAAACCTGTATACTTTTTTTCAATTTTTACTCAAAAACTGAAGTGTTTAAAATATGGCAACCACACAAGAATTATACCTGACAAAAGTACAGTTTCTTAGGCAATTATTAAATTTGTTGAAAATTCATTTTTAAGCTCTCCTCATAAACAAATATTCTACGTTGGGTTATAATCACAGGTTTCAAGGTCATCTTGTAGAAACTTTGAAGTTAACAACTGTTGTTATAAAAAAAGATGACTGAAGAAACTGGAATCTCAAATGGTCAAATACTAGCTTGGACGGATTTACCCGAGGAAGGCCATCTCCTCTCCAGATGGCCCTACATGGCGAAATGGATAAGACATTCGACTCGTAATCTGAGGGTCGCGGGTTCGAATCCCCGTCACGCCAAACATGCTTACCATTTCAGCCGTAGGAGTGTTATAATGTGATGGTTAATACCATTATTCATTGGTCAAAAGAGTAGCCCAAGAGTTGGCAGTGGATGGTGATGACTTGCTGCCTTCTCTCTAACCTTACACTGTTAAATCAGGAAAATTCCAAAACAAACAAACAAAGCATGTGTGATTCAATTTACATATGATTTTAGGCTTAACTACAGCAATACTGGTAAAACCAAATTTCTAATAAAATAATATTATTCGGCGTTGAGTCCTAACAGTGCATGTGAAGTAAACCATATCCACCACAAGTGAACAACTTTGTCTAACGTTAAGATGTTAAGTAATGGGAATGAAATTGGTACGAGTAGAAAGAAGAAACGATCTTGCAGATTGTATTTTAAAGACGGCTGGTACAGGTATTAAAACTTTATTACAGAGCACCGTTTAGACTCTCTTAGATTATTTTCAGGTCAACATAGAGAGTTTGCAAGCGACCATTGCTAGGAACGAGAGTGTGAACAAAATACGAGATTGTAGGAGGCGTTACAGTTATATGTCAGATTATTAATCAATATAGGTATAAATATGTTATTTTATATTGGTTTGAGTTTTGGAATACGGAGAGCTTTGATTTTGTGTATGTTTGTATTTGTTTCCCTACTTAGTTTGTTGGTGGTTTTTATGGTTATGTTGTGCTTATTTGATTTGCAGTGTTCAAAAACGTACGAATATTTTTAGATTTATTACAGTTCTTCAATGTAACCTGTATAATTCAAGTTACTCTTCACTGTAGCCCTGATTTACGATTTTTGATTACGAGAAGATTCTTTTTACACCTCGAGAACTTCTTATCTGTCATTGGTTCAGTGTAACGTGTTATCGTTAAGGCAAATAAAGTACACATACACTACTGAAGTTATAATTGATCATAAGTAATCATGATGCTATCAGAGTAAAATATTGAAACCTAAAGCAAAAGAAGTTAACAAGAAATATTTACATATAAAATATATCTCGACATTTCTTAAAAAAACACAAGTTGAAATATCACTTCAAAGAAAGAGTTTTCAGAATAAAAGACGTAAATGGGGGTATAGGATAAGACGTTTTGGTACGTATGAATATCACATTTTCAAGTAAATTATTGAAAGCGAAAATATTGTTTGTTTTTTAATTTCGTGCAAAGCTACTCGAGGGCTATCTGCGCTAGCCGTACCTAATTTAGCTGTGTAAGAGAAGGCAAGTTGTTATCACCACCCACCGCCAACTCTTTGGACTATTTTACCAACGAATGGTGGTATTGAACGTCACATTATAACGTCCTCACGGCTGGGAGGGCGAGCATGTTTGGTGCGACCGGGATTTGAACCCGCGACCCTCGGATTACGAGTCGAACGCCTTAACACGCTTGGTCATGCCGGGCCATGTTAGATAATGGTTAAAACTTTCTACCCATGCCTTGAGATCGGTTAATGTTTATATGAGAAAGATGGCTGAAACTTGAAATGTAGAATGACTTTCGACTGTTTAGAGTACCCGATTCAACTTCAGTTCACAAAACCAATGGATTAATGGTTATTAATTCAAGAGAACTACTTTCTGGGTGTTACTTCTTCCTACTCTTTCAAAATCACGGTTAAAACTAGGCTTACATGGTGCGGCATAGCCAGGTGGTTAAGGCACTCGACTCGTAATCCGAGGATTGCTGGTTCAAGTCTCCGTCACACCAAACATGCTCGCCCTTTCAGCCGTGGGGGCGTTATAATGTGAATGTCAATCCCACTATTTGTTGGTAAAAGAATAGCCCAAGAATTGGCGGTTGGCTGTGACGACTAGCTGTGTTTCCTCTAGTCTTACTCTCCTAAATTAAGGACGGCTAGCGCAGATAGCCCTCGTGTAGCTTGCGCGAAATTCAAAAGAAACTTATAATGTTGACAACCACTGGTTATAGATTTCTGTAGACCAATCTTGACGTGAGAGTCTTATCGATCTTTCTAGAATCTGAACGCTCCTCAATGGCAGAGCTGCAAGTCTGTGGACTCACACCGCTAAAAACCGAATTTCGATACTCCTGGTGGGCATTTCGAAGGTAGCCCTTTGTGTAGCTTCGTGCATAATTCTAAACAAATAAACAAACAAGAATCCAAACATGATAATGAAAAAATGATCATTGTGGTAAACGAAATAATAATTTGATCTAAGCGAGAGTTTTTTCCTCCTTAATTGTAAAAAAAATCCATATGTGAAAGAAAAAAAATGATTATTTTTGAAATCTGCGTAGCTGAATTATGTATTTTTTAAAAATTAAAACCGAAACAACTTTTATGAAGTTTAAATTCGCAAGTCTGTGTTATTCTCAGTTTGAAGACGCTTAAAAATATCAGATACAGGTATTTGTTTGTTTGTTTGTTTTTAATTTCGCTCAAAGCTATTCGAAGAGCTATCTGTGCTAGACGTTCCTAATTTAGCAGTGTAAGATTAGAGGGAAGGCAGCTAGTCATCACCACCCACTGCCAACTCTTGAGCTACTCTTTTACCAACGAATAGTGGGATTGATTGTCACATTATAACACCTCCACGGCTGAAAGAGCGAGCATGTTTGGTGTAACGGGGATTCGCAGGCACGATCCTCAGATTACGAGTCGAGTGTTTTAATAATCTGGCCATGCCGGGCCTGGTTAAAATAAATCCCATCATGAGTTCTTCCTACCCTAGTGATGTGCTGACGAATAATCTTGCTTGTAGCATTCATTTCTACACCATGTATGGAGCACCTGACCAGAGTATTGTGACCTGGCATGGCCAGGTGGTTAAGGTACTCAACTCGTAATCCGAGAGTCGTGGGTTCGAAGCCCAGTCACACTAAGCATTCTCGCCATTTCAGCTGTGGAGACGTTATAATGTGACGGTCAATACCACTATTTGTTGGTAAAAGAGTATCCTAAGATTTGGCGGTGGGTAGTGATGACTAGTTGCCTTCCCTTTTAAGTATTTCACTGCTAAATTAAAGGCGGCTAACGTAGATATCTCTTGTGTAGCTTTACGCGATATTCAAAACAAAAAACAAACGCGCAGCTGTAATAAGTTAAAGTTTGAATAGAGAGGTAAACTGTGATTGTTAGATCAAATATTGATCAGTTATATTACTTATATAACAATCTGGGAAATGCGTTTATATATACATACTCATTATAGCAATCTGAGGTTGTGGGTTTTGTAAAAAAAATTCAAGAAGCCAAACGCACAAAGCCCGTTATGAAAAACCTAAAAATTCATGATTGCATATTAACTTTATTATTTCAATTGTTTTTATATGTTCTTAATTCAGTTGCACAGGATACGCCCTTCAGTGACACAGCTGATATTCTGAAGACATATAGAGCAAAGTTTCTTTACCTTTACAGCGCAAATCGTTCAATTTTGTGCTTAACAACAAACAATTATATTAGGTGTATCCAAGTGGTTAGCGCGCGTGCGATTGCGAATCAAAGGGCTCACCATTCCCTTCACGTTTTCACTAAAACGTGAACTTATTTACTAATAAGATGTTCTACAAGCCATGCCGATCGCATTGCATTGGTTATTTAAACGCAATGCCTCAAAAATATTCAAACAAGACAAGTATTTGGGCTACTAATATGAAAAATAAATTTATGTCGAGTCACTTGGCTGAACGATTGAACCGATAATGAAAATGTGTTTAATACAATTACAAACATATATAGGTTTTAATTTTAATATTAAGAACATTCTGATATAATTATTCGTTGTATCGATAATGATAGCTAAATACTCGATAGAATGTTGGGTATATTTATTTGTCTTTTCTGCTACTAGATGGCACTAACAATTTGAAGTTAAGCACAAAGGTGCGTGATGAGCCATTTGTGTTCTGCCCGTCACAGGTATCTAAACCCGATTTCTGGCGTTCAAGTACGCAGACATATCGCTGTGTCACTGGGGAGGGCGTATAAAAAAAACACGAGCTTATGTTAAACAGGTTCGTAACTGAAGCTATATAACCATAATAGCAACAACTTTCTTGAATCTGTATTTGTTTTTGCGATCGAGTTTTGATTTTCATTAATATTCGATTACAGATAACAAGATAACTGGTTTCAGCATTAGGCTAAAATGTGTAATATGCTCTATGATAAATGTAATACCAATATTTTATAATGGGGATTTCTTTTCATGTGTTATGATTAAGTATCTTTTACTCACAAGAATGATTCATAGAAATTCATGTAATCGTGACTTCAGTACTTGAATCAATTTCTTTATTGAAACATTTTGAAAGCACGTGTCACACTGCTTCGAATATAATTTTACTTCCGCATTAAAATTTATTATGGTGAGCAGACAGCTTTCACAAGTCTTCTACCTTTATTTAGATATGGAAGTTGAGGAAGTAAACAGCTTTCACAAATCTTCTACCTTTATTTAGATGTGGAAGTTGGAAAAGTAAACAGCTTTCACAAATCTTCTACCTTTATTTAGATGTGGAAGTTGAGGAAGTAAACAGCTTTCACAAGTCTACCTTTATTTAAATATGGAAGTAGAGGGAGTAAATAGTTTTCACGTCTTCTACTTTTATTTAGATGTGGAAGTAGTCCGATTTACTTCCGATTTTCCTTCTAATAGTACACTTTTTACATTTATCTTTTAGAACATTTTCAAGCAAGCCAAAGTCCCTAAATGCGATGGCGTAACTTTAAAAGACTCCCTCGCCCCTTATAAAAAGCTATTTGCATTTAACTTTTAACATTTAACACCCTTGCAACCGGAGTAGGGTATTGTGATGGGATCCATGTGTCTGTCTGTTTGTATTTCACTGCACGTACCTATTTCGACAACTAATACACACCGTTTAAACGAAAACTTTACACAATTGGAGATCGGACTGTCCTCCCCAAATTCGGTCCGTATCCAGGTTTGGAACACGTTGTAGCATTTTCTATAATGAGGAGAGATAGGGTGTTTTCGTGGTTTGGGTTAATAACGGTGCAAAGTGTGATCAGATTTGTACCAAATATCTTGGACACATCAAGGTTGATGGTTCTGGATCCGAGAAAGATTTCTGAATCTTCGAATGTGAAACTTGAGGTTATCTAATATAAACGCACAAAATTTGTAAAAGGAGTGGAGAGGTGCCGACATGAAATCTTATTGATTGCTCTTGTTTTTGCAGTTATGATTTAGGCCGAATAATATCATTAACTTAACTAAATAGTATAATCACAAATAATTCTAGGTTTCTGTCCCGTTCGGAAGTTCTTAAATATATAAGACGTTCTTCCTTCTTTCAAACGTTTTGGGCCTGGCATGGCCTAGTGCGTTAAGGCGTGCGCTTCGTAATCTGAGGGTTGCGGGTTCGCGCCCGAGTCGCACCAAACATGCACGCCCTTTCAGCCGTGGGGGCCTTATAATGTGACGGTCAATCCCACTTTTCGTTGGTAAAAGAGTAGCCCAAGAGTTGACGGTGGGTGGTGATGACTAGCTGCCTTCCCTCTGGTCTTACACTGCAAAATAAGGGACGGCTAGCATAGATAGCCCTCGAGTAGCTTTGAGCGAAATTCCAAAACAAACAAACAAACAAACTCAAACGTTTTAAGGTATGTTGTAAACGTAGCAGGAGCAGTTGTTGTTGTTTTGTTAGCCTTATTTCAAACAACGTTAAGAAAAATCACAAAAATAACGACACATTTTAATTAAACCATGTTACAGTAGCTTTCTAGAAATTACGACTTGTGTAATACATTCTGTCCTGTTTCATTACAAAAACCTTCACGAACCTTTGAAATTTCACAAACTTTATTAAGTATGTAGTTTTACAGTTGTTGCTTTATTTTCTTTCTTTGTTATTGGTTAGCTGTGTTCTGCCCATTTTGCAGGTATCGAAACCAGATTTCTGCCATCATAAACGTATTGATTTATCATTGAGCCGCTAGATGGGGCAAGAAGCAGACTGATAGCTAACAATTGTTGTTGTTTTGAATTAAGCACAAAGCTACACAATGGGCTATCTGTGCTCTGCCCACCACGGGTATCGAAACCCGGATTTTAGCGTGCAAGTCCGCAGACATACCGCTGAGCCACTGGGGGGCGATAGCTAATAAAAACAAACATCAAATACAATTAAAATGAACATCTTCTTCTTGGAAATGTTAATAATTCTGTATATATGTTTAGATTCTTATTATGAAGTATTTATTTTATTCAGTATTAACTTGATTACTGTAATCAAAACTAGGAACATACCAAATCGCAAAATATATTAAGTATACGCATGCGTGCTGCACAAACTCTACCATGAGCTTGAAATGATAGGCTTGATGGAACTAATTTGAACATATTTAATTATAAATAAAACATGCCTAAAGCATGAGTAACTTGATATGTTGGTCTGGCGTGACCAGGTGGCTAAAACGCTCTACTTTTAATGTGAAGGTCACGGATTCGAATACCCCATAACACTAAGCATACTTGCCCTTTTAGCCGTGGGGGTGTTATAATACCTCTATTAATCCCACTATTCGTTGGTAAAAGAGTAGCCCAAGAGTTGGCGGTAGGTTATGATGACTAACTCTTTTCTCTCTAATCTTGCACTGCTAAATTAGGGATAGTTAGCGCAGATAACCCTCGTGTAGCTTGGCGCGAAATTCAAAATAAACAAACAAAACACTCTTTATCTACTTGTCGTTTTTTAACATTGACTAGTGATATTTTGACAAATTAAAAGAAATAGCTATGTTTTTATTACGCCACATTTTTCTTCTTCGTATTAATATCCCAGCTATATCAAGGGGCTATTTGACAGAATGATAAGTCTGGTTCAATCATACAACATATTCCGGTTATACACCTTTAACAAGAGACCATACGAAATAATGGTAACTTTGGTACAGAGGTAAGATGCCATCCGGTTATACACCTTTATCAAGAGACCATACGAAATAATGATAACTTTAGTGCAGAAGTAAGATGCATTCCGGTTATACACCTTTATCAAGAGACCATACGAAATAATGATAACTTTGGTACAGAAGTAAGATGCATTCCGGTTATACACCTTTATCAATAAACTACATGACAGAACGATAACTCTGGTATAATTGTAAAGCGCGTTTATTGTTCCGTTTTTTTTTTTTTAATACGATTATGTTTGTGTATGAGGTGGTGACGGCAAACTATTGGACATCTTGTTTGTTCTGTTGAACAACGCCTTTTATACAAACAACGGGCTAAATGGTGAGAGATCCCCTTTGGTTAACACACGCCTTTTCCTGATTTTGAGCTGCAGAACAAAGGGAAAGCAACTAGTCGATAGAAGCCGTCGCTTTGACGACGACTTTAAATCGAATATTAAGACTGTTACTCTTATAACGAACAGACGACAGCCGCAAGTACAAAGCGAGTTTGGTAGCACCACGTTTCAAACCAAAGACCCTCAGAATGTCAGTCAAAGCTCGAACCATCTTTTAATTGAATTTAAATGAAGATTATTTATATATCAAATCTGGTTAACAAATCTTTCCCCAGAAAGCATACATTATGCCATCAATAGTCAAAGGTCTGTAAATATTATTGTAATGACATTTTCCAAAACATAACATGCGTCATTTTCGTTATATAGCAATAATCTCGAAGTTTTAAAATACACCCTAACAGTTTGGTTTGTTTTCAATTTTGTGAAAAGCTATGCGAGGGCTATCGGTGCTAGCCTTTTCGAATTTAACAGTGTAAGACTAAAGGGAAGGTGACTAGTCATCACCACCCACCGCCAACTCTTGGGCTACTCTTTTACCAACGAATAGTGGGATTGATCAGTACATTACAACGCCCTTGCGGCTGAAATGGCGAGCGTGTTTGATGTGACTGGGATTCGAATTCTCGACCCTAAGGCTACGAGTCGAGTACAATAACCACGTAGCCATGACGGGCTACTGCACTGGTACCTAATATTGTGTTACACACGAAAGTAAGGCGCTGATGAATGAACCAGAGCCCCCCAGTGGCTCAGCGGTATGTCTGTGGATTTACACGCTAAAATCCGGGTTTCGATACCCGTGGTGGGCAGAGCACAGATAGCCCATTGTGTAGCTTTGTGCTTAATTAAAAAAACCAAAACAAACAAACAAACGAATGAACCAGAACTTGTTTTAAACCCAGTGACAGTTTTCAGTACTAAAGATAAAAGTATAAACCACCTGCCTAGAGGTATTAGCTATTCTTTTCTATCTATTTTAACGAATAAACTTATTTGCGAGGAAAGCATATGAGCAAAAACAACATGATTGGTTAATTACTTGGATTGCCAAAAATTGTTTGTTGGTTTAAAATGACACCGGCTTACTCTTATTCCTTTAACATTACTAAAATCTAGTCATTATAAAAATATTTCTATTTTTACTGCACTTAAATCATGCTAAAATACAAATTTTCACTTAAATTTTAAAGGTCTTGGATATTCGATTTGTGTGGACGTTCTTATTGTGGTAGTTTGGAGAAAACAGATCGATTCTACCTACAATTATTTTATGTAGGTCCATATTTTAAGAAACACTGAACTCGTATTTATAAAAAAAATGTTTTTCGATTATCCTAATGTAAAAAATTTAAGCCTAACGCCCAACTTGGGGCGAATTTCTAAACCGTGACTTCTACCTCTGTCTTCAGTTTTAGGTCCAAATTACGTCAGTATAACAAACTTGATGTTCACGTTAAACTCACGCTCCTCTGCTGTCACCTCACAATAAACAAAAGATTTGTTTATCAGATAAAAAACTTTCCTGAAATATTCACGTTTGTGCTCTTATCCAATGCTTATGTGACCCCAGCTCTCTGCCTCTGCCGTGTGTCTGTGCCCCCTTCAGTGGAAACTCCAGGATTCTCAAACCTTCTGTGTATATGGTACGGAGGTGGTGGAACAGATAGAGATGAGTTTCCGAAAAATATTCTTCTATCTTTAGAAGAATTATGAAATAAGTCTTGGAGATTAAGTGAGATGCCTCTATACTCGGCCCGGCATGACCAGGTGGTTAAGGCACTCGGCTCGTAATCCAAGGGTCACAGGTTCTAATCCCGTCACACCAAACATGCTCGCCCTTTCAGCCGTGGGAACGTTGTAATGTGACGGTTAATCCCACTATTCGTTGATAAAAGATTAGCCCAAGAGTTGGCGGTAAGTGGTGATGACTCGCTGCCTTCCCTCTAGTCTTACACTACTAAATTAGGGACGGCTAGCACAGAGAGCCCTCGTGAAGTTTTGCGCGAAATTCAAAACAAACCAAAGCCTCTATATTAAGGCTGTTTTTTTGCTCATGGTTCTCATGAATTTTCGTTGTGTTTTTGTTTATTTCCAGTAAGAACAAAGTTACTATTATAATTCATAATAGGGAGCTTTGGGCCTTGAAAATGTTCTTATTTCTTAGTAAGAGACATTTGGAAAGAGGAAGGGTTGATTTTTTGTGTATCCAGAACAAAAAAAACTCAATATGAAATGAAATTTATAAGTTTGGTAAAAATGGATTTTGATCATGGTATTATTACTTAAGTAAAACAAACCATCTACGAAAATAAAAATATATATACATGAGTAAACACTAAAGTACGTAACTTTTGTTTTATGTGTAGATATGCCAGACATTAATTACACTGCACAAAAATTTTTTCTGAAAAGTTTTTGCTGATTGTGACAGGTACCTGGTGGGTGTGCACAAATATAGTTTTGGTTTTGCTTCATCACGTAGGAACTTTAAGAAATATACTGTTAGCTATTTACGGGTAATAACGTATTTATTTGCGTTTATGTTTCTAATACACTATTAAGTTCAACATAATTAAAAGTGTTTTGGTCCTAATTTTCCTTTGTATTCAACGTCCGGTGCATCACGTTGCAGAGTCCAACAGTAGTCAGCAAGCATTGACGGATTCCAGTTGTCCTGATATCGTTTTTCCATTGTAGCAATGTCCTGACAAAACTAAAGATTTCGATGAAACGGTACGTGATGGGGAAATTTGGATGTGTTCAAGAAGCAAAAACTTTGTTGTGCAATGCTATGAAACGACTAAATTAGCAGCTATTCCGGTCTGAAATGACCCGGTGATTAGGGGGCTCGACTCGCAGTCTGAGGATCGCAGATTCGAATCTCCGTTACATCAAACACGCTCGCCCTTTCAGCTGAGGGGGACGTTATAAAGTAATGGTCAATCCAACTGTTAGTTGGTTTAAGAGTAGCCCAAGAGCTGGCTGGTAGTAGTGATGACTAGCTGCCTTCCCTCTAGTCTTACACTGCTAAATTAGCGACGGTTAACGCAAATAGCTTTCGTGTAGCTTTGTGTTTTCTTTAGAACTGCCCACAGGTCAAGCAGTTTGAAGATGCTGCCTCTGATAGAAACATAACCAGCATTAGTTTTAAGAAGTATATATAGAAAGATTCTTTACACACGTTCTGGCCTTCTTTCAAGCTACAGCAAACCGTCACCCCAACACACTGATAACTTTCTTTTATGGGTGATCAGTAAGAGAAAGGCAACTGAAAAATGTAGCAAGAAATTCCCAAAATAAACCAACAAGAATCATTGAGTATTTATTAGAAAATCTTTGTCAAATGGACAATGGAAAATCCAATAACGCATGCCCAAACCCGTCTGAAGTATAATTTACATATTGAAAACATTCCCGAATTTTAATCCACTAACATATTTTTATTTAACAGTTGCTTTGAAGACGCCATTGCAAAAGTTTTTCATACATTACTGCCTCACAACCTCAGGGATAGGGTGTGATGAACTTCTGGTCCATGGCCGACTATTACGTACAGTTGTGTACATCTTGTAGAAACATTTTGGAGTATAGTTTTTGGTTTTGCATTGTAAAACTAGTGAGCGAAAGTCTCCAGTCTAACATAGCTACTCAGGGCAGGAATATGTAAATCAAGCCGTACCCTAAAGATATATTAAAACGATAACTAATGTAAATGAACGTGTTAGGGTTACGCACGACACTTATTTCCTAATATTCGTGCTCACTGCAGTTTCAAAATAAACCACAGGCGATACTTAATTCTTTTTTCTTCGTTTCTTTGCTAAACAAAACTGAAACCGTTTCTCTAGTACGTGACACATTAACAAGTTTTTATTTGTAGTTGTAATAGATATAATGTTTATTCAACAATTTTAAAAGTAAAGATTTTTATTACTTACTCAAAAACTCGCAGCCAGTCGTACAGCGAACTATTAAGCCCTAAGTAATTTAAATGGACCGGATTTTAGAAAGTTTGTTTGTTTGTTTTTGAATTTCACGCAAAACTACACGAAAACTATCTGCGTTCGCCGTCCCTAATTTAACAGTGTAAGGCTGGAGGGAAGGAAGTTAGTCATCACTACACACCGCCAACTCTTGGGCTACTCTTTTACCAACGAATAGTGGGATGGACCGTCACATTATAATACCTCCCACGACTGAAAGGGCAAGCATGTTTGATGCGACGGGTATTCGAACCCGCGACCGTCAGATTACGAGTCGAACTCCCTCACCCATCTGGCCATATTGCGCCATTTTAGAAGGAATAGTATCTTCCTATGCGACAATCAAGTAATGTATCATATTTTTCACCAACACAGTATGTTGTTTTTTGTTTGTGTTTGTATTTCACGCAAAGATACACAAGGGCTATCTGCGCTGGCCCGTCCCTAATTTAGCAGTGTAAAAGAGAAGGCAGCGAGTTATTTCCACCACCCGCCAACATCGAATGTGCTTCCACTTTCAGCTCTGGGAGCGTTATAATGTGAGGGGGATCCTATGAATAGGAAATTAGTGTCTATTTCATTTCAACCCCAACTTAACCTTTACCCAGTATCTCGTCATGATTTAGAAATATCACCTTAACCTGGTAAACAAGTAGGCGTTCCACGTCCTCTTTTGTTAATTTCTAGGATTTACAACAAATATAGTTTTGGGGGCGTGTCTTTATTTTTTTTATTTAAACTTATTCTAACTGGAAGCATAAATAATGTGTCTAGTTTAATTTAATTACTCAGTATTCTTGTGTATGCTGCCCTTGTCCTCATTTCAAATACTTAAAACATCTTTCTGTAGATAAGTGTATGAGTAGATCTGCCCTGCTCATACTAACTCTACCAGAATATGAGTTTTTCTTGTCCTCGTTTCGTTATCACAACTGCGCTTTCGACGGATTCTCGACTGTGTTCATTTGAATAATACACACACACATAATGTTTTTTTTTTTTTAAATTTCATGCAAACCTTCACGAGGGCTGTCTGCGCTAGCCGTTCCTAATTTAGCAGTATAAGACTAGAGGGAAGGCATTACCACCCACCGTCAACTCTTGGGTTACTCTTTTACCAACGCATAGGGGGAAAGACCGTCACATTATAACGCTCCCACGGCTGAAAAGGCGAGCATATTTAGTGCAACAAGGATTCGAACCCGCGACCCTCATATTACGAGTCCAACGCCTTAACCCACCTTGGCCATGCCGGGCCACACATAAAAGAGATTTATAAAAAGAAGTAAAACCTGTGATAATTCCGGTGAATTTCATATAGAAAGTCTGAATAAATAACTCATCATAAAGACCTCATAATTCTTTTTTGTATAATTCTGAATAACCACTAGTATATTAACCAGTAAGTTAATTGTATGTGTAGTGAGTTTCACAGTTTTAGCATGCATTCAATTTTGGTTTGGAATTGTCGGGAAATTGCCAGAAGTTTACGACTCTAGGAAACCTGAAAGCTGAACAGAATGTAAACATATTTTATATAAAATTAAACATAATAAAGCTACTAGAGTGATATTTAAAAATAATAGAAGGATATAATAAACTAATCACTCTTTTAATTTCCATCTTCAGTTTATATACAGCGCCCGACATGGCTAGGTGGATAAGGCACTCAACTCGTAATCTGAAGTTTGCGGGTTTGGGTCCCCTTTACACCAAACATGCTCGCCCTTTCAGCCGTGGGGGCACTATGACGTGCCGGTCAATCCCACTGTTTGTTGGTAAAAGAGTAGCCCAAGAGTTGGCGGTGGGTGGTGATGCCTTCCTTCTAGTCTTACACTGCTCAATTAGGGACAACTAGCGCAGATAGCTCTTGTGTAGGTTTGAACGAAATTCTGAACAAACAAACAATCTATATACAGCAGATGCATCCAGGATTCAGAAGGTGAGTCGGTTCAAAGCTCGATAAAGGGCAATTTTATCATTTGGTAAACGTATTCTATAAGGATTAGAAAAGGAGGTTTTGCTCTTCAGTTTATTAGAAAAAAAGGTGCTGCTTTTAAAATGGGCAGTTCGAACTACCCCGAATTACACGTCGGATCAACAAACACATCGGTTTTAAAAGTACCCCAACGATTCCACACGAACACCAGAATCTAATACTTAAAAAAACCAAAACTAAAACCATACATCGGCTGTCATTAATAAGATGAAATTTAATATTCAAAAATACAACAGATTTGTTTGAATTGAATTTCCCACAAAGCTTCACGAGGGCTGTCTGCACTAGTCGTCCCTAATTTGGCAGTTTAAGACTAGAGGAAAGGCAGTTAGTCATTACTACACACCGCCAACTCTTGGGCTACTCTTTTACCTACGACAGTGGGATTGACCAGTACATTACAACGCCCTCATGGGTGTAAGGGCGAGTGTGTTCGGTGCGAGGGGGATATGAATCCGTGAACATCTAATTACGAGTCGAGTGCCTTAACCACCTGACCATGCTTGGCCTATCACAAGAGAGAATCGTTTACAACTTATTGAGCAATAGTTTTATTTGCAGAGAGAATCTTTTGCTGGTTTGTTTCAGAGTAAAGTGAGATCGGGCTATCTGGTGAGGCTGCTCACAAAATATGAAATGTGAACATAAGACCCACAATTTACTCACGTTGTGAAGTTAAAGAAGTTGCTTTAGATTTGTAATTGGCATCCACACAATAGAAGTTTCATATAACAGTGATAACTATTTTTATACAATTTTGACAATTATTGTAATATTTTCATACCCTTTACTTCAATAAAAAAACATTTTGGTTTTACATGGCTAAATGACAGAGTAATATGGCTTGGAAATAACGAAAGAAACAAACAAGTTTGTCTATGTATAAATACGAGTATGCAATTGTTAAAGAAAGTTCATTTGGTACAGGGGTCGTCCTTATAGATAAATCTTTAACCAGGGTTTTCTAAAGCTACGACAGCTTATGAATCCAACAGCCAGAGTTATGTATTCCGTAAGTAAGTTTTTTTACAGTGTCCCCTGATGGGACTTATAATGTTAAAATCCGGAGTCCCATTCCATGATGTAGCCACAAAAAATAGCCAATATGGCTTTTCTCTAAAACAAGTATACTTCGTTATATCTTTATTGGTACTTTCATTACTGATACTGGGTTGAAGGTTTAATATATCTAATTTCATTACTGTACTTTTGCTTCAGAGATTATTTGGCATTGTGAAATCAATTAGCCGATATTACCAGGTTGATGGCCGAAAATATCCTTTACTTCAAAGGTACCCAGCTGATAAAACACTGTATTGTAGTCTGTATGAGAAAGAACGTAACAACAAGTAGCTATGCACATTAAAGGAATGATGGTTAGTTTCACTCTAAACAGTCAGTTTCTTTCACTCGAAGTTAATTTTCATTTGCTATGTTACGTCGTCGACTTTTAACTTAGATAGTAAACGTGAATAATTTAATATTTATAACTTTAAAAGATGGTCAAGTGGTTAGGGACGTAAGACTCGTAATCCGGGGATCGCAGGTTCGAATTTCCCTCACACTAAATATGCTCGCCCTTTAAGCCTTGGGGCGTTATTATGTAACGGCCAATCCCACTATTCGTTGGTTAAAAGAGTATCTCAAGAGTTTGCGGTGAGTGATGATGATTAGCTGTATTTTTCTAGCCTTACATTGTTAAATTAGGGACAGTTAGCGCAGATGGCCCTGGTGTAGCTTTGTGTGAAATTCAAGACAAACAAGCCTATTTTGAAACAATTACACTTAAGCCACTACCTGTTTTACTCGGTTAAAGTACGACAATTCGATGACACAGTATTTTGGAAAGTCAAACTTCACTTGTACATAATATATAATTCCTGTTACTGGAAGATTAGCACAGCTTCTGGAAAATGGTTTGTTTATATTGACAAACGTGATATATTGAAGTAGTATTCAAGGTATGTTTATATATAACAGGAATGCCAAAAGCTATGAAACCAATAGGTCTATAATAGTGGGAAAAATTACACTAGTCTTCATTTAGTATACCTTATGTCTGTCACAAAGAAATACTGATTTTTTTACATGCCTTTAATTTGAAAATTTCGTTAAAGAAATGTAGAAATTAACATTCGCAATCTAGTACGGATTTTGTGAGTACCATTGGATTTTTTGTGTGTATCGATCAATATATATGTATATCAATTTGTTATAATTTAAAAAAAAATAAAAAAAATAAAAATAAACCAAAAAATGCTGTAATAATTGAAAAGGTCTCAGGGTACAGGCTATTATATAATGTGGGATTATAAAAAAACTAATTAGAATAGAATAAGAAAAGTAAAACAAGGAAATAAGGTACTGCCATTTGGGAATAAGTAAGTTGAAAATTTATCTCTTGAAGTTAGCATTCCAGCCCTCAATATGGTAGAAAGGCACCAAATGAATTATACAAGCATGAGCACCCACATCTCGCTTTTCTAATTTCTATTTTTATATCTCTTGCTACGTTATTTTTGATGTGAGATGAATGGAAGTTAAGATTGATAGACGGTTTATCACCACCGAAATGTGAGTCCTACTTCCGAAGTCACCTCCATAACCTAGGGTACATTTTATAATCCCACATTATTGTTTGTATCCTGAATTTTTTTTCAATTAGTGCAGCGTTTTTTCTTTAATTTGCTTTTGTTTCGGCCTGTTTTTTAATTTATAACAAACTAATGTAATTATTCAGAGGTTTGGATTTGTTGTTTTTAACGCAATCCTTCCTTGTGAGTTTGTTTATTTAACTTCATTAAAATGTATTAATTTTCACTAAAATACACACACACACACATTTATATATATATATACATTTCTACTTGGCGCGTTGCTATATTTGTCATTTGTACTACTAGATGTGAAATAATGTTTATCACCCCTGTTGTCGATATCTTTACAACTTGCCTAGAACACTCAAATATAAATGTTTTTTTTAAGCCACGAGTATTAATATAAACCAAAATAAATGAACTAATATCTAAGCCGTTATCAGTGTTTACATTAATATTCATAAATGTATTGACGTTTTAAATGTGTCAAATATATATATATATGCAAGGTTGAGATGTTTCAAGCAAGTTACACCGCCTTATACACTTTTTTTTTTGTAATGATTGCGCATGCTCAGAAAGATATTTAACTAACTAGGCATGCGTGCCGAATGCTGCGGTTGATGGTGATTTTTAGAGCAACTGCTACTGGGACAAGCTTTAGTCACAAATTAGTATGCAGCCGCAAGCAAGAACCCACGCAGGCCACACGAAGTGCAAGATATTGAGCAGTTCGTGTGAGTGCCGCGTGTACACTTGCACGTGAGTTCTACTTCTACTGATCTTGCATTCATAAACAGAATGCTATCAGTTATCAAAGTTTAAGAAAGGAAAAAGCTAACGTGGAAAGCGATATAGGGATTCTTTGTTAGTCACGTTAACTACGTTTTACTTTCACCTGGGATCCCTTGTTTGAATTTCAAGTATTCCCGCGTTACGCATGTTTATCAATGGTTCAATCTGGTGATTCCGACTAAACTTTTATGCACTGGTAAACGAAATTTGTGAATTGTGTTCTTTCGCGCCAGTAAGGTTAGGCTTAACTGCTCTCATAGGCATTAAAACCTATCTTCAATGAAGTTCATTTGAGTGATGTTTATTTTTTTTTTCAGCTGTATAGATATGTATGCAGATACGTCGCTTTAATATTTCCCATTAACAGAAACTATACGGAATAGTTTTGTCTCCAAAGTTTATTTTACCCATTTAACGAAGAAAACTATGATTACATTATTAATGATCCTTTCAGCCATTCTACTGTGTGCTCACATTCCTCGGGTCAGGTGTCAGGTAGGGTTACTAGATGTCTCTGCATTTCTCGTTATTATTATTGTTTTTTTTTTTTATCTTTGTAACGTACTGTATTATCATGTAAAGGTAACTCGGTAAAATTAATATAAACACGTCTATAATAATATTATTAAGACATAAATATATTGTTTACATTATAGTACTTTCTGTGAAATATTGTAATACATTTTATTTATTTATTAATTATTAATGTTTTGTACGTTCTATCAAATGTACTTAGCTACAAACTTGTAAATATTTCGACTTAATCGTGCACAAAGTTAACAAAATGATATTAATGTACGAAACTATTGATCAACAAAGATAATGTTTTCAAAGATTATTTACCATTTTTGCAATAACCTTATTTTAGATTGTTTGCAAGGTTCATTACCTGTGGAGCTCATATATTGTATCCTGTTTACTCCGCTGCTTTTTTACAACATTCATTCTAAAGAACTGACCAAATATATTGACGGAAATTTCTCGTTCTCTGTGTTTTATGTAGAATATATAGGGCACTTCAATGGTATTAATTGCGTTATAGACAGTATTGTCTCAATTTTGTATCCAGTGGGAAAGCGGAAAGACTACGGCTTTATAAGGCTAAAATCAGGGGTTTGACTTCTCTCGATGGACAGATTGCCCGAAATGGCTTTGCAGTGAGAAAACATACACACACATACTCTATGTTTTGTGTGGCTTACCTTTGAGAAACTTCTTGGAACTAGCAAAGCTATGAACCACAACCATTTAGTGCATAAATAACTAAAGGTTTAAAAAAAATCAAACTGATCCTTTCAACATGACCCATCGTTAAATTTAGTGTTCAATTCATAATTATTGTAGCTTTTTATCCTTTCCCTTTATTTGACATTTTTTTTCTCCCTGTTCTGGTTAGGAATTTAACCACGATTCTAATGCGATATGTGGTAACGACCAACCTTTATTAGCAACATGTCTCATTAGTTTCTTAAATCTTTGATTCTAATTAACTGTGGTAAGTTATAATATGGAAAGGCTTCGTTTCCTAACATGAGCCCCACTAATTTATGGCCCAGACGTATTTCTTAGAAGTAAGTTTCACAACGTTTTAACATAAACCCTTTAAACTTTTAACTAGATGGTGTAAATTTATTCTTAAATGGTTGATTCAGGATGTTTAATGTCTTACATTGACTGGAGCGAAAAATGATTACGATGTGAAATGTTTTGTTTTTCGTTGTATTCTTAACATATACATATGCCCATTTATTATCCAAGAGGACGTTTAGTATGAGCCGTTAAACTAATTATTATCTTGGTTATCAGTATTATAATGTATTCTACACTCATTATTTGTTATAAACAACAACAAAAAAAACATCAATGTGGTCAGTAGACTTTACGACCACTTGAGTTTAGTTTTTCATTAATTACTACTCGATACTGTGTATTAAACTGTTTATATTTTTATTTTATCAGTTACTTACCGCCATCTTTAGAGAAGTCTTAGAACAACCGTTTCTGCTGTGGTGGCGGTAATCAGTCCTAGGTCTTGATAGAAAGGCTGGTATGTTAACGACTTATCGATGTCTCTTATGTTAGAACTTGTATCGAATTTTCAGATAGATAACCAAGTATTAAAGATTTCTGTGCTATGTTGTTTGAGGGTATTATCACTTGGGTAGTATTGGTATCTGGTTCGTATCCCATTATCTTATTTTAGTATTATTCCAATTTATTGTTCGATTTTCTTGTACGAATAATAGGCTATCGTAGATAGATCGGTATTATCTGGTCTCGTATTTTAAGGAGTTTTTATATATCCCTTAATTGTAGCTTTTTCTTGTCGTTTTATTTCTCTAGTGTACCAGAATTCATATTCGTAGGTAATATTGTAAACAGTGTTTTTTGTTTTTCTCTTCGCATTGCGTTGTATTTTCTGAATAGTGTTCTGGCTTCATGTTGTCAACGCATGCCGTGTTTGTTTTATGAGAAACATCTGATATTGGGGAACATGTTTGTTTGCCTGTGGCCTTCTTCCTGTTTTTTCTTGATATTTATGTTATTTATCGAGTTTTCATGTAATGGTTGTCAGTGAACGTTTTCCTTCCTTTTTCTTGGTATCTTTGGTATGAGAAATCTTGTTTATCCTTGAAACTAAATAGTTTACGATACCTGTATTTATGCTGTTAGGGTAGGCCATAAATCAAGTAAACAGCAAGGACATTAGATTTTCTATCAGGAAGAACCAAAATCAAACCACAACCGCTACTGAATCGGTTCTCATCAGGACTTCCATAGTCATAGGCAGACTGTCAGCCAAAACGTATGATATTAAGAATTTAATCGGAGTAATAATAATAATGACATAAAAGAACAAGCAGTAACTAATCGGTAATTAGGTTTAACCGGTCGTATGAGCTACTAATCGTGACAACATTGTTATTCTATTACCATATACATTTAGAGCTAGCAGTAGTTATTATAACAAAGTACGTTAACGTTTAATGTTATCCGTTCTATACATGCACTGTGTGTTTGTATATTTGAATTTAAATACAGCAAAAAAGATTAGCTGGTGGATAATAATAGGGACCATGTGAAAATAAAGGAAAATAAATCTTACAGTGAGATGTATCGCACCTTCAACACTTGATTAATATAGTGCTAATTTCAAAGATTCTCTACCCGTTTGGGAGTGCGGTAAAAGAAAATCGCTTCTTAACGATACAAAGTAATATACGCACTGTCATGGGGTATTCTCAGGAGATATTGGACAAATTGTTAAGTAAACTGCGTTGGATGTAAGACCATAATCATCATGTGAGAACAAAAATGTACGTAAAGTTAAGGCCGTTGTTTAGAATTAAGCACAAAGCTACACAATGGGCTATCTGTGCTCTGCCCACCACGGGTATCGAAACCCGGATTTTAGCGTGTAAGTCCGCAGACATACCGCTGAGCCACTGGGGGGCAAAGTTAAGGCAGAACTATTAAGATTAATAAACCAAAAAACTTTAAACGAGCAATGCCACAGACGTACTAACAGCAAAATATAAGATGTGAGGCCAGAGTTTCAGTTTTCAATCGAGGAAAATTAAAAAAAGTATTTCAAAACAACTTGGAAACGTACTAAGAGTGTATTATTTTGACACATAACAACGCAATGACAGAAACATCGATAGGTTTTGATCACTTATACAATTCAAACATTACTTGCCAAGCAGTATATATTTGCATATTTGATGGAAACGTAATGAATTAGTCTCTGGACTGTTCTCTGGTGAGTTATGTCGCTTTCTCAAAGCTAGCACTTTTATTTAGCTTACACCTCATTTTGTGTGTCTACATTAGTACCTTAATATATGCATATATATAACTGATTGAACGTAAATGGGAACACATGTTAAATAAAGCCTAATTAATTTTAAGCAAATTTAATTACTTTATGAAGTATATATATGTATAGAACCGCTTGTTGGTAAATTAATATAGACTAAAAAAACACACCCAAAAATAACGAAATGTCTACATCAATATGTCGCCTTTTTCTGTTATGCATACATTTAAAATATTTAATATAAAACACCCTATTTGATACAGAGCCCCCTTTGTGGCATCAAATGATTTAGACCTTGATTTGATTACTTCAAATCTGGGCTGTACTAAAGGGGAATGCTCGTATTTTAAATTAACATTCTAATAGTGTAATCTCTTGGTTAACATGGCACAAAGGATCACCTGTTTGTTCCATATGTTCTTTCTTTGATTTTTGGGATTTTCCCTTATAACCGATCTAGAAAATGCATGTGATTTATTACGAGGAAAGGTATATATATATATATTTTATTTTTTTTCAGTATTAATAATAAAAGCGACTATTTGGACAAATATTATTCACAAGTGACTTTAGCTAACTAAAATATTTATTGGCTTCTCTACATATACCTACGTAACATGCTTTATAATTTATGTTTGTTCAGGCATACATAAATAATTAATATATTTAATGCAGCTTTGGTGTTTGATATATTCGACAAGAATCTTGCATGTTGACTTTAACGTCGAGACAGAACATTATGAACGAAATAAAGAACACCAAACGATGGATCTTTCAGGGAGAAGTCACTCTGACGGATGTTTACAACACTCAAGAATTATTATTTCGCCCTGACGCCTTCTGTCACAAGGATGTATCCCCTGTTAAAATCTGGGGCGTCATCTTAATGCAAACATAAAATGCATATTCAACGCCCAATCAACTCAACGTGAGTTTGCCCCTCTAGTGTGATTTATTGCGCCCCCTAGTGTTTGAATGACTCGGCGTCATTTGGTCGTTCAAGAGATAATGATTCTTGTGAGGGGGGGGTCTGAGAATGCTGGACAAAGAATAAATGAGAGGGTGGTGGGTACGTGTTTGTATCTTCTTTAAAACGATTTCTCACAAGCGTTAACTCAGCGCTAGGACGAAGTGTATCAGAGACCCAGGTCACTTGGAGAGTCCAAATGTATTTTTACTAAGGATTGTTTGTTTGTTTTGAATTTCACGCAAACCTACACAAGGGCTATCTGCGCGAGCCGTCCCTAATTTAGCAGTGTAAAATTATAGGGAAGGCAGCGAGTCACCACCACCCACCGCCAATTCTTGAGCTACTCTTTTACCAACGAATAGTGGGATTAACCGTCACATTATAACGCCCCCTCGACTGAAAGGGCGTTTGGTACGACGGAATTCGAACATCCGAACCTCATATTACGAGTCGAACGTTTTAACCCAAACTGGTCTTTATTTATTAAGGATCATTTTGATCAACTAAAGTATTTCAATTTAAAATTCATTAATAACCTCCAACTTAACTGCATTTACTTGCTCGTATCTCTGTGCTGTCTCTCATTCTTGCTGCATAATATTATGCGACGCCATGTTCTGTGAAATATTATCCTCAAAATAGCAGGTTATATTACACCAAATGCCGCTGTAACAGCTGCCTTCAACTTATTATTAGTGCTATAACGTTGTTTAGACACAATATATTGATGGGTAGGGACTTACGGGCCACCCTGCACAAAACATCAATATTTCTACTTTCTTTAGAAAAGTGATTATGCCTGGTTTTAAAACTATCATGATTGTGAAATATTGTTTCAAATGTATCTTCTTGCTCCTCGCAATCACGTCAAGTTATTTAATTTCTATTTAATTTTTACGGTTTCTGTTTAAGCCCATAAAAAGTTTCTGTTTGATAATAATCAGATTTCTTATAATTTTAGCTGTAGACCGAAGCTGTATTGTCATTATTAGAATTACAACCAGATTCAATTTCTATCTATAACTGGTTTAATTTGCGCCTCTTGTTCCACACTGTAATACTTTCATCTGGAAAGTCCTCAAAAGTTGAACTGTAGGAAAACAGATAAATTTAATTTTATTACAAATATTTGGAATAATGAAGTAGACAAAATTCATACTTATAACACTTGAACTTCATTTCTTTCTACTTTAGAAATTATTGAATACAGCCAAAGATAAATTTTGGAGACCATCAAACAAGAGGTAAAAGACAGATCATGAAACAAAGGTGACAGAGAAGTTTTCGATGTTAAATATCGTTCTATGTTTTTCTTGAACAATTTTAACTGTTACAATCGAGATGTACACGCATTTTGTTTACTTGTTTCTGAACTCAGCACGAGCTCTTCCCATGTAATTCTCAAATTTACCTACCTGTGTTTATACTTCAATTTTGTATTCCTATCACAAATTTTGACAAAAGAGTTTTACATCTTACATTTATAAGTTCTTGATATCCATGGAATACAAATGATTAAAACATCTCAATAATTCAGCACAAGGCTGTCCAATGAACTATCTATTCTGTAGCTATTACAGGGATAGATAATCGAATTTTACTGGGCAATAGGGCGTCAAGTTTCTAAAAAAATTAGAACGGGCAGAGAAGTTTGTTCAGGAAATTTTTGAGGGCTTTCAAAATTGACTGAACTTATGGAGTTACAAAATTAGCAAGGAACTATTGGGAAATGATCAAACTTTCTATTTCAGCGAAAATTCTCAAAGTTGGACTTCCATACGGTTTCAAGAGGATTTTCGAAGTTTAGGAGAAAACCCACGGAGTTCTATGGGCATGTAAGAAATCGACGTTTACATTTTCGAAATTCATTGGGCTGTCAAGAGTATTAGCTACATTGTTTTATTGAATATTAATGACATCACATAAAGTACTTCAAAACAAGGGTGCACAACCGTTGGTGTAACCGCTATTGTTGTTTAGCCTTAATTTTCACTCGCGATGCACTACTCTTTTTATACATATCAAGACATACAGTATTAATACTTCAAACGCATGAATCTAGGCCTGGCATGGCCGAGCGCGTTAAGGCGTGTGACTCGTAATCCGAGGGTTGCGGGTTCGCGCCCGCGTCGCGCTAAACATGCTCGCCCTCTCAGCCGTGGGGGTATATAATGTGACGGTCAATCCCACTATTCGTTGGTAAAAGAGTAGCCCAAGAGTTGGCGGTGGGTGGTGATGACTAGCTGCCTTCCCTCTAGTCTTACACTGCAAAATTAGGGACGGCTAACACAGATAGCCCTTGAGTAGCTTTGTGCGAAATTCCAAAACAAACAAACAAAATGCATGAATCTTGGAATCACTGCTTTGAATTACCTTAACTAGTACTGAACTGTTATAAGTACTTATGATCACGTAGAAAAATGTATCTCGTCTTTAATAATACATTGCATGTTTAACTCGGTTGAAGAAAGGTGTTTATATGTAACTTTGATATGAAAAACTATTTCTTATCGGTCTCAAAAAGCATATTTCATGTTACTCAACTAGCAGGACGCTCATTTTAACTAACTTCACCAAGAATATAATACAGTATGAAATAAATTATGGAAGGCCTTGCATGTCCAGGTGGTTAAGGCACTCGACCCTTAATCCGAGGGTCGCGGATTCAAATTCCCGTCACACCAAACATGGTCCATGTTTGCTCTTTCAACCGTGGAGGGGGGTTATAAAGTTAGGTCAATCCCACTATTTGTTGGTAAAACAGAAGCCCAATTGTTGGCGGTGGGTGGTGATGAATAACTGATCTCCCTATAGTCTTACACTGCTAAATTAGGAACGGCTATCTGCTGTGTCTACCGAGGAGAATCGAATTCCTGATTTTAGGGTTGAAAATCCATAAACTTACCGCTTACTTCAGTGCGGGACGTAAGAGATTAAGTAATTTAGTGAGAGACAGTCACCTTCAGGTTAAGAAAGAGGTAGTTTACAAGTGATTGTTGAAGATAACCTAGGAAGGTCGAAACGTTGTTCTCTATTCATCAATAAAAGTGTTAATACCCGTATCAACCGCTCTGAGATATTTTTATTTCAAGTGGGTTTCTCGTCTTCAAGAATGGTCATAGTATTGTAAGGTTGGTTGGTTGGTTGTTTTTAATTAAGCACAAAGCTACACAATGGGCTATCTGTGCTCTGCCCACCACGGGTATCGAAACCCGGAATTTAGCGTGCAAGTCCGCAGACATACTGCTGAGCCATTGGGGGGCATATTGTAAGGTAGACAAACAAATAAAAAATTAGAGACAGTTGTACAAATAGACAGAACACTGAGTGGTCATCGTAGTGAAAAGGTTTAGAATCTATTGGCTTTATCAACTGATTGTCTATAAAAACTAACAGTCATTATTGAAATAATGTATAGCAAATATAAAATAAACACATTTAACCACTAATAAGCCACCGGCTAAATGTGGTTGAAAGCAACGAAATCAAATCACAGTGTTGATGGTCATAATTATCTTTAATTACTTCATTAGGAAAGTATATCGTAACGTCTTTGTTACTTTTATCATAGATATTGAAATATGATAGGTTATTCAAGATTCATCCTGCGATTGGTAAAGTAGCAATAAAATAGTTATAATTAGACATATTGCTCGTAAGTTGCACCACAATTTGTGCTTTTTGTTTTGGTTTGTTTTGAATTTCACGCAAATCTACACGAGGGCTATCTGCTCTAGCCGTCCCTAATTTTGTTGTATAAGACTAGAGGGAAAGTAGCTAGTCATCACCACCCACCACCAACCAGTGGGCTACTGTTTTACCAACGAATAGTGGGAGTGACCGTAACATTTTAACTCCCCCATTTTTGAAAGGGCGAGCATATTGGTGTGATGGGGGTTTGAACCCACGAGCCTCGGATAACGAGTCGAGTGCCTTAACCATCTGGCCATGCCGGGGCCTCGCTCTTGGTCATATGTACTTCGTAGCGGATTTAGTTTTGGATGATAACATTTCAATGTACCAATTGCAAAACGCTGAAATAAAGATTAAGAATATTATGACGAAATATTTCATTTTTCGAGTTTGAGACCTGACGCGGTCAGATGGTAAGGACACTCAACCCTTATCTAAGCGTTACTGGTTCGAATCCCTGTCACACCAAGCATACACATTTCAGCCGAGGGTACGTTGCAATGGTACGTTCATATTAACTGTTCGTTGTTAAAACAGTAGCCTAAGATTTGGCAGTGGGTGGTGATGATTATTTGCCTTCTCTCTAGTCTCGCACTGTTAAATTAGGGACGGCTGGCGCAGATAACCCTCGTTTCGCTTTGCGCAAAAAGCCAAATCAAGCAAACAAACTTTTCGAGCATATTGATTGAATGAAAAAAAGTGTGGATTTATAGCGACCTTTTACACAGGTATAATTCTTTCTATCAGTTGGGAACAGACAGAAATAAAATTCATTGTATAACAATATAGTCACTTGTAAAAACATCTGTTTGGACTAAAAGTGGGGAAAGTGACTATAGTGACTGTTGAATTGGGTAATTCTTGCTTCAGTTTATGAACTATAACACTTTTAACGACTGAAAGCTTAAAAGAACAAAAAACAACAACAACTAATTAAAGGGTGTTGAGAACTCGAGTGATATTGTGATATAAACACAATTGCTAAATGTTAAACCGTTAACTATATTTAGTCTGATAAAAACATGAAACATTACGATACTGTAGTTTTACTTATGCTGACATAAGTGTAACTGACATAAGATAAACGTGTTGCTCATCCGTTTGGAATTGTTCATATCATGTGTGTCTAAAGCTGTCGTAGCAAGAAGAGACTGCAGCTGAGTGGTTAGGAAAGTTGATTAATAAACACAGAACGCTTGTAATTGTTGAGTGGTTAGGTCAGTTGATTAATAAACACAGAACGCTTGTAATTGTTGAGTGGTTAGGAAAGTTGATTAATAAACACAGAACGCTTGTAATTGTTGAGTGGTTAAGTGAGATGATTAATAAACACAGAACGCTTGTAATTGTTGTGTGGCTAGGTCAGTCGATTAATAAACACAGAACGCTTGTAATTGTTGAGTGGTTAGGTCAGTCGATTAATAAACACAGAACTCTTGTAATTGTTGAGTGGTTAGGTCAGTTGTTTAATAAACAAAGAACGCTTGTAATTTTTGAGTGGTTAGGTCAGTCGATTAATAAACACAGAACGCTTGTAATTGTTGAGTGGTTAGGTAAGTTGATTAATAAACACAGAACGCTAGTAATTGTTGAGTGGTTAGGTAAGCTGATTAATAAACACAGAACGCTTGTAATTGTTGAGTGGTTAGGTAAGTTGATTAATAAACACAGAACGCTTGTAATTGTTGAGTGGTTAGGTCAGTCGATTAATAAACACAGAACGCTTGTAATTGTTGAGTGGTTAGGTAAGTTGATTAATAAACACAGAACGCTAGTAATTGTTGAGTGGTTAGGTAAGCTGATTAATAAACACAGAACGCTTGTAATTGTTGAGTGGTTAGGTAAGTTGATTAATAAACACAGAACGCTTGTAATTGTTGAGTGGTTAGATAAGTTGATTAATAAACACAGAACGCTTGTAATTGTTGAGTGGTTAGGTCAGTCGATTAATAAACACAGAACGCTTGTAATTGTTGAGTGGTTAGGTAAGTTGATTAATAAACAAAGAACGCTTGTAATTGTTGAGTGGTTAGGTAAGTTGATTAATAAACACAGAACGCTTGTAATTGTTGAGTGGTTAGGTAAGTTGATTAATAAACACAGAACGCTTGTAATTGTTGAGTGGTTAGGTAAGCTGATTAATAAAGACAGAACGCTTGTAATTGTTGAGTGGTTAGGTAAGTTGATTAATAAACACAGAACGCTTGTAATTGTTGAGTGGTTAGGTAAGCTGATTAATAAACACAGAACGCTAGTAATTGTTGAGTGGTTAGGTAAGCTGATTAATAAACACAGAACGCTTGTAATTGTTGAGTGGTTAGGTAAGTTGATTAATAAACACAGAACGCTTGTAATTGTTGAGTGGTTAGATAGGTTGATTAATAAACAAAGAACGCTTGTAATTGTTGAGTGGTTAGGTAAGTTGATTAATAAACAGAGAACGCTTGTAATTGTTGAGTGGTTAGGTCAGTCGATTAATAAACACAGAACGCTTGTAATTGTTGAGTGGTTAGGTAAGTTGATTAATAAACACAGAACGCTAGTAATTGTTGAGTGGTTAGGTAAGCTGATTAATAAACACAGAACGCTTGTAATTGTTGAGTGGTTAGGTAAGTTGATTAATAAACACAGAACGCTTGTAATTGTTGAGTGGTTAGATAAGTTGATTAATAAACACAGAACGCTTGTAATTGTTGAGTGGTTAGGTCAGTCGATTAATAAACACAGAACGCTTGTAATTGTTGAGTGGTTAGGTAAGTTGATTAATAAACAAAGAACGCTTGTAATTGTTGAGTGGTTAGGTAAGTTGATTAATAAACACAGAACGCTTGTAATTGTTGAGTGGTTAGGTAAGTTGATTAATAAACACAGAACGCTTGTAATTGTTGAGTGGTTAGGTAAGCTGATTAATAAACACAGAACGCTTGTAATTGTTGAGTGGTTAGGTAAGTTGATTAATAAACACAGAACGCTTGTAATTGTTGAGTGGTTAGGTAAGCTGATTAATAAACACAGAACGCTTGTAATTGTTGAGTGGTTAGGTAAGTTGATTGATAAACACAGAACGCTTGTAATTGTTGAGTGGTAAGGTCAGATGATTAATAAACAGAGAACGCTTGTAATTGTTGAGTGGTTAGGTAAGTTGATTAATAAACACAGAACGCTTGTAATTGTTGAGTGGTTAGGTAAGTTGATTAATAAACACAGAACGCTTGTAATTGTTGAGTGGTTAGATAAGTTGATTAATAAACACAGAACGCTTGTAATTGTTGAGTGGTTAGGTAAGTTGATTAATAAACACAGAACGCTTGTAATTGTTGAGTGGTTAGGTAAGTTGATTGATAAACACAGAACGCTTGTAATTGTTGAGTGGTAAGGTCAGATGATTAATAAACAGAGAACGCTTGTAATTGTTGAGTGATAAGGTCAGATGATTAATAAACACAGAACGCTTGTAATTGTTGAGTGGTTAGGTAAGTTGATTAATAAACACAGAACGCTTGTAATTGTTGAGTGGTTAGGTAAGTTGATTGATAAACACAGAACGCTTGTAATTGTTGAGTGGTTAGGTAAGCTGATTAATAAACAGAGAACGCTTGTAATTGTTGAGTGATAAGGTCAGATGATTAATAAAGACAGAACGCTTGTAATTGTTGAGTGGTTAGGTAAGTTGATTAATAAACACAGAACGCTTGTAATTGTTGAGTGGTTAGATAAGTTGATTAATAAACAAAGAACGCTTGTAATTGTTGAGTGGTTAGGTAAGTTGATTAATAAACACAGAACGCTTGTAATTGTTAAGTGGTTAGGTAAGTTGAGTAACAAACAAAGAATGCTTGTAATTGTTGAGTGGCTAGGTAAGTTGATTAACAAACAAAGAATGCTTGTAATTGTTGAGTGGTTAGGTAAGTTGATTAACAAACAAAGAATGTTTGTAATTGTTGAGTGGTTAGGTAAGTTGATTAACAAACAAAGAATGTTTGTAATTGTTGAGTGGTTAGGTAAGTTTAACAAACAAAGAATGCTTGTAATTGTTGAGTGGTTAGGTAAGTTGATTAACAAACAAAGAATGATTGTTATTGTTGCAATCATTACAGTCATTAGCACAAATTATATGATAATACAACATTATTACTAACGTTTCCATTCGTTAATTATTTTTAGATACTGTGTGTGATAATCGATATATAAAGATCTTTTATGCTGAGAATGAGACAAAACACGTTTTTGTGCGCTACACATGTAAATTTGACCACTACACTGTTGAAACACGTTCAGTGTCATTAGACGACGACATGGTCGCGAGTCGAACATCCGGTGCACCGAAAGAAGCAGAAAAACGTTGACGCCATAGCATAACATTAGAGTTTACTAAGATGTGTCTTCGTATCTGATGGTAAAGATATTAAAGTTTGTGGACAACCTCCACTAGTTCTGTGAGTGTTCTTCTGGCGCCTAGCGACAAAGTGTTTTTAATTCCATTTTTTTTTTCTCTTCTGGTGATATCTTTGTGGTCAATATCTTTAAGGTTGAAAGGTCACATAGTGACTTTTGGTTCCCATGGGATCAGTTTCTGGATCACAAGAGGGAAGATTTCATTTCTGTAGTTAGATAATGTGTTGTAGGGAAGAGTGGCGCCGTTTCTGCGGTTAGATAATGTGCTAAAGGGAACAGTGGCGTCCCTCTGTCAGACACTCGTTTTTGGAATTTCCGCTAAATCCAAGCTTTTAACTTCATTCAACATGTTTTTAGACGTATCAAAAAGATGAAAGACATGTCCTAAAAATCGTTTTGTATTAAAAATATAATGAATGCGAAAGACGTGAACCATTTATTCTAGTGCAAAGGAGGCCCTAGTAGTTTTACGTTACACAGCGTTTCCTTTCTAGTTCAAATAACAACATGTTACACAGCGTTTCCTTTCTAGTTCAAATAACAACATGTTACACAGCATTTCCTTTCTAGTTCAAATAACACCATGTTACACAGCATTTCCTTTCCGGTGCAAAAAAAGACTGTTACACGGCATTTCATTTGTAGTTCAAACAATGGTATGTTACGTTGCATTTCCTATCTTGCTCAGGCAACATTATGTTACACGGCATTTCCTTTGTAGTTCAAACATTGCTATGTTACGTAGCGTTCCCTATCTAGTTAAAGCAACGCTATGTTACATGTCATTTCATTTGTAGTTCAAACAATACTATGTTAATAGCGCTTCCTATCTTGTTCAAACAACACTGTGTTACATGGAATTTCAATTGTAGCTCAAGCAACACTATGTTACATGGAATTTCATTTGTAGCTCAAACAATATTATGTTACGTAGCGCTTCCTATCTTATTCAAACAACATTGTGTTACGTAAAACTGTTAATTGGCATTATTCAACTGTAAACAAATTAAAGTGTAAAACACCATTTTCTCAAAATTTTGTACTGGTATAGATCTATATTGCATAACGGACAAAGAGTAAAAACTGAAATAATTTAAAGCACGTTATGGTGTAAAAATTTAAACGATTTTAGGATTAGGTAAACCGACACCTTTAAGGATGAACACCTTAAAAGTTTTGTATGTATAGTGTAGGACATGTGGGTCAAAACTACTGAAGAAACTATTTTCATTGCAGTTCGGTATATTATGCACGTGTTTTGTATATTAAACTTCAAATAAAACTTTGTAAGACAAATAAAGGAAAGACGATACTTAGAACATACACTGTGAGTCAGGTTTATTCACAGATCATTGACATGATGATATGACTTGCCTTTATTTAAGATTTCTGTGATTGTTTGTAAATGTTTAGTCCTTATGAAAAAAAACACACATTTCTTTTCCTGTTCCTATAGGCCAAAATAACAGCGGGTTTATAGAAAACACATATATTTTTGCCGTACACACTTTTAAGGCGTTTTAATGTTCCCATTAAATAAACAAATAAATGTGTTATAGTTTGTTTGTTTTTTTGGTCAACGATAAACAAATGTTTTGGAAGTTTTTCCTTGTGGTAAGGACCGTTGCTCTCTAACTTGACTTTAGCTTTTATAATGACGATACATCTAACAACATAACAGTGCGTCTCAGTTAGTGCGTCACAACGTACTATATAGCACAGCATTTAAAGTAGTTGTTCGTGGTATCGACCTTCTCGATCGATAATACTATGTAACAAAATTTTTACTGTTTCTTGTTCCTGGACAGAAAGTGTTATTTCCTAGTTGCTTATGCCTAAAGTAAATGGAAAAGACCTATTTTTCTCTTCAAACTTTGCTTTTGTGACCTGGGAGCGTATAACGAAAACGTGATGGGAGACTAGTTTGTTTTTGTTTTGTTTGTTTTTGGAAATTCGCACAAAGCTACTCGAGGGCTATCTGTGCTAGCCGTCCCTAATTTTGCAGTGTAAGACTAGAGGGAAGGCAGCTAATCATCACCACCCACCGCCAACTCTTGGGCTACTCTTTTACCAACGAATAGTGGGATTGACCGAAACATTATACACCTCCACGGCTGGGAGGGCGAGCATGTTTAGCGCGACGCGGGCGCGAACCCGCGACCCTCGGATTACGAGTGCACGCGTTAACGCGCTTGGCCATGCCAGGCCGATGGGAGACTATATTTAGGTGCTGATACGTGAAAGTGATTTACATTACAATCGCAAATCTCGAAGAACTACTCACTTCTAAATATTTTTGTATAACTTTAGTATAAATACGTGTAAATCTTGATTCATATGTTGTTTTATTCAGACATTATGTAAATGAAAATGTGCTAATTTGTCTGTTTTTACATATAAAATAGGTTAATTTCTCAATTTCATTATCCAGGTCACAAAAGCAAAGTTTGAAGAAAATAATGGCCATTTTCTGTACTTTTACAACATAAGCAATTAAGAAATAACACATACTATCCAGGAACATAACTTGTGTCACATAGTGTAATTACAGAAAAGTCTGAAGACATTTCGAGCAGCTTCTCGATCTGGAATAAATGGGGAGGGGCAGTCTGTCTTAGATATGAATAAAACAAAGCTATATTAAGTTAGCAGTTTTTCTTAATTGGAAACATTCGCCTCTTTGGCTAATATTACACATAAAAAATATAGTTAAGTGAGTTAGCAAACGTACTTATTTTAAAATATCACAGGGTTACAATTAATTTTTTACGACTAATTTCTTCATTAAGCTTCATACTAACAACTTTATATTGTATATAAAGCATGTTCCATTTTCATCTCTATAAGCGATAGATTTTCGTCATTTTTTTATGGTTATTAAGACCTCGAGGTTCCACTTTATGATTTTTTCAAGCTGCACTACAGTTATTTATTTCTGGTTATTCCAACATTCTTATTAAACTACTAGAACACAGTGGTATTTAACATACAGATTAGATTAGTATATTTATTTTGTTTACCACTTGTTGTTTTTTTTGCGTATAATTGCAGCTACTGTTACACCCACACACACAAGACGCCATCGTTTGCGTGTCCGTGTGGGGGCGCTGGCACACGTCTGTGATGACCGCGAACATGAATGTGATTACAATTTTTCATGCCTGTTGTTATATATAATTTCAAATTCATATCATTATTATCCCGTATAATGGAGAATCTTTCGTTATTAGAAAAACGTATAGTAGTGCATTTCTACCGTAAGCTTATGCTTATATTTCACTGTTATATAAACGGTTAATAACAGTCACCACGTTAGGAGTACACGTCCGTTAAAAAAAAATAAATTTAAATCAAAAATTGGAACCCTTGTAGGCTGAACGCTTTCTAAAAGTAAAGCTTTCTTTTTCAGGGGCAAATGAGGGTTAATAATAAGTAATCAAAGAACGATTTATAATCATAACCCAAGTATCAAACATATCAAAGACTGGCTTATTCAGGATGTTGAGAAAACATGAGTGATTTTTTTTGGCTTATGTTTATTCGTAAATTATAAAATTCTGCTTTCATTTTGATTCAATTGCTTTTAGACGCTTTGTGGATGTTTGCGCATGCGTCTCTGATACATGCCAATTTATAGCACCGTGCATAGTTGTATAGTGTGGTTGTCAAAGGCTTACGAGAGCAACTCGCCAGTTGCAAGTTATTAGTGGCTAAATACGTTTTGAAAAGTGAAGGACTTTTAATATTATCTTATATGGGTCGGGGGAGGTAGAGAGAGGTTTTCTGGTGAGGTTGTATTTTAGTTACAACTATTCACAACTGTTGTCCATACAGCACCACGTCAAGAGCACTTCACGTTGCTTCTCGCAACGGTATCATCTTTAGAGATCTCTTATGTTTATATCTGTCTACATATCTACAGCATTTAGAATTGGCTATATTTTCGCATTAGATAAAATACCACTGTTACTCTGAAGGAAGTTGGAGAGATACATCTTAGGGTTGTTGTGGATGTACCGGTTGATCCTTGGTGGAAGTCACAATAACTAGGTGTTCCAGTTGAAGCTTTTAACACGCATGTCCCACATTCTTAGGTAGTGCTCTATTTACGTTTTAACGCTTTCTTTTATGGCCGAACACACTACTTCCTAATCAAACTCTGACTAGTATTAATTGGCCCTTCAGGTTGTCCACCTCACCTTATTAAATGTTTTCAAAATACTCCGGTAAACTGCGAGAAAAATAAAATAAAATGTAGAAAAAAAAAGGATGACCGTCTTTCCTTGTCTTAGTATGGGTGGCCTCAATTTACTTTCACTCGATTATAAGATCACGAGACTCTGAGTAGCTTATCTGCAGAGACGGACGTAGCCAAGAGGTAAATATTCGGTATTTGGAATTTGTACTGACATTTTCTATCTACTTAAGAATGTTTAAAAGGTCGAAAGTGTCAACTGTTTTATATATTTATATCTATATACCTTCCTTGTTGAAACTACTTTTTTCTTCTAAATTCAAGCTTGTTAAATTGACAAACAAATCCAAATGTTTTATCAATGTACCTCTAAGCACGATAGTCAACAACATAACCTTGTATCTTACAATGTTTTTTAAAAAAGAAAGACCGTGTTTCTTTGTTTCCTTCAGAGACCGTTTCACTCCTTTGATCCAATGTTCTACGTCCACATAGTAATAGCTATGAGTTGTGTTTTTCTGTCCTTGTTCTTTGGAGAAAGACTCGTTAGGAAATCTGGAGTAAGTGTTTACACATTTTTTTTTTATCCAAGTATAAGAAACCGACTTCGTTGTTTCTTAGATGATTTTCCAGTGAGACTGTTTGTTTGTTACTTATTCTGTTGGATATTTTCTTAAATGTGCCCACAGAACCTCATCTTCTCTATACGACTCCTTTCTTGAAGAATTATTTGTACCTCTTTGGGCTTAAGAAACGAGTAGCAGATATTCAGATGAAATCTTCTCCTCTCTGGATTTAATGTTGATATTCAGATGAAATTACAGCAAATGATTTGAAAGAATATTTATTTTAATCTATCGGTTTTAATTGAACTTACCTTATTTATTATTGGAACAAAACTACACAATGTATCTCAGAACTGTTGGTGTGGATATTAACACTTTTGTTGGTGAGGAGAGAACAATGTTTAGACTTTCAATGCCATCCGTTTTGAGAAACATTTTTGTTTCAAGCGGGTTTCTAGTCATCAAGGAAAATTACACAAAAGCTAATTTGCAACATGTGGAGAAAAATGAATCGAACCACGGATTTTAACGTTGTAAGTTTATAACATATTGCTCGCCATAATACAATACTCCATATTTGTGTGAGATCTCTCAGTTACACACAGTTCGTAACTAAAAAGCTTTCATTGTTGTAATAAAATGCAGTATTGTTATTGTGATCACTATGAAAAACATTGTACAGGTTTGAAAGGTATTATAATTGTGCGTCCATCTATGCACTATTTTTATTCAAGTGTTTATTTATACTTCAATAATGCAAGCTGGTGAATCAACGGTGAACTTGAAGGCTTGTAACACTAACATTTTAACTCGATCACAACGAAGAGCACGACAACACAGGTAACCCATTCTGATAACCTTGCACATTAAAACGAAATAATCACTTAATCTGATCCGATAATTTACAGTGTTTGTGACGTGAACTTGATCATGTTTTTTTCACACGTATTTAGAAAATGTATACGACGGTAGCTATTTTGTCTCTTAAGGTAACTGGTTATTCGCGTAAACTGGTTTGGTTTGTTTTGAATTTCACGTAAAGCTGCACGAGGACTATCTGCGCTAGCCGTCCCTAATTTAGCAGTGTAAGACTAGAGGGAAGGCATCACCACCAACCGCCAACTCTTGGGCTACTCTTTTACCAACGAATAGTGGGATTGACCGTAACACTGTAACGCCCCCACGGCTGAAAGGGCAAGCATGTTTGGTGTTACGGGGATTCGAACTCGCGACCCTCGATTACGAGTCGAGTGCCTTAACCACCTGGCTATGCCGTGCCCGCGTAAAGTGTTTTAATTATTAGTTTTGTCAGTGCTTCTTTAAGAGATTAATACCCTGCCAAGTAACTGTGGTCTTTGTCGTACAGTGATAAACACGTTCAATGGACATTTTGTTCAAATGATTGTGTATCATAACCATTACTTTGATAAATATATATACTTGGAAGATGAAACAGGTCTGTTTTAAAAGCACCGAGCGACAACACTAACCAGCTGAGCGACTGTTGTGTATTACACACCAAGTTTCCTGTGTTTTTTTTCACGAACTGCATCATGAAATCCGTTTTAAACAACAGTTAAGGAATACATATGTTCAGAGTTTTTTGTGTTTTTTTCAAAACAACAACATAACACGTACAGCACGAGTCTCTCCATTTGTCGCTATGTACGGACACAAATGACCCGGCATGGCTAGGTGGGTTAGGGCGTGCGATTCGTAATATGAGGGTCGCGGGTTCGCATCCCGGTCGCATCAAACATGTTCGCTCTTTCAGCCGTGAAGGCCTTATAAAGTATCGGTCAATACAACTATTCGTTGGTAAAATATTAGCCCAAGAGTTGGCACTGGGTGGTGATGACTAGCTGCCTTCCCTTTAGTCTTATATTGCTGAATTAGGGATGGCTATCGTGGAACTAAAAGAATTCGTGTAACTTTGCGCGAAATTAAACAAACAAACACAAATAAAACTCTAGTCATTTACTTTCTCGCTGGCCCGGCATGGGTAGGTGAGTTAAGGCGTGCGGTTCGTAATATGAGGGTCAAGGATTCGCATCCCGGTCACATCAAACATGCTCGCCCTTTCAGCCGTGGGGGCGTTATAATGTGACGATCAATCCCACTATTCGTTGGTAAAAGAGTAGCCCAAGAGTTGGCAGTAGGTGGTGATGACTAGCTGCCTTCCCTCTAATCTTACACTGCTAAATTAGGGACGGCTAGCGCAGATAGCTTTCGAGTAGCTTTGCGCGAAATTCAAAACAAAACATTCTTCCAAAGCTCCGTAAACGCTGTTAATACTTCACCATTCTTAATTTTGAACCAATAGACTAGAACAGATTAGAGAGAAGGCAACTGGTCAACAGCGTTCACTTTCATCTCTTTATGTTATTCTTGTCTGACCGAACAATAGATTTAGCTTTTACCTTTTTAACGCATATACAACCTCAATGTCCAGAGAGTGTTTTTGCAGCAACAAACCGTGTACCATGAATTCTCGGATCTGGCGAGAAGCGTTTTGTAGCTTTTGACTTTAGAAAAGTACAGTTTGGAATTTTGGGAATGGTTTTCAGAATATCCGATATCCAGCAAAACAGGCGCCAATATTTGCTCAAATCAAGGTGATGTGAAGAGCTGATGTGATATGTAGCTAGTTATAAATGTGTTTGAGTTTCAGTTGTAAAGGTTACTTATGAATGGTTAATATATCAACTGAGAACAGTTGCAACAACTGAAACCTTAAGACTGAAAATGTGATACACATGTCACAAGTGTTAATATAAAGCCTATTACATTTTGCATCACTAGAATCCTTGTTCATTTCCTTTGGGATTTTTCTAGAAAAAAAGTATTTTAACAGCACTATGTCCACCATTAACTGCTGTATGCAAGTTAATATACTCGTTTGCTTGTTTTTTGTTAAGTATGAAACTATACAATGGGCTTTTCATGATTTATGATGTGCTCATTACGGGTATCGTAACCCAGTAAATTGTGTTATAAGTCTTCTGATTTACTGCTGAGCCATTGTGGAACTTAATGTATTGGAGAGTATTGTCTGGACGTAACTACAGTAACTCTCAGTTGGATTAACTGCATAACTTAAGAAGGGAATTAGTACCAATTTAACGATTACTTTCTATGAGGAAAATCTGTAGAATTCCCGGAGAACCTATTTAACCTTTACACTGTCTCATGTACGAAATAGTAAAGTCGGTTAAATCCTATGATTTTTAAAAACATTAATCTGCTTCGTATTAGACAGAAGCATAATTTATGCGACACTAATACACTGTTGTTGTTATTTCGAAGTAAGCACAAAGTTAGACAATGGACTGTCTGTGCTCTGCCCACCACTGGTATCGAAATCCGGCTTTTAGCGTTGTAAGTCCGCAGACATACCGCTGAGCTACTGGGGGGCGTTAATACACTGAGTTGGCATATGAGCCCTCGTATGGAAAATATCGTGCCGTTCCTATCGCCCTCTTTTGTTCACGAAACTACCATATGATAAGTCAGAGTGAAGTCATTTTCGTTTTCAAGATTATCGGAATAAGGGTCTGATGAGTTATTTTTAGTGATAACTTTAAATTTATTAATTTAAAATTAAAACCGTACTATGTCAGTTGCAAATTTAAAAAAACGTCAAGCTTTAGAGGTAAAGTGCATACGTTTTTGCTCTAGTTGTCCCTAATTTAGCAGTGTAAGACAAGTGCAAAGGCAGTTAGTCACCACCACGTAACGCTAACTCTATGGCTACTCTTTTACCAAAGATTGACCTAACTTTATAACGTTCCTACGGCTGAAAGGGTAAGTATGTTTGTGATGGGGATTCGAACTCGCGACCCTCACATTACATGTCGAGCACACTAACTACTTGGCTATGCCGAGTTATCTTGAGGGGAAGTGTGTACGTTTTCAGTCACGTAACCGTATTGGGCTATTTGCTGTGTTTACCGAGGGACATCAAATTAACTGATTTTAGCATTGTAAATCCACAGGGAAGTGGTTCCCAACCAGGGGGACGAGATAGTGTTCCAGCGGGTGCGAGATAACATTTTTTTTTCTTTTCCAAATGTTTCGTTTTTGTTTCTATATCATTAAAAACTAATTATAAAAAATTGTTTTGGCTACTTTCACCTTTATTCTTAAATAAATCTTTAAATAAATAAATAATGCACTAAAAGTTAAAAGACAGGTTTGTACAGTTTTTATGTGTGTTAAAAATTCAAGTAAAGGACTCATAATGTTTCTCTGTGTATTAAATATCCTGATAAAAAAAAGCCATATTTTCCACTTGTAACAGTAGTTCACATCTAGGTCGTGTCATTGCTGCTGTTAGTTACTTGGGAGGTTTGAAGTCTCAAAGGAGTGAAAGTTCTGGAACTTAATGGGCATTCAAAAATTAGCCACCAATTCAGTTGCTATGGGGCATTATAATACCGAATTATTTAGTTTGAAAATAGTGCGTTACACGTTTAAAATACAGGATAATTATTTTGTAAAAATACTCGACAACCCACATGATATACCTATAACTGTTACAATACTCGACAACCCACATGATATACCTATAACTGTTACAATACTCGACAACCCACATGATATACCTATAACTGTTACAATACTCGACAACCCACATGATATACCTATAACTGTTACTGTACGCGCAAGTCAAAACGTCACAAAAAGTTGTTGCACTTTGAGGGCTATCTTGAATTGTTTGTTTGTTTTGGAATTTTTGCGCAAAGCTACAAGAGGGCTATCTGCGCTAGCCGTTTCTAATTTAGCAGTGCAAGACTAGAGGGAAGGCAGTTAGTCATCACTACCCACCGCCAACTCTTGGGTTACTCTTTTACCAAGGAATAGTGTGATTGACCATCACATTATAACATTCCTACAGGAGAGCATGTTTGGTATGACTGGGATTCGAACCCGCGACCTTCAGATTACGAGTCGAACGCTTTAATCCACCTGGCCATGCCGGGCCGCCACTTCAATGATTCTGTGGATAGATAACTGTTGTAATTAAAGTGTTCACGGAACAGATCACAAGTGGTACAGAGCAGTAAAGACAAATAGTTCAAAATAAAATTAATAAAGTGAAGAATAGAGCTTGACGGGCTGGAATAAAAGAAATGCTCAATTAATTATTAATTAAAATCACTTAAATTAATGCTTATTTGTCACTCGATGGGACAATGGTAAGTGCGTAAAATTTACAATACTAAAATACGTGGTTATGTTAACCACTGGGGCATGTTCAACCTGAATTGGTTTGAATTTCGAATAAAGCTATACGATGGCTATCTTCGTTACCTGTCCCTAATTTAATAGTGAAATGCTAAAGGTAAGGCATCACGATTCACCACTAACTCCTGGGCAACTCTTTTACCAACGAATAGTGGGATTGATTGAAACTTTATAACATCCTTACGGCTAAAAGGGTGAGAAAGTTTGGTAGGAGGGGGTTTGAACCCGCAACCCTCAAATTGTGAGGGCAACAGCGTGAAAGAAAGAAAGTTCTTCGCGGAACTCCTGATAGGTTAAATCGCCCCCAGAAACAGAAAGTCTATATCTGTTATGTAACTGATGTCAAAGTTCGATCAATGATGAATGAATGAACACTTTCGTAGGTTCATAAATAACGAAGCAAGTTGACATTTCTTAAGCAAAGAACTCCAGAATGAGCTAATACAGATAACCTCGAAATAAGTCATTAGTGTATTTGTCGTAAAAATAAACATACCGTGTTCTGTTCTACCGCCGTGTCCTTGATATTAGTTGTCAAGCGCAGATGTTGGAAATTTAAAGAATGGCGTTTATCCAAAGAATGAAGATAAATGTTCCATAAAGTTTAATGTCTTTCATTAACGTTGAGACCTTCTGTATCAGAGGTCATTCTTGGAGAGCTCAATAAATAAATATCATTCGAAGGTTGCTGAGATCGGGGAGTGTAATAACGGCGCAAGCGTGAGACGTTAGCACATGGACGTTGAAGCCGAAAAATGTCAGATTTCGTTCATTGTTGAGGTCACTTTTTGAACTTTCACTCGCAACTGATTAAAAACGTTTTACGATTTTCTTTTAGGATTCCGTACGGTTTTCGCCGTATCGACTAAGAGGTGGCTCGTTGTGAGGTCCTTTGTTTATATCACTCTAAGAGCAGTTGTCAACACTAGATGGCAGTGTAAAATTTAACGTTTAAAAGCGGTAAGGTACTGATGAAACGGATATTAGCAGCATTAAGGAAACTTAAGAAAATTGGATTCTTCGTAGAGAAATAACATACAGATTTCTCGTTTGCTTGTAATTTAGTACGATGTGCTTGTAAAAGCAAAGCTAATTAGCTAGAGAAGTAAAATTGCTAGTAATTTATTTTTTGGCATACATCAAATAATTATCAGTAGTTCAGTGACTACACATTTGTCTCAAAAGAAAGTAACCTATTATTATTCACGAATCTAAGTATTAACCAATCATAGCTACTTAGAAACAGTTAAAAAACTGAATTTTTATCCCGGATATTGTTTTCACTCCTATGAGGGGACGTGCATAGTACCGTTGATAAGTTTTCATGTTATTTTGAACAAGTTTGGTTCAAATATATTTAAGGAGAAGTTATTTAATTTTTGGTGAACGTATTTCGAAGTCCGAGGTCACCCTGAGGGTAAATTACTTTCGTTCTTACGATAATAATGTAGGATATCATATAGCGTTCGAAACATTTTTGCAGTACTGACGTTTTTGAGGGCATGGAATTGTTTGGTGTTTATTGTGAAAGTAAAAAAGTATCGCTGTGTATGTATGTGTGTGGGTCGGGCTCTCGAAGCATTTTTCTAATTTTATGTTAAAGCAGTTTTTTTTTCTAAGCTTCTGTACACGGTTCTCTTAAACCATTTGACTAAACATTCCCAGATATAAAAGGTATTTCAGAGAAGAAATGTTGACCACACACACGCAACACGTATGTATTTCTTCTTGCCTTAGGCCCGGCATGGCCAAGCGTGTTAAGGCGTGCGACTCGTAATCTGAGTGTCGCGGGTTCGCATCCCGGTCGCGCCAAACATGTTCGCCCTTTTAGCCATGGGGGCGTTATAATGTGACAATCAATCCCACTATTCGTTGGTAAAAGAGTAGATCAAGAGTTGGCGGTGGGTAGTGATGACTAGCTGCTTATTATAAAGAAATAGTTGTCGTACATACCAACATTACTTTTATCACTGTCTGAATCTCGAATATTCAGTGTGAATTTTCTTGTTGATTTTTTTTGCGATGCCAATCAAATAGATGGCCCGGGAGTTTTACATATATGATGAAATACGCACTCGGTCCATTATAATAATAAGATTATTTTGCATTGATAAAACACCAGGAAACTTTTCTTAACTAATTAATGGTAGAAGAAAAATCTCTAAACTAAAAATATGTCCTGTAAATGGAACATCTTTGTATCAGAATAGAAATATGTAAAGATTACTTAGAGCCTGACACGGGGCCAGATGGTTCGAATCCCGGTAGCACCAAACATGCTCGCCCTTTCAGCCGTGGGGGTGTTATAATGTAACGATTAATTCCACTATTCGTTGTTAAACGAGTAGCCCAAGAGTTGGCGGTGGGTGGTGATGACTAGCTGCCTTCCCTCCAGTCTTACACTGCTAAATTAGGGACGGCTAGCACAGATAGCGCTCGTGTAGCTTTGCTATAATGTAAGTATGCACTAATGACTGTTTTTTAAAGGCGTGATGTGTTAAATTAGTTAGTTTAGTTGATTTTTGTTTTAAGTACAACAGTTTAGATATTAACTTGTGCATAAAGGTGTGAGAAGGCATAAAAAATCTGAATTCTAAACGTTTGAAATGATCATATCTGAGAGTATAATTTATCGTGAAAAGAGTACAAATTAAAAAAAACACTTTCGTGTTTGATCCATTTAAATTCATAAACATCAAGATAAAAACAAAGATAACCAACTTGTGGTTTTCTTTTCCATGTGCTTTCTGTCAAACTATAGATTGTTAGAATATATACTTTGGAAATATATTTTAACAAATCAAGGTAAGAAATCTGGCAGGTGTTACGTTTTATTGGTTTGTAATTCTTTAAGCTGAGTGGTCAAAGCAAGGTTTTGTTCTTTTTTTAAGTACCATAAGTGAAAAAAGTACAATATTAAATATTGAACATGATACTAAATTATTTCATTTATTTAATATTATTACTATAATGTGTGTGTGTGTGTTTTTTGGTGTTAAAATATATTGTTGTTTCAGTGTGATAGAATAAAACTACATCATGCCAACAACTTTACTGAATTAACTTCATACCTGGAAGCTTGTTTTTTTATTGAAGAGAATGTGTTTGTGTCTTTTTTTATAGTAAAACCACATCGGGCTATCTGCTGTGCCTACCGAGAAGAATCGAACCCCCGATTTTAGCTTTGCAGGTCCGAAGACTTACTGCTGTCCCACTTGGGGACAATAAAAGTGTTTTCTCGATTTAGTTACAGATTTGTATTTGTAAAAATAACATTCAACAGGCAGATCAACGATCACAAGTAATAAGACAATTATTTCCCATAAAAATGTTTATATTCTTCTTCAAATAAGCAAACTTTCAATCAACCACATTGCTAACTTAACCAATTTTATGACCGAAATTATTAGAATAGGATTTACTGTTACTGATGATTTTATTCTAGTTAATTGCTATCGTAATTAATTATTAATTAATTAGGGTTGTAATTATTATTTAATTACCCAGCTTCCTCTTCAGCCTGACGATAAAAACCCAAAATGTGACTTATCCTGCGAAGATGAGGAGCCTTCTTTAGTGTGTGGCACAGACGGGCGGACTTACCGGTCAACTTGTGAGATAGAGCGGGCAAAATGTGAGGGATATCCCGTTAAAGTGAAAAATGAGGGAAAGTGTTCTGGTTAGTATGCGTAGAGGATTCTGCGTGCACTCTTAAACGGTGACACTTTAAACTGAATTACGACTCTTTGCTACATTTTCTCATAATCTCGGTCGTTGAAATAGCACGTTTTAAACAAATCGTCTAAGTAATGAAATAGAACAACCTGTAGGATAAGCTACTTTAAAATAATCAAGCGTGCTTTACAATGAATCTGGAATTAACAGGTAATGTGAGAGCAGGATATGTACGCCTAAAATATATCTTTATTTTGTGTGATAAATAAAAATAAATTGTACAAAAATATAAGCGTTGGGGTAAGCGTGTGTTGTTGTTCGAGTCGTTACCGTGTGTTGAAGTGTGTAAGGATCTAATCAAGTAACCGACAATGTGTATTTTCTGAACTTTGTATTTCCTATTCTCTCACCAAAAACATGGCTTATTGTATTTTGACCTGACCGTTAAATAAAAGCAAACCGTTTTGTTATAGTTACAACGATAACAAATCTGGTGTACGTGAATAGCATAAAGAATAACAGAATGTTTTAACAATAAGTAGCACACTTGTAGTATTTGTTTTTTTGGAATTAAGCACAAAGCTACACAATGTGCCGTCTGTGCTCTGCCCACTACGGGTATCGAAAGCCGGTTTATAGGGATGTGAGTCAGTAGACTTGCCGCTGTGTTAATAAGGGTCTAATCGTAGTGACTGCTTTTTAGTTGTAGTAGTCACCCGTTAATACTGTTATGTCCTCGTTGGTTGAGCCTTATGTTGAAGGTATCGTAACGCTAAAATTAGGGGCTCTAACTCAGCTGCGGATAAGGTTTGTTTGTTTGTTTTGGAATTTCGCACAAAGCTACTCGATATAAGAAATCTACAAACGAGGGTGCATTGTTTAGCGAGTGCTCACTCGCAGTTATGCAAGCACTGATCTGGGGCGTGTTTAATATATATCACCGATTTTACTTTGCATAACCACAAGACTCTGTTTGTTTGTTTTTTCAACCCGATGGTTCTTTTTGATTTGACATATAATTAAATACATGCTCAACCAAAACATTCATATTGTAGTTAATGACCCATATTTCTAACTTACACAAGTGCCACCTAGCGGTTAGCAACGAGTCTGTGTGACAGTTAGTAGTTGAATTTACGTAAGGCACGTATTAAAGAAGTCGTCCTTAAGAATCCAATACGTACATTTTCAAGCAAATTAACTTATTATTTTCAAAATCGTGTTATTTTGTAATATAGGATATGAAGAAACTAGTGTATCGGTAAACTAGCAGGTTTGGTTTCTCGTCCCTCTGAAGGTCGTTATTATTTATTGTACAAGAATTAGAGACCTTCCTTAAGTTTCCACATACCACTATATTAATTAAGGGCTTTGACCTCTGACGTGACCTCTGGAAACGTGCCTGCCTCAAGGGTAATTAACTTCCAGGCAAATTTAGATACGATACCATTTTTTTTTTAAACTCTTGAGACACTCAACTACAAATTATGATCCTGAGTGTGATTCAACCTTCTTTGTCTGATTACGTCCATAGAATAACTTTGTCAGCTTGACACGTAAAAACATCTATGCTCAACATGTAAAAAACAGAACTACGCTTGTGTGTTTGTGTTTCTTAAAATCTTAATTGAAAAAAAAGTGCAGTTTTAAGGACACAGCTCAAATCTTAAGTGACAGTTTATTACAAGGGTTACAACCCGTAGTGATTAAATATTTCAGTTATGTGATTTTAATTACATAATATAAACAACACAGATTGCATTTCTGATATGATATTCAAAGTTGTGATAAATAAAAACAGAGTTAAATATTTTGGATATATATATATATACTAATATGCCTAATTTGCAAGGATAATTAAATATATGTCTTTTGAAATGACCCAAATTTCACGAACTAAGTCTAGAAAACAGGCCAGTTTATCGTTTTAAAGTTTAAAAAAATTAAGTGTTTCATGTAAACCAACAAAGGGTTATATTTTTCTATTTTCTTTTTCGGGGTGTGTATGTGTGTGTCTGTTGAAATGCGAGTCGCTTTAGAAGTTAAAATGCACTGAATGAAACAGGACATCATAAATATTTTTCTTTCTTTCGAAAGCATAGTTTTATTGTTTTCTTGCGCGTAGATTTAAATCGAAGAATTTTTACGCTGGGTAAACAATTATGTCTTAGTTTTGATTCACTTTAGAGAGCTTAAAAGCTTAAGAGTTTAAAGTACGTGTTTAGTTAAATCGATTTATATGTGAGTGTGTTAGAGGGTGATGAACTGAGAAGCACGAAAACAATTGAACTGAAGAGCTTTCAGAGTTAATCTTTCATTTTAAGTCCAAAGTTAAGTGGCCCGGCATATCCAGGTGGTTAAGGTGCTTGACTCGTAATCCGAGGGTCGTGAGTTTGAATCCTCGTCACACTAAACATGCTTGCCCTTTCAGCCGTGGGAGCATTATAAATTTACAGTCAATCCCACTATTCATTAGTAAAAGAGTAGCCCAAGAGTTGGTCGTGGTGACTCGCTGCCTTCCCTCTAGTCTTACACTGCTAAATTAGGAACGGCTAGCGCAGATAGTCCTTGTGTAGTTTAACGCGATATTCCAAACCAACTAAACCTCTTCTGGGTTTAAAATTTTCCCGAGTGTTAGGATGCACAATTCAAAATTGGCTGCTGGCAGGATCGAGTTCCGTCATCGAGCATGCGCGCGCGCCCTTTCAATCCCACTATTTATTGCTAAAAGTGAAAAGTATTCAAAGAGTTGACGGAGGGTGGTGTGGACTACTTGCTCTTCCAATAGTCAATAAAAATTAGGGACAACTAGCGCTGATGGCTTCCGAATAGGCTTTGCACGAAGTTCGAACAAACAAAATATTTTATTGTAACTCAAATATGGAAGAGATCAACGAACTTGATTCCCTCAGGTCTAAATCCTGCTGAAGAAGTTGTAACTCAAACGACTTTTTTAAATGTGTCGATAGGCCTAACATCGTGAAACGACAGGTTACACAACATAGCATCTTTGGATAATTACACAATTGCTATTTGTTTGTTTATTTTTCTCGCTTGTTTTCAGTCCATTGCCTCGTGTTGTTATTTTGTTGTAGGATCGCCGAACTGCTTTGATGTTCGGAGATTAGCATTAGCCCAGGCAGCGGAGGGCAACCGCAGGGTGACCATTCCCGAGTGTGAGGAGGACGGTTCCTACATGGAAGTCCAGTGTCATCGAACAACAGGCTATTGCTGGTGTGTGGATGACAACGGAAAACACGTACAGGGAACTTCCGTCAAAAACATGCAACCAAACTGTGGTAACATGAGTAAAGTTTATCAACCTGTGGTAATAAAAACTAAACGAATACGATGTCTTAATAATAATTATCTGAAAGTGCCGATACCGGACTGCGGTCTTTCGTGCGACATCCACATCCAGTAAAATATTTTAACCATAAAGGAAAGTAATCTTATCGAGGCTTATGAATAAAATGTTAAACATATTGAAATCAAATTAACTTTTCGATTAATTTTGAACAATAGATTCTTCTTGTTTAGTTACTGAACAAAGACAGTAATACCTTCTGTCTTCTCGGTCATTTTTCAGATAGGTAAATGTGCTGTTTAAACTTTCTGAATTTTCCAGATAGAGAATAAACTCTTTTAGCCAGATCTAAGTTTTACTTTCATATGGATCCGAATTTTCGGGTGTAGAAACTGTGGTCTTCCTTTAATTATTCAATAGGCTTCTTTTACCCAATTTAATCTTTAGAAAAATCCCGTCTAGGTAAACATTCAAGATAAACTTATTGCTAGACTTATAGGAAACATTCACGTTCTTCTGTGGCTTAAGGAGGATAAAGGATTTCTAATGTAATCTATAAGAATAGACATTGTAATTCGTTTCTCATCAATATGATGTCTTAGAAAAAACAATACTGTGGTCTTCAAATAAACTGTGACACAAAGAGTGTGAAAAACGTGAACAAAATTACTTTTATGGTAACTGTGACGACGTTCATACTAAATGACCCATTGGTCTTAACGTGTCAGCATTGTAACATTTGTAAACATGCGAGATGAGAAACTTTAAATTTTATGAAAATTATAAGGGGTAAGAATAAAGTGAAACGGACAAGTGGTCATGTTAATAGGATACTAGCGACCACTGCGAAAGATTGTTTTTCTGGAATATCATAACACCTCCCTCCGTATGTCATATATCGAATACGCTTAAGAAATTAGGATATAAATTTACCCTTTAATTTTGGTCTAGAGGCCTATTACTATTAACACAACTTATGCGAACGCCCTAGTGGCACATTGGTATGCTGCAGACTTGTAACGCTAGAAACAGCGTTTTGCTTGTTTGTTTGTTTTGAATTTCGCGCAAAGCTACTCGAGGGCTATCAGCGCTAGCCGTCCCTAATTTAGCAGTGTAAGACTAGAGGGAAGGCAGCTAGTCATCGCCACCCACCGCCGACTCTTGGGCTACTCTTTTACCAACGAATAGTGGGATTGACCGTCACATTATAACGCCCCCCACGGCTGAAAGGCCAAGCATGTTTGGTGCGACGGGGATTCGAAGCCGCGATCCTTGAATTACGAGTTGAACGCCTTAACACGCTTGGCCATGCCGGGCACCAGCGTTTCGCAATCCGTGGTGGCAGAGCATAGAGTGGAGCTTTACGCTGACCAACAATGAAACTAAACCAAACTAACCTGTAATTCAATACAACTTGTCTATGAAAAAAGTGCATTTTCTGTTTGAACGCACCTCGTGTTACGTAGACTCTTTGCTACACACGTCGTGTTGTGAAGACTCTTTGTTACACACGTCGTGTAACGAAGAATCTTGTTAGTTATACACGATGTGTTACACACTTGTTATTACTCATCGAAACATAAAACATTGATTTGAACACGAAAAGAACTGAGTGGATAAACAGGTTTGTCAAAACCACATAAATTACATCATGTTGCCATGCATTGCCGCATACCGATATTTCTTTTGACTACCTGAAATTCAAAGGTTAGGCACAATTTACAAATGTTTGAAATGTGAACTTTAAGTACTTCAGTTTCGTTCTTTGAGTATTATATATTCTATAAAACAAAATGTTGTTATGGGTCAATAATATATTCTGTTTCATATAACTAGACCAGTATCGGATTAAACAGCTCTTAGTGACCATTGTCTTGTTGCAATGGCCCAGTGTGGTCCGATGGTTAAGGTGTTGGACTCGTAATCTCAGGAGCATGGGTTCGAATCCCTGTCATACGAAATATGCTCGCCCTTTTACTTGCGGCGCGTTATAATGCCATGGTTAATCCCACTAAAAAAGTAGCCCAAGAGTTGGCTTTGAGTAGTGATGACTCGCCGTCTTCCCTGTAGTCTTACACTGCTAAATTAGGGACAGTTAACGCAGATAGCAGCTTCAAAAACCACGTTATACGACGTGTGTAACAAAGAGTCTTCACAACACGACGTGTGTATTGAATTACAGGTTAGTTTGGTTTAGTTTCAAAAACCAAACGAACTCTCATTACAAATAATATTTAAGTGTTCAAACTAACTTATGCAAATTTTAAAATGACAAGGTAGACGATAAAATCCTTATCAGATGGACATATTGATTCACGCGTGACACTTGCTATCAGACGTACTTGACAGAATAATAAATTACATTTAAAATTGAGACGGCACGTCTTAATTAGTGGATTTATTTAGGATATTAGTCACACCATTGCTCGTGCAAAGTAGTTTCAAGTGTAAATAAGTAATGTAATATATCTCTTCTATTCCTCAGAGAATATTCTAATACTTCTCTGACTTGTTTGTTTGGATTCAGGCCGGGGCTCCTGATTGGCCGAGATAAATTCTGGATGGTGTTTGTATCAAATCATAGCTAGGAACAGATTAGTGCGTTGCAGTAAAAAACAACACTAATTGAGACATAAAAGTAGTGTCCATGACGTCACAAATGGACCAACTGAAACGGAAAATTTGGGTTGCCACCAAATGCGGGTCAATACACGTAAAGCGTAATATTATTAATAATGTTAAATGTTCCATGGAGACTTCTCCCGTTCCAGTAACCAAGAAAAGGAACTGTGAGAAATGACGCGTTTCGTGCTCAGCAGTAATTACATGATTATAGGAAAAGCACAAATACGAAGCCTTACGAAAACATGGCCGTCATGCAACTCCACAATGGTGGATTCTCATTAAAGTATTCAGTGTTGTATGTTGCCTTGAGATCTTTCAGAGCTTAAGTAAAAATATATTAATATTTAGGAGTGTATTCTAACATTTTACTTCAAAGTATTTAGTGGTATTTTACGTATTTGGTATGCTACACACATTGAATTTAGGTAAAAGTAGGAGGGATGAGATATCATAGCAGTAACACTTCATCAGACTACTACATTTTCAGATCTGTCAATTCTTTTAATCGTGCAAATGGATGTCGCATGTAAATGTTCGTGAACCCATATTGCAATGGGGTATATGGTTTAAGCGGAAACTCTGAAAACAGGTTCATTATTCAATTAATAGACGGTTACCATAACAGCAGTGGTTCATGTGAACTTCGCAATATTCAGTATTATTGTGAACGCAGTCATGGAAACGGTGGTAATAACAGAGATGGCGGTAACATTGAAAGGTTGCTACAGGGCCATTTTTAGAAACAATTTGAAATGCACTACATTAGAGACGCTATGCATGTACGCATAACATCCGCCATCTTGCAATGTCAGAATAAGTGAAGCAGGTCTTTGGTTTGTTTTGAATTTCGCGCAAAGCTACACGAGAGCTATCTGCGCTAGCCCTCCATAATTTAGCAGTGAAACACTATAGGGAAGGCAGCTAGTCATTACCACCAAACGCCAACTCTCGGGCTACTATTTTACCAACGAACAATTGACTGTAATATTATAACGTCCCCCTTTGGATTACAAAAGTTGATAGGCTGTTATAGCCAATTTCGTTAAATAGTCCTCTGAAATAATAGGTCTTGATGACAAAATTCTTGCTAGGTTGACATTCACCACAAGCCTCTTTAAAAGTTAGAGACATCTTCCTTATTCATACAACTTGTTTTGTTTTTTTATTGGTTGTACAAAGTAAAAACTTCAGAACGTTTCATCAGGTGTACCACAAGATGAGCTACGAGAACTAATGTTATTTACAAACAATATAAAAACTTCTGTGAACCTTAGAAAAACACGCACAGTTCTTTTTAACATTTAATTAGAAATCATATTTTGATTTGCTGAATGATAACCATTTGGCATATCGTATGTCGACTTTATTTCACAAATATATCAGGTATTTCTCAAAAGGGGAGGAGGTTATAAATTGGCCAGTCAATATATATTTTAGATATTAATAGATATTACTGTACTGTATAAAATACAGCTTTGGTTTTTTTGTCGTTGTTTTTTCAGGCAAACGAACGAATAAGCGTCGATCGTCAAGACGAAGACGAAGGAAAGGCAAGTTTAACAGTTGTGCTCTATAATAGTTTACGTTGTAAAAATACATGTAAACACTACAACAGCCTGCCTGATATACAAACGTTGTAACTTTATATAGAGTGACATTTGTAGGTGTAAACAAAAATAATTGTTTTTTTCATTTGTTAATTTCCACAAATTTTCACCAGATGTCCCTACTTTAGACTGGTGGATTTTGTTTGTTTTTTTGGAAATTCGCACAAAGCTACTCGAGGGCTATCTGTGCTAGCCGTCCCAAATTTTGCAGTGTAAGACTAGAGGGAAGGCAGCTAGTCATCACCACCCACCGCCAACTCTTTGGCTACTCTTTTACCAACGAATAGTGCGATTGACCGTCACATTATACACCCCCACGGATTACCACGCGACCCTCGGATTACCAGTGCACGCCTTAACGCGCTCGGCCATGCCAGGCCTAGACTGGTGGAAAGACAGCAAGTCAACACCACCCACCGCCAACTCTTTGGCTTTTTATTTTGACAATAAAAATCATTATATATGATTCTTAGTTTATGTGTATATATATAACAAAGAACCGAGCATAATTTGCAAGACGACTGTGAAATTTTACAACATAATATTGCAGGAGAAACATGATTTGTATAATGCGTTCGGTTGCTCACGAAACATGGTTAACGTGTTATGTTAGAACATTAAATAAATTGAGAATAAATATATTTAAGTTCTGCTTGAAAATACGTTACACGTTCCGAGTACGTTTTTTGGGAACAGTTGCAAAGATTTCTTCATAGTTTAGAGTTTATTGGTGTGATTTATACAAAATATAAAAAAATTCTTTATTCTCGTTGTCTATCAGTTTAAATAATGGCTTGTGTCACAAAGAAAGTTTTTAAAAGTTATAGTTTTCAAGATATAAGCAATTCTATATGCTTGTTTGTTTTTTAATTACACAAGCCGTTCCTAATTTAGTAGTAAAGACTATAGGAAAGGCAGCTAGTCATCACTACCCACTGCCAACTCTTGGGCTACTTTTTTACCAATTAATAATGGGATTGACTGTAACATTGTAGCATCCACACGACTGAAAGGGCGAGCATGTTTGGTATGATAGAGATTAGAACCCCCGACCCACAGATTACGAGTTGAGTGCCCTAAACACCTGGCCATGCCGGGAATTTTTGTTTGTTTGGAAATAAGCATATGGATATACAATGGACTGTCTGTGTTCTGCCCATCACGGGTATTCAAACCCGGTTTGTAGCAGTGTCAGTTTGCATACATGCCGCCGCTGTGCCACTGGAGGGCTGAAACAAACGGATACCCCGAACCCCTCCCCTCAGGATATTTAGATAATCTCCAAGGTGAGCATGTTTGGTGTGACAGGGAATTGGAACCCGCGAATTATGAGTCGAGCGCTCTAATCACCTAGCCACAATTCTATACGAATACATACGTTTATATATTTTTATACCAGGAATTCTGCGATAGTCTTTAGGTAGGCATTGTTACAACTTGCGATAGTTTTCGTGTCTTTCTCTTGAGTTTTCCTTATTCCATCCTTTTCATCGATGCCATTTAAGCTACGCTTTTTTGTAGGCATTGTGTACTACAGTGATAAATCTTGGTCTGTTTGAAAAGCACGTACATGGTCAAACGACCATGGTAACTCACGTAAACGTGACTTTATTTAGTAAATATTCACGAAAAGTAAACAATAAAGAAAAGTAATGGTATTTATAATAGTGTGAAACAGTCATGAATGTTCAGTTTTTGACACGGTTTTACTAGTTGAAACAAAGAAACTCCCAAAAATGAAGAATAAAACCCGTAGTGAAGAAAGGGATAGCTGAAAAGTGTTTACAGCAGTCTATGAAATAAACCGAAGCTAAATTATTGGACCGTAAAGTAAGTGTAAACTTGTAATGAATTTCAACTTAGCTGATTATGCAGAAACGTCTGAATGCATGTTCACAAAGTTCATGTAATTTTGAACGAACTGCGCAGGCGTATTTTAGATTTAAATAAGTCAAGAAAGCCAATAGGAATTTTATTTAATGTAACGACATTTTTAAGGAAATTACAAGTTGGTTAAGTGTTCTTTGTGCAAAATACTTTGCAACAACAAGTAAAAAAAAGAAGTCAGTCGTTACGTGATAACAACGACACCGCGTACAAAACTTCTTCCAGTGAAAGGTTTGACTAAGCAAAAAATAGGTAAGGTGATACTGAATTGAACAAAGACTTCTAAAATGTGAAATTTTGAGCGTTTTATTATGAAAACTGCAAGAAACGTTCAGACGAACGTTCTATAGACTTCCCTTGCCACCCACCCCCAAACATTTTCACACAAGGAGTACCTTCAGTCAATAAGAATGCTCTCTCCAAGATGCCAATGTAGCCAGCTTCTGTTTGACGGCCCTGTATAACCTAAAGCTCCATTGTTCCATGGAAGGAGAAAGCACCCCAAATCATGATGGAACCTCCTTCACTGTGTCGTGTAGAAAATGTCTCCTGTGTGATATTCTTGTCGTGCTAATAATATTGGAAGCCATTTTTCTACGTCCCATGTTTGGTGTTTCTCAGTAATGTTTAACCGAGCTGTTTCGTTGTGTGGATAGACGCGTGGCTTTTGAATGCGTTTACGGTTTTTAAAGCCATTCTCTTGTAGATGCCGTCTTATTGTTCTTGAGCTGCATTCTTTATCTGTAAAGGCTTTAATCTGGTTCGACGATCGGCTGGTATCTTGCCGGACAACCCGTCGAATCTTCATACTCAATGCCGGCGAAATTTTCTTGAGCCGACCTCTTGAAATTCTCGTTTCATATCTCTCAGGGTGTTTTAAGAAATTTGCAACAACAGTTTTACTGGGCCCAATCTCACCAGTGATGGTACGTTGAGAAATACCTTGTTTTTGCAGCTCGATAATTTTGCCACGTTCAAACTCTCTCAACTTTTTAGCCTTTATCATGTTTTTATCCAATGTAACACAAGAGATGTCAGTGGCAGATGTTGCCAATGCTAATGCTTGATTACAAATGACTAAATTTCGTTACGTGTTTATCGATTAACGCTTCGTTTCAGTATGGTCTTAAACTTTTAACCAGCTAGTGGCTGGTTAAGCCAATTTCACAGTGCTCACATTTTCCCTATTAAATGTTAAAAAGTTTTTATTTTTATTTTCCCTTTTCTTATTTTCATCTTTCGAAGCTCTACTCTAACAACGCAAAATGCATATTTTTTCATTATGTTTATTGGCCTTAAGATTTTGGCCAGCAGTGTATGAATAAAACGCCAGGTCACTAAACAATGCACAGAGCAAGGCCTAGGGTCTATAAGCAGTTTCTGGAGCAAAGCGTCAGACCTTTATGTGCTAAATGAAACTACGGACCACTCAACATTTTTAACTGATTGGTAATCCTAACAAGTGTTACCACTTAAAGTTAACGATCGTATTGAGATTGTACACATAAATTCCACCTCGTGCTTCGCTTGCAATCCTGCTTTATTTTTGTCAATCTTACGATAATCACAAGATGTTTCTCATATACAGTTTTATCTTCAATTATTTTATCAGCTTCCGAATTATCCTTTCAGAAACCGGCTTGCTCTCAAGTACGAGAAACCCATTGAAATAAAAATGTATCTCGGAACGACTGGTGTGGGTATTAACACTTTTATTGATAAGCAGAGAACAACGTTTCAACCTGCCTGGCACATGTCTCAGGGACGAGAGTATAAACGGGTACCTGGATTATAGGGGGCGTTGTAGTTGAATATTAGGTTATTAATTAGTACAGATGGCCGGCAAAGGTCAGCTTAAAACCCTCTTTGTTAACCTGAAGATGATCTAAGAAGGTCGAAACTGTTCTGTGCTTTATATATGTAAAACCGCCTCGTTTTCTCTGCAAGTGGGTTTTCTCGACATCACTGATTATGTTCTCTGCTTTATTAGTAAAATACCCACACCAGCCGTTCTGAGATACAACCGGCTGACTCGCACTTTGTACTTATTTTCTTTTTTTATGTGTTAAATGTAGTTCTCGGTTTAGTTCGTAGTCATTTCCTTTTTTTATGTGTTAAATGTAGTTCTTCTGGGTTTAGTTCGCAGTCATTTTCTTTCTTTATGTGTTAAATGTAGTTCTTCTGGGTTTACTTCGTAGTCATTTTCTTTCTTTATGTGTTAAATGTAGTTCTTATGGGTTTAGTTCGTAGTCATTTTCATTTTTATGTGTTAAATGTAGTTCTTCTGGGTTTACTTCGTAGTCATTTTCTTTCTTTATGTGTTAAATGTAGTTCTTATGGGTTTAGTTCGTAGTCATTTTCATTTTTATGTGTTAAATGTAGTTCTTCTGGGTTTAGCTTGAAGTCATTTTCTTTTTTTATGTGTTAAATGTAGTTCTTCTGGGTTTAGCTTGTAGTCATTTTCTTTCTTTATGTGTTAAATGTAGTTCTTCTGGGTTTAGCTTGTAGTCATTTTCTTTCTTTATGTGTTAAATGTAGTTCTTCTCGGTTTCGTTTTCGCAATTTATGTTCTTTTTCGAATTGGACCCGAAAGAACTGGTAGATTCTTTGTCACCAATAGATAAACTATACCTTTCAGCTGGAACAGAACAGTTTGAAATTTCCTAAGTAGAAATGAAACAATATATTATACTCAAGCGTGGATTTCTGGAAATATTTACCCCAGTACTCAGTATACATACAAGAAGAACGTGAATACGAACACAGCTCCCTCTGTCTCCTTGAATTTTAAAGTTTTGCATCATAGTCATTAATATCGCTATTTTAAAGAGGGTTTCTACGAGCCCGGCACTCACATTTGGTCTGTATGGCACACCTTACTATTCTGGAATGAGCTCACCAGGTTGAATTAAAATTCTATTCAAAGTGTTACGAACAGAAAATCGCTGAATTAGTGACGCTGTTGCAACGTTTTGACTCCCACAGTACATAAGTGGAATACGTTTGTTTGTTTTAAGTTCGCGCAATGCTACACGAAGGCTATCTGTGCTAGCCGTCCTTAATTCAGGAGTGTAAGACTAGAGGGAAGGAAACTAGTTATCACCACCCACTACCAACACTTTTACCAAAGAATAGTGGGATTAACTATCACTTATAACATCCCCCTCCCTCCTCGACGATGAAAAGGCGAGCATTCCATCCCGTGATTCTCAGATTGCGGGTCGAGCACCCTCAACACCTGGCCATATTTGGCCTTATAGAAAATGTGCATATTATGTCGCGTTGTTGACTTGTTTGCTCTATCAAGCTACAATCAAGCATAGTTTTATGTTCTTGGCTATTTGTTCTGGTTCTTGTTCCTTATTTTCAGAGTAGATACGGAGGCCTTGACCTTGGCATCAGTGGGATAATTCTCATCACCTTGGTCTCCCGCTGGGATTTACTACGCTAAAATCAGGGGTTCGATTCCATTCGGTGGACTCAGCAGATAGCCCAACGTGGCTTTGCTATAAGAAAATACACACTCATCATGATCTATGGTACTGCGCCTCTTTACGTGCAGGTTGCTTGTAGTAATGCTGAACAGATCACATTGTGATCATATTGTAGGTTACAGCTGAAACCCAGACTTGAATTGATGAAAGTGCCATCTAGCTGTTTCAAGAAAGCTTGTCCTCCAATCTTCAATCTCTCATCGACTAACAGATCAGTGCAAGCAGAATTTTTCTGGTAAAGTTTTAGCACATTGTGTGCGGATGAAAATAATATCGCATCGTCAGATTTCTTACAAATGTTGTTTCCAATCATGTTCATATGACCATCTGGATGTTTTGGGAATAACAAGGTGCTTAGAATCCTTAATACTGCCATACAATCAGTTGTTCTTGTGAAGATCACTGAACCTGGTTGCTTTCCGTCAAGATTCTTCATTTGGAAAGTTTGATGTCAATGTGGATTCAATAACAAAGAACTGAAGAATTGTATATACATCGCTCCAGGTCCATGTTGGACTACTACAACTCCTTTGTTTAACATTTGAGTTCTTGGATGATCTGCATCGTTTCTTCGGTGTCACGAAATCCAAGGGATCCACAGAATTATCACTGGACATTTCATCTTCATCACTCTTTAATGGAATGGTGTAATCAGTAAACCGTTTTTGTTTCTTCGTGCCTTCAATTTGCTACGCGGCTATTTTCCATCTACTTTTCATGCTGGTTTGACCTCTGGGTCTGAACCATTGCATCCACACTGACATCGAGGGCATTTCTCATAAGTACTGCACTTTACACTTACAAATCATTTTCTTCTTTTCTCATATTAACGTTGCTTTATCAGTATAATATCAATACACCTACTCACTGAATATCGATATTTGTTTTGTGACCATCCGTGGATACGGTTTTCACCAAGGGCGTGGCAATCGTCCGCTTTTATGTCCAATCAGGTTTGGGTAAAAGTATTAACCAATAAACAATCAATCAGGAACGACATGAGATATTAGGTTGTACAAAATCCAACGTGCCTTGCCCGTGGAAGCACTGTTATAAAAAGTGCACTATTGAGGTATATTTGATGTTTACAGTTTATAACAGAAACTTTGCATCGTAACGTTTCTAAATATATTTTGTTTTTATTTGTTATTATGTTTACCTAACGTTAAAGACTGTTTCTTTCGATCATTTCTACCTTCATGTTGTGTTATACTGACTACACCAGAATATATAAACTATGGTTTTTATATTTTGTGAGAAAAATACAACAAAAGCATTAGGTACATTAAGTGAAGATCATTGTATAAGCCGGTAGGTAACTTTAGGTGGTATAGAAAAATAAAAGTATTAACTTCACCATCAGTTGAAGTATGAAGCCCCTCTTTTTATGTGCAATTATTCTGGAGGGAAATACATTATTTTTCTTTATTCATAATTTAGCGCCCCCTGCTGGTGCAGCGGTTAGTCTACACAGATTTACAACGCTAAAATTAGGGATTTGATTCTTCTTGGTGGTCTCAGCAGATAGCTCAATGTGGCTTTTCTATAAGAAAATACACACACATATACACACCCATAGCTTAGGGCGCATTAACGAGGTTTAACACTTTCCCTGTTTAGGTTATCTAACGGTTTCTATGGGTACATTTATTTAACTATGTTCCCAAGGTATTATGAATGAAGTATGTCCTTTGTAATATTGCTGAATATAAATAACCATTAAAAATTGTTGTGATAGTTATAGATACACATTTTGTTCTTGAGCGAAAGTAACTTAACCTATATTATTATTTATATACACTTTGAACGTCACGTGTGACGCTCATATGGAGCTCTTTTCGAGCCTCGCGCGTTGAACGCCCACAACCAGTTCATATTGCCTTATTCAAGAAGATCAGTTGCATATAAAATAAATATAGCTGTGCCACGTATGATAACTTAGGCATTTTAGCATTATGTTCCATGAGTCACACGTACGTAATGCGCAGATCAGGGTTCGAGGTTAAGCAAAAATCGGGCGTTTTTGTTAGGCCTAACATTTGTGTCACACTTTGCGGGATCTAAGTAGTTAACTTGTATTGTTAGAATCTATAACAAACATTGTTGTATGCTCCACAAAATTTTCGTTATTTGTTTTATTAATTATGAAATAATGAATGCACAAGAAAGGGTGAGCACGTTTGATGGGACGGAGATTCGAACCCACGACCCTCAGCTGTCAGGTCGTCATAATGTGACTGCCATTTTCTGCGTTATTTGGTAAAATAGTGACCCTAGAGTTAGCGATGGATGGCTCTGACTAGCTGCATTCCCTCTAGTCTTACACTCTTAAATTATTAATAGACGTCTATCAAAGCTCTCGTGTAGCTTTTCGCGAAATTCCAAATACGGTACCATTGTAACAAAGGGTGTTAAGTAATCTTCAAAGCAATGTTTGGGGATGTATTTTTCACTCTTCAGTACCCGTTTCACTTTTTTATATTTGTTGTAGAGTTCGGGTATTAAACATAAACAATAGGAAAATCAGGATAATTTGTTTTTGTTCCCGGAGCAGCTTTTGTAGAATATTAAATATTCGTCTTTCATTGGACAATGTGGCGCCAAGCTTCACCTGCTCTTGCTTCTCACGTTTACACCAGAGAGCGCTGATCTCTAACATATTTTGTTTTTGATTTTCACACTCGTGGTGACGTCAAAATGTGCCCACGCGATTCTCGAAGCTGAATAAATCATTCCAACGATACGATGTTTCATAACGAGCGAGACCTCGTCCACGTTCCCTCTCAAAAGCTTCGTCGATTATCCGAATCAAAGACCGACGAATTTTCTGAGGATTAACGCTAGTCCTTGGTTCCTTGCCAGCTTCACTGAGCTAATGTAATTAATAGTTGGCATTCCGGATTTCTGTCAATAAAGAACATTTATGTCAATATGAAGATAACAAATAATCAGCCAACTTGTTGCCACTGATTTTGGATGTTGACCAGAGGGGAAGGCAGCCAGTCAGCAATATCTCTCCACCCACCATCCGTGCGAAGGGAATGACTGTCACTCTTTTTATGCATCCACGGCTTAATTTGCGGGGAATAATTTATGGCATCGCACTGATCCAAGTCCTGATTGATAGCTTCAAATTCCAGAACGCTACTAAAGGACCAGCCTGCACTCCTAATTTGCTCACACGTGTAACTTCCATTAGCCCTCTGGCGATAAATATTGAAACGTAAAGCAATAAAATTCGGGGTTTGTCCTGTGTATTAGGTCCAACGCGTGGAGTCCTACTTCTACAGCTTTACAAGTAAAACAAACAGACAAACCACTAGAAAACGTTTGGTTGATGCTAAGCACAAAGCTATACAATGGGCTATCTGTGCTCTGCCCATCACGAGTATCGAAACCCAGGTTCTAGCTGTGAGTCCACAAACATATCGCTGTGCCATTGGGGAGGGGCCTGGAAACATAAATTGTCATGTTACTTTTTTAGCTTGGATAAATACATTTTGTTAACACTAAGTTTTTAAGGGTTTTTTTCCCCACCAGCCTAATGTATTGTAATGCTTTTTATGTTTCTCTCTTTAGGTTGTAGTAGTACTGATAAAACGACATTTAACAATAACCTGGTGAAGATCTTCAAGTCTGAATATGAGCGGTTAGAAAATCCACCTGGTGTTGGTATGTATCACCAGAACCCACCCAGTGCTGGTACGTATCACGGTTGTTTTTCTGTTACCTCTCATTAGTGGAATTAGTGGGTGTATTTTTTTTACCTTCCACCTTTTTTTCAGTTAACTTAATGGCATTAGTGGATGTATTGTTTTAACTTCCATCTAACTGTCAGTGAACATAATGGAATCAGTGGATGTATTGTTTTACCTGTCTGTCAGTTAATGAAATTAGTGGATGCATTGTTTTACCTGTCTGTCAGTTAATGAAATCAGTGGATGCATTGTTTTACCTGTCTGTCAGTTAATGAAATCAGTGGATGCATTGTTTTACCTGTCTGTCAGTTAATGAAATCAGTGGATGCATTGTTTTACCTGTCTGTCAGTTAATGAAATCAGTGGATGCATTGTTTTACCTGTCTGTCAGTTAATGAAATTAGTGGATGCATTGTTTTACCTGTCTGTCAGTTAATGAAATCAGTGGATGCATTGTTTTACCTGTCTGTCAGTTAATGAAATTAGTGGATGCATTGTTTTACCTGTCTGTCAGTTAATGAAAAAAGTGGTTGTATTTTTTTCCTTTTAATAAACATTGTTACTGTAGATATCATGAGTATTTCAACAGGACAAAAATGACAAAACACGAATAACAAAACGAATAGTAATATGTAAAGAAATGTTGGTAAGAATGAGACAGTAACAGCTTTCTGTTTATTGCGAGACCTTGACCAACGAAGGTCAAGAAAGGGGTTTATTTGTTCTGTTACACTTATTGTAACTAGTTTTGTCTTGAGGGTGAATCACTTGTACTAACCGTGCAATCTGTGAAACGTGAAGTTATTGTGTAGGTTGACTGTATCATATTGACCTCTGTTTTCATGATATTTGCCAAACGTCAGTTTATGGACACCGATTACATTCAGTGTGTACGCACATACTTGTCTGGAATGGCTGTTTTTAGAAATCAGCACAAAATGTTTTTTTTCTTCTATTACCGTGTCTTGCTAGAGTGCATATAAAAAAACAACAACAAAAAATAACAGGACAATTACTGAGTGCTGTGAACTAAACTCCAAATCAGTTTTATTGTAGTCTAGCCTTTTCCCGGGAAAACAAGCCATCTTTGTCACGTATTTTACATATAAAAACATTCCATCGTTTATTGTGAAGTATTAATGAAATTCAAGCTGAAAATATTCATTATTTGTTTGTTTTTGACTAAACGATTTTAAAATATTTCAAAGCTTTTATGGTTTGAATACATTTTATTTAAGAACTTATATTTGAGACAAAAAAGCTAATATCAAAAGATAGAAGTATTAAACTATGAAGTTAAAACACGTTTACTGTTGAAGAATTTGTTTAACATATTAAATGTACTCTTTTTACAGATAAAACCATAAAAGTATCCCAATAACTACCCGCAGTACACTAAAGTAATACTGTTTCTCAATGCTTCTCTATGACTGTCGGTTTTGCTTGTGTTTTTAACGACAGTATCTGCTAATATTTGTAACCACGTGTCTAAAGTCTTAGCCTTTTATCGCACTGTCGATCTAACAACATTCAAACGACATTCTGTCAATATAAAGCACAATAGAGAGGGGGAATTATAAACATGTGACTAAATTTCTGGTTGGGTCTGTCTGTTCTGTTTACAGATAAAGAAATAAGGGTAAATGTTTCTAGCGACAACGGCGTTTATTGATTGCATACATACAATATCAGTCTTGAACTTAGCGATTCATATGGTGATGGCCATCGTTGCTGGTACTCTGTTGATATACTTCGTCATTGAAGTAGCTTAACCCCAAGAAACGTTTCGCTCTTTCACTTTGCACTCTTGGGCCCGGCATGGCCGAGCGCGTTAGGCGTGTGACTCGTAATCCGAGGGTCGCGGGTTCGCGCCCGCGTCGCGTTAAACATGCTCGCCCTCCCAGTCGTGGGGGTGTATAATGCGTCGGTCAATCCCACTATTCGTTGGTAAAAGAGTAGCCCAAGAGTTGACGGTGGGTGGTGATGACTAGCTGCCTTCCCTCTAGTCTTACACTGCTAAATTAGGGACGGCTAGCACAGATAGCCCTCAAGTAGCTTTGTGCGAAATTCCAAAACAAACAAACAAACAAACACTTTGCACTCGGTAATATGAACCTTTATTTCGGTGCATCCGCGTGTTTTCGATCAAACGATTGCAGCCGATCACTTGGTTCGAGATTAAGATATGGATCACGTGTAACCGTTGTCGATCTGGTTTGACATTATTGCTGACTCGTTGAAAAGTGTGTTTATATTAGTTGGCACAATGATATGAACTTAGAGTAGCAGTTTTTGCTCGTCGTTAGCAGTGATATCTGTTCGATATGTTATCAGACTTCAGTATAATTAGAAAATGGATATGGCCGAAATCGTTAAAGTTGTCAAGATCAATCATGTTTAAAATATTTCAGTTTTGGTTATATTATATACAACACGCAGAAGTTAATCAGTCTTAGGGCGTAAAGTGTGAGTGAGTAAGTTTAATTAATATTAATTCAACTTTAAAAAACAAACAAACAAACTCTTAAAGTACTGTATTTGTATGGCCATTAGAGGGCATAATTCTGTAATTGTATACATATAAGGAAGTATTCATATTAATTATGAAAACTGATGTGTCTTTGGTTACGCGTGAGGTATACAAGAATCTCTGGATGTCAATACTTCGAAACATTCACATTGTAAGAATAACAAACAGGCAATTAATATAAACGGAAAAGTAGTGACAAAACTTACAAAAATCGAATCTGTACTCACCGTAGTCCTTAGGTCCGTAAGATACCACACCTACTAGTGTGGTAAAGAACTACCATTCGCTCTTTGCAAGGCCCGACATGGCCAGGGGGGTTAAGACGTTTGTAACCTGAGGGTCCCGGGTTCGAATCCCCGTCGCACCAAACATGCTCGTCCTTTTAGTCGTGGGAGCGTTATAATGTAACGGTCAATCCGACTGTTCGTTGGTAAAAGAGTAGATCAAGAGTTGGCGGTGGGTGGTGATGACTAGCTTCCTTTCCCTCTAATCTTACACTGTTAAATAAAGGAAGTCTAGCGCAGATAGCTCTCGTGTAGCTTTGCGCCGAATTAAAACAAACCAAATAAACAAACTTTCTTTGCAATCAATTACCCATTCGTGTCGCGTATCTACCTTTACCTTGCGTTTGAACATCAGACAGTATATAATAGCATTTAATAGTTTTAATTCAGTTGTTTAATATAAATAGTTAGTAGCCCCTAATTCTTCAAGTTAATTATGTGATTAGCGCGTAGGGACATTTTATTACCAATGGGAGTAACAACAACTTATTGGTAAATTCTATGATTAATAACATTAATATTTCTGGATCATGTGAAACGGGTTATTGTCGTTTGATATACATAATTCATGAAATTTACGATTGTCATCTTTAAATCTTATATATTCATAAATTAATGAGTTAAAAGATCATACATTTGACAGTAACAAGTCAGTATTTTACGTACCTTTTAGTAGGACAGCCGTAAGTATATGTACTTTAAACGTTAAAATTCGGGACTCGATTCTCTACAGTGACACAGCAGATAATCCACTGTCACTTTAAAAGAAAGTGAATCACTTTATATGGGATTTTTATGCAAATACGTTGTTTTGAATTAAGCTTAAAGCTACACAATGGGCTATTTGTGCTCTGCCCACCACGGGTATCGAAACCCGGATTTGAGCGTGTTAGTCCGCAGACATACCGCTGAGCCACTGGGGGGCTTATGCAAATACTGTAATTCTGGAAAAGTGCCAAGTTTTAAAACTTTTGTTTTTGTTCAAAGCTTTAGTGATTCTTATGGAACAAAACAGATAATTCGTTGGTAATCAGACGTACCGAACGAAGTGTTATTGAGAGCAAAAAGTTTCATGAAAGACCTATCATATTCACAACAGGATCATTTTTTCTTCTTTTCTTTTTCTTAAATGATTATTTTTTTTTCAAACATAAAAAAATGTACTCCTCACTTGCACAGAGGAGTGAAGGGCGAACAACATTTCTACCATGAACTATAGAGCGTATCAAATGAACGTACTTTGAAAATGCCTTTTCATGTATTTGTTGCCAGGGGCGTGTGCGACATGCGTCCTGAATTTTCTCTCCATTGAGTATTTTGTTCAAATACACTAATAATTCTAGAATATACTGACTTGAAATCTATTTTGCCATATATTCTTTTTGTTACAACCTAATCTATTCTGTCATTTAATATTCATCGACACACCCTAATCCATTGTACCATGTAATATTCTTTGATTCAACGTGATCTGCCATCTAGTGGTTTTTGCTACATCATCACAACTATTGGTACAGGTGTCATAACTAACATTTTTTTGGCCCGCTCGCACCAAACAATCTCGCCGTCCCAACCATGAGGGCGTTATAATGTGCGGTCAATCCCATTCTTTGTTAGTAAAAGATAGCCCAAGAGTTGGCGGTGGGTAGTGATGACTAGCTGCGTTCCCTCTAGTCTTACACTGCTAAATTAGGGACGGCTAGCACAGATAGCCCTTGAGTAGCTTTGTGCGAAATTCAAAACAAACAAAGAAACAGACATTCTTTGGATTCAATATTATATATATGTGTTTTCGTATAACAAACTACATCGGGCTCTCTGCTGTGTCCACCAAGGGGAATCGAACCCTTGATTTTAGCGTTGCAAATTCGAAGACGTACCGCTGTCCTAGTAGGAGACTTTAATATTATGATGTTTAACCTTTGTGGTACAGATAAATGTGGTTTTTATTGTGTTACCAGTTTGCGTACCATTGTTCTTTCTAACGTACAAGTCAACATGCTGTTTTGTCGTGATTATAAATATTCAGTTTCATTCTGGTATTCTTTATGCTTTAGAAAAAATACCGGTAAATTTCTGTACACTTTTTTACTTTAAAGACGTTCTATTATTAAGTATGGTTTCTCTTCCAAAATTAGCTGCTGTCGCTGTCTAAAAATAGACATTTAGAACACATTTTAGTCTGATCTCTGTGAGAAATTTGAAGAAGGTAAACTTCTCTGATTGGTCAGTAGTATATTCATATACTTATAAAATTTATATCCAGATTTCGATTCTCTGTAGTGGACAGAACGCAGATGGCCAATTATGTAGTTTTACGCTTAAAAGAAAACAAAGAAAAAGAATACTAAAAGCATGGAAACCGAATGGTTAAGGACATCTAACTGTCAACTTATTTTTAATATAAGAAAATTTAATGTCGGATCGATAAATATTCTTTATTATTTCATACTCGGCCCTGTCATGGTCAGGTGGTTAAGGCACTTGACTCTTAAACCGAGGGTCGCGGGTTCGAAGCGCGGTCGCATCAAACATGCTCGCCCTTTCAGCCGTGAGGACGTTATAATGTAATGTCAATCCCATTAGTCGTTGGTAAAGGAGTAGCCCAAGAGTTGGCGGGGGTGGTGACGACTAGCTGCCTTCCCTCTAGTCTCACACTGCTAATTTAGGGACGGCTAGCGCAGGTAGCCCTCTAGTAGCTTTGCGCGAAATTAAAAGAAATAAAATAACAAAAGAAAAACATTTCGCACTTGCACGTGTCTAGATTTTCCCACCAACACTTCTTTGAAGAACTCCAACTTTCTTATCAGCCGCGGAATGTAGACCAAGAAAAAGCAAAGGTTAGATAGTAGGCTTAGAGGTTTGGAAAAAAATTAAAGTCTCTATTAAAAATTCATATAAAAGTTTACAGACTGCAAAGGAAATTTTCATGTAACAGTCAGTCTTCCCAATTATTCTGATCAGCTGACTACAGACTTAGACTTTCCAGTTCACGTGATTAACAGTGATGATAGTACAACCTTTTTTTTTTTTCAGTTAGGTCGACAAAATTTGGACTATGCTACTTGAACGTTCACTTCACAGTTCCAGCTCTCGATTGAGGGCGTGGGAATATCGTGAAGTCCTTACTAAACTCTAGGCTTTCACACTTGCAAGTTATTTTGATAACTTGGAATCAATTGTCCGGTCATGGGACGTCGTTTACCTCTAGAACTGTATTGTGCTCCATCTTATTAATGTTTATCGAAATTCCAAATTAATCTTCTTTTCAGTGGCGGCTTCCAACGCGACCTTCGAAAGTTAATTTATTAAATGTTAATCCAATTTCTAACGTTTACAAAGAGTTAATATAAGCACTACGTAGACATTTATATTTAAAAATAGATATTTCTACCAACTTCTGTAAAGAGATCAGTTCTAACAGAGATAATCTCGTAAGAAAACTACGTAAATGTTAAAAAAATGGTTTGTATTATTTAGTTGTATATCACAAAAAATTATTACATGAACAACGTAAGTGCTCGACATAGCACTGGAATGAATTTTAACCACAACATAAATGTTCGTGCGTGCCGGCCACACTTGTGTTTTTCTGTTCAGTTAGCGTGCGATACATTTCGTTTTGAAAATACAAGAATGTGTGATATACATTGTATTTGTATTGTAAAAAATACAATAAGTAACAAAGTGTGATATACACTGTGTTTATATTGTAAAAAAATACCATAAGTAACAAAGTGTGATATACACTGTGTTTATATTGTAAAAAAATACCATAAGTAACAAAGTGTGATATACACTGTGTTTATATTGTAAAAAATACCATAAGTAACAAAGTGTGATATACACTGTGTTTATATTGTAAAAAATACCATAAGTAACAATGTGTGATATGCACTGTGTTTATATTGTAAAAAAATACAATAAGTAATGATGTGTTTATATTGCTGTTGTTGTTGTTTTGAATTAAGCACAAAGCTACACAATGGGCTATCTATGCTCTGCCCACCACGGGTATCGAAACCCCGATTTTAGCGTGTAAGTCCGCAGACATACCGCTGAGCCACAGAGGGGCGTTTATAGTGTGAAAAATACGATAAGTAATAATGTGTAATATACATTGTGTATGTATTGTAAAAATAATACAAGTAATGAAAGAGTGTACTCTTGTGTATACTTGAAGAACATAATGTTGCGTGATTTATGCCTTATATTTTACTATAGTGGACGCAGCGTGTATGTCAGTATTCATATATTTAACCTAACTTATGTGCCATCTACTGAATAACATCACAAACAAAACTCCATGAAAACACTCAGAAAGATAACCGTGGTATGTACAAGTTATTTATAACAGAACACAGTTTTAAATAGAAGTACTCGAAACACAACAAGAACACGACTTTATGACTGTATGTGAGGGCTTGATTATATCTTTATTTATGTGATATTTAAATGTAGTACTGAGAAACTGGAGTTTAATTTTTTTTTCTTCAATGAATGGTATCTCTTAATATATAAAATACATTACAGTTTATATTAATAAAATGTGTGAAGGTTTTGAGCTCTGGTCATCAAATCATTTTGATACAATGAGTTGTGTTTAATTGAAAAACACAATCTGAACATTTGTCTTGTGCAGTACTGCCCGAACAAAAAGGTCTGGCACTCTCTGTCACGCAAAACATGTTCGCCCTTTAGCAGAGGGGCGTTATAATATTACGGTTACTCCCACTATTCTTTAGCAAAAGAGTAGTTTTATACTTCTAATTTAGGGACAGGTAACTCGAATAGCTCTCGTGGAGCTCAGCGCGAAATTTAAAACACACCAGAAAAAGAAAACCCCTTTCTATAAAATGTTCACTTTTTTGTAAATGTTTATATGAGTTATACGAATACTACATTTGGTAATTACTAGCATAAACAGTCACTCTTAGGAGGCGTTTCTGTTAGCATATAATGTTAATTTCATTTTATTACAGCGAAAGTTAATCAAGCTATCTTTAGGTTTTTATTCTTGTGAGATGGTGTTCTACGCTGCAACATTAACCCTCCCATAACGGTACAATTAATATTTTCTTTACACTTTGAACCCGGCAAGATAATGTTTTATTTTCAGGGGTTTTGTACGAAATTTATTCTACATCTCATCTCGTTATATTAAAACTAATAAAAACAAGTAAGGTGTGGAATAAAATATTTGGTCAAGGATAATATAAAAAGGATTGAACGCGCGATTTGAAGAAATGAATCAAAATTTTCGGCGAAACTGGTAGCTACACTTATAACATCGATAAGGATTTAACATCGAATGTTCATTAATTAGTTAGCTAGGTGGATTTTTTGTTCAGTTTAGGGGTTAATAGTGGGTGAAACAAAATATACGGCCTGGCTAACTAGTGAATGAACTTAACTGTTAAATAGCGTGATACCTAAGAAAATTTAATAGTTAAAAACATGGGATTGTGAAGGAAAGAAGACAGGAAATAGCAGCTGTCATGACATTTATGGCGACCTTTACTGTGTTATTTTATCATTGAAAAGATGCCATCTGTAAGGTCTATATAACCCACTCCCCATAAACATAGGTATTTATGTTTTAATGACGTTAGTCTCTCTAAATAATAAATCATTCCAAGTACGTTTGACAACCTTTTGATTGTTGTAAAGCCCCTTAATATTGGAAGCTCGGCTACTAGACACAATTATTAGGTAGTGGTGGCTATCTGTGAGAGGTCATTTTCGAAATGATGGTCAGATATACTGGGCCTTTAACAGAGGTTTGGTTTTGAATTTCATGCAAAGCTACACGAGAGCTGTCTGCACCAACCGACCCTAATTTAGCAGTGTAAGACTAGAAAGGAGGCAGCTGGTTTTCACCATTCACCGCCAACTGTTGGGCTATTTTACTAACGAATAGTTGGATTGAGTGTCACGTTATAGCACTCTCACAGCTGAGAGGGCGAGCATGTTTGGTGTGATGGGGATTTGAACCCGCGACCCTCAGATTACGAGTCGAGAACTCTAACCATCTGGCCGTCCCAGGCTGAGCCTTTGGAGACAGACGAGTAAACAGTTGAATTGTGATTGCGTTATCTGACTTATTGTAAAGACTATGGTGTGAGTATTAGGAACAGAACTTGTTTATTTCATTATTCGTTTCAGTCGCCTACTCAGTGGCACAGCGGTATGTCTGTTGACTCGCGCCACTAGAAACCGGGTTTCGATACCCGTGGTGGAGAGAGCACAGATATCTCATTGTGTAGTTTCGTTCGTAATTCGAAATAAAATAATTTCAGTCCAAGTATTCACGCATACTTGATATTTTAGTAATTATCGGTCTTATCTCTTAAATGTACTGTGTTATTTTCTTCTCTTTTTTTTAGGGTTGCTACTTAATCAAGAAACCCAACGGGTCATCATATGGAAATTTGATCAACTGGACACGAATAAAGACAACGTGCTCAGGAGAAGGGAAGTTCGAGATCTTCGTCGAATGGCGAAAAAAATAATTGAGCCGCGCCAGTGTGCCAAAACATTTATCAGACACTGCGATTTTGATCACGATAAAAAAATTTCCCAGGTCGAATGGTCAAAATGTCTCGTGACGGATCGAAGTAGTAAGTTCCTCATTCCTTTTTTAAACATCACAGTAAAATACTACACGTGCAAAAATTATTTTTAGTGTGGTTTGATAATGTATACAAAATCGTAATGACTGTCTGAACTAAGCCGCTGTTAAAATATTTTTTTTAGGATTAGCCAGAACTAAACCTATTTGCATTAATCACAGCTAAAGATATTAGGAATAAATTTTACCAGACCGATTAGGCTTAGCCGTTATTAAACTGATTGGGAACATATCCTACTAAACCGATTAGGCTAACAGTTAGTTGTATCTCAAAATCACAATTGTCGTTCATATTTTCTTTAGTTGTAAACAGTTAATCATTACTTTGAACGATCTTTGTAACATGTGATTTAAATATTTATTAAATATCTTAGTAACAGTTAGTTACATGTCACACGTTAATTTTCAGTCTTCCATGTTATATTTACTAATTTTGTGAAAGTATGCTATTCTTAAACTCATTAAAACATCTTTATTAAAACTGCTTACTACTATGTGAAAATGACATTATGAGAAGACAGAAACATAACTTTGTGTTCAGGGTTTGGTGGTAAGGGCAATAAAACATCCCAATATGCTAATTAATTAAACGTGAGAAACATAAAAAAACAACGTTTTCTTTTGACACAGTTAAAGGTTAAAGAAGTCGACGAGTTTCGGTAACACAGTTAATATCATAAGTGCTCCCTTTCATTGTACGAGAACCAAACTTTGTTTATGTTTTGTTACTCTTAATAAAGTAACACAGGATGCTGAAAAATAAATAACGCTAATTAATGTATTTTAATAAGATTTTTTCTCTTTGGTGTTCTAACAAAACTACGCTTTTGAGTTGATGAGTTATTTATATTTTATTGCACTTTTCATGAGCATCCATAACTTTAACTTTCTAGCATTTTTTTTTACTTCATAATATAACTCCCCCTGGCAGGACAACGCTAAGTTACGGGCTGACAAGGCTAAAATTAGGAGTTTCATATCCCGTGTTGGACACAGCAGATTGCACAATGTGTTTTTATTCTAAAGCAAATAAACATAGAACAGATGAGAGAAATAATATTTCAAAATTGATTATTTTGTACAGACATTTAGTATGATGTATATACTTTTGTACGTAACTTTGTGTTTGCATCAGTAATTATCAAAAGTTTCATGCCCCCCAATGGCTCAGCGGTATGTCTGCGGACTTACACGCTAAAATCTGGGTTTCGATACCCGTGGTGGGCAGAGCACAGATAGCCCATTGTGTAGCTTTGTGCTTGATTCAAAACAACAACAACAGAAGTTTCATTGCGATTTAATGTATCATTAATTTTGTGTTTGATGTTTTCAAATTATGTTTTTTAATATTCTCGAAATAGATGAAAAATACAGTTATGTTGAAAATATACATTAAACAGTGACATGAATAGTTTAAAAGCTAATACCAGCGACACATTTTAGCTGAATATTGTATTTCTGGTATATTTATGGTGCATAAAACATAAGGTTTTAAATTAGTGTAATTTCTCTAAGGTTATCATTCCGTCATATCTCGCTTCATTAGGTGCACACACTCTGTCTCTCTTTCTTTCTGTCTTTCTTATTATCCTGTTAAGTCCAACTTTCCGTTTTCTGTCGGTTTCCCACCTCCAAACTCTTCGGCTGGGACCAATGTGCAATATCCATCTGGACTCCGGTCCATCAGAATGTCACTAACCTGTTTGACATGTAGTTTTTCTTCGCATTTTTATGTCTTTAAATTCAGAAGAGACTCCTGTGGGCAAGTCGACAGAAAGGAAGTTGCCACTCCCAGGTACGTCTCACAACTGCCTTAATAATAATGTAGGATTAATGTCTGATTTAATGTAGCTTATTTTCATCCTGACCCAAAAATCTTTAAACTAAAAAAAAATCTTATATATCTTAATAACTGTAACTTCATTTTGTTTGTTAACTTCTCTTGACGTCTTCGCTAATGTTTACCCTGGTCTTTGTAATTTTCATTAGTTTTTGTAAGGACATAAAATACGTAACAGTTAAACGACACAGGTAATTGACAATTGTTAAATAAAAACTGAAACCAACATGACCGCGTTGGTGTCTCGTCTTCGTGTTTTATATGTAAACTTTTCTTTAAATTTAGTTTTAGTGTGTTTGGAATTTCGCAATGAAAAACTAGAAGGAAGGCAGCTAGTCATCACCACTCAACGCCAACTCTTGGGCTACTCTTTTACCAAAGGCCCGACATGGCTAGGTGGATTAAGGCGTTCGACTCGTAATCTGAGGGTCGCGGGTTCGAATCCCCGTTACATCAAACATGCTCGCACTTTCAGCCGTGGGGGCGTTATAACGTGGCGATCAATCCCACTATTCGTTGGTAAAAAAGTAGTCCAAGAGTTGGCGGTGGGTGGTAGTGACTAGCTGCCTTCGCTCTAGTCTTACACTGCACAATTAGGAACGGCTAGCGCAAATAGCCCTCGTGTAGCTTTGCGCGACATTAAAAAAACAAACAAACAAACTTTTACAAAAGATTAGTTGGATTGACCGTAAAGTTATAACGCACTCACCGTTGAAAAGGCAAGCATGTTTTGGTGTGATGAGGATTAAAACCCGCGATCCTCAGTGTGGTCTTACTACCTGGCCATGGCGGACATGTCTTTAAGATACGACAAAACCTCAAAATAATATGATATTGAAAATTTAAGATGTAATAAAACAGCAAATCATCACTGAACTGATGCCCGGTAAAACGTTTCGTTTACTTTTTTATATCCTCCGTTTCGAAACGCAGTTTCTATAGCTACAATAATCGTGTCATCAATTATATAATCAGGTTGGTTAATATATTAATTATTAATAAGGTATTTGTTAATAGTAGACGTATAGTTATCAGAACTCTTTGTAACACTTGGCTACTTATCTAACATACTGATGGTTGTATTATATATTGTGTAAGGTTTTGTCCAAGTAATATCTTTGGTGACATTAAAATAATGATTTACATTGCGTTTATCGATTTAAATAAATGTCGCCAGTGTTCGAGCAGGTTTGACAGAAGGTTTGTAACTAGGTTGACAAACGTTCTGTGATTTAAGATGTCACTGTAATTTTAGTTCTTCGAAAGCGGACAGTTTTTAAAATTAACTACAAACTACACAATGGGCTATCTGTGCTCTGTTTACCATAGGTATCGAAACTCTGTTTCTGGCGTTGTAACTCCGCAGACATACCGTTGTGGCACTGGCGAGTTCGAGAGAAGACAGTGGAATTTTGTGAGGGCAGGAGTTTAGTAAAATATTAAAAACCTTTGTTCCTACGTGATATCTATGTGCCAAGAATGTATGCGACACATTGGTTACAATATCAGTGTACACAGTTTGTACGTTTCTTGTATTAATTAAAAACATTATATACTGTAACTGTATAAAAAACCTAGAACAATCATTTTCATATAATAATAATTTCAGTTACTCTAGACTGTTTCATAGTTTAATGTCCACTAGATCTGACATGGCCAGGTGGTCAGGGCTCTTGACTCGTAATCTTAGGGTCGTTGATTCGAACTCACGTCACACCAAACATGCTCGCCCTTTCAGCCACGGGAGCGTTATATTGTTATGGCCAGTCCCACTATTTGTTGGTGAGAGAGTAGCCCAAGAATCGGTGATGGTTGGTGATGACTAGTTTCCTTCACTTTAGTCTTTCACTCCAAAATCAAGGATGCCCAACGTAGATAGCCCTCGTGTAGCTTTGCGCAAAATTAATAAACAAACAATCCACGAGACTAATAAACCGAGCAGGATACAAGAAATAAGATTAATCACAAAAAATAAAAAGCATATGAATCCAAGTGCTTTTAGAAGTTAAATTTTCCTTCTTCAAGGGTTAGTTGATAATTATGTAGTTTAACGTAACTGCCGCTAGGTTTTTTCATTGTTTCGGTCACAATAACTCTGATTATTTCTCTGTTCTATTGGCTCAACAGTGTCAGCTGATTAATTACGTATGCCTGAAATCTATGATTTTTGTTGTTTTTCTCTTGAAGGTAAATCTTGTCTTCAGTTAATTTTCTACAATTTCCTGTACTTGCATTGAAGGTTTTAGTTTATTTCGTTTTATTTGAAAGCAAAGCTGACCCCTAGTGGCACAGCGGCAGGTATGCGAACTTATACTACTAAAAACTGTGATTCGATACCCGTGGTTGGCAAAGCACAGACAGCCCTATATGTAGCTTTGTACTTAAGTACAAACAAAGCATAGCTTAAGCCTCAAATATTGATCTAATTGTCTAAAAATGTAATGTTTGATTCTCTCATTTTTACCTTTACTGATTTATGAAAGCAACTTACTGGTTTTTGTTTGTTTTTAGAATAAAATATCTTTGAATTGCCGTTTATGTCGAGTTTTTCTAACACATGCTTTAGTGTTTGATATAATAAACTAATATTTGAACATTTCGTATCGTGCTTTATTAAAATTTATTTTTAGTTTTTGAGTCTTGGTGTATTTGAGAGTTCCATTTTTTTAAAGCTCAGTACGCCTTCTAGTAAAAACCAAAACAGATCTAGAAGTGACATAATTAGAAGCAAACGTATACATGAAATTTTAAATACGAAAAACAAAAAATTGTAAGTTATTTCTTTATCTTTCTGTTAAAATAATTTTGACGGCGTACGAAATGAAATGAAAATTTGCATAATGGAGAAAAGTGTACTCACTTTTCTAGCATGCAGCATGTTTGGATCAACGGCCAATTAGTAAATTCTCACTTCAAGAATGTTGCAGTTATTTACATATTTTAGTGTTATTCTTCATCAGTATATTACAGTTCGAAGTCAATTGGAAAATTGATTCAAAGTAATTTAAAAGTTGTTCGTAACAACAACAATAAATAGATTTTAAGCGTCACAAAGTTGGAAAGAGCTTCAGTCGACTTGTTCAGTCTTGTTGAATTAATTAAACTTTAAAGTTTAAACCTTAAGTTTTGTGATTGATTGTAATGTTCGATACTTTAAGATATGACATAAAGTAACCAGTAATACATGAAAAAAACAAACACATAATTTTCAACATATTCAAAAACCAGAACCAAAGAGAACAACACTATTTACTGTTGTTTTTTTTAATTTCGTGCAGAGCTACCTGTCTATAATTTAGCAATGTAAAACTAGAGGAAAGGCAGCTAATCATCACCACCCACCGCCAACTCTTGGGCTACTCTTTTACCAACGAATAGCGGGATTGATCCTAACATTATGACGCCTTCACGTTTTAAATGGCGAGCATGTTTGGTCGGACGATGATTCGAATCTGCGACCCTCAGATTGCGAGTTGGCAGCTCAAACCACCTTGTATGCTAGGCAAACAGTTTTTAATATCATAGAAACAGTTGTTAAGCTTATAATTAGTGGTAAGGGATTACTTTAATCCATTTGCTCTAACTAAAACATATTAGTTTGAAATGTTTATTTTATGAGTTTACTGATATGGCTGTTGCTGTTAAAACTCCCTCGTGGATAATCGAATAGTTATTTGTTGTGAAATCCATTCACACAGGTGTTCTGACTTATAATTGGTTATTTCATGTGAAGTCAGATAAAACGAAGATCATGATTGGTAATTAGTTATTTGTTATACAGTGTAGTAAAAAGGCCCTGACGAACAATCGGTTATTTGCTGTGAAGTCTGTTAAGAACGTCTTGTTATACATTGATAAATCCGATTAATTTATAAAATCAGTTTCTGGCATTCCGACCACAGAGCCATCTTGTTTTCAGTAACTTCAGTAAATTTTAATAAATTGTGTGATTGCTATTAAATTTACCTTTAAAAAGTTTATTTCTTAAAGTGTGCTAATTGTGGATTTTTCGGTTTCATTCAAAACTTTCCGAGTGAATAGTGTGTGAAAACTAACAATAAAAACTGATCCCACTCGACCTTTGAAAAATACAACTTACCTAAGAGTGACTTGTGTACAATGCATTATTTGTTTGTACTTTTATCACCAAGAACTGGCCCGGCATGGCCAGGTGGGTTGAGGTGTTCGAATCCCCGTCACACCAAACATGCTGGCCCTTTCAGCCGTGGGTGATGGCCCGGGAGTTTTGGTTACGTAAATGGATGGTGAAATACGCGCTAGGTACATTATAATAATAAAATTATTTTGCATTGACAAAACACAAGGAAAATTTTCTTAACTAATTAATGGTAGAAGAAAAATATCTAAAATAAAAAAAATGTCCTGTAAATGGAACATCTTTGTATCAGAATAGAAATATGTAAAGATTACCAAGAGCCTGACACGGGGCCAGGTGGTTCGAATCCCGGTAGCACCAAACATGCTCGCCTTTTTAGCCGTGGGGGCATTGTAATGTATAATCCCATTATTCGTTGGTAAAAGAGTAGCCCAAGAGTTGGCGGTGGGTGGTGATGACTAGCTGCCTTCCCTCTAGTCTTACACTGCTGAAATAAGAACGGCTGTCGCAGATAGCCTTTGAGTAGCTTTGCGTGAAATTCTAGAAAAACAAAACAAAAACTAAACTCAATTTCGTCTAATCATATTGTTAGTGTTATCACAATAACAAACGCGAACTAATGATCAGCATGTTTTGGTTTTGAATCTGTCGGTTCATGTTTCGAGAAATGTTGCACAGAAACGCGCTGTGGTCTTCGGGGCTGTGCTAAACCAAAAATCATTTTTCTGTCAGAGAAGAGAACCTCCAGAGCTGGGTGTTGTTGATTACTTGTATTACCTTTCCCAGGTTTGTTAGTGAGAAATTAGTGACGTCAGTGCGCACATAGCTTTTGTAGCGTTGCGCGAAAATTCAGAAACAAACTTATTTAGTAAATAATAATACTTTTGATTGTTTGTTTCTGAATGCAACCTCCCTAATTTACATTGAATAACAGTTCGTGTCTCAGGACGGCTGGGAATGGCTATTAATACTTATACTAATAAAGCAGAGAACAACGATTCATCTTCGAAGGTCATCCATCTTCAGGTTAACAAAGAGAGAGTTTGCAACTGATCGTTGCCGGCCGCATGTCTCGGGTACGAGAGTATTTACGCAAGCGTCCGATATAAAATATTCATGACGATTTCTGTTGCGATGACGTCTAAGACTCACCTTGAAAACAATTAACGCAAAAAATTAATGACTTCGCGTCCTCGATACGATAAACAAGTATAAACCAGTTTAGAATGACAGCGATTAAAACTATTGGTGACTTACTTTGAGGATATATGTTTATGTAATTAAAGTTTTAGTTTCTCAAAATATTTTACATAAAATTTATTACGTTAATTATGCTAATTATTTAGGTTAAAATAAAGTGAGATGACTACGTTTTCCCACTGTTTTTTCTTTTAATCTATTCATCGCAATATTATGTGTTTGCAGGGATTTCCCTTTTTGTATACAGGTGGTTAAAGTACTCGACTCGTAATCTGAGAGTCGCGGGTTCGAATCCCCGTCACACCAAACATGCTCGCCCTTTCAACCGTGGGGGCGTTATTATACCACGATTAATCCAACTATTTGTTGGTAAAAGAGTAGCCAAAGAGTTGACGGTAGGTAGTGATGGCTACCTGCCTTCTCTCTAGTTTTACATTACTAAATTATGGATGGTTAGCGCAGATAGCCCTTGTGTAGCTTTGCGTGAAATTCAAAATAAACCAAACCAAAGAAACCTCTTTATGGATTTTTGCTATAATAAACATCGTATTACCACTGTGATATAATTGACAACATATTTATTAGAATCTGTCCTTTATTAACGATAATAAAGCAAGACGTCAGACCAATGCAATGTTTTATTACGTTGCTTTAATGTTTTACTCATGTTGATAATGGTTTAAGCACATTTAAGTAGTAACATCAATGTTCAACAAAGACAGGGTGAATATTATACATACTCCTACAACATTATATGACCAAGTGGTTAAGGCGCTTGACTCGAAATCTAAGGGTAGCGGGTTCGAATCCCCATCACACCAAACATGCTTGCCTTTTCAATCGTGGAGCGTTATAACGCGACGGTCATAACGTTGGTAAAATAATAGCCCAAGAGTTGGCGGTGGGTGGTGATGACTAGCCGCCTTCCCTCCAGTCTTACACTGCTAAATTAGGGATGGCTAGCGCAGATATTCCTCGTGAAGCTTTGCTCGAAATTTGAAACAAACATACAAATCCAAACTATACAATTCTAAGAAGGTTTAAACTGCACATATTAATAATACTAAGGAATATAACAAAATTTCTGTTAGTGTTCGTGTGTTATAAGGTAAATTTGATAGAATTTTAACAAAAACGTAGCCTGAATCCTTTCATCTATATAAATATGTTGTCTCTCCATGTAACTACTTTGCAGAATGTGAATAGATCTCCATTAAAACTGGTGTTAAGGGTCATTCGGGCCATGCTAAGGTACATCCAACTTTTCAGTTTTGCATTTCACGGATTTTTACAGGCATTGTTATGTTTCCTCGTTTTTCACAGCTACTTCGCTCTCTGTTGATGAACGTTCACCAAAATTGAAAACAAAAAGTTTGCTGGGTCTATTCAGAGACATGTGCAAAGTTCTAGTTTCTTTTTTTTATTTTGTAGTGTTTATGGGCATTTTTGCGTGTTTTTTTTTAAATTACATACAACGCAAGCAAGCTTTCGTGTCCTAAGATGACCTTTTTTTTAATCATTAATTTACGTTACATCCCTCCAGGGGACTCCATCAGGTAATGTCAGTGTGGTATCATATTGAAATGCTTGTATATTCATTTCTATCGCTTATATGCTGAATTTCATGTGCGTTAACACTTGTAAGATTCATTGAAAGGTAAGGAGGCCCGGTATGGCCAAGCGTGTTAAGATGTTCGACTCGTAATCCGAGGGTCGCGGTTTCGAATCCCGGTCGCACCAAACATGCTCCCCCTCCCAGCCGTAGGGGCATTATACTGTAACGGTCAATCCCACTATTCGTTGGTAAAATAGTAGTCCAAGAGTTGGCGGTGGGTGATGATGACTGGCTGCCTTTTCTCTAGTCTTAAACTGCAAAATTTGGGACGGATAGCGCAGATAGCTCTCGAGTAACTTTGCGCGAAATTAAAAAAAAAGAAAAGATAAAGAAATTCAAATGTTCATTCGTTATATTTGTTTGGAACTTGAAGACTTCCTCTAAGTTAGTATTCGAGGTATAATTATACCTTTTCATTGTTGTGGACATCATTGTATAATACGTGTATGAGAGGAGTGAATATAATTACTTTTGCACAAAGCTACTCCAAGGCTATCTGTGCTAGTCGCCCATAATTTAGGAGTCATAGAGTATAGAAAAGTCAGTTACTCAACACCATCTACTGACTTTTTATACTACTCTTTTACCAACGAAAAGTGGAATTGACCGTCACTTTACAACGGTTCTACGGTCGAAAGGGTTAACATATTCCGTGATAGGATTCGAGCAGTGGACCCGCAGATTACGAGCCGATCGTTCCAACCAACCATTCTAGTCTGTCGGGGGGAACGAAGGACGGTAGGTGTACCGGGTGTTGAATTCCAGACTTACAAGTGGATGTTTTCTTTTTCGAACTGTTCCATGTTTACTAAACAGTCTTTGGTTGCACTTGCGTTTAACAACAGAGCCAGATTCAAGCAAGATATCCTGCTAACTACAGTGTTTGTGTCTGCTGCTAATAAGATCGTGAGAGCTGAGTTCCTGTTGATATTGACAAATTTTACACAATTAATTCTGGCGAAGGTAATAGAACTTCTTATTTGTAATAAAATCTAACACTAGTGAAAGATGGAAAATTGCGATTTCCTGCAAAAGTAATAATGAAAAAAATCTTTATATGCGGGACATCACTCTGGTTGGGGATAATACGCATTTAATATATTAATTGTGTACCTTTTCAGTAAACTGGTTGCTTTACTCGTTGCGATTTCAAATACTGCATTATGTCTTGTTGATCTGGAAAATAAACATGTCAACAGTTTAGAAGCTAAATGTTACTTACCGTTAGCTCTTCAGAACTAGTGGTACAGAGATACGTATATTGTTTATTAATTGTCACAAACTACAGAAGGGACTGTAATTATTTTTCGTATGTTCTAGCACTGAAAAAGTATGAAACTTTTTATATTTTTCGAAATCATGACTGCATAACAGTTAAAAATGACGTTCTAAAAAGGTCATAATTCCAGCACTGACATTTTAGAAGTTATTGTACTAAAAGAGTCATAAATTATTTTGTTTGTTTCACAAAGATCCAGTCTATAGTGAGTAATGTAGAAATTTAACTTTTCTGAAGAGTTTCTAGTGAGGATGAGATTCGATTTTTTAAATTATATTTCATAAGATATTTGTGGAGCTCTTTAAGCGGTAGAATTAAGAGATAATAAAGAAATGTTTAATAATTTCTACATAAGTACCCTCGGTGAAAGAGTTGGGTACCTTTCCTTGGTTCTCGAATAATTGGTGTTCCAGAGTTAGGTTTACTGCTAAAAAGAGATTTGCAAGTGTTCATAATGTTTATAGTTTTAAGGAAGATTTCTTGAGTTTGTGAAAGGTGACTTATTATTGGTGAATGTAGAAATTTGTAAAATGAAGCTTAGTTGATTATGGTTTTGTTCGCGAGTTAATAATGAAGAGGTTAATAAGTACGATACTAAACAAATAAAGATACGTACGTGCGGGTTAACCTCAAAACTACAGAATATGTGCAAACATCATGGTTAAGGATAATATTAATATAGTAAATTTTACTTTAGTAGACTGTTATAAAAATAAAAACTGTGAAACACGTGTATCTAATATGATAGGAAAAGGTAGATATAAGCTTATGTTACAACCTAAATAATTTATAACGTGTTAGCATGTTGTTAATTTACTTACCAAAATACGCTGTTTAAGCCTAACGTGTTAGTATGTTATTAATTTACCTACAAAAATAGGCTGTTTAAGCCTAACGTGTTAGTATGTTATTAATTTAACTACCAAAACACGCTATTTAAGCCTAACTACATAAGCCGTTTTTTTATCTTTAGGCCTAACATTTTTAATAATGCAGCATTGTTGCTTTCTTTGTCTATTTATTAACATTTTCATTTTTTTCCTTTTGTTGACCTAAGTGTAATACTTTACTGCTATAAATAATGTTTCATTACTAAAAATACGATTAGAACAAATGGAATCGAGTGAAGATGATAGGTGTTGGAATAACAAACTACATTAACTCCCTGGTATATTTTTGTTTAAATTCTGATCGTTTGGGGTACAGTTGACAAAGAAAAACAACTACAGCTGTGATACTGAAAATATATGTCCAGTAGTTTACGATTTTTTTTCAATTTTTTATTACTTAACGATCTCTATAACCGCACATTTTTATTATTTGTGGTACTAAATAGGTGAGAATTGATGAGAGTTTTCAAATAATTTAAATGACGAAATACCTAAAAAAAATTAAACATACAAGTTAAAGGAAATAAAATATCTACCTTTCACGTTGAATATATTAAAACTTAAAATGGAAGCGATAGATTCATACGTTATTTAAATGTGTCTTCCATTCTCAGGTGACACTGTAAAAACGCAGAGACAACCATCCTCTCAACTTTACCCAGCTCCTACAAGGCCTACGTTTATTCAAGAAAGTGACGAAGGACGTAAGTGCATAACAATTTATAGGAACTTTGAACACTTTAAAAGTTATTTTTATTACATTCCATCTCGTGCATTGTAGCGTGGCACGTGTAGAAGAATACGCGCGTCTATACTTCACAAGCACCTTTTCTGTTTTCTCTGAAAAATCTCTCGAACGCCATTGTTCCCATTATTGGAACATTTGCTATTATTGAATTAGAACGTTCAGATACGAATAAAGCACGTGTAGAGAAAAATAAATAAAAAATTACTCTAGAGATTATAATTTTAAATAACTTTAACGCTAATACTAAAGCAAGTAAAAAAATAATTAATTTACCTCTAGCTGACATGAATCATAGTGCTAGCTCGTCCCACGTGTCAATTTGAGCGTCCACTTGGCCTTCACGGTTACGAAAAAATGTTATTGAAATTATATTACAACTGAGTGAAGTTACATTTACTCCTTAGCTGGGATCTCCCCGCTTGTACAGCGGTGAGTCTACGTATTTACAACGCTAAAATCAGGGGTTCGATTCCCCTCGGTGTACTTAGCAGATAGCCCAATGTGGCTTTGCTATGAGAAAATACACACACACCCTTAGATGGGTACATTCCGGCACTAAATTATATATATCTTTCTGACACTATACGTACAACTACGTTCCTGTGTTTGTGTTACTGGTTAATATTCTTCCAAATATTTTTTTGAATTTCGCGCAAAACTATACGAGGGCTATCCGTCCCTAATTTAGAAATGTAAGACTAGAGGGAAGGCAGCTAATCATCACCACCCACTACCAACTGTTGGGTTACTCTTTTACCAACGAATAGTAGGATTGATTGTGACATTATAACGCCCCAACGATAGAAATGGCGAGCATATTTGGTGAGACGAGCATTCGAACCCGTGACTCTCCGGTTACGAGTCGAGCACCTTAACCATCTGGCCATGCCGGGCCCGAAATTTTAATGAAGCTTTAAATGAAATTATTTCTACAATATTTATAAAAAAAAATTAAAGTTTGGAATGCTTAAATTTCGTTAATAGCATTAAGCACTTGAATATCTTGGATTAGTTTAGTGTATATTTCATTATCAAACACTTTTCACTTAATTAGGAATTAGACGGACATAATGGAAAACTTTAGAGCAAAACGTTTCATATTATAACTGTTTTTAGCTAGCAATTTTATCAACTAGTGGCTTTCATGAGAATATTCCTTCAAATACCATTTGATTTTAGTCTTGGAGAAGTGTAAAGTGGCGAGAAAGAAAGCACTTGAGACCCAGGGAACGTCCCCTCGAAGCAGAGTTTATGTCCCAGAGTGTAAGAAAAACGGGCATTACAAGGATACCCAGTGCTTCAAAAATAAGAGTAAAGCAGTATGCTGGTGCGTAAGAACCACAGACGGGAAACCAATCCTAGGAACTACTTCTCACAGCGGAAGACCACGGTGTAGAAAACTCCGAAGAACAGCCAGAATGTTTAAAGGTAACGAAACATTTTATCTCATGACAACAAATGTTTATTTTATTTTCTTTAACTACTAAGGTGGAAATACCTTGTATCTTGTCGAATGGGCTGAAATTCGGTAATATGTGTGCGCCATTACAATGAAAAAAAATGTATTTTTCTGGTAATTTATAATTACTTACAAGAAATGTGTTTCAATTTCGAACTTTTTTTTTTTTTATAGTTGAGACCGCTCTATTATTACGACTACAAACGATCGTAAGAATTTCTGGTAAGATAGTCTATAACTTGAAATATAACATTGTTTTCTACTCGTAAACATAGCAGACTCGTAGAATGATAACAATGACGACCCATATTATGCAGATTATTCATATAAGCTACTGATAGGTAATAAAGAAACACGAAGCGTATTTGTCTGATGGATTGTTTATTACAATCCTTATGGTATGTTTTTAACAGTAGATTTGTCGTTACTCTGAGAAAGATCCCGAAACTTTCAGAATAATTACTACCATAAAATACTATTGCCAAATTTATTTTTGGAATATCTTATCTTCGTTTGGCCATCTTCTAATTACCACCTGGGATTCGAAGTGATTGGTTGTTGGTTATGGAAAAGAAAAGACTGCGAGATTTGATTAGATACGTTTTCCTTCTTTGAAAAATAGCGAAAATAAATAAAGTTTGTAAATACGTTTAATACGTGTATATAATCGAGTTTGTTTAATATAAATTAAACTGTCGGTAGTTAACTTCCACTGAAACTTATAACAGGGTAATTGTATTTAGATTACGTTAAAACTTATTACATACTAAGATGTCAGTGGTTACCTTTCATTGGATCTTCTAATGGGGAACCGCTTTTTAACGTTTCTTAAACTTTTTATGTGTTTAGATACATACAAGTACTTTCTGTTAAAGTTATTACATATATTAGAGGAAAACTTGTGCTTCATATACGAAATATGTGCTTTTTTAGCTGCGATATTGTGTATTTCATTGTAGAAAATGTATAGACATTACTGTGTATTTAAAGTAGTTAAAACACTTAAGTATGTGTGTGTGTGTGTGTGTGTGCGTGTTTTTTTTCTTACAGTAAAGCCTCATCGGGCTATCTGGTGAGCTTACGGAGGGGAATTGAACCCCTGATTTTAGCGATGTAAATCCGTAGACATACCGCTGTACTAGCGGGGATTAAACGCTTAAGTGATTTTCTTAGACTATTTACAATAGACTTTACAATAAGACATTAGCTTCTACTGGTAGCTTCTTTTAAAACTTACAATAAGTTATTAGCTTCCACTGATAGCTTCCGTTAAAACTTGCAATAAGTTATTAGTTTCCGCTGATAGCTTCTGTTAAAACTTACAATAAGTCATTAACTTTCACTGATAGTTTCCATTGAAAGCTACAATAAGTTATTAACTTCTACTGATAACTCCTGTTAAAACTTACAATAAGTTATTAACTTCTGTTGATATGAGCTTGTGATTATTGTTACAAGAATTTCAGTTATTTTTAATGATAATATTTCTAGAAGCCGTTTCAAGATTTCGAAAACTATAAGAATATAAAGTAACACGTTTAAATATCTTAACCCTATTTTGTACTTGTAGTTAGATAACTTCTAAACTTTAATTAAAGGCTTAGATTAGTACATTGTTATCACTGTACGTTGCAAAGACCACCACTACTTGAGGCTTAGTCATATTTTGATTTATACGTTTCCCTGACTTTCAAGATAGTTTTTCTAGGCGAAATTTTGTATCAAATGACCCCAGAAAATAAGTGTTTTACTTGTTTCTCGCAGTCTCCCGCTGATACAGCGGTAAGTCTACGAATTTACAACGTTAAAATCATGGATTCGATCCCCGTCGGTGGACTAAGCAAATAGCCCGATAAGGCTTCGCAATTACAAAATAGACAAACACACACACTTGTTTGTCGAGTGATCTAGTCATTGCGTAAAGACGGCTAAAGGTTTACATCAAAGTTTTACCTCTGGGCGTGTTTCAGTATAATGGGGATATTTACATAAAATAATTAAAAACAAAACGGACACTTACCTCTCGGGTGAATCACAAATTACCACCAGAGGGGCACTCAGAAGAGCACAAAAAACATCAGCCACGCAGCGTCGATCATTTTCGACCCTGAAAAAAAATGAAAAACTGTCTGTATATCTGTCGTTATCAATGGACACCAACCAGTTTTGGTAAAACAATGAGGAATAATATTCCACACATATCTAACAAGTTTCATCAAAATCTGGTTATTTTGACGGAGTCATAGAACAAAAATAGTGTGAAAAATCAGTCACTTTGTTAACTGATAGAAATGATTAGTTCTTGGAATTTCAAGATCACTATAAGTTAACGAAATAAAAAAATCCCTAAGTTTTGTTTCTGAGAAATATTGCTCAGAAACGGGGACAGAGAAATGTGGTATTTCTTTGGTATTCACACAAAGCTACACAAGAGACACCTCTCCTAGACGTCCCTAATTTTTAACTGATAGACCAAAGAAAAGGCTTTTAGTCAGTACCACCTACCGCCAATACTGGGACTAAAATAATTGAATACTGGGATTTTGCTGTTACTCTTGTAACACACCCAAGACTTGATATTGTGAAACGCAATTTTATATTCATTCTACGGTAACTGGGCTCGATACACAGTCCAACATGCCAACCACAGGGTCACGTCTGGATTTTTATTTTCATTCTATAGTAACTTATCTTGATACACAGTCTAACATGCTAATTACTGGATCACGTCTGGACTTTTGTTTTTTTTCATTCTACAGTAACTGAACTCGATACACAGTCTAACATGCTAATTACTGGACCACGTCTGGACTTTTGTTTTATTGCCAGCCTTTAAACAGTATTTCAAAGTTGTACATGTTTTCACCCCGTAAAGTAATTTAATTTTTATTACGAGTTTCGGTTTCATCAGTACGTTTACAGCTGCAACCTAAGATGTTGAGATGTTCACTAATTACTTTTTACTTCCTTTTGCACTTCTCTCCTTTGTTTAGGTTGCAGAATACACAATAAGCACATCTTCCTCAACGAATTCCTTGAGTATTTAGGCAATGAAATGACGATCTCGACTCGAAATATATCTTCCAGGTAAGTGTTTGTAAATTAATGAATATACAAAGAAACTACAAGTTTTTTTTTTCTTAGATTTTTAGAATTAACATTTTGATCAGAGCTTAAATGATTGATTATTCATGATCTTATGAGTATCATCTAATCTAATATTGGAGACGAGAAAGTTTCAAAATGTGTAGGTGTTGGCAGAGGTATTTCCGTACGTACGTAGTTGTGTTTTTGTTCAACATCGAGTAAGAATGCAAAGTGATATACAGACTCAGCATGGCCAGGTGGTTAAAGTGCTCAACTCGTAATCTGAGGGTCTCGGGTTCGAATCCCCGTCACACCAAGCATGCTCGCCCTTTCAGTCATGGGGTCGTTGTATTGTGCGGTCAATCTCACTATTCGTTAGTAAGAGTAGCCAAAAAGATGGCAGTAGGTGGTGACGACTAGCTGCCTTCCCTTTAATCTTACACTGCTAAATTAGGGCCAGCTAGTGCATATAGCCCTTGTGTAGCTTTGCTTGAAATTCAAAAAAAGAAACAAAACAAAATGATATGTATCATATATATATATATCTGAGAAATCACTCTGATAATTTGAACCCAAATCATGGAACATACGAACTAAACAATTAGATCTAACAACCCTAAGGGTCTAGCATAACCATACCAATTTAGAAAAGTTGACCGGAGTGAGGGTCATCCAAGAACGGCACGCAACGCTTATTGGTGCAGATAAGAAGTGGAATGGCAAATCACATTCGCTGAAACTGCGAAGTGTTCAGTGGTGTGATGTATCGCCATTAAAACGTTGGGAAGACAGCACGCGATGCTAGCTAGTCTTTGGTCACATTAGGCCTTTTACCGTTTTATACTAGGTAATTAAAGATTCTTAATTGAAAAAAAAGATCTTAAAAAAAGTACAGAAAGAAAATTGAATCAAAATGCAAATGTTATATTTTCAAGACTGCTTCTAGGAACTATAAAATAAGTATATAAACATAGGCTGGAAATAATGTCTATACTATTTTTTCAAGCTACAAATCCCCATCCACAGTACTCGTCTATTTTATTGGAGTCAAAACAGGGATTTGTTGTTTGAGAAAATAATATAGACTATTTTTTCTAGCCTAGTTTGTTTACTTTTTGTTAGAATTCTTAGTTATAGACTTAAAAAAATAATCTGTGTATTTTGATTTAATTTGTTTCTGTACTTTTTTGACGATCCCTATTCTGTTTTTTTTAATTAACAATTTTTAATTGTCTAGTTTCTTAAGTTTTTATGCTAATTTATAGGGAAGTAATTGTAAGTTACATACAAGTATTACATTCACTGTAATGTTACATGTTTTGCAACAGTTTACTACTGCATTATTCTCTTTCAATACAACCATAATTTACTGAGTCAAATGTTTTTGTGTTTTGTGTTTTTTGAATTTCGCACAAAGCTACTCGAGGGCTATCTGCGCTAGCCGTCCCTAATGTAGCAGTATAATACTAGAGGGAAGGCAGCCAGTCATTACCACCAACCACCAACTCTTGGGCTACTCTTTTATCAACGAATAGTGGGACGTAACGGCTGAAAGGGCGAGCATTGTTGGTGCGATCGGAATTCGAACTCGCGAACCTCGGATTACGAGTCAAACGCCTCAACACGCTTGGCCTTGCCGGGCCATAACTAGTGTAAAAATAAAAGCGTGAAGCAAGTAAAAATGATGTAAATAAACCAAAACAAAGACTGTTAATCTGAAAACTTAAACGAAGAAATGAATCAGAATTTACCTGTAATGTTGGAAGTATGAAGATAGTTTGGTTAGTTTCAAAAACTGACAACAATAACTGTTTTTCTAAATATGACACGTATTTTAGAATAAAAAATGAAATCTCTAAAACAAAAGATATATTTCAATACCATTTTATTAACGTCACTTGAACACATATTAAGAGGTCTCAGCTAACGGATTTTTATTGGCTCCTATTTTAGCACTGCAGAGAAACCGACAAATGAACAGGCCGCTAGATGGAAGTTTAAAGATCTCGACTTAAATAATAACGAGGTAGGTGCCAAGGTAGGGCGTTAGTTTATTAAATAACCGCCAGTTCGTCAACTTATCGAAAAAGTGTTTTTTTTTTGTTGTTGTTGTTGTAAAAGTGGGATTGCTACTGAAGGTTGTAAGACAGTAAAATTTTAATCGTGGTTTGTTTCTCGAACATTCTCATATTTTAACCACGATATATGTGAGTTATGTCTTGAAAACAGGGGTGCAATAGCTTAGAGATAAGTATATATAAAGGGCGTTCTAGAGAATGATTTGTCTCTTATCGTCCTTCCCAACTGACAAGTTATGATAACGGTGGAAAGGCTCTTGCGCAGGGATCTGTGGGAGACAAAAGATGGATCTGAAATTTTATCTTTACTGATCATGAATTAGCAATGGAATTTAGCAAGAATGAGAAGTTAGCACGATCTTTATCATAAATTGTATTTTAAATTTAAGTAACTCTGACATCATATGGAATACTTCAATTAACGTTTAAAATTTATAATATTATTTATGCTTCCTATAATTAACAAAATTATCAAACTCTAGCGTGTACATCCTATAATTAACTAAATTAACAATCTCTAACACTTACATCCTATAATTAACTAAATTAGCAATCTCTAACACTTTCATCCTCTAATTAACTAAATTATCGATCTCTAACACTTACATCCTATTATTAACTAAATTATCAATCTTTAAAACTTACATCCCATAATTTAATAAATTATCAATATATAAAACTTACATCATATAATTAACTAAATTATCAATCTATATCACTTACATCCTATAATTAACTAAATTAATAATCTCTAAAACTTACATCCTGTAATTAAATAAATTATCAATATATAAAATTTACATCCTATAATTAACTAAGTTATCAATCTATATCACTTACATCCTATACATTAACTTTGTTATCAATCTTTAGCAATTACATCTTATAATTAATTAAATTATCAACCTATAGCACTTACATCCTATACATTAACTTTGTTATCAATCTTTAGCAATTACATCCTATAATTAATTAAATTATCAACCTATAGCACTTACATCCTGTACATTAACTTTGTTATCAATCTTTAGCAATTACATCTTATAATTAATTAAATTATCAACCTATAGCACTTACATCCTATACATTAACTTTGTTATCAATCTTTAGCAATTACATCCTATAATTAATTAAATTATCAACCTATAGCACTTACACCCTATACATTAACTTTGTTATCAATCTTTAGCAATTGCATCTTATAATTAATTAAATTATCAACCTATAGCACTTACATCCTATACATTAACTTTGTTATCAATCTTTAGCAATTACATCTTATAATTAATTAAATTATCAACCTATAGCACTTACATCCTATACATTAACTTTGTTATCAATCTTTAGCAATTACATCCTATAATTAATTAAATTATCAACCTATAGCACTTACATCCTATACATTAACTTTGTTATCAATCTTTAGCAATTACATCCTATAATTAATTAAATTATCAACCTATAGCACTTACATCCTATACATTAACTTTGTTATCAATCTTTAGCAATTACATCTTATAATTAATTAAATTATCAACCTATAGCACTTTCGTCCTATTTATTGATCCATCAATTCTATTTATAATTCTAATGCCTTTTAATTACATTCTTGTGAACCAACAATTTTTTTTAAATATAGTGTTGAATGAAATAGAAAATTTTGTGAAAAATAACAAAAATTGTGCAGTAACCTCAGTAACCCGGTTAAAAAGGTAGACACAGATGTCAGGTCTAATCTAAAGCACATCCTATTGGATACAGTAGACACAGATGTCAGGTCTAATCTAAATCACATTCTATTGGATGCAGTAGACACAGATGTTAGGTCTAATCTAAATCACATCCTATTGGATACAGTAGACACAGATGTCAGGTCTAATCTAAAGCACATCCTATTGGATACAGTAGACACAGATGTCAGGTCTAATCTAAATCACATCCTATTGGATACAGTAGACACAGATGTCAGGTCTAATCTAAAGCACATCCTATTGGATACAGTAGACACAGATGTTAGGTCTAATCTAAATCACATCCTATTGGATACAGTAGACACAGATGTTAGGTCTAATCTAAATCACATCCTATTGGATACAAAAGGGAATCTTGTACAGTTCTTGCGATGTTTCATCAGTTTTTAAGACCTCGAGTTTTAGTACATTATTGGAATAATTTGAAAAATCAACAAATAAGTGCGGAAGACTCTAATTAATCAACTTACTTCTATTATTTCAAGAAATACTTCCTTCTAAAACATCCTTTGTGTTGAGATCTCATTTCTAGCACAAGCTTTGTTTTTTACTTCATTGGTAATGACCGACATCGGTAATCTTTCCGTCAGTTCCTAGCAAAGTCCCAACACTCTCAAACTGGAGGAGGAATGAACAAAGCGAAAGGCGGACTGTCTCTCAGTTTGCCAGAAGGTTCTTACATGTCTTATTTCTCACCACTCGCCGAGAGTGGATTTTCAGTTACGACAGATGATACTTGCGTTCTAGCTCTGCACCGCTCGAGGAACCGCGGCAACACCAAACATTTTTGTTTTTAACTGAAAGTTAAAACTATTAGTAATGTAAGTTGATAGTTTAGCGATGGTCGTTATTCAACTAGTGATAAAAGTTGAAGACTTCTGATGTCTAGATAAGTTTTATTAAAACTAGCACCTCGTTTTTCAGGAAACTTGTAACAAGTTGTAAGAATAAGTACAACTGCAAGTTGTTGAAAGTCGCCGCTAGGAGAAAGCAGACATTTTATTATCAAGTTGTTGAATGTCACCGCTAGGTGAAAGCAGACATTTTATTATCAAGTTGTTGAAAGTCGCCACTAGGTGAAAGCAGACATTTTATTCCAAGCATTTCAATTGATTAGTATATTATAAAGCTTATGACGTCTTGTTTTACAAGCTATAATAAAAGAAGTATGCTCATTTAATATTGTAGTATGTAATGCGGTGACTGTACTTAGAGTACTTCAATTGTATAATGTTCGAAAACAGAGATCTCCAACCGTACTGATATCTGTGTTTTTACTTTCTTCTGATGTCTGTTTAAAGTGAACATAATATAATCTTAGCTACGAAGAATTAATTGCCTTATGTTTTACTCCAAAACTTATCGTCACATAAGCATTAATTCATTTAAGTAAAAGTTAAATTATTTTCAGCAATGAATAATCTTTATGGAAAAAAAATTAATACCTGTATGGATAATCGGATTTATATTTTATTTGCAAACTAGAATGTGTATGAATATTTATTCCTGACTTCTAAAAATTAAATATGTTCCATAATTATTCTATTTTTTGTTTTTTAGTATTTACAAATGATTGTTTTCAGAAGAATAATATAGTTATTAAGTTAATATGGACGTGTTGTAGATCTGTAATTATAATTAATTAAATATATGTAGCCTGATGTAAATCTCTCACATACTAATAACTAGGTGGCGACATTTCAACTCATCTTTTGGCATGAGTTTAAAACTTCTTATAGCTGTAACCGATATTTCAACCAATCAGGTCCTAGAACGAAGAGGTAAGGAATGGAAGGCTTTTCGACGTTCGTGGAAGCATTTTAGAAAGTCTAAGAGAAGCCGGAAACGACTGAAGAAGTGTTGGAGAAACTTACTTTGGTACTGCGACAAAATAGGAAACAACGACAATAACGTGAACTTACGAGAGTGGCTACAGTGCATCGAAGTAGAAAGAGGTTAGTGGTTGAAAATTACCATTTGTCGCATTTTGTCAATGAATAGTTTTAGTGCAAATGAAGATAGTACAATCTTTAATGTGTAGACTGCCTTGGTGGTTAACGTTTTAGGTTGCGGATCGAAGGATCCAGGGTTCGAGATGTAATGCTTCTTTCAGCTGTGGGCACTTTATAAATGTCACAATGAATCATCCTGCTCTTAGATTTTAAAAATCGGATAAACACTTGTAGCGCCCTGTGCTGATGGTTAGCTGTCTTCTCTCCGGATATTTATTCAAAATTACCGATGACTGCATCTAATCCGTAATAGTTTCTGACCTGACCGCTCAGCTCACGCACGCATAAGGTCGAAAATTCTAGGTATCAGCCACACAGGCCTGCAGTGATTTTTGTTTTACATGTCATACAATATTTACCGTACGCTAAATATGAAAATGATATCCGTTTTTCTGCATCTCGTACAGATTTTCCACAAAATGCCGTATGTATTTTTTTATATGAGGTCACATTTCATTAAGTTTAAATTACTGACGGTCACCGAATATAGATTTCTCTGGAGCAATCGATAAGAATCACGTCACTAGTACGTAAACGATTTGCAAGTCGCATGACGTGTCATTTATGTGTGGTGTTCATTTGTGTGTGAATTTTGACATTATTTTTTGCTTTTCAATATTCTTTATTCGTCGCTATGACAACGAGAACTAGTATAAATGACACAAACATATTGTGGTAAATTTGTTGCACATTTGGTCCAAATAAGATTGTTGTTTTTTTCATGATGAGTAAAAAAAACAAAAAACTTACGTGATAAAACAAAATGTTTTTCTTCGAAGCACGCGAAGCTAACTGTATGGAATGCTTGTTGTTAAAATCGAAACAACTTTAACGAAGCTTAAATTCGCAGCCCTGCTACGCTCATCCGTTATTTACAATGTTATGGTTAAATGGTGTTTTTCTTATAGCAAAGCCACATCGGGCTATCTGCTCAGCCCACCGAGGGGAATCGAACCCCCGATTTTAGCGTTGTAAATCCGCTGGTTAAATGGATTTAACTGTAACTAGTGTGAATGCCTTCAAGCCAAAACACAAAATTGTTTATAAATACAATAATTTCTTCTATTAATTGAACTTATTTAAACATTATGTAAAATTATAAAAAACAGCAAAAACATAAATGAAAGCTAGGGATCACAGATTTACAGTTTAGCGATGAAAATGTATTTGTCTTTGAAATATTAATATATAGGTAGGTTTTAGGAAAATTAAATAATTACATTTAAATGAAGTTAAATAAGTAAATAAAATCACGAGGAAGAACTGCGTTAGTAAAAGTAAATCCCAATCTGATAATAACCATATTTTAAGCCCAAACAAAACACATTAAAATTAAACAAAATACGTTGTAGTCAAAAAAAGAAAAAGCTCACAGAGTACAACGTGGGATTGTGAAATATATCCTAGGGTCTCAGAGGTTACTGAGTAAGTAGGACACACATTGCGGTGGGGGTACACCGTCTATTAGTCTTAACCTCCAATTCGCTAGTCTCTATTTCTTATGTAAGACTAACGAATTGGAGGATAGACAGTGTATCCCCACTGCAATGTGGATCCTATTTCTGTAGTCAACTCCAAAACCTAGGATATATTTTATAATCCCCCGTTGTAGCTTTTACCCTATGTTATTTTTTAAAATGCAGCGTGTTTTGTTTAATTTTAATGTGCTTTGTTTTGACTTAAAAATTATGGTTATAATATATTTAGATGGATATTCACAGTGAGCAAGAATCATTTTTACACGAAATGATTGGTTAAATTATGTCCGAAATATAAGTTGTGACAGCAGATATGAATGTTTTAAACTGTCAAAAATCGTTTTTTGTACATATTTTAAATGTTTCCGTTTATTTATGTGAGTGCTAGGAATATCCGTTGAACTGTTTTAAGTAGGTGTGATTTTTGATTTTTGGCAGTCCGGATAAAGACACCTGGTGATGCTGTGAAAGGAAAAAACCCTTTTAAAAGAATATTGAAGCCGCTTCAAGCACGTTAGTCAGACATTGTTAAGATTCGTCTGTCAAGTGGGTCTGAAACGACGTAATGGCTAGCCGCCATCTAGACTGACAACCTTGATTTCCAGCAAGTTAAGTCATTAAAATGTTTAGATAATGTCAAATACTTGTCATACTATGAATGGCTTATGACAGTAATGACTAGTTAATGTGTCAATCACATCGTGTTTTTTTTCTATCAGTTCTGAGGCTAGTCTTCGGAGATCGGGTACACGTTGTCGTCTGCTGTATTGTTGCGCCATCTATTGTTCAAAGGAAATATAATATTTACTAAATATAAAGCATCTCAACAAGTATTTCACACAGTTTTAAAAGATGTCATGTTTGAGTGCATACTTGGTATGTGGTAATATATGTGTGTGATAAAGAGTCAAAACAATATGTCTGACAAGGAGCGTGGTTTCAAGATGCGTAAAATACATTAAAACGTATTAAGAATTACGTTTTCTTGCTTCTTATTGCTGCAAAAAATTCAAATGTATTCGAAATTGTACTCGATGTTTTTCACAGTCTTTAAGTCTAGGGTCTAACTGAAGTGTTAGGATAGAATGTGTAACAAACCAAGCTTTTATTTAAAGAAGTAAATAGGAAAAAGTAATTACTGTACACTATGTATTTTGTTTTATTTTATAATATTCACATTTTTTAATACTTAGTTAATTATTCTAGGGCTAAAAAAAACACATCACACTACACACTCCAAAATTAGAAAATAAACCAATTCCACAAGTTAAAGCACAAAACGTTGCACCGTTTCGAATCTGACGACACATTATTTAGTGGGTTTTTTTTTCCCTGGTAGCCCTACTCGAAATAAGAATTTTTAGTAATTTAACATTACTTTTCTAAAAAGATATGCTAATATTTTTTATGTTTTACGTATCACTTTATAAGAAATTTCCTTCAAGTGTTATCTGCAAATTACAACACAAGGAATTATTATGAAAAAATGTGTATGTATCACGTATTCTTTTAAAAATGAATCTGAATATGTTGGTTTTCACAAAGACGAGCTGTTTGTAAACTATACATATTCAATATGATAAGTTCAAAATACGAGGAAATGTTCCATAGAATTTTCATATAAAACGTTTTGCTTTGTAGTTATTGAAGAAAAAAAGTATTTTTTTTTTTAGATTTATTAAATTAATAATCATACATCTTTAATAGCTTATCTCTATTTTCACTTCTTAAATATTTTTACCATATCTACAGTTTTAAATTAAGCACTCGGTGTTAACTTTATGTTATTTCCAAAATTTTCTCTTATCTTCTTGTACAAATCTGATTTCTTGCTTCTCAGTTCCTTCAGCAAACTGATAAAGACAGTAGTAAAACATTCCCCCAAATAAATTGATTTTTCTCCTATTTCAAAACTATACAGATGTATACAGATGGTATCGTTTTGTATTACTTTAATTTTGACGAAAATTCCCAAACAATAATAATAATGAGTAGTAATGAGACCCGGCATGGCCAGGTGGTTAAAACACTCGATTCGTAATCTGAGGGTCGCGGGTTCGAGTCCCCGTCACACATGCTCGTCCTTTCAGCCGTAGGGGCGTTATAGTGTTACGGTCAATCCCACTGCTAATTTAAACATGCTCGTCCTTTCAGCCGTAGGGGCGTTATAATGTTACGGTCATTCCCACTGCTAATTTAGGGACGGCTAGCGCAGTATAGCCCTCGTGTGGCTTTGCGCAAAATTCAAAATAAACTAAACCAGTAATAATGGTCATGATATTTACGCATGAGTCGTTGATTTTGGACCATTTGGTTCTGTCGTGGAGAACACATGTTGCGTTTACTTAACAAGTTAGCACGGAAATATCCTCTGCCTTTGTTTAACAAGTTGCACACTTCAAGCTAGCGGTCATAAAGTTGTTATCCTTTAATTTGTGAACGACTAACGAGAAACTAATGCAAGAGGACAGTAAGTCGAATGGAGTACTGATAAGATTTCAGGGCATTTCGTGTACAACATCATGACTCTTATAAATATGTATTCTGTAGGAGAGTGGATATAGGGACATCTTACAAAACCCCTCTAGGGTTGATAAGATTTCTAAGTATTTTGGAAATTAAAAGAAATACGTTTAATATTTGTGTGGTGTCTTAAAATGTCTCTTTTTTCACATAATTCATATTTTAATTTCTGACCTTTGTCCTTCACAAAATTTGCGTAATTCAATTTAAGAGCTGTACAAATAATAAAAAAACATTCGATCATAGTTTAATATACGAATCCAGTTTCTGAACTGCAGAAGTACTGATAGCGTTCTTATGAGGTTTAATAGGGTGTTAAGCACATTTTTCTACACTAACTGTCGATACATTACTTGTTCCTCGCTGGTACAGCAGTAAGTCTACGGATTTACAACTCTAATATCAGGGGTTCTGTTCCCCTCGGTGGGCACAGCAGATAGTCCAATGTGGCTTTGGTATAAGAAAAACACAAACAATAAATTACTTGTCCCTCGCTGGTACAGCAGTAAGTCTACGGATTTACAATTCTAATATCAGGGGTTCTGTTCCCCTCGGTGAGCACAGCAGATAGTCCAATGTAGATTACAAGGTTTCCAGTTCTACGAATCACTCGCACAAACGCAACAGAAATACTTGCAATTCGTAGGCAAATTCAGTCAACAATTGCTGGGTTTTTCTGTGTATTTTATGTAACAAATGACTCTTTACACTGAATGTTAACACTAACTTAATATTATTCAATGGGTCATCTAAATATTAGAAAGGTAAATCAGGTAAGTCGATTCATTCGAATGATAACGAAACAACAACACTTCAAAACATGTTACTAAATCACATTTTTTTACTAACACACGCTTTGACTTACTTTCCTTGTCACACGAAAACAAATGTTTTAAAGAAAAGTTATTCAGCCATTTTATGATTCGAGCACCGAGTTTCTCTCGTCAGTTTACACATACAAAATGTAGAAGGGTAGATATTAAGTTGTGAAAAATTGAACTAAAGTTAGCTAGGAGCTATTAAGCTCTAGGTATAAATACCAACAAATAGTAGGAGTGATCGAAACAATATAACGCCCCCCACGGCTGAAAAAGCGAGCATGTGTGGTGTGACGGGGATTCGAACGCGCGACCCTCAGCTGAGTTGAGTGCTCTAACCATCTGGCTATCGTGGACACGAGGTATAGCTTTCCACCTATTTGAAGAACTTTTTAAAGCGTGTTTTCAGTTGTTTTTTTATGTATCACAAAATATAACTTGAAAGAGTGAATAATTATTTGAATATTAATTTTTGAATGTTTTTCAAATGATTTATCAAACCGACAACTATGACTTTCAACAAATTGTATCTTACTATTGTATTTGAATTATTGACAAGGCCTATTGACCTGCTTTAAGTATACTTATGAACGTAATTTTAAGTAGACTCTAACTGGAGTTTTTAACAAAAGTTTTGTATATAGATAAATATTATTGAAATATCTGATCTAGTGTTCAAATAAACAATTTCAGAATATATAATCTCAGTGGCTGTGTCAGAACATATGGGTTTAAGTTGTGTTTTTTTCAATTCTATATCACATAATGTCGTGTTTTGGGGATAGCGCTACAGTTTTATTTTATGGCAATGTTCAAGTCGACGTAGTTCTTTAAGTCTTAAACATATGTTAATAATGTTAGAAATATTGAGATTTCTTAGTGATTAAGTTTTTCTGCCATCACGTAAAAGCTGATAAAATAAACATTTATCAATCGAGATTGTTTAAACAGTAATTACTGTACGTGTCTTTCGCTGTGCGTTCATTACTTTTAAAATTACACAGCGATCGGGTCTGATGCATAAAATACAACAAGTGATATTCATTTTTGAAAGTGTGAAAAATTGCAGTGAACGTCAGTTGACTGAATAAGGAGACGTGTAATCTACAACACCAGTTCTCGAACCGTGTTCCACCATGAGAGTCTGTAACACGATGTTTAGATTTAGCGTCTTGATTAATTAAAGATTGTTAGGGAAGATTTGTTTTTGTGTGTTTGTTGGAGTTTTTTAAATTTCGCGCAAAGCTACATGAGTGTCATCTGCGTTAGCAGTCCCTAATTTAGCAATGTAAGACTACAGGGAAGGCAGCTAGTCATCACTACCCACGCCAACTCTTGGGCTACTCTTTTACCAACAAATGGTGGGATAGACCGTCACATTATAACGCTCCCTCAGTTAAAAGGGGGTAAGCATGTTTGGTGTGACGAGGATTCGAATCTGCGACTCTCGAATTGGAGTCGAGTGCCTTAACCACTTGGTCATGCCAGGTCTTCAAATTTAATAAACCCACTAATGTTATATATTTGAAAAGTAACAATGATAAAGAAAGATTTGGACCCCATTTGTTTTCCTTAAAATATTAACATAAAACTCTTAAATTATATATAGTTCCACCATAACTGAATGTTTAACATCAACAGTGGATTAAAATTTACCCAGTTTTCTTTCTTCATACAAATATATTTTAATATACGATAATAATAATACAATTCATAACAACTGTTAGTACAAATAATGATCTATATACAAAAGCGTTACAAACTTAGAGATATTATTGATTCTTCTAACTAGTCTAAAACTGAATACTTTATCGATGGTTTACAATGAGCGAATTAATTTTGAGTTGATATCGGTACAGTTCATTCAACGGGTAGATAGCTCTTCACTGATCATATGTGAGTTTTTCACCGCTGTAGTTATCTAACGTTTTCGTAGAAATACTGATGTCCAAAGTTAAAACACTGAATTGAAACAAGTTATTAACGTCGCTGGTTAAATATCTGTAGTTTCCCGATTAATAAGTGTTACTCACAGTTATAGCTTCTGAGGTTTATATTGTACCAACTATAACAAACCAACAATATATACTGTCTTTCCACGTATTGCAATGGCTACATTTTATAATCTTTGGGCGAGGTCCTCGAAATTTCAGTTGACAACAATACTGATAGTCACTAGTGTTTACACACATACATACATATATGATTGGTTCTTACGTTGGAGAATCTTCAACATCTTTCTTGAATAGGCGGGATTTTGCAATACTTATTTAACAGTATAAGTTACATGCATTTCAATATATATATGTATATTTAAGTAAAACAAACATCAATATTAAAGTAAATATATAGTAGTAAATGTTTTAAGACCCACGGTCGCGAGAAACTTGCTCAAATTTAGAGAAAAAACATCAGAGCTGAATAACTGATTGGAAGCGACACATTACGTAATCACCAGTACAATATATATATTTTTTTCTCTGATTGAGAAAATGTAATCATAATTTAAATCTGTAAAATGTCTTGACAGGAACATAAACATAGAAAGAAAGAAGGCTGTGGTGTTTGTAGATGCTGCTTACCTTTGGATTCATGCTCGAATAAAACATATCATAGTAACTGAAAATGAAGAAATAATATTGAAAGTAGAGAAGGAAGAGTAATAAGAAAGACAAGTGACCTCAGAGGTCAAAATATAATTATATTAGAAGAAAGCAAGGTGTGTGATACTGATCATGGAGAATATGGGAAAGATGAAACCTCTGAAACCATTACTGCAAATACAGCTGTATCTTTGTTCAAACTTCATGGATTACAAATCTGAAAAAAAGATTCTGAATGGTTGAGTCAAGCAGTTTATTTCTATCAATCAGAGCCTCGTGGGACATAATATTTCAAAATTTGGAGCGACGCCAAGAGGGGTCTTAACTATCATAATACAGTGCAAGGAATCTTTTTGAAAACGGAAAATATCTTTGAAACTAAAGACAAATAGCCAAGGATTAAACCCTTTAAATTGAAATTTACGAATGTTTTTATAATACAAAAGGACTACCCCAGTATTTAATATTATCATTTATTTCCAACAGCATGTCAGCTGATGCCAGGGTTAACAAACATGAAACCCACTTTGCTATGTTACGTCACTGGCATGTCCAACAATATATTACCTGATGGTAGGGTTAAAAAAAACCTAAGTTTGTTTGTTTTCGTAGCTTGAATTCCTATTGTGTTTTGCTTCTGACATTTTTTTCTTGTGGTTATTATTCTCTTAACAGTATTTTTGAATGTTTGTTTTTCAATAAAGATGTCAGCTATGTTTTGTTATTGATTTTTTAAGGTTCTTTGTAGCACGAGGCACTGCCAAAATATCTTTAAAATGTATTATTTGTAATAACCATCAAAATTTATGAAGACCCTAAATAATAGAACAGTTACCCGAATAACCAACAGTCTTCAAATGAGAGTCAGGTATCAGTTAATAACAGAATTTTCCTAATTATAATGCGCGTACAGCTTGTAACTAATTTTAGAAATGTAGTACGAACTAATTCAGAGACAAGTTTCAAAAAACAACCATTATCGAACAAATTTCACAGGCGAAACATCCGAAACTTAAATACAAACAATTAATAGATAAATAATTAAAGATGAATTATGTTATATGTCATCAACAGTTCGTGGATTCCATTCAGTTGGTTTCAAACAACCTGGTGAGATTGTTGGATTTCCTTATGATCCAGCTTATAGATCTAAATTTCTCTTAGTCCTATAGTCCTATGGCTATTTTATTTTCTATATCATTGTTACAGTCACTCAGCCACTAAAGCTGTTTATCGTTCATTATGCTCGACTTAATAATTTCTGGTTTGAAAAGAAAGAAAAACAGTTTTGAATTTGTAGTTCTTTTGCCCTCAGAAGTTACGCTTTGTGTTTTCGTCGATAATAAATAGGAGACTTTCTTGATGTAGCCCAAAGTTATCTTCCTTGTAAAACGAAAGGTAATTGGTAAAAAGTACAATAGCACGATATACATCTATTGCTTGTACGACGTTTTTTTCATTCTCCACAATATATCTGACGGTCGCTTGAAGCCCGTTGGCTATTAAATTAGTTGTTTTATTGTTTAATTGTTTTTTTTGTAGTACACCCTCACTATTTGAAATTTAACGTCACTCAACGTCAATAACCAGTATGCCCCCCTTGACCATCAATAACTGCTTGGCATCTCCTGCCCATGGAAGCGATGAGATGACGAACCACATCCTGTGGAATGGCTGTCCACTCAGCCTGCAAAGCTGCTGCAAGCTGAGGTAGAGTCTTCGGTTGAAGTTGTCGCCATCGCAGACGTCGGTCCAACTCGTCCCAAAGATGTTCGATGGGGTTTAAATCTGGTGATCTGGAGGGCCAGGAAAGAACGTTGATATTGTGGTGTCTGAAGAAGACAGTGGTGAGTCGGACTGTGTGAGGACGGGCGTTTTCATGTTGAAAAACGTCGTTGACGTTCACCATGATGGGTTGCACATGGAGCCTAAGAATCTTGTCGACGGTTGCGTACGGTCCGATCGGAAATCCTATGCAGCCCTGGTATGGTTTAGGCAGTAGACGTCGCAGTGGTGGTCCTATCCCGAAGGTGACGTAACCGAATGTAGCGATCTTGTGCGGGCGTGGTCACACGAGGTCTGCCAGACCGTGGATGGTCACAAGTTAATCCATGTTGTTGGTGACGATTCCATAGCCTTGTGATGGTGCTTGGGTGGACATTCACAATTCTGGCAACATCTGATCGAGATTCGCCTGCTTCCAAGCGACCAATAGCGTTGTTGCGTTGTGCTTCAGTCAGTATTGGCGTAACAGTATTGCGTGTCGGTGGCTTAACAATGAGCTATGGAAACCGAGAACTCGTCACTTTTATAGGGATTTTGCACGTGCAGAACATGCAAATCTCTCAAACAAATTTATTGGACGCGAATGCGTTTTGGCGAAAAATCAGATGTTTTCCTCCATTTTAAATGTGCACAACTTTTATTGTCATTTTGATCTGACAATCAGTGCCTTAACACGCGTAACATCACATACTCTGAGCTTGTAACGTTATTACATATATTTATCTTTAAAATAGCAAAAATATCCCTTTTGCGTTTCTTTTTTTGAAGAGTATATTTTCTCGCAGCAAAAATTATCACCGGAAACTAGCACGAAATTTGTTTTTGTTTGTTTATTTTGAATTTCGAGGATTATCTGTGATAGCCGTCCCTAAGTTAGAAGTGTAAGGGTAGAGGGAAGGCAGCTACTCATCACCACTCACTGCCAACTCTTGAGCTATTCTTTTATCCACGAATAGTGGGATTGACCGTCACATTGTGGCGCATGTTTGGTACGATTGGGATTCGAACCCGCGACCCTTGAATTAGGAGTCGAACGCCTTAACACACTTAGCCATCTAACACGAAATTGATGATAATTTAATATTAAATACATTTCAAGACATCTTGACAGCGCCCCTTTTGCAAAAAAAACAAACAACTTATACAATTAGTTGTATATCACAGTTGACGTCTTCAACGAAAGTCTTCCACCTTTCGTTTTCATTAAATCTTAAACAGCTGGAATGCTGTGAGAAGTATCATCAATTGATGATGGCTGCCATTTAAGGGTTAAGACTTTCGAAACGTCATCCTATACATTTGTATTATCCACATTGAAACTAACTTCTGCTGTAAAACAGATTCTAGCCTGGCATGGCCAAGCACGTAAGGCGTGCGAATCGTAATCCGAGGGTCGGGGGTTCGCGCCCGCGTTGCGCCAAACATGTTCTCCCTTTCAGTCGTGGGGGCGTTATAATGTTAGGGTCAATCCCACTATTCGTTAGTAAAAGAGCAGCCCAAGAGTTGGCGGTGGGAGGTGATGACTAGCTGCCTTCCCTCTAGTCTTACACTGCTAAATTAGGGACGGATAGCACAGATAGCCCTCGAGTAGCTTTGTGCAAAATTCAAAAAACACAAAACACAAAAACACTTGACTCAGTAAATAATGCGAAATTCCAAAACAAACAAAAAAGAACAGATTTCGTTTGATATCTTCTGCTAGGAAATAAATTATTTTAAGTGTATAAAGAAGTATATATGTCTGACTCTGCTGGACGCTGTTAAAAAGTCCCACTTTGTGTATTAGTCGAAAGCAATTAACTGTATGAAAGACCTGAAAAAACAAATACAATCTGGCTATTAAAACTACAGTTTTTCGATAATGAAATTTAGTGGAACTTTAAGTTAGTTTCTTTTTCCATGAATACCTAGTGGTTTTTTTACGTAGAATATTAAATATATAATTTAGTTTCTATAAGGCCATTAAAGAGAATGCAGTTTATTTATGACTTGATTTGTACGAGGGCTGCTCAAAAAATACGCGGACTGACGTCATAAAACAAAATGTACTTTATTTAGAAGTTACAGGTCTGGGACCCCTTCAAAGTACTCTCTTCCCCAACGTACACACTTATCCCAACGGTGTTTCCACTTGTTGAAACAGTCCTTGTACGCTTCTTTTGTAGTGTCCTCCAGCTCTATCGTCGCATTTGCCTTAATCTCGGGAATCGTCTCAAATCTTCTTCCTTTCAAGGGTTCGTTTGAGTTTGGAGAACAAGAAAAAATCGCAAGAAGCAAGGTCAGGTGAATAGGCGGGTGGGGAAGAACAATGATCGAGTGTTTGATCAAAAACTCACGAGTTCTGAGGTACAAATATTGCAGCAACGCGGTGCATTTTCAATTTTTCGGTCGAAATCTCGTAACAAGACACAACTGATATCCCACACTCTTCAGCAAGCTCTCTGACAGTCAGACGTCGATTTGCCCGTACCAGGGTGTTGATTTTGTCGACGTGTTGGTCGTCAGTTGACGTGGAAGGACGTCCAGGACGCTCATCGTCTTCAATGGACTGTTAACCATCCTTAAAACGTTAATGCCACTTGAAACATGCCTTACGCTTCATAGCAACATCACCGTAAACGGTGTTAAGCATAGCAAAAGTTTCAGTCGCAGATTTTTGAAGTTTAACAAAGTTTCACAGCAAGTCGTTGCTCCTTCAGGTCATTCATTCTGAAATCCGCCAAACGAAAAAATCGCACTTCACTCAAAACCGCGTAGCTAATACACAAATGAAGATATCTGCAATCGGGAAATGGCATCATAATCAGCTGATCTGTGCGAACCTAGTGACACCAAGCGGATTCCCCTAGAACCAACTGGAGCCGCGCTATTCAAACAATCCGCGTATTTTTTGAACAGACCTCGTATATTTATTGAATTGTCAGAAATTCCCACGTTTGTAATAAACTTATAATTCTGTGAACAAGGCAAACTTCCGTTAACAACGTAAAAAAATTCCGCTTTACAGTGTATTGTATTAACTCCTCAACAGTCTTTCAGACAAACAAACTTTAACCCTAAAACATCTCTTTCATTGGTAACTACATTTTTTCGTGAAAAAGAACCATCAAGGTAAAACGTAGATTCTGTACTCACAACAGCTAAGTACAGATACTCACCGTGCTTTTACACTGATATATTTTGTGACATCTTGGCAGACGACGTCATTTCTGGTAATTTATTGTGATATTTCAGATTTTTATCACAAAAAAATCCAATAATAGAAATTTCTGATATATATTGATTTAACCACTTCTAATTTTAGGAAAAGACGATCTTTATGTTAGCACATGAACATTACAACCAAAAATTAACTACGAATATTTTAAAAATCTTTCCAACAATAGACACTTTCTTAACTTAAAAATATTCCTCACTGACCCATATTCTAAACGTTAATGTAATGAATTTGTAGAAGGAAGAACTACTTAAGTCACAAAATAATATTTCACTTGAGGTGTTGCAGAAAGTTAAATGATTCTTGTAATGTAATGTAATGTAATTTTTTTCTTTTTCATTTATATATCTGATCTTTTAGGTTTAAAACTTTTAGTTTGGTAAAATTACAAATATTGTTAACTATACCAACAAGGAAACAAACAAGCAACAACAAACTCTTGGGCACGTTTGATGTTTCTGCTTTAGTAAAGCTGTATACCAGGTTAACAACTCTCTCAACAACTTAAGCAGATTTTACTAAATGCTTAAACATTTGCGCCGAAATAGCATGCATACAATATCTCGACCTAACGGTAGCCATCTTTAGGGACTCAATTCGTCTGCTATTTTATCGAACTTCATCTGCTGAAGAAAGTGCCACGGCTGAAATTTTTGCATCCTAGTGAGATATTTTGAAATAAATGGTCGTATTTTCACAAATGTAATTTTTAAAAATTATAAAACAACAACTAAACGTTGCCGCAGCCCCATGTTGTTTGAAACCCAGACCAAATATATTTTTCTGCAATGAAATGAGTTCGTTTCAAGAACTGTCTCACTAATCACGTCTTTTTATTCACAATCGCGAAACACGTTTTTTAACCATCAAATCTTTTATCGTTGACTGAAAACTAAATAACACATATATATAAAAGACTCAAAATGTCAAAGAGCCTTCTAGCTTTCAGCACATTAATAGACAAAATATGAAAATACTATTAAAAACAAACACATACAATAAAACACCAGTTAAGAAAACAAAGGAAAGAACTGATAAGTCTTGGGAATAGCTTACATTTACAATTCCAAGTATCAAAATACAATAATAGAAAAACAAGAGACCATAAACTCTATAAAAATTAATTGCCCTTAGAGGTTTAATATTAAAGAAAGTATTAAATAAAAATTTTAAAAAGTTGTATTTTGATATCAATTGTTTTGTGCTTTTACTAAGCTTGACTGTGTCATATTGAGCTTAAGCACTAAACATTATCACCCTCGTAAAATGAGTTCGTCTATTCCATCAACTTTGTATTAACATGACTTTCTGTTGTTTGCTTCTATTGTTGGTTATTTAAGGCAGGATCTTTAAGGCGTTTGACTCGTAATCCGAGGGGCGCGGGTTCGAACCTGGTCGCACCAAACATGCTCGCCCTTTCAGCCGTGGGGGCGTCACAATGTGACGCGGTCAATCCCAATATTCGTCGGTAAAAGAGTAGCCTAAGAGTTGGCTGTGGGTGATGATAACTAGCTGCCTTCCCTCTAGTCTTTAACTGAAAAATTAGGGACGGCTAGCGCAGATAGCCCTCGAGTAGCTTTGCGCGAAATTCAAAACAAACGAATGGAGCTACTTTTGGTTTAGTAGAGCAGACGGTCACTTATGGCTCCTGATATTAACCGGTAAATTTACTGGTAAATCTTGCTTTAATATCAACCTATTTACTGACACAATTTTTATTGTTCATAAAAATAACATCCGCTTATAAAGTTTACAGACTCAAAACTTGATTGTTTTAAAGTATCGTGTGAAAAAAAATCAAACGTAGTAACTATCAGTGTATTTTAGTTCACAGCCACAAAGTTGGCTATTTGCATTCTGTCCTCGTCTAGTAACCGGACCTTGGATTTTTTTACTTTACAAGACTTTATCTTGACGCAGATCCACAAGGCCATAGTTTTTAAAACTATGCTCTGCGGTGCCCTTGGGTTCTGCCATAGTTATTTTTAGCTCCGCGAGGAAATTTTAGAATGTGAATATTTTTTTCCTAAAACCATAAAACTTAATGAGAATACGCTGAACAAAAAAGTAAAATATATTTTTAATATAACACGTGTATTGCGTATTGGGCCTTTTAATATTTATTCTGCCCAGCGCCAGACGATTTTGTCAAGCTTAGGAGAAGTGAAAGTGTTAATACCATCTCAATTAACTTCGATAGTGGCACCGCTGGTTTCTAGTAGATATGATACCATCTTGAGATCGCATGCGTCATTGGAGATGCAAGAAAGCCAGGTCATTTTTGTATGAAACATCGGCAAACCCTGGTTAGTGATGCCAATTGTTTTTTCAAAAGCATGACGTCATACCTGAAATTTGTCCAAATTTGAAACATTGTGATGCAATTAGATGCAGTATCAATTGTTTCAATTTCACAGTATATTTATATGAAATATAATTAAATTTATGACAATTATAGTAATTGTCAGGCCAGGCTAGATTCGTTCGTTGTAGTTTAATTAGACAAACTTTATCTGTGAGGTATATGACGTCATGCGCTCGAATGACGTCATTTTTCATTTTGTTTCATTTCGTACGAGATTTAGACATATGTCATAAATCTAGATTAATTATTTGTTATTTGGCTTAAAATTTCTATTGAAAAACAAAACAAAAAATAATAGGTTATCTTTTCCTCCAGAAAAATATATTATTCTAGCGGTCTAACTTGTTACACAAGTGTTTATTCCTAACTTCGTTGTGGGATCACTGATCTTAGACCAACATGTCACGGTATGAAGATAAAACTCAAGTGTTCGAACTAATTTTTATTAAGAAGCTATTTTGTGTCCGTGAAAATACTTTTGGAGTGACAAAATATAAGAATACCTTTTTAGACAAACTAATAATTAGTTGTCACCCTTAGAGTGGATAAGTAGCTGAATATCAGTAATAAATCTGATACAAGTAGAAATCGTCCTTGGGCTAGGCCTAATACGTATTCATCGACGTTATCGTCATGTACAAGTACTTCAACTCATGATGATGTAAGACGTACCAAAACTAGAAAGAAAGGAAAGTATGGTGAAAGATTTATTTAATACAGTTTTACATGGACAAGTAATGAAGATGGTCCTAGTGTGGTGCTATGTGTTGAATGTGGAACAGTGTTGAGTAACAGTAGTTTGTATCCAGCAAAGTTAAAAGGGCATCTCGAAACCAAACATTCCAATTAAAAAATCCAACTTCTGATTATTTCAAAAGAAAGTGTTTGCAATTAAATGCAATGAAAGCTACATTTCGGTCGTTTGTCCATCAGGACAACAAAGGTGCTCTCATTGCTCCATATCGTGTCAGTTACTGTATTGCAAAAGCGGGTGAAGCTCATACAATTGCAGAAGATTTGATACAACCATGCGCAAAAGATTTGATAGAGTGCACAATTGATGAGAAATTTCTTAAAAACATTAACTCTTTGCCCATTTCTGAAAACTTGGTTTTTCGAAGAACCAAGGACATGTCAGCAAATTGCTTAACATAGTTAATAAGGTAAGTAATAGTGAGTCCATCTTTGTCGCTTCAGATGGATGAATCAACAGATGTCACAGGTTATGCGATGTTTCTTTTGTTTGCTTGCCATATTCACGAGGCCAGTTTTGAAGAAGACATGCTAATTTGCAAGCCTGTGCCTACTCAAACAACAGGCAAAGAAGTATTTAAACTGATCGATTCATTTATGTAAGAACGTGAGATCCAATGGCAGCTTTGCACTAGTATTTGCACTGATGGGGCTGCAGCTATGATTGGAAAATTTTCAGGCGTAGTGGCACGCCTGAAAACCTGGACATCGAGTGTATCCACTGCTGTCTTCATCGTTACGCACTTGCAATGAAACGAATGTCAAAACACTTAAATGAGGCAGTGGGTGATGTCATAAAAATAGTTAATTTTATAAAATCAAGATCACTTAATGTGAGGATCTTAAGTTTACTCTGTGGGAATATGGGAATTTTGCATACACATTTGCTGCTTCACATTAAAGTTCGATGGCTTTCTTGGGCAAAAGTGCTCGCTCTGTTTTACGAACAGCGTGAAAAGATAGGTTTCTTTTTATCTAAATGTCATTTTGAACTTGCATACAAATTAAGGAACAAATGCTGGATACAGAACGTGGTTTATCTTTCGGACTTACTTGCCTATCTAGATAAAGTAAATGTTACAATGCAGGGAACTTTAAGACTCAGACCAAAATGGAAGCGCTCCAAAGTAAGCTAAGACTTTAGAGTGAATGTATACTTATGGAAGAACTTGATTGCTTCGAAAATGTCAGTGTTTTTTTGTTTTGCTTTTTTACTTATGAATAAATTTCCCTTAAATGAAGATGCAAAAGTTTCGATCTTGCAGCACGTATCTGATTTGTGTATAACTATTGGAGAGTACTTCACTTCTCATTTAGAAAAAAATTATTGTGGATTTAAAATTCCTTTGTTGATTCTGCAAGTTCTAACGATTTGCCTTTGAAAGAGAAAGAACAGCTTTTAGAAATCTCAACTGATTAAACCGTAAAAACAAAATTTCAGCAGAAAGAAATTACACAATTTTATATCTAAATAGCCAGGAATATCCTGAAATAAGTGACAGAGCTTTGAAAATTTTGATGCGTTTTCCAACAACATATCTTAATTAACAAAGATTTTAACTGTATACAGCTACAAATACCAAATTTAGAAACAGGATAAATATTGAAAGTGATTTACGCTTACAGGTAACAACCATAACTCCAAATATTGAAATATTTTATAAACAAAAGCAAGCCCATCCGAACCACTAATAAACAAGTACATTGTACTTTTACCGATATAAATTTTGAAAGTAGACATTTTTGAACAATAAAGTAAAAGTAAAGATTTTTCTTTAAATACTGATATTAATAGATTTATATTCTAAAAGCTTGAAGTAAACTTTATCTAGTGCTAGTGACCGATTGTTTCTATTTTTAGTTGCTCTTAATATATTAAGGATCCTGAATGTTTTGTCTTTCTGATGCGAAGCTCCGCGGGTCTAAAATGTTTGGGAACCCCTGCACTAAGCGATGCAATGGACGAAAAAAACACTTTTCCAGAGCAGAATTATATCTGGTATAATTTATCCTAAGGAAAACTTGTAAGAAACCTTATAAAAAGCTAACAAAGATGAAGTAAATTCATGAGAAATATTCTGTACAGATGATTTTAGGTCAGAGTATTATTAATATGGTTACTTTTGTGTTAAATCACAATATGAACAATAAAAGGTTTTTCTCTGTAAGATAAACCATGAAATGACGATTCCTCTGTTTATCTAAATATATAACATCGATAAAACAGGTTCACCAGCTGTTATCAGTGATCTCCAGCTGTTTCAGTGCACTCTCGGAGTCTATGCACGTAACATATTGAACTCATTCAAAATAAAAGCTGGATGTATGAGGGCAGATATCATAAACTATGGTCTCAAATTAACGACCCAGGAGGTTCACGTTAAATAGATCGATCGATCGACCAAGAATCTATGTTAATATTTGGTTTCTCGCAATCTGCACTGCTGCTTGCGCAAAGGACACGAACCCTGATATATTTACACGCTAAGCACTTTATGTGTATGTGCACACTGCGTGCAGCCTTTGGTAATTGAAAATAAATCCGTTCTCTCTTGGTTAGCGAGCGTATTTCAGTGCTCAGTATCCGGGGAAATGACATTTCGTGTTTGAGCCGTTTGTACAAAAATCATGATATTAGAAAACGAAAACTGAATTATTGAGAGTTAATATAGTTGTTCGTGATACAAATTGATAGTTTGTTCATAAATAAGGGTAATCTAAAGACGGAGACGTAACGAAAACACAATAAAGATTCTTAAATTCTATACAAAGTTACTTTAACATGTTTTATATCGTGTCACGATTTCAGTGACGTTTGCTGTGCACCAAGTCGTTTCGAAAGTGATTCCTTGAACGTCCATATTTCCCATTTGGAATAATGGCCAAACTTTTTCATGAATCGTTTTTGATGTTTCGAAGAAGCGTAGTTACACGCAAGGGATTCAACCATGTGTGCTGTCATTCAACCCCACTGTCACTCAACCGGTGCATCTACTTACACTCGATTACACATGCTTAAAAAATAATAAATATGTTCATATCTTCAGCATTTTATAAGCACATATTGCAGTCAACCTTGGAGAAAATAATATATTAAGAGTGTGCGTTTCTTTTCTTATAGCAAAGCCACATTGAACTATCTGTTGGTCCACCAAAGCCACATTGAACTATCTGTTGGTCCACCAAAGCCACATTGAACTATCTGTTGGTCCACCAAAGCCACATTGAACTATCTGTTGGTCCACCAAAGCCACATTGAACTATCTGTTGGTCCACCAAAGCCACATTGAACTATCTGTTGGTTCACCAAAGCCACATTGAACTATCTGTTGGTCCTCCGAGGGTATTCGAATTCCTGATTTTAGCTTTGTAAATCCATAGACTTACCGCATTTTTAAAATAGGGTGTTATATAGAAATGTATATCCAATACTAGGTTCTACAAAGGGACATTAGAAATTGTGTTAAGCAAAACGTATTGATACTAGTTTTGTTTTGGGCGTTTCTACAATATGTGTTAACGCTGCATTCTATATAGACTTCTTATGTACGTAGTTTTGTGGGAGGTAATGTTTTGGTTTTTATGCCAAAGATTTCATGATCTTAAAAAATGAAAACTTATTAAGGCGCCAAAAAACTCGTACACATGAAATAATTCGTACATAAAAATTCCACAGAAGAATAACACTGGATGTTTATGATCTGATAAAAACACTTAGGTCCAAGAAGTCTTGATAAAGATAGGTAGATAGGTAGACCTTTCTTCTTCAGGGGTACTCTGGGAAACGATGGTTTCTTTGTTTGTTTTTGAATTTCGCGCAAAGCTATTCGAGGGCTATCTGCGCTAGCCATCTCTAATTTAGCAGTGTAACACTAGAGGGAAGGCAGCTAATCATCACCACCCACCGCCAACTCTTGGTCTACTCTTTTGCCAACGAATTTTGAGATTGATCGTCACATTATAATGTCCCCCGGGTTGAAAGGGCGAACATGTTTGGTGTGACGGAGATTCCAACTTGTGACCCTTGGACAAGAAATCGAGCGGCCTTAACCACCTTGCTATGCCAGACCGAAAAAAAGAAAGAAGGGTATTTCGTCGGTCATCAACGGGACTCGACAGCTGTTTCCGGTACTGCAGGTTATCAGAGACCGTTTCCTTTTGCAGGCTATTCCAAGATATTAGCCATAAGCATTTATCAGCGGTAGCGACCAAAGGAATTATGACTGCTATTGCGAAAAATCTTGACTTTGCCCAAAAATGAAAAAAAAAAGATTGGATAATTTTTTTAAGTTCCACAGATGTCAGACTGATTCCTAATTGGTCGAATCTTTCAACTACAAACAGAATTCGAACAATTCAACTATAACAAGCAAAGTCCGTCACAAGTACTTCCGTGTTAACAGAAAATGACTGGCGGGAAAACTGCATATCTCAGATTCAGACATAATAGGCTAGTTTTAGTATTTAGATGTAAAGTGTATTTCGTTTTGTTGTGACAACAGAGACAAAGATTTGAAACAAAAGTTAAGGTTGATCGTGGTTTGCATTGTTCTGACAATGTGTCGTTACAGAGAGAGTTCTTGTGAGTTGATCGTGGTTTGTATTGTTCTGACAATGTGTCGTTACAGAGAGAGTTCTTGTGGGTTGATCGTGGTTTGCATTGTTCTAATAATGTGTCGTTACAGAGAGAGTTCTTGTGGGTTGATCGTGGTTTGCATTGTTCTAACAATGTGTCGTTGCAGAGAGAGTTCTTGTGGGTTGATCGCGGTTTGCATTGTTCCAACAATGTGTCGTTGCAGAGAGAGTTCTTGTGGGTTGATCGCGGTTTGCATTGTTCCAACAATGTGTCGTTGCAGAGAGAGTTCTTGTGGGTTGATCGCGGTTTGCATTGTTCCAACAATGTGTCGTTGCAGAGAGAGTTCTTGTGGGTTGATCGCGGTTTGCATTGTTCCAACAATGTGTCGTTGCAGAGAGAGTTCTTGTGGCTCATTTTAAATGGACCAATGACACCCAGAGTGAATGAGCTTAAACGTTGCAGCTGATCATGCGCACTCCAGTAATCACGAGCTCTTCCAGCACGAAAATGAAATAAAAAGAGCACGTCGGCTGCATCAGCCATTTTCTCTGGCCAACAGAACTACCGAAGCTGTGAGATGAACAACGAATTTGCCATTTTAACAAATTTCAGCAATACGTGCGAATCAGTGGTGCACCATCTCCTAAATTAATGGATTCTGAAATCCATGCTAATGTCCAAGCTTTAACAGCGAGAACCTTCCCCCACAGTGCAAAGTAGTATGTCTGTGGACTTACAACACCAGAATCCGGTTTTCGATATCCGTGTTAAGCAGAGCACAGATCGCTCATTTGTGTAGCTTTGTGCTTAATTACAAACAAACTCGCCAACAGCGGCGAAATATGGTCCATCCTGGCATTAGGTGAGGATCCAGATAAAATGGCCAGTAGATATATACATTTATTGTGACGTTTGAATGGCCTACAAAGTGAGAAAACTGGCCTTATTGTTTAATAATAGAACTTTTTCTGATAAGAGGAAAGTCATTGGTTCTGAGAAACTTTCTTGAGGTAACGTACGTTTGTACACGTGCAAAAATCATGATAATAACGGAAACATTTTGGTGACACGGCGGTCTGTTGCCATGCGACAGAGAAATATAAACTATATAGAAGACGCCTACGCCTATGTGCTTCTCTACTGAATGCATATATCATATAAATACTGTGAAATGTATCTTGAAGTAGAGATATTTGGAATCGTAATTTTTCAATCGTCTAATATTACTTTAAAGATGTAAGGAACACATATGGATCCAGAATGACCATAGTTAGTGTTAAAAGTAAGTGATTTACTTTCGAGTTAGCGTTAACACAATAATAAATCATAGTAAACATTGAATAATTAACTTAGCTCTTTTAATATAGAGTGATAAGTCTACGGATTTACGATCCTAAAATAAGGGGTTCGATTCCCTTCGATATGCTCAGACTTTGCTGTAAGAAAAACACACCCTTTAACCTAAATTTATTGTATAATAATTACAAGATTTGCGAAACAAACTATATATACATGTTTATTATCTGGTTATAATAATACCACACAAAATATAAACTTAAATACTTGCGCTTTATTACAAGAGTGATAATGTTTATGACATTAAACTTAAGCTATAAGACATTTAAAAACAATCTCAGGTTGATACAGGAGGTATTTACAATGACTTTACCGTTCATTCATTTGTTTGAAAACATCTGGGGTTTCTGCGTACGTCTCCTAGAGTGACAGCGGTAAGTCTCCGATTTTACAACGCTGAAATTAGAGGTTCGATTCCACTCGGTGGATACAGCAGATAACCCATGCGACTCTACTAAAAGAAAATAAATTGGTTTTTATTGTATTCACGACACGTAATTATTATTCTTTCCTCATTAAAAGTTTCCTTATCAGTCTCAGATATTAACGTTTAAGGAAATTTCTGAGAATTGAATAAACGAAAAGAACAAAAACCGGTTTAAAAATACAGAATCAAATACACTGCTCGTACGAGGAATGAACCGTTTAAATAAACTCTCCGACAGGTGTCGCTATGATGGTGATAATTGTAAGAGACCATTGTTACAGCACGCTCGTGATCTCAGAAGAGTCAGACCGAAGTGGAATAACTGCTGTTACAGAGAGGAAAAGGTGGAACTTAATTATTTGTAGATAAAGGTTTGATTTAACTCAATTATACATTTTTTGAAATAATTCACTTTACGTAGAATATTTAAGCTTTGTGTGATACACATTTTTTTAACTTTTAGTTCTTAAACAAAGTTGGTGAATATCAAAATACTTATTGTACTTTCAAATTTTATTTTTATACGCAATTCAACGCTCTTTTTAACAACGTATAATGTATCATTTTTAATATTTGGTAGCATGACGTAATTCGATGTTCGTAATAATTTCTAATTATTTTGCAACGGTTTTACGACACAATAGAAACTTCTATGTAGCCGTAAGTTGCCCCCGCCGCTGGTACTGTGGTAAGTCTACGAATTTACAACATTAAAATTAGGGGTTCGATTCCTGATTTGAGTTTGCTAGAATAAAAAAAGACGTTGACCACAAGCACTAACGAAATGCATTTTCATTTTGGTTGAGTTTAATGTGTGTTTTTTTAAAAACTTTGTTGTATTCAGTTGTGGGAAATACCCAGTTGTTTACGTCTACAGTTATACCATACAGATTACGTTACTCTGTATTAATCATCTCTTTCAGAACCCCCTCCAAAAAAAAATTAAACACTGAACTTTGATTTAATAGCTCCTTCCCTCCATCTAAATTAAGAGACTGATAAACAATTGGCAGGCACAAGCTAATTAAACGTGGAAGATTTATATACCAACACATCTATCTGTCGTCATTATCAGACGAACAATGTTTGTCCTCAAGCCACGGGTAAAGTAACTGATATTTTAAAAATTAGTTAAATTCAGCCTCAAATTTTACTTTCGTATCACTTCGAATTATTCGTGTAGCGCATGCGCTTCTAGTTGTGTGATAAGTGAAGCAGACAGATCAAAACTATGGTTATAAGGTGGAGAATGTATGATGCAGTTTTTGAAACGTTCTGAAGACATTTAAATGACCTGCATTCTCCCTTCAAATGACAGCAAGCAAGCGTTACAAGTTTTCATCGATTGTTACATCGAAACTTAATGCATTGGATTTGATAACAAAAACATTAGTTTTTTTATATTAAGTTAACAATCTACAAAAGAGTGTGGTAAAAGTCGAAATTATCTTTTAAAATTGTCTTTAAACAAATTAAATGCCTCTTTCCTGTTCCTACGGATTCTCCGCGTGACATTGCAAGTATTTTCACCAAATGTGGGTCGCAAACTGTCTCATGGGTCCAGTTCGAACTCCCCGAGGTATGGGATTTCTCTGAAGACATTTTAAGCGCAACCTCCGACTTTTACCAAAATATATAAAAATAATGTTAACCCGTCATCCTTTTAATGGCTTGATTTTATAAACGAAAGAAACTTATTAAGTTTAAATACTGGGAAAGAAACTCGAAAAATAACGTTTTTATTCACTTTTTATATATCTTTTGTGCAAATAGCCAACGACACTGTAAACTTGTAAGACATACCGCACAATTCCAATGGAGATTTCAAACACGAGTCTGACGAGCGAAGAAGGAACCAATGGCTTCACCTTCCCTACAGTGGCAGTTGGCTTCACACTTGTAATAACCTGCATCTCTCTGCTTGGTAATTCAGCAGTGATAGCAGTAGCAAGGCTGGACAACGAGCTTCGACTTCAAGTGAGTCGCTGAAGTAATGCCACACGTGTTTACACTGTGATAACGAGTTTTTCAGGCCTAACTAGTTCTGTCAGCTCTGTTCTCTTATCGAAGGTGCTAAAACGGGTTTAATCTCCTATAAATCAATACTCAGATCAGTCTTTAACGTTTATTAACACCAGGTTTTACTTCAATTGAATTTTAGTTGTTTGTTTGTTTTGGAATTTTGCACAAAGCTACTCGAGGACTATCTGTGCTAGCCGTCCCTAATTTAGCAGTGTAAGACTAGAGGGAAGGCAGCTAGTCATCACCACCCACCGCCAACTCTTGGGCTACTCTTTTACCAACGAATAGTGGGATTGACCGTCACATTATACACCCCCACGGCTGGGAGGGCGAGCATGTTTAGCGCGACGCGGGGGCGAACCCACGACCCTCGGATTACGAGTGCACGCCTTAACGCGCTCGGCCAGGCCTTGAATTTTAGTTAACAACTAGAGTTAGGGCACTCGACTCGCAACTTGAGTGTTGCTGGTTCGAATCCCCCTCACTTAACATGCTCACCCTTTCAACCGTAGGAGCGTTATATGTGCTGGCCAATTCCACTATTGATTGGTCAACGAGTAGCCCAACAGTTGGCGGTGGGTGCTGTTGACTAGTTGCCTTATCTTTAGTCTCTCTTTGCTAAATTAAGGAGGCTTTGGAAGAAAGCACTCGCGTAGCTTTGAGAGACATTTACAGCAAATCAAACTGTTACTTATTTTCTGTTGCGTCTGAACCTCTCAATCAAATGTTGTTTATGTGTCGTAGTTAAATGTTAAAATGAACCGACGACTTGAAGGTTTGAAAAAGCGTTACTGTTATATGAACGGTCGTATTTAGTAACAAAATGTATTACTCAAAAACTTTGAATAACAAAGTTTCGTGTCAAAGACCTCAGTAGCTAACGTTTGTAAAATATTGATAATAATTATGAAGATGTACAACATGATATTTGTAATATATATAATTATTATATATTCTATTAATAAAATATATTGCACTACCTATTTAGCAAAAAAAATTTATATCAACAGATGTCAGTTGGAAACATGTGAATTTGGACTCGTCATGACCAATTGTGTTAAGGCGTGCGACTCGTAATCTGATGGTCGCGGGTTCGCATCGCCGTCGCGCCAAACATGCTCGCACTTTCAGCCGTGGGGGCGTTATAATGTGTCAGTCAATCCCACTATTCGTTGGTAAAAGAGTAGCCCAAGAGATGGCGGTGGGTGGTGATGACTAGCTGCCTTCCCTCTAGTCTTACACTGCAAAATTAGGGACGGCTAGCACAGATAGCCCTCGAGTAGCTTTGTGCGAAATTCAAAATACAAATACATGATATTTTTTAAAACATAAAACATGTGCAAATGTGGATCACGTTATATAAATGTTTTGAAAACGAGTTTCTTAATAATATTTTCATCAGATAAGTTTCAAGAAAGTTTTATTCCGTTTTTCTCCTCTCACCCTGAATATCTTACTGAACTGGACGGACAAGTTATGTAAATTTTCTTATATTCGATATAGAACTTGTGTGTCGCGTGCGCTGGGCTTTTATTTATAGGGCGATAAGCTCTTTAGTTGTTTTTCTTACTCAAATTTATTTAACCCTAAATGATATAGAAAGTTTTCATCAAGATGTTAGGCTTTCACACGAGGCAGTAAAATAATTATATGACTATTTTATATGCAAAAACGGCTCGTTTGGGCTCAGAAAATATTTTAAATAGCAGAGCGAACAACGTTTCGACCTTCTTCGAAAGAGGTAACTGACCGGAAGCTGACCACATGTTTGGAAGAGGTTGTGTAACTGAGTGTCGCAATGTAGAGGGCGGGGTTAGATGTTTGAATATATAATTTTATCTATAATATTAATATAGGTATAATGGCGTTCCTTTATATTGGTTTATTTTGGGTTTAAGTTGTTGTATAAGTAAGGCTTCTTTAATTTTGCGTTTGTTTATGTTTGTTTCTTTATTTAGTATTTTAGTGTTTTCTATGGTTATGTTGTGTCCATTTGACTTGCAGTGTTCGAAAACGTGTGAAGGTGACTTTTTATGTTCTTTGAATCTGGTTTCCATTTTTCTACTTGTTTCTCCAATATAGAAGTCGTGGCAGTTATCACATTGTATTTTATAAATAATGTTGGTTTGGTGTTTGTCAGTGTAGTTCTTACATAGTATAGACCTTAGTTTTGTGCCTGGTTTTTGAATAAATTTAGTATTAACTGGAATGTTATATTTTGTTACTAGTTTTGGCCAAATGTTGGCTATTTGTTTGCTGATGTCAGGAATATATGGTGTACAGCAGTATACGGTTTCGTGATTTTTTGATTCGTGAGATATATTTACTTCTGTTGGTTGATTTTCCTTTCTGTCTAGGTGTGTGCGTATAATGTTTTCTACGGTTTGTGGAGGAAACTTATTGATGTTGATGAAGTATTGTTTTATTTTGTCTAATTCATCGTTAATTTTATCTGGTGAGCATAGTTTTATGGCTGTGTTTATCTGGTTTCTTAGTATGTTGAGTTTTTGTTTTGTTTCATGTGCTGAGTCCCAAGGAATATATAGTCCAGTATGGGTGATTTTTCGGTGGATTTCTATTTTGAATTGTGTGTCGGTTAGTATAATTTTGAGGTTAAGAAATGATATTTGATTGCTTTCTTCCTGTTCACATGTGAAGTTAATGTTGGGATGTATAGAGTTAATGTGATTGAAAAAAATTAAGTATGTGTTCTGTAGATTTGAATCCCACAACCGTGTCATCTATATATCTGTACCAGTATAGTGGTGGATGTAATACTGTATTAATTGCTTGTGTTTCAATTTGTGTCATAAAAATATTGACTAGAACTGGTGATACTGGGTTGCCCATGCTTAGGCCATTTGTTTGTATATAGCTTTGGTTGTTAAACATGAAGTTTGTCTTTATTGTGGTGAATTCAATGAGGGTTGCTAACTGGTTACTGGGAATGTCTATAATTGGGTTAGGGTCTCGGATATAGAGTTCTAAGGCTATCTTGCAGGCTTCTGTTGTTAGAACTTCTGTGAAGAGGGATATAACATCGAAACTGGCCATTAAGGCTTTATGATTAAGTTGATTTAGATTAGACTTGAAATTAAAAGAGTCTTTGATGAATGAGCTGGCTGATGTTGCATATTTGGAGAATGCCCATGCTATGTATTTACCAAGATTGTAATTAAACGATTCATATGTTGACATTATTGGTCGTAATGGACAATCTGGTTTATGAGGTTTGGGGATGCCGTATATTTGCGGTGTGCGTGAGTCGGTTTTACGTAGGTAGGAATAAAGTGTTTGTGAAATTGTGTTGGCTTTTTTCATTTGTAGTAGTAATTTGTTCAGTTGCGTCTCGTGTGTCTGTTGGATTTGTGTGTATTGGTTTAAATTTGTTCGTGTCTGATAGAATGTTATTCATTTTTTGTATGTATTCATTCGTGTTCATTATGACTATAGCGTTACCTTTATCTGCTTTTAGAATTTTTATGTTTTTGTCTTGTTTTAGGTTTTTAATAGAATTAATGTCTCTTTTTGTAAGGTTGTTTTTTAGTTTTCTGTTTTGTGAAATCATGTTGATGGTTTTGTAAGAAAATTCTTTGAAAAAATCGTTTAAGATGTTGTTTTTAGGTGTTTCTGGAAAATATACCTGGGAAGTTTGGCTGTTGGATGTCAATAAAATTATCTAAGTTGTCTTCTTTCTGTTTGTTGTTTTTGTTTTCTGTAGAAAGTATCACAAGTCTCCTGGCTAGGTCTTCTAAACATGTTTTGATTTCTGTGGTTGGAATGTACCTTTGTGGTATTGCGAAGTTGAGTCCTTTGTTAAGTAGATGTATCTCGTCTGTGTTTAATTGTCGGTCGGATCTGTTAATTATGAGGTTAGTCAACGGTTTGTCATGTTGATGTTTTTTCTGTTGTTTACATCTTAGTTTTTCAAGTTTTTTAGTTGTGGCAGATCTTTTCGTCTCTGTCGTTCTTAGTATTGATTTGGTTTATGTTTCGTTGTATAAGTCCGTAAATCTCTGGTTTAATGCAGCATGCCAGTTGATGGTCTAGGTTCATTTTTTGTTTTTGTAAGTCATGTAGTTCTTTGTATTTTGTGTTCAACATGGCTTTAAGTAGTTTTTTCTGTAAATTTTGGATAATGTTTGTGTATTTATTAAAATCTTTTGACACGAACAAATTTATTATTTTTATTTATACACTTATTATTTCCAGGTTTCCAATCTGCTAATAGTAAACCTAGCGGCAACAGATCTCTTCACAAGTCTCCTGGTGATGATTCCCAGCGTAACGGCATTAGTTTATGATAGGTGGATACTGGGAGACGCCCTCTGTGAGCTCCACTGTAGCTTCAACTATTGCTTCATCATCGTGTCCATGTTAAGCCTCTCTTTGATTACCATAGATCGAGGCGTAGCTATGAAAAATCCACTTCGATACGTCCAAACAATGACTATTTGTCGCATCGGACTTATGATAGGCTATGTCTGGATACACGGTTTGGTGTTTGCTGTCGTTCCCAGTTTAAATGACTGGGTGCACTATGACAACACAGAAGCTGTGTGCACCATTAAATGGAAAATAGACGCGGGCATCATTGCTTACGTAACCGTTTCCTTCACGTGTTGTTTCTTTATGCCAGCGGGAATTATCATGTTTTATAATTTCACGATACTTCGTTCTGCTCTGAAGCTAAAACATAACGTTGTACAACCGAAGCTTTTACGATCCGAAACGTCAACGATAGCAAAAATGTTGGGATCGAGAAATATCCCTAATTCTCAAGGTAGACGATATTCGTCAGGATTTATAAACCAGAAAATATTCAAGAGTATTCTGGTTGTAGTGTTTGTGTTTTTTGTGTGTATGACGCCATTTTGCCTGACAAAGCTGTTAAAGGTCCTTGTGGGGGTAGACGTGGTTCCTCCGTGGATGAGTTTGTTTTCTACCGTGATTCAGTTTACTTCGTCCGCTACCAACCCTTTCATCTACGCTGTGTTTCGTAAAGATTACAGAGACGCATTCAGGCGACTGCTGAGACATCTGTTTGTGTTTTAACGGGAACAACCATTAACAATTTATTTGTTGTTGTGAAAGAGTAAGGAGTTATTCACATCTCGTCTGTTAGTTTTTCGATTAAAATTAAACCCATTCGCAAATAGGATCTGACGTTGAATTAATTACTTGTAGGTTTTGCCATCACCGAGGACGCGACACCAACAAGGAGTTGGTTGGCTGGTTTTGAATTTCGCACAAAGCTACTCGAGGGCTGTGTGTGCTAGCCGTCCCTAATTTAGCAGTGTAAGACTAAAGGGAAGGCAGCTAGTCATCACCACTCACCGCCAACTCCTGGGCTACTCTTTTACCACATTGTAACGCCCCCACGGCTGAAAGGGCGAGCATGTTTGGCGCGACCCTCAGATTACGAGCCTTAACACGCTTGGTCATGCCGGGCCCAAACAAGGAATAGACGGACTTTAAGGTTGTCCTTTCACTGGAGTTGTTTGTTACGACAATAGTTATACTCTGATTTCAAACTCATTACTTAAGTTCAAATAAGATTATAACATTCGTTTTCTCACGATTCTGATTCCCTGATCAAACTACAAATAATTTCGTGTTTCAAAATATTTTTGACAAGTACAATAACTGTGTTCGTAAAACAAAATCTCTGTCATTGAACAAACGATCGGTTGTGGTTGGTTTAAAATCAAATGTATCGAAACACTTGACATGTTTCAATTTACAATGGTTAATTAGCAACCTTTATCTAGTGGATACATCATCAACTACATACACAACTTGTGTAATTGTAGGTTACGCATGAACAAAACAAATAGGATAATTATCTTGTTAAAATAAACAAAACTAGGATAGTATTTTCATTAACTTAGATAGAAATACAATGGAAATAAACACAAATATGATGCTTATCTGGTTTGAAATGTTAGGCTTAGCTCACATCTTTTCAACAAACCTTTTTCTGTCCCCTAATACGATAAAGTATGTATTAACAAATACTTTTTCTGTCCCTAATACGATAAAGGTACGTATTAACAAAAACTTTTTATGTCCCTAATATGATAAAGGTCGTATTAACAAAAACTTTCCACTTGATTTCTAGAGATACACACGTGAATGTTGAGTATCAAAAAGTATTACTGGTTTATTTTTTCTAACATGTCTTTTTAAAGAAATGTATTCAAATTTTCTCTCAGCGAAGACCCACTGTGTTTTACTCAACGTTTATACAATCATTTGTAAGCATACCACGTTTCAGAAACACGTGAACAGCCTTAGTTAACGTATATGACCTTGAAAGGAGGTTTTATCTACTTTTAAAGTCGAAATTAAATCAAATTCATCATTTTCCCCCTTTTTCGTCTTTTCCTCTTAGTCCTTGATATTCACAATATTGGTTCCTCACCAATTGTTTCTTTTAAATTTGCGAAAGTCATCGGTTTTCTGTTTATTTTCCTGTTAGCGAATATAAACATTCCATTCTTTGTATTCATGAAATAGATTTCTTCTATTACTGCATGTTTTGTCACGTGCCAATATTTATCTAGTTATCTGCAAACATCGTACGACGCGTTAGTTTTAAAGAGTTACTGCTCTACAATGTATAAATCTATCACACGCGAAATACATTCAAGCGAGGTTATCTTTTTCGTTATTTTTTTAGGTTTTTGAAGTAAAGTATTCGACTTTCTAAACATCAAGATATAAGCTGAAAACTAAAAATTTTTCTTCTGAACCAACCTCACATCTTTTATGCGCAGATTACTAAAAATGGTTCGGGTTTACCTCGTCTTAATTTTGAACAACTGATGAGAAAGCAGACAGACATCAATTCCTGCCATCGCAAGAGCTCGATGAGCGGAATAATAATATTGACTGTCACACTTATAACGCATCCACAGCTGAAAAGTGCGGAACGTATTCTATGGCTTAATGTCTCGAACCCTGGGCCCATCGATCTTGAATCCTACACACTAACCACTAAGGCCAAGTCCGGTCAGTCCAAGGATTTCATTGTACACGTTTCTTTCAGGCAACAGATAAAGCTTCTCCAACCACACAAATTAAATAAAAAGATTTTTTGGGTGGGGTCTTGTCAGTGAAGAGGAAAACCGGAAAACGTCTCTAAGAAATGAAGATTGATGACAGAGAAGAAAGTACATTGATGTTAGCAAATAGTGCGTTACTACTGGACTCTTAAATAATCCTATATGTAAATAAAATGATCAGGGTCGTACGTTCATGGAAGAGGCGTCAACTACGAATATCGGAGCAGAATCTTGGAATTATTTTCTCTAAAAGAATCGTTTAGTAAATCTCGTAACGATTATAGTTTATTTGTATAAAATATAAATTATAAACTGAGGTATTATAATACACAGTGTCCAGTAAGTTATTTATTACAGAATATTTTGATAACCATCCTGTTACTTCACCACAGCACTTTATATCACCACTTATTTTCAGGTAGAGTGTCTATTTCGGTGACGTTTTTGACAAATACCCCACGTGGAAGCCATATCTGACAACGTGTCTGGTCGTCTTTATCTGATCCTGTTTTGCACGGAAACCACGTGCAAACTTTCATTCGACCATGTTTAACCTTCGGTCATGCATCCTAAATTTCCATTTCTCGTCTCCAAGGTTTAAAACGTCAGGCTCTCCGACTCGCCATCCGTGTCAAGTTGCCTAGTCCGACTCGCTTTCCGTGTCAAGTTGCCTAGTCCGACCCACGAGTTGTACAAACGTCTGAGCTTTCCACATTTCCTTTTCCACCTGCGACAGGCTCGTATTCGCTATGTTACCAAGTGTTTTCCTTCTCAAAACATAATTTTATCTTATGTTTATGCCACCAAATTCCCTTCGAACGGTTTCATCACCTGCTGGCCATCTTCTCAACTTTTATGTTGTGTCGTTTTCGACACATTATCCCATCATGTGGAAGCTCCTATGTCTCACCTATCAGCTTTTATTTATCCACTGGCCTGACGCTCACGGACTTAACAGTTTGAAATTTCTTGTCACTATTTTTTGTTTTACTATTCACGTTTATTTTAACTAGATCGGCATGGTCAGGTGGTTAAGGCATTCGACTCCTAATCCCAGCGTCGCATGTTCGAATCCCCATCACACCAAACATACTCGTCCTTTCAGCTGTGGGGTTGTTATAATGTCACGGCGCATCCCATCATTCATTGGTAAAAGAGTAGCCCAAGAGTTGGCGGTCGGTAATGGTGACTAGCTGCCTGCCTTACACTGCTAAATTAAGGACGGCTAGAACTGATAGTCCTCGTGTAGCTTTGCGCGAAATTCAAACCAACTCAAATTGTTTTAACTGCCTTTTCTTTATTATTTGCCCCCCAGTGGCTCAGCGGTATGTCCGCGGACTTACACGTTAAAATTCGAGTTTCGATACTCGTGGTGGGCAGAGCACAGATAGCCCATTGTGTAGCTTTGTGCTTAATTCAAAACAAACAAAACAAATCCTTTATTATTCTCACTGTACTTTACATTTCGTCTTTCTTTTGTATTCTTTCTTTCTCCATCGTTCTACCTATATTTTTTCTTAACCTTTCACCCAGCTCCTACATCTGTTATTCTTCCTTCTAATTCCTCTTTGTTTTGCTTGACCGAAGAAAAGACGTGACCCTCTAACAGCCTACCATTGCTCCCTCCGACTGGATGACATGACATCAAATTAATGATGTCCATAATGATTGCAAAGACTGTTCATCAGGTCAATAAAGAGATAATAACAGAAACTGGAAATACTTTCTCTTTCAATCAACTTTTGTACAATTTGAAGTAATAAAGAAACGTGATTAAATCTCTTACTTTATTTTAGCAGCTGTATGAGAAATGTTATAAAGCTCTTTGTAAACGTTGTAGAATAAAAGAAAATACATTACAATGCTGATGAAAATCACAGATCCAATAAGTTATGATGCTGGTTAAAACCATAGATCCAATACATCACGATACTGATCAAAACCATAGATCCAATACGCTTTGATGATAATTAAAACCACAGATCCAATACGCTTTGATGATGAGAGAAACCACTGATCCAATACGTTATGATGATTAAAATCATATATCCAATACGTTATAACGCTGATTAAAACCACAGATCCAATATGTTTTGATGATGAGAGAAACCACTGATTAAATACGTTATGATGATTAAAATCACATATCCGATACGTTACGATGATGATTAAAACCACAGATCCAACATGTTTTGATGATGATTAAAACCACAAACCCAAAACATTATGATGATGGTTAAAACTAAAGATCCAGTACGTAATGATGATGATTAAAACCACAGATTCAATACGTCATGATGATGATTAAAACCACAGAACCTGTAAATCTACTATTTGAATTTCAAGTATTCTAAACGCGACTCTGTCCTTATTTTGAATTTTTATTTATCGATGGTTTGATTTACTATAAATTTCGTGCAAAGCTATTCGAGGGCTATCTGCGCTAGTCACCACTAATTTATCAGTGATAGATAAGAGATATGGCAACAAGTTAACAGTATCTCCCGCCAACTCGTCGGCTACTCTTTTGTCAATAAACAGTGTAATTGACCGTTATTTTGTAACGACCCCACAGTTGAAAGGGCAAACATCGTCGGTAACAGCGATTCGAACCTACGACCCGAAAACTGTAATCACCAGACCCATTTTCTCGATGGTGGAGAATACCTTTTACACATAAAATACTAATAGCATTAATGAAATATAAACGCTAAAATCAGGGGTTCGATTCCTCTCGGTTGGCTGAGCAGATAGCCCTTTCTGGTTTTGCTATACGAAAAACACACACACACTGAGATGTAAACTGATTATTGTAGTCGATGATATTTTGTTATACTAAAAGATAATTCACGCTTTATTTTAAGGTTAGTAGTTTTATTCAAAGAATTAGGTTAATATACTGACACATAATTTTTTATGCATTAAGATAAACGCTGTAACTCATGAAAATTGCACTAAATTACTCCAATATTGCATATGTTAATGCCAACATCCCAGAATAAGACTTCAAATGCATTAATGTCAACATTTTAAGGATAGTTTTTGTTCTTACATTTACACTAATCTTACATTTAATTACCGACTTTAAACGGACTCACGTCAAAGAAGGTACGACTGAAAAAATTTATAAATTAAAATTGTTACGTTAATTTTCACCGCATTACACGTCGCGTAAATCATTATTTGGCACAGGTGGTTATCAGTATTTAATATATATATATATAAAACGATACAAAAATGTAGTGTTTAATTATTTAGATTCCATGGCTTGTTTGTTTTGTTTGTTTGTTTTTTGGAATTTCGCGCAAAGCTACTCGAGGGCTATCTGTGCTAGCCGTCCCTAATTTAGCGGTGTAAGACTAGAGGGAAGGCACCTAGTCATCACCACCCACCGCCAACTCTTGGGCTACTCTTTTACCAACGAATAGTGGGATTGACCATCACATTATAACGCGACCCTCCGATTACGAAGCGCACGCCTTAACGCGTTAGGCCATGCCAGGCCCTGATTACATGGGCCTTTTTCTGTTTCAAATTAAAAAGTTTCTTGTTTTCAATTCTAATTTCACAAATATAAATTTAAATTTGGAGAAATAAAAAGAAATATATTTTTTTTGCCAGGTTAGATCGGTTTATGTGAGGTTAAATCAAGTTAGACTAATTAGTAAATTATTAGATGTTTATATAAATAAAAAATATATTTAATTAAATAAATTCTTAAAAATGAAAATGTTTTCACATTTTTTTCCTCTTTAAATATCAATTCTCCAACTTTTAAGTTATATTTCTGAAATCCGAGGTAAACTGAAAGTACTTGAGATGTATGGTTCGGAGACGTAACAAACGACATTGTGGAACCAATCGCAAACATGGGTGAATCGTTTTATTTTGTTTGTTTTAATTTCGCGCAAAGCTACTCGAGGGTTATCTGTGCTAGTCATCCCTAATTTAGCAGTGTAAGACTAGAGAGAAGGCAGCTAGTCATCACCACTCACCGCAAACTCTTGGGCTACTCTTTTACCAACGAATAGTGGGATTGACCATCACATTATAACGCCCCCACGGCTGAAAGGGCAAGCATGTTTGGTGCGATGCGGATGCGAACCCGCGACCCTTAGAGGAGTCGCACGCCTTAACCCACCTGACCATGTCTGGCCTCGATACTTTGTATTGTCTTCATGATTTGCAGTTATTTTAAATACACAGGTATACATGTATTGTTAAAAATAACTTCCTTTGTTAAGTATATTTTTGTTTAGAGTCAGTGGCTCAGCGGTATGTCTGCGGACTTACACGCTAAAATCCGGGTTTCGATACCCGTGGTGGGTAGAGCACAGATAGCCCATTGTGCAGCTTTGTGCTTAATTCTAAACAACCAATGTTTAGAGTCGGGTACAAAGCTACACAATAGGCTCTGCCCACCACAGATAAAGAAACCCGATTTTTTGCGTTGTAAGTACGCAGACGTACTGCAGTTCAGCTGTACGTTATTTTTTAAAGTAATAAATATATTTGAACCGCATTTGAAATCACTTAAAATTTTTCTTTTCGTTACTTCAAATTTTAATTTATATTTCTGAAATAATCATTAAAAACAACATCTATATTTTTTCTGTTTCGTAAAACTTTAATTTGTTTGCACTTATGCACAAAGTTGCACTAAGGGCTACCTGTGCTCCGCCCACCACTCGTATCGAAACCCGGTTTCTAACGTTATAAGCTGTGCCATCGGAGGCCAAAATTTTAATTTTTTAAAACAATGGTTACAAATATAGAGTGTTTAGTTTTGTTTAATGTGGTTAAAAACATAGAACTGTCCTTTAAAGCAGTGGTTCTCAACGTTTTCCAGTATCATTCATTCTTATGAACACCTCACTCACCCCACTTCAATACAGTACTATGTTAATGTGTGCTTAAAAAGAAAAATACAAAACTACAAGACAACAAATAGAAGAATCTTTATGATGACCAACATTCCCTTTATAGAAAATGTTCACGACGTCTTATCGAAACATCTTAACGCCCACAAATATTCACAACATCAGTTTATTAACATAAGCTTGTTTATCTTAGTTAAAAACAAGAATCGTCGTACGAATAAATTGTTCTCTCAGGAAGAGACAGAAAAACGAAAAAAACGAATAATATAAACCGCTGGCCAAAATCTTAAGGCCAATGAAGATAAAGAAAAAAAATATGCATTTTGTGTTGTTAGAGCCCCCCAGTGGCTCAGCGGTATGTCTGCGGACTTACACGCTAAAATCCGGGTTTCGATACCCGTGGTGGGCAGAGCACAGATAGCCCATTGTGTAGCTTTGTGCTTAATTCAAAACAACAACAACAGTGTTGTTAGACTCAACCATTTATTTAAGTAGAACTTCGAAAAATGAAGATAAAAAAAGGGAAAGTAAAAACAAACAACTTTTTAGCACTTAATAGGGAAATTAGGAACACTATGAAAATAGCCTAAATAGTAGCTGGTTAAACGTTTAAGGCCATAAAAGAAAGAAATCTTGAACAGGGTAGGAAATGCCCAACAAGAGTTATCAGCAGTGAGTTGCACGGCCGTCATGTGAATAACTTCAAACATTCGCTGTGGCATGGTCAATATAAACGTTTGCAGAAGGCTAGCTGGAATGTCATTCCATGTGATGAAGATGGCTTCACGAAGATCATGCACTGTTTGGAATTAACGTTCATTTCTATAGACTTCCTCAAAGCCATCCACCCCAAACGTTTTCAATGGGATTCAGTTTGGACGAACACGCTGGATGGTCCAAAAGAAACGCGTTATTCGTTATGAAAAAGTCCTTTGTCCTGCGGGAACTGTGGATTTCAACGTTATCTTGGTGAAAGATCTAGTCATTTTCACACAAGCGAGTACCTTCAGTCAATAAGGATGCTCTCTCCAAGATGCCAGTGTAGCCAGCTTCTGTTTGACGGCCCTGTATAACCTAAAGCTCCATTGTTCCATGGAAGGAGAAAGCACCCCTAATCATTATGGAACCTCCTCCACTGTGTCGTGTAGAAAATGTCTCCTGTGTGATATTCTTGTCGTGCTAATAATATTGGAAGCCACTTTTCTACGTCCCATGTTTGGTGTTTCTCAGTAATGTTTAACCGAGCTGTTTCGTTGTGTGGATAGACTCGTGGCTTTTGAATGCGTTTACGGTTTTTAAAGCCTTTCTCTTGTAGAGGCCGTCTTGTTGTTCTTGAGCTGCATTCTGCCTCCGTAAGGGCCTTAATCTGGTTCGACGATCGGCTGGTATCTTGCCGGACAACCCGTCGAATCTTTATACTCAAAGCCGGCGAAATTTTCTTTGGCCGACCACTTGAAATCTCGTTCCGTATCCCTCGGGTCTTTTAAGAAATTTGCAAAAGCGGTTTTACCAAGCCCAATCTCACCAGCGATGACACGTTAAGAGATACCTTGTTTTTGCAGCTCGATAATTCTGCCACGTTTAGCCTTTGCCATGTTTTTACCATATTTAACACAGGATATGTCAGTTGGAGATGTTGACAACGCTAATGCTTGAACACAAATGACTAAATTTCGTTACGTGTTTACCGATTAACGCTTCGTTTCAGTATGGTCTTAAACTTTTGACCATCTAGTATTTAAGATAATTGGGCTGGCATGGCCAAGCGCGTAAGGCGTGCGACTCGTAACCCGAGGGTCGCGGGTTCGCGCCCGCGTCGCGCTAAACATGCTCGCCCTCACAGCCGTGGGGGTGTATAATGTGACGGTCAATCCCACTATTCGTTGGGAAAAGAGTAGCCCAAGAGTTGGTGGTGGGTGGTGATGACTAGCTGTCTTCCCTCTAGTCTTACACTGCAAAATTAGGGACGGCTAGCACGGATAGCCCTCGAGTAGCTTTGTGCGAAATTCAAAAATAAAACAATTTAAGATAATTTCATAGTGTTCACATTTTCCCCATTAAATGTTAAAAAGTTTTTATTTTTATTTTCTCTTTTCTTATTTTCATCTTTCGAAGCTCTACTCAAATAAGCGATTGAGTCTAACAACGCAAAATGCATATTTTTTCTTTATGGTCTTAAGATTTTTGCCAGCAGTGAATGAAACCAAACGTGAAATTTTTATTTAAATGAAACTGGAAGAGAACTGAACGAAACTGTGAACGAGCTCTTTTATTGATTGTCATATGTTTTTAACCACATTAAAATAAACCGAGCACTCAATATCTGAAAAAATCACTCTAAAATTACACGAAATTGACATACACTTTAGAAAAATTTGAAATACTATAATGATAAAAGGAATTAAAGTTTTATTTGAATATTAAATATCTTGGAACTTTATCTGTACTTATCGCAACCTATATAATTCTACACTAATTTTATAAATACATACTTTTTTCTACAGAATTATTTCAAATTACATTAACTAGCCCCGTACGATCAAGTTGGGGACATTTTTGTGGAAAAAACAGAAAACAAAACAACTGAATTCGTTTTTTCTTGATTTGAACAGAAATGTTTTTGGATATTTTTATTGGCTAATAAAAAAGACATTTCCTGCATTATTTTAGTGATTTGGTTGTGTTTGAAGTGGTAATGTGAGTGAAATCCATCAGCACATCACGAGCTTAACAGATAAATACAAGAAGCGTGAAAGTTTTCAAATGACATGCAGAGGATTCAGGAACTGTTTAGAACCACCTTGATAGATATTGTGCAGCAAGCAGAGTACAATATTATGGCTTTAGCTGCTTTCAAGGTGTTCCTCTCTACTCATCCCATTGCTGACTATAGTGATGCTTCGATCTTCCCTACCGAATCGCACTTGAAATCGTTCGTATCTCAGGTTAAAAGTTAAACATAAAGGGGAGATAGCAGAAGCATAAAAAGTTGACAACTGTTTAATTAATGATGCTGACAATGTGGCTTTATTGATATGTACTGAACTTACTCTCAGTGGATAGACCTAAGTACTAGCTTGTATGGAAACTTGAGGGTGCTGTATTTCACTTTAAAAAAATATTATTTAACAAACAAAAGTTGTCTCGAAAAAATACGTTAAAAACGGAAAGTTTCCGGATTGAACTTACTTATAATATTCAACAAATGTAACCTGTTAAGTATATATAACAGAACATAGCACTTACTTAGAATAACCGTTAGACTTTGTATTTGTAATTATTGTTAATTATACACTGTTTAGAAATTATCTCTTTTAGAGTGTTGAGACGTCGCAGTCTTAGCTGTTTATAAAAAAACAACCAAAAAAACAATGCTTCCACGCAGTGTGATCTGCGCATCTTGCTCTTCTAGGAGACTTTATTATAATGACAGTATTCCAACAACACTATGTTCGCCATATCCATCGCCATCTTGGATACAACAAACACAGTAGCGGGCGAAACATATTAAATCAAGTCATTTGTCACAATAACACTCAAAACTTGTAAAAGTGTGAGCATTTTTTATACAAGTCGCCAAAGCATGATTATAATTAATTATACTTGCCACGTAGTCATAATATCATATGAAAAGTATAATTAATTATAATCACGCTTTTTATCTGTTTGTAGTATTTTGTATATTAACAACAACAATCTAATGAAGTGTTGCTTGTTTGAAATAATGACTGAATTGTTTATCTAATTACTTATGACATTGAAGTCACAGTTTTATGTACATAAATAGATACTTTTCAACGTTAGCTACCTTGCATATCATTTAAAATATATATATTTTCTTAAATTAATATTAACATTGCCTTATACGACTGATTTTTTATATTAAGTTCACAATTCCCTGAAGAACGTCCCCCAGTGGCTCAGCGGTATGTCTGCGGACTTACACGCTAGAATCCGGGTTTCGATACCTGCGGTGGGCAGAGCACAGATAGCCCATTGTGCAGCTTTGTGCTTAATTCTAAACAACAACCCTGATAAATTCAATATTCTTGAAAGTGGTTTGATTTTTTTTATAATTTCGTGCAAAGTTACACGAGAGCTATCTGCACTAGCCGTCCCTAATTTACCAGTGTAAGACTAGAAGGAAGGCAGCTAGTTATCACCGCCCACCGCCAACTCTTGGGCCACTTTTCTACCAACGAATAGGGAGATCGATCGTATCATTATAACGGCTGAAATGGCGAGCATGTGTGGTGTGATGGAGATTCAAACCCGCGTATTATGAGTCGAGTACCTCAATAACCTTAATAAAAAATAATAAGGGTTTATTATATTTGTTTTGAATTAAACAGTTTCACTAGAAATCTAGTTTCGAAACCTACAGTGGGACAAGCACAGATAACTGGTTTATTGTGTTACTTTAATATCAAACAAATAACTCATATTTAACTTCTGATACCATCTAACAATGAATATGAGCTCTTAGAAAAGATACTATTGCCGTTTCATAAAGTTACTATAACATTTCAAAATGTAAATATATTAATTAATTATTATTATTTGGATATGTGTGCTCGGTACCTTTTTTTCCTAAACATGTTCGCTCTTATTGCCATTGGTGCGTAGTAATGGGACGATCAATCCTTATATTCGCTGATAAAAGAGTTGCCCAGGAGTTGGCGGTGGATGGTGATGACTAGTTGTCTTTCCTTTAGTCTTACGCTGCTAAATTAGGGATGATTAGCACTAGTGTAGCTTTGCGCGAAATTCAAAAAACAAACGCACAATTTTCCTACTGTGTACTAGTTTTACTTTTCGGACTTTTGATTAGAGAAGGAGAGAAATAAGACGTACTTTGTCTGGCTCGTGGTGTAATTAGGCTTAAGGGATTTTGATTTAAAAAGAAGTATCAAAACATACTAAATATCTTATCAAGGCGGCATATTATTTTGAGAAAACAGGGAATACAGCGGAAGTCAAGAACAGAAGAGCGGGAAACCGCAATAAACAACAACTACGGGTCCTACAAGACCAAACAAAGAAATGGCGGGAAAAGCCGTTAAGACTAACGAAAAAACTATCGCAGGTAAGTCAGGCGTAACTGGTGGCAATATAATCACGAATTCCCCATTGCTAACTCTATGTAGTTTAGCAAAAATGGAATTAACTACCGTAAAAAAAGCAAGAACCGTAATTAAAAAAAAAAGTAAAGCTAAGAGAAAACTAATTAAAGAAATTAATTCTACGGAAAACTCCGAAAGTGAAGAAGAAGCAGTGATGGCTACCAATACTGAGGTAGAGGTAGCTACTCCTGCATCTAAAGTAGGGTTAAGTACAAATAATGTAACAGTAAAAGAAATTAACACTATGGATGTTGATAAACATTATAGTGAAGAAAAAAATGACAGTGATAAAGAATTGGAAGACCAAGATTTTATCACTGTTATTTCTAAAAGAAATATGAAAAAAAAACAATAAACAAACAACAAGTAATAGTAATATAACAAAAACAAGACCACCACAGTATGCAATAATTATAGAAGGCATTCCAGGTCAATATAACCAACCCCTGCTTGCCACTGAAGTAAAGAGATGCAAACCAAATGTTAACATAGTTAACATTAAGCGTTTGCCTAGAGGCGGAGTACTGGTGCAAGGGCACGATGTAGTCGACTTTAACCGACTACTGAAAGAATGGCCAACAGATGCCTTTAATTCAGCAAACATTAAAATCCATCTACCGGGAAGTAAGCCGCAACCAAAATCAATAGTGGTAAGAGGGGTACATCAGACGATTGACCTGGACCTTATAAAGCAGGCACTTGACGAACAAAACATTCCACACACCAGAACAGAAAGAATAATATCAAAGAAAACACAAACACCAACTAATTTAATAAGAATTGACATTGATGATAGTTACAACACACAAAATTTAATAAATAATGGAATATTGCTCTGGTATCAAAGATATCAAGTTGAGCTATTGAAAACACCGGCAATTGTTGTAACACAGTGTTACAACTGCCAAAGATATGGACATGTTTCAGCAGCCTGCTTAGCATCACCGAGGTGTTGCGGATGTGGCGGGGAACACCATATCAACCAATGTAAAAAAGAAAAAGAAACGCCCAAATGTTGTAACTGTGGTCAAACCCACACAGCCAATTATAAAGGATGCGAGAAATATAAACAAATAAAGCAACGCATTTTTCAAATCAGAACACTAACAGAACAAAATCAATCGAAAACAAGTAGTTTACCTAAAACAGACACACCAACAGAACAGAATCAACCAAAAACAAGCAGCCAACCTAAAGCAAGCACATCAACAGAACATACTAAAACAACAAAAACCACATATGCAGAAATGGTAAAAGGAAAAGAAACACATAAACAACAAGTACAGAAAACTAATACACAAAACAAGAACACATTAACACAAAAACCAAAAGAAAACAACAGTACCATACAAGAAACCAATAGTAACACAACAGATAAAACAAGCCTGTTCTCAACGGTGTTTAAAAATGTAATAACAGAGTTTATAACAGAATACACCAAACCAAATCAAACAACTAACTTTATAGAACTACTGATCACAATTACGATAAAACACGTCACACCTCATATACCATACATAATAACTACACTAACAGGTTACATGCTCACAGCTCAATGTTCACAGTAGTGTATATCAACATCCAAGGTGCAATAGCTTCCAAGAAACATGAGATCGAAGACCTAATAGAAGAATTAAACCCCCAGATTATAATAATAAGTGAAACTTTAACATATAATAATAATAGATTTAAAATACCTTATTACTCAATAATTAGAAAAGACAGGAAAAATAAAAATGATGAAAACAGAGGCATTATGCTGCTTCATAAAGTAGATTTATCTGTAGAAGAAATAGAATTAAACAGTAACAATGAACATGTTACTGTAGATATCCTCCAATCAAATAATACTAAAATAACAGTAGCAGGAATTTACTGCTCACCCAATAAACAACTAGATACAACTTTACTAAATAACATCTTTTCCCATAATCTAAACACCATAGTCATAGGAGATCTAAATAGTAAAAATGTTTCATTTGGATGCCGAAGCTCTAACTCAAATGGTAGAAAATTAATAAAATTTATTGATGATAATAATATAGCTCTATTAAACGATACTACCCCAACACATACATCCTATTCTACTAACTCTAGTGACATACTAGATCTGTGTATGTGTACATATAATTTAAGCCAGAAATTAGTAAAATTTCAAGTGGGAAAAGATGTAGATAGTGATCATCTCCCAATTTTTTGCGTCTTAGATCTCACCCCCTATAAAAATATAACATATAGGAAAGAAAAATTTAATTACAGAAAAGCAAATTGGCAATGCTATAAACAAGAATTAGATAATCTATTACCAAATGAAATTATTAAAGAAGTTAAAACGCAAGTCGAAATGGACAACTATTGTCAAACAATTACGGATTGCCTACAGAAAGCAGCCAAAGAAACAATACCAAAACAACACCACAAAACAACAATCAACACATGGAAACCAACCACAGAAATAATCAACCTAATAAAAAAGCGCAGACAACTAAGAAGACAGTACATGATTACAAGAAACAGAGAAACTAAAACACAAATAAACAACATTAGAAATCACATCAGAACTCAAATAAAACAACAAAAGCAAAATAAATGGGATAATTACTGTAATAAACTAAACGACATAACTGACCCGAAAAAATTCTGGTCACATCTTAAAAGATTCACAAGTGAAAACACAAACACAAAGAAATATCCTCCACTTGAACATAATAACACCATTGCACGTACAAATAAAGAAATAGCCGAAGCTTTCAAGGATCAACTCCAAAATACTTTTAAAACTCACACAGATCCAGAAATGAATACACACTTCTACAATAAAGTCACTAATCACATAGCAAACAATAAACATCAATATGAACCAATATTTCCAGTAAACATAACTGATACAAATACAAGTTCTAACACTGATTTTGAAAGCACATTACTAACAAAGGAAATATCCCTACATGAAATACTAGAAGCAATAAAAAACACCAAAAACAAAGCGCCAGGAGAAGACGAAATACAAGCTATTCTCCTAAAAAACGGCACTCCGAAATTGTTTGACCATCTAAATTCTCTATTTAACTTATCGCTATCCTCAGGATATATCCCAGTTTCTTGGAAGCTAGCAAATATTTTAATGTTCCATAAGGAAGGAAAACCAGCGAATAAACCAAATAGCTATCGACCAATCAGTCTGACCAGCTGTGTAGGCAAAATTCTCGAAAGAATAATAAGTAATAGACTCTCCACATTCCTGGAGGTAACATCAAAATTACCAGAAGAACAGAATGGATTCAGAAAATTTAGACAAACGACAGATCATTTAATAAGATTAACCGAAACCATTATAGATAGTTTCAACAAAAAAGAATGTACAGTCGCTTGTTTCCTCGATATCGAGAAAGCATTCGACACCGTTTGGCACGATGGTCTAAGGTTCCGAATGAATGAAATGGAACTACCGCGAGGAATTATTCGCTGGTTATCTAACTTTCTGGAAAACAGAAAATGTAGAGTAAATGTAGAAGGAACTTTTTCCGAATACTTTACTCCACTAGCTGGTGTCCCGCAGGGAGGGGTGGTTAGCCCTATACTCTTCATCATGTATGTTAACAATATGCCATTGAAGGATCCAAATCATGGATTCTCATCACAGTTCGCAGATGATGTGGCAATCTGGAAAAGTGCTGCAACACCCACGATAGCAGCTACAAACATACAACCTCAATTAAATAGAATTAGTGAATACTGTGAAAAATATAGAATTAAAATAAACACAGCAAAAACTCAGCTCGTACTCTTTACGAAATCGCCAAAACACAGAAAGCAACAGTTAGAAATATATATGAATGGCACGTTGCTCCAGATTGCCCAATCAGCAAAATTTTTAGGTCTGACTTATGATTCAAAATTAACTTGGATCAAACATGTCAACGAAATTAAAAATAAAATTTGGCGAAGAACCAACTATGTTAGGAGTCTAACTGGTAAACACAGTGGAGCATCCACAGATAATATTTTGAAAATATACAAAACATATATTAGACCAGTAATAGACTATGCAGCTCCAGCATGGGTAACTGTAAGTAATGTAACAATCAAAACCAAACTACAAAAAATACAAAATGTACTTCTCACAACAGCATACAGAGTTCCGAGAGCAACATCATCTAAATTCATTCATAATTACTCGAACATACCAATAATATCAGATAGACTCCTAAATATTACAATTAGGTATTTTAACAAAAATTGGAAGAAAAATGATTTGTTATGCGAACTAGATAGGTACCTTATACATGATGAAGATATTCCTAAATACCTCTCACCAATTAACATATATATTAAATATAAAGAAAAAAAAATAAATTAATTAAATTAAAATATATATGTGTATAAATTTTAAATCTTGTATTTATAATTTGCATACTTATGTATTTTAAAATAATAATAAGATTAAAAAAAAAAAAAATGCCACCAGCAAGCTTGACTACTGTGAATAAGAGACTATAAATGGACATTGCCCTGAAAAGGACCTAACATAACATCACGAGTTAGGGAAAATATGTTAAGGAAGGAGGAAGAGGTCAAAGTGAACCTGACCCTCCAGGGCAAATACCCAAACACCATCGGAAAGGAAAGTTTACTGTGTACTAGATATTAACGCTAGTGCTGACATCTATTATTCAGTGATAGAACTTTATTTGATAATATCCTTTTTCTTCTGTAGAATAACAGTCTTGATTTAGCTTCATGACACTTTACTACCCCAGAGTTCACTGCCGTCGGTACTTAATTTAAAATCCTGTTCGGTCATTCATGACTTAATGACGTATTAAAAGTTGCTAAAGGTAACAAAAATGTTTGAAAATGAAAGAATGAGACCTAGGAATTACCATCGGAATCTACAGTTAATCAGGTCTCTAGGCATAAACAAACAAACATTTTCCAATATTTTAAACCCATCTCATAAAAAATTAAAACAGTAAATCTCTGGTTTTTCAGAACATATAATTTTCGTTATTAGGAAAATTAGGGCACCATTAATTATTACATTTTTATACAAGCATTTTTTTTCTTACGCCACCTATGGAGAATAAACAATTACATTTCTACCAGCCTCCAGCAACGAATTGGGCAATTAACCCGAAACAACTGAATTGGGGCACAATCATAGCACGACTGGTCAACAAGCCTGACACTTTGGAGAAATAAACAACTGAACAGCTTTCGTAATGTTAACTCGGAAATAAAAGGAAAATTTTTTACCGGTACTTTGACACTTGGAAAGAGTGAAAATGTTGCTTTTCGCTGTTGACTAGTATAAACAAAACTAAAAACAAGAGCTCTACAATTTATCAGTCTCTAGGCTATCTTGATAAACGCCACCTGTGGTGAGGAGGAGAATAGCTTCTGTGATTTCATCTTTTTACTGCAGTACAAGAAAATGTATTTGTGACAGCTCTTCCAAATGAGCTGCTTTATTATAGCTTTATAATAATTTAAGAAAATTTTTCCTTAATTATTTTTACTTATAATAGATATTTGTTATTTTATAATCAGTATTTACCAGTGCAATAGTAGAGATCATTTGAACCTAAACGCCAGGTATAGCCAAGCGTGTTAAGGCGTGCGGGTCGTAATCAGAGGATCGCGAGTTCGCATCCCGGTCGCGCCAAACATGCTCGCCCTTTCAGCTGTGGAGACGTTATAATATTACGGTCAATCCCATTATTCGTTGGTTAAAGAGTAACCCAAGAGTTGGTTATGGGGGATGATGACTAGCTGCCTTCCCTTTAGTCTTACACTGATAAATTAGGAACAGCTAGCGCAGATAGCCCTCGTGTAGCTTTGCGCGAAATTGAAAACAAACCAACCTCAAATTCACATTGTTTTAGTGTGTCTGTTTCCATGGATTATTTTTATTTTATGACAATTCAATACATCTTAACTCTATTTACGTGTGCATGTTTGTCTTAATGGATGATTCTGTTTTATAACTTCACTATTTTTCAGATGTGTTCTTGTCCTCATCGATGAATCTGATAACAGTGAAAAGAGAGAAACTGTAAACAGATATGTGAGCTTCTTGCATCTTCATATGTTAATATAAACAACAACGACACATTTCATGCTATACTTGAAATAATTCGTAACGTCAATGCCAGTTAATGTGGTTCTGTCAGATTAACTGTGAGTAACCTGAATGAAAAGCTTGATCATGTAAAGTGACAGTGTAAATCATGATAATACACAGCGATGTTTACTGAGTCGATAGCCATAGCGCTATAACAGCGAAACGCATTTGCTGGATCGCCAGTTATCTTGAGTGATTAACAACATTAATTCAAGTAAATATTATCATTAACAGAGAAGTTGAGTTTAATTAAATAAGTAATATTACGTCTCTATTAATTACCATCATAATAAAATGTAAATAACAGACATAAATCTGATAAAACAATTGATTTTTACAATTTAATGTTATTCACACCACAAGTATTGTTGTTCATACTATTTGATACTATAAATATCGTCTCAACCAGAAGAGAGAAACCGGAAAAACGTTGAGGAACTCTTTTTCAAAATAATCTCACAATAATACGTTGAAAGGAAAGAAGAGTAGAAGATCTCACGGTCTCGATGGCTTAACTACAGAATTGTTGGAGATTTTTGTGCCTCTCATTGTGGACGATTATATTAAGTTGTTAAATCGGATGTACTCGCAAAACCAGTTACGAGAAAAGGGTTAATAGTTTTGCTCCATAAGAGAGGCGACAATACTAGATTACAAAACTGGAGACACACAACTTTGCTGTTTCGTACAAAATTATCTTCCGTGTCCTGGCCTTGCGTGTTATTGCTAATGTTGTTTCTATGGATCAAACATGTTGTGTTCCTAGTTGGGATATCATTACCACTCAACTGACGTTACGTTCTATAATAAAATATTTGGATTCAGAGGACGAGGGTGGATTCTAATCTCTATTGATCAAATGCAAGCATTTGATAGAGTTGATCATTTATACATGTTTGGAGTTCTTTCTAGAATGGGATTCGGTCCCAGCTATTACAATTGGATAAGATTATGTTATATCAACATCACTGGTCTTGTTAAATGTAATGGATATCTGAAAAAGCAATTTACTATTTCTAGAGGGATAGACAGGGATGCCCTTTACCTGCATTACTGTATGCGGAACCTTTCAGAGAATCCTTGGTACATAACCCACAAATTCAAGGTATTTCTCACAAATACAATAATATCTTCCTGTTAAAAACTGATGGAGTTAATATACCAGAACTCCATCCCCGCTACTGAAGAAATTACTGCCTGGAAAGATATTTTAATAGATACTAAATTGAAATAAAACAATACATAAATATACTTATCACCCATTTAAAGGTTTTGTCTTTTCTGATGCGGATTGTTTACTTTATCACAATGCTTTAATGACGAACAATAAACTTGTTCATATGCAAAAACATGATACTGATTTACGTACACTTTGTGGTAAAGAAACTAAAACAGTGAGAGATTTATATTGTCTCTCTCCAATGGTTCATCCCTTATGGACATCAGTTTTCAACACTCTTTCTTTTATCATTCTGAAATCAGTACCAATGAATCTGAAACGGCGAATTCTTGTACAGGGCTTCCTAGAAGGATTAAGAAAAGACGACAGTCTACAATGTATGTTTTTGATTACATCAGCCAAATATTATATTATGACTGTAAGGAAAATTTGTTTAGCCAAAAATATCCATTTAAATCTATTGTAATTTTATAAGGGTCAGTTAAGAAAGAACGTAAGTTTTGATTATTCCAGGTATGTCGTTCGTAATGATGTCAATTCTTTCTTTCAATTTTATTGTAAACTTGTTCGTCCTTTGTTCACAATGTTATATTATTGTGTGTCCTTTAATACGAACAATAACAGATAGTATTAGGTGCATTTAATTGTATATAACTGTGTATTTGATTGTTGTACTTGTTTTGTATGTAATATATGTGATTATGAGACCTCTTTAAGAGGTTTGTAAATAAATAAAAAGCCATAACTTTAAGGAAAAAAACAATAGCAGAAAAACAGTGTCACAGATCGTGACAATATAAGAGTGGTTGTATAGAAAACAACCTGGATATTTAAACCAGCAAATCATGTGCCATTCACAGTCCAGCCAATAAAGTAACGGTGTAAAGGTATTTATCACACCTTCATTTTGTTATTGTTTAGCATTTTATATATTGTGTTGTACCAATGGCAAAGACTTTTCTCGTGCTCTTAACAAAATATTACAACATATAATAAAGCATTATCTCCTTCTGAAAAAGGCCAACAGCGTATAAGTTGATCAAAATAAGGTTTCGAGTCATATCTATCTGGCCGCGGCGGGATCAGGTGGTTAGGGGGCTTCTCTCGCAATGTGAGGGTATAGGGTTTGAATCCCCGTCACACCGAACATGCTCGCCATTTTATCTTTGGAGACGTTGTAATATTACAATCAATCGCAATATTCGTTGGTTGTTGTTGTTTTGAATTAAGCACAAAGCTACACAATGGGCTATTTGTGCTCTGCCCACCACGGATATCGAAACCCGGTTTTTAGCGTTGTAAGTTTGCTGACATACCACTGAGTCACTGGTGGACCTATACATTGGTAATACAGTAGCCCAAGAGTTGGCGGTGAGTATATGTGACTAGCTGCCTTCCCTTTAGTTTTACCTTGCTAAATTAGGGACGGTTAGCCTAGATAGCTCTCGTGTAACAAACTAGTCGCATTTCGCATTCAACCATCGCATGTAAATAGAGAATAAAATGAATATTCATGTTATTTAATACAAAGGTACATCAGTCAATTTGTCAGATGTGACAAGTGTACTATATGTATATATAGAGAGAGTAAATGTATATTTATAATATGATATAACATAAATATTTATACATTCAAACCTTATAAATGTATTATATATATATATGAGGTCTGAATAATGGTTTGGGACAATTTACAAATTATTAAAAAGCAAAAAAATATTAATGTATTTAAAACGGTTGTTCTGTCACACCAAATGACAGATTTAATTTTACCTTTAGTTTAAATTGCTACACAAGAACAATGCTGCTACTCTAAGATGCAAAAGCAGTTTGTCTACCAGTTCATAAGGTAAAAAATTCTGGGCCATATTTTTAAACGTAGGCGCTAATTGGGTGTAATTAATCTTACTTAGAAGCATCGTTATGAAACTCGAGACTGGGAAAACAATCACTGAATATATTACTTTAGAGAAAGAAGTGTGCCTTTAATAATTTTCATGTTAAAATCCTTGTTTATGTAGTAATTTCTTTAGTTGGTTAGAAAAACAGTTATTACTAGTCAAATTTACATGGCTAGATTCACAAACAACAAATCGTGAGGTACTAAGAAAGATTTCCTCTTCACTGGTTATTTAGAATTGCGCATGTGCAACATGATGAGTAATTCCCAAATGGTATAGTCTGTTACGCTACTCAATGGGCCAGTTATTTTGACATTCCCTGGCGGCAGAATCTACAAGCTGAAATACAGAGTGAAAAACACATTGGAACTGACGTACAGTGGTGAACAGGCGAATGAAAAAGTGCTTGTAATAACAGTGGGTTTAATTGGTTAAAGTAATTATTATCCTTATTATTTGATAAATACATTTTTTGTTATATTGGAAGCAAAGGAGGCAGAGTTTGAAGTTTTCATTGAGTTAGCAATGCCTTATCTGTTGGAAAACCTAGGAAGGCCAATTGAAGTGCATTTGGTGAGTAACGCAATTTGGTTACTTCGGTATGCAATTAACAAGGATTAGCTTTTCGACGTTAATTTTTTCTAACTATCTGAAGTGTCAACAGGTGAAGTTTTATTTCTTAATTAAAAAAAGCGAATTTTCAAGAATTGTATTCCGATCTGAAAATAACACTATGTGAAGAGATCACAAACGAAACTGTAGTGCTTAGAACCTAAAACCCTCCGTTCTAGGCAATTCCTTTTATCAAATAAATAACTGGGTGGAAACAAATCGATAATTCTCACGTTTTTGGGTTGTAAGGACTGAATGTGGAAGGACTCTGAACTATACGTATCTCGAACTGTAAAGTCCAGAATTAATTTATCAGAAAATGTTATTGATTAAAAGATCATTAATAACATACATTTTTTGGGAGTTTGAGACCACCTGAAATTAAACTCAGAAAGAGCTGGACTCGAACCCAAGACTACGTTCGTTTCCATTGCGTCATTTAATTTCTGCATGGTGAGCTTTTTGTGTTAGAGCAAAATCTGTGTCAAGGAAGTCAGACTAAAAGAAAACATCTCTTTCGTTCTTCTGTGCATTTTGCAAGAATTCAAGGTTCCATTTGAGTTATAAACCTGTCTCAGTTGTTTATTTATCCAGTTTCAGAAACAGCTGGTTTTACTTATACAGAATTTAACTAATCCATCGTCTGATGAGTCTTTGAAATCCGTTATTTTGCGGTATCTTCTTTTCCTTTACCTTATAGGTGTATTGGTTTGTTTTCAATTTTGCGAGGCCCGGCATGGCCAAGCGTGTTAAGACGTGCGGCTCGTAATCTGAGGGTTGCGGGTTCGCATCCCCGTCGCACCAAACAAGCTCGCCCTTTCAGCCGTGGGGACGTTACAATGTGACAGTCAATCTCACTATTCGTTGGTAAAAGAGTAGCTCAAGAGTTGGCGGTGGGTGGTGATGACTTGCTGCCTTCTCTCTACTCTAACACTGCTAAATTAGGGACGGCTAGCACAGATAGCCCTCAAGTAGCTTTGTGCGAATTTCAAAAACAATTCAATTTTGCGCAAAGTTACACGAGAGCTATCTGCGCTAGCAGTCCCTAATTTAGCAGTGTAAGACTAGAGAGAAAGCAGCTAGTCATTACCATCCACCGCCAATTGCTATATTATTAATACAATGTATAGTTTACTATATAGATATAAGCAAGACTCCATTTGATGTATACTTTAGAAACACAGAGATTCAGACATTTCTAAATTAGGCTGCAAGTGTTTTTTGTATAAAAATAAACAAGAAAATCAGCTGAAGTCCATCTGATTTTTACAGTGGTGTTGGTCAAAGCCTGATGAACTTCAAGTGATTTTTCTCTTTATTTTTAACTTTTAACAGAACTTTGTTAATTTTATGTCCATGTAAAACGTTCCTCAGTTCTATAGAATTATAGAATCATTAGTTGATTCTACGTGAAACTAAAACGTGAGCCAATGATCTTCAATGCAATGTTTATAGCTTGAAATAATTATGTACAATGACTTAAAAACTATTTGAATCTGAGTCGAAAAACCGAAACTCGAGCACGAAGCTTCAATTATTCATATTAAACAATTCTGAAAAAAATATTTATCTGACTTTTACATGCACGTTGATTCATAGAAGGGTTTGGTTTGAATTTCGCGCAAAGTTACATCAAGGCTATCTGCGCTAGCCTTCCCTAATTTGGCAGTTTAAGGCTAGAGGGAAAGCAGCTAGTTTTCATCACCCAACGCCAACTGTTGGGCTACTCTCTTATCAACGAACAGTGGGATTGATGGTCACGTTATAATACCTACACAACTGAAAGGGCGAGCATGTTTGGTGTGACAAGAATTCGAACCCGTAACCCTCAGAGAACGAGTCAAGTGCCTTAACCACCTGGCCATGCCGGGATTTATAAAAGAAAAACATCGCGCATTCAGAAGAAAAACAAAACTATCACTGAGTTGTGACCTTTTAGGTTTAAAACCAAACTAAACGTTAGTCCGTTTTATTCTCTAATTACAATGACTTCCAAAAAAGCTGTTCTCTGGTGGGTCAGCGGTAAGTTTATGAACTTGAAACGCTAAACTTAGGGTTCGATTCCCCGTAGTGGACAGAGTGCAAATAGATCTATGGGTAGGACAGAAAACGAGGCACAAGTTCTCTCGTCGTATTACAGACAATGTGGTATAGCGAGTTTCATTAAAGACAGTATTTCACGTATATAATTAATGTTGATTAATAGACTGTCCCCTTCGCCAATTGTCTCAGTTCTCAGTAGTACGTTTAGAGGATTATAAAGTTAAACACCCATGATGTTTTCTGTTTCTAGATTAACAGTTATTTGATGTCAGTTTTAATTGGTGTAACTAAGGCTGCGTAACAAAGAATACACAGCATTTTGATAAAATAGGAGATTGGATCTCTCATCAGACACGGGGTCTGAAACTCAAACTAATATATATTCAACTTCTAACTTATTAAGGATTTAATGATGAGCTAGACAGCATTCATACATTAACTTTCCATGTGTCATTAGTCAACGTTTCTCTCCTTCGACTTAAATTTACCGCTATAATAATTGTGAATTATCATATTTATTTTATGATAGAAAGCGCTATTTATTACTAAAGCTCGTAGTTTTTTATTACACTTGCTGCTTTTGCTTGTAATGCGAAGTTTGATGACATCTCAGCATTTAATTAAATTAACTGAAACAAACAAAAAACAAACATATTTAAAACTAACATAAACCTCAGGGTGGTTGTTTCAAGTTAGTTTGTTAATTTTGGTTTGTCTAAATTTAAGTACAAAGCTGCACAATGAACATTTTCTACTCTACTCACCACGGGTATCAAAACCCACGTTGTAAGTCTGAGTTAGATCATTAAAGGCTTTTTGTATAATGGTTAAAAAAACTGACAAAGAAATTCGCTGAGATATAATATTTATTAACAACATCTATTTAAATTAAATATTATAAATAAATGAATATCGTGAAACATGAATATTCATCAACTTGAAATAAGATAAGTAAACGCAGCTGTCATAAAATATTAAAAACTGTTTTGAAGTAAAGATAATAGTTGACGACGAGTTCTTTATCCACCGAATATTATTCTTTGTTTTTTGAAACAAAATTTGCAGTAGATTTTTGACGAATTACACGCTGTCTCAAACCATTATTCATAATTATTAAATTACAAATTGTAATTAACAGGGTTCTAAAGTACGATTAAATGCACAAGATGTTCGAACTAAGAGCATGTCATTACCTTACTGATTGAATGAAGAAAACGTTAAAAAATGATTAGCTATGTAATGTGCACATGTTAGTCTTATGAACTCCAGCAACCCTGAAAGAGGGGTTGTGTACCATCCACAGTTACAAAACAATGATTTAAATGTGTCTAACATTAACTTCTCTCTACCATTGTTTTCTACAACTCTGTGTAGTTAAAACTGTTAAACTTAAATATGAATAATTTAGTGTCCTCTTCCGTGAAGGAGAATTGGATGTCGTCAGACGTAGTGAATGTGGTTTAATACTGAAGTGGTGAGGTGAGTTGCACATCGGTTTCATTATAAAAGTTTTATCATGGGTGTGACTTTATCACAGAATTGACCACCACACCCTAGCATGTTATTAAACCAATTGAATTTCCTGGCGCACGAGCACTAATACATTAAAACTTCATCCATAAAAGCTCTTTTTAAAAACGAGGAAAGTAGATTTTTAGGTCCTTTCCTACTCTCTTAAAATGGTAATTTACGCAATTACGCATATAGCCTGTTGACAAATATTAAAGTGAAATGGTTTGTCTAAGATCATTAGATTTAGGTATTAACATAGAAAATATGGAACTGTATAAATACATGTGTATATATTACTTTTGCTTGTAGTGGTTGGATCTGGTAGAGTTTCTCCAAGTTAACAGTTATTTATCTTTCTAATACTTGGATCTCAGTTTATCCAAGTTAACATTTACTTATCCGTCTAATAATTAGATCCTTCGTTTATCCAAGTTAATAATTCCTCATCCTTTTAAGAATTGGATCTATAGTTTGTTAAAGTTAACAATTATTTATCCTTTTAATAATTGGATTTATAGTATCTTCAAGTTAACAATTCCTGATATTTCTAATAATTGGATCCATAGTTTATAGAAGTTAACAATTCTTTATTGTTTTCAGAATTGGATCTATTGTTTATTATTGTTCACAGTTCTTTGTTGTTTCAGTACAGAGAGTGTAATATATCACACTTACCAGTAGATGAAAGTAATAATACCACCCACCTCATACACCTTTACAGAAGTCCACCCACTCGTGTTAATATCAGTTTATATTGTCCCAAAAGTTTATTAAAAAACAATGCAAGCACTGGATACGTCGAATTTCGATTTATTATTAATCCAAATCGACATATTTAGGTCATAAATGACATAATATGTACTAGATTAACACTAGGTATGGCGACTACTTCGGTAAGGTTGATTCGTGCCGTACACGCGCCTAGGTACGGGAACTTCGACATAAGTTAACATAACGAATCCACATAAATCAGCAAATATCCTGTGTTATATTGATATTAAATGCACCAAAGGTTTGTGTATGACGATAAATGAACTTCCCTAGCCCTTCGTCATAACTTCAAGATATTAACAGAACTATTCGAGACCATAATGCAACAAATTTGAACCGCCTCTGAATTTCTACACATGGATTCCCATTGACTGAATGATGTTTAACTCTTAAAATGGTGGATTGAGAGCCACCTAGAGTGATAAACATTTATTGTAAAATAATGAAAAGGTTTTTACGTGAATTAATTTATTTTATTCAACTTCACGATTGGCCAGGTGAATATATTTAACATTAAAATATTGCTTTGACTAGTTGTGTTAAATAGAAAAGCTGTGTAAGTTTAATATGAAAGCTGTTTATGTACATAATATTTAGGGTTTGAATTTGCACAAAATGTTTTTGATTAGAAAAAAAAGGCAACAGAATATTATCAGTTTCGCGCGCAAAACAATAGATGTTTGAATGTTTTTTTTATCTTTGCTTAGAAAAACTAATTTTGATTGAATTGAAAATGCTTGAAGACAAATTGTTTGTTTGTTTGTTTTTTGAATTTCGCACAAAGCTACTCGAGGGCTATCTGTGCTAGCCGTCCCTAATTTAACAGTGTAAGACTATAGAAAAGGCAGCTAGTCATCACCACCCACCGCCAACTCTTGGGCTACTCTTTTACCAACGAATAGTGGGATTGACTGACACATTATAACGCCCCCACGGCTGAAAGGGCGAGCATGTTTGGCGCGACGGCGATGCGAACTCGCGACCCTCAGATTACGAGTCGCACGCCTTAACACGCTTGGCCATGCCGGGCCTTGAAGAACAAAACTTCCGAAAGCATCATTGAAAATAGAATAGCAGTGGATCTCGATTATTAGTGGGTATAGACTTGATTTTTTTTTATTTTGCGCAAAGCTATTCAAGGGCTGTCTGCGCTAGCCGTCCCTAATTTAGCAGTGTAAGACTAGAGAGAAGGCAGCTGGTCATTACCACCCACAGCCAACTTTTGGGTTACTCTTTTACCAACAAATAGTGGAGTTGACCATCACATTATAGCGCCCCAACGGCTGAAAGGGAGAACATGTTTGGTGCGACCAGGATTCGAATCCGCGATTCTCAGATTACGAGTTGAACGCCTAAACCCACCTGACTCTACTGAGAGGGAAATGCACTTCTTCACGCGTTTTCGTTACGTTTCCCAGGTAACAAAGTTTTGAATGTACTAGACGACAGTATCATTACAGATAGTCCCTCTTTACGTGTGTTGTTATCCATTCATGTTTGTGTTTGGAGGGGAATTATTTAATTGAATCGCTTTATTGCTAACTTGAACCTGCTTTACATTACTAATGAATTCGTTAGTTAAAAGCCTGGCACGGCCAGGTAGTTAGGGTTATCCACTCATAATCTGAGAATCGAGAGTTCGAATCACCATCACATCTAACGAGCTCGCCCTTTCAGCCGTAGGGGTGTTATTATGTGACAGGCAATTCCATTATTAATTGTAAAAAAATAGCCCAAGAGTTGACTGGGGGTGGTGATGACTAGTTGCTTTCCTTCTAGTCTTACACTGCTAAATTAAGGACGGTTAGCGCAGATAGCCCTCGAGTAGATTTGCGCGAAATTCAAAAACAAAACAAACTGAACAAGGACTGGCCTATACTCTGCTAGCTGTCTTATACTAAATACACAAAACGAATGAAATCAGTGCAATAATGACGTCAAAAACTCGAAATAAGATATTTTTAAAAATGATTTTTCTGCACCAAGTTTTAAAATATTTGTTCATAATAGTCGTTAAAATATTACGATTTTACGTTGATACAGAATAGAAAACGCTACTTTCGCGGGAATTTTTGTACTTGTAACTGTCTAAGGAATTCTTTTGTTTGTTTTGGAATTTCGCACAAAGCTACTCGAGGGCTATCTGTGCTAGCAGTCCCTAATTTTGTAGTGTAAGACTAGAAGGAAGCAGCTAGTCATCACCACCCACCGCCAACTCTTGGGCTACTCTTTTACCAACGAATATTGGGATTGACTGTCACATTATACACCTCCACGGATGAGAGGGGGAGCATGTTTAGCGCGACACGGGCGCGAACCCGCGACCCTCGGATTACGAGTCACACGCTTTACGCGCTTGGCCATGCCAGGCCCTATGGAATTCAACTATCAACAAGAGAAATAACATTTGTACCAATGAACTTTCAAAAGCCCTTCTCGAAATCATTCTCTACTGATATATATAACTTATTGGAGATAAATTAAAATAATTTGTTATATTCACATAAAGACGTTGCGTATTATGATTTAGAACAGCCAGAGTTAACTTTTAATTATAATTTAAAAGTTAATATAATGTAGCTCCCCGACATGGTCAGGTGGTTAGGGCCTTCGACTCGTACTCTGAAGGTAGATGGTTTGGATCCCCGTCACACCAAACATCCTCGCTCTTTCAGCCATAGGGTGTTATTATGTTATGATCAATCCCACAATTCGTTGGTAAAAGAGTAGCCCAAGAGTTGGCGGTAGGTTGTGATGACTACATGCCTTTCCTCTGGTCGTACACTGTAAAATTATAGATGGCTACCGCAGATAACCCTCGTGTAGTTTTTCGTGAAATTCACAAACAAACAAACAAACAATTGAATAGAAGCGCCCCACGTTTTGCAGCCAGTGTTTCATCTGGATGCGGTCTTAATTTTAACATTAATCTCTGACTGAAGTCTGTTAGTATTTAGTTTCATGCACCACCAACTTTTGTTATTTATTTGCTTTAATAAACCATCATTTCCTTTCAAAAGTGACTCCACATGAAGAGAAATTTTATGATCCATTCCTCAGACGGTGACTCCAAACATTCTGGAGTGTTGAAACCGTTTTCAGGTTGAGCTTCTAAACGTTACTTACCTCAAATCATTACTGGATACCGCATTAGCAGATAGTATTGTATTTCCATACTGAAGATCATACGGACTTTTCTTATAGAATTTCATGAGTATTTACTCTCTAGCTGATTAATGGTCCTACGTCAAAGTTTTAGAGTTTATGGTTGGATTAAGAGGTTAGATCCTGAAGCATCCTCTGTGATGCGACTGTATATACGAAGCAAATAACAAGTAATGAAGTGTTTCCTTGACCCATCTGATGATTTCCTATTGTTCACCATACAAATGATGAATTTAAGACATCATTACATACTGAACCTTGATTTCGTGGCTATGAAGAGCTATTGTCTGTTTCTAAAGTCTAGGAGCATCAAGTTCCCTGCACAAAGTAAATATCATAACCATAACACCTGTTTTGGTTATTGGTTCAAAATACCAACACCAGTTTCAGTTTTGGTGAACGTCCATAAGTTTCTTTCTTTGTGGCTTCTTGATCTAAAACAGGGCGTTTGTTGCACCTAATGACTTTTGTAATTGATAAGGAAACAGTAATGCACTAAGAGATTCGCCTGTGTGCAAATTTGCGTGCTCAGTGGAAGAGGGAGGACAGTTGCTAACTGCACGTGTGCTGTCATAGTGCTCTTGGAATTTAATGTATATTTCATTTATCGAAACCTAAGGAGACTCCATTGACTCTAATAGCTATAACTCTGAGAAGGTAAAGGCGTTTAGTGAGTCATTGAAATTTAATGAAATCCTTTCAATCGGAAGCATACCAATGACATTTTAAAATAGTTAGAAGAGGACAACCAAAACTATGTGGAGTAAATGTCTAAGAATATCTGAGGAGGTTTACGTGTTCCAGTGAGAACTCTGTTGATTTATTGCAAACGCTATTTGTTGAGTATGAAAATGAGCATTGTTATCAAAATGTTAAGAAGGGTGAGAAATACGAAGTAAGGTGTTATATTACAGGGTACAAAACTTATCACTTAAATAGGCTTATGGAAGTGATAAAACTTCCAAATCATCTTTTTTATTATTTGGAACGTAAGAACATTTACAGGAAGAAAGAATAAGAAAATATCCTATCCGCCAATTTTCATTAGGCCTTGAAATGAAAATTGGATACAAACACGGAGTCGTAGTTTATAAAGTAATCATAAAACTAGGATTTAGTCTTGACACTATTCACAATGTCCTCATTACTTATAGTATGGAACAGATAAGCAATTTCACAGTTCGGTACCTCAGGTATTTTGAAACGTTCAAGGTTAGGTACACGTTTCTATTCTGTATGAGTACTGAAGTGTATCAGTGAAGTAGGAGATACGTCCTACGTATTTTACTTTGTATCTACTGTATACGCTTATATTTTGTAGATAACGATTTCTTATATTGTTTCTATAATATCACTTTCAATGCCTGGTTAGAGACAGACAGATCTATTGGTGTAGGGCATTAATAATTTTGAAAGTGATCAACAATTTATTACCAGATCTTTCTGATGTCAGTCTTAATTTGATCATGTATGATTACTGATATCACTTCTAGTTAGCCCATGTATGATTACTGATATCACTTCTAGTTAGCCCATGTATAATTACTGATATCACTTCTAGTTTGGACATGTATGGTTACTGACATCACTTCTAGTTAGCTCATATATAGTTACTAATATCACTTCTAGTTAGCTCATGTATAGTTACTGCTATCACTTCTATTTAGCCCATGTATAATTACTGGTATCAATGATATTGATATAATAATGTTGGTATATAGACATATATTAACTGTTGTTTAGAATGTTAATGGAAAAGTTGGAATTTGGTAACAATCTATACTGATGAATTAACTCGTGGTAGTTGTATTAAGTAAATCTACCTGTCTATATGAATGAGTAAACCGTCACTTTTCTATATATATATATATATATATAAGCGAGGAAACACTCACCTTTATCCCTCTATATACATACATTAGTTGGGAGAGCGTGGTTCAGGTGTTCAGTGCAAACAGGTTCAGGATTTCAACAAACTCCATGAAAATTGTGTTCGTGATGGAACCTTATTTGAAGATCCGGATTTTCCCGCTTGTGATTCTACGGTCTTTTTCAGCTGTACTCCGCCTAGACCTTTCAAATGGAAACGACCTCATGTAAGTCTAAAATATTGTATCATATATCTATTATAAACCTTTTTATTGTCAAGGGCAGAACTTTATTTTACGCCCATAAAAAACGTTCCTCAGTTCTATAGAATTATACAAATATTAGTTGATTCTACGTGAAACTAAAACTTGAGCCAATGATGTTCATAGCGGGAAATAAACCTTTCATAAACCTTTTTTTTCTTTATTACAGAAGAAAAAAAACTAATATTATCTGAATATTTATGTAAATTTCGGGAGGTGAATATGTCACTGACAAAAGAAACGTGGTGCTTCGTGTCAATTTATTAATGTACTCGTCATCAAAAACAGTGTTTCGTTTTGACATTATGAATGTGCTATTATTTCTACATATTCAGTCCCTTCTATGACGGCCCGGCATGGCTCGGTGATTAAGGCACTCGACTCGAAATCTGAGGGTTGCGGGTTCGAATCTCCGTCACACTACACATGCTAGCCATTTCAACCGTGGGGGCATTACAAAGTGACGGTCAATCTCACTATATTCGTTGATAAAAGAGTGGCCCAAGAGTTGGCGGTGGGTGGTGATGAATAGTTACCTTTCCAGAAGCTTTACTCTTCTAAATTAGGGATAGTTAGCGCAGATAGTCCTCGCGTAACTTTGTGCGAAATTCCAACCAAACCCTTCTATGAATCAACGTATGTGTAAAAGTCACATATAAATATTTTTTTAGAATTGTTTTATAGAGATAAATGAAGATTCGTGATCGAGTTTCGATTTTAGGCTTAGATTCAAATAGTTTTTAAATTATTGTACGCAATTATTTGTCGCTATGAACATTGTATTGAAGAGCATTGGTTCACGTTTTAGTTTCACCTAGAATCAACTGATAATTGTATAATTCTATAGATCTGAGGAACGTTTTATATGGACGTAAAATAAAGTTCTGTCCTCGACGATAAAAAGTCCATCTGATTTCTACTGTGGTGTTGGTCAAAGCCTGATGGACTTTAAGTAATTTTCCTGTTTATTTTTATTAAAAACACTTGAAAATAGTGTAGAAAATTTTGTGTTTCTAAAGTATGCAACAAATGGATTCTTGTTCATACCTGTACAGCAAAATTCACGTTGTATTAACAATATAGCAGTAATACATTTTCACGATTTCTTCTCGCCCTCTATACAAAAGAATTAAAGTATCGTTAAGATATACTGAAAGCCATTTTTTCTTCAGGTGCAGTATAAAAGATAATGATTTATTCAAAGTTGTGAATCACGTTCGTTGTCGAAATAAAAACTATTTTCAAGGCTTCCAACTTGGCAAATGTTCGACTATTGTCGCTGACTTTATATATATATATATATAATTCTGTTAAACCTAGAAAAAAATTATAAACTGTTATTTGAGAAGTTAGAACTGTTGGATTTTTATAGAGTGAGCTACATCTTCATCAACAGATATTACTAAAAATGTAATCATGATCTTATTACGTGAATAGTGAATAACAAACTCTTCGTACGGATGCAAGAAAAAAGCGTTTCTTATCCATAATAACGTTTCGGTCTACGATCACAGGAAAGTGTTGTCTGTTTTAACTCACGAAACAAACTGGCCCGCATTTTCGTAAAACCAACACCTTAATATTCTGAGATCAGTATAAGTTATGTTTAATATGTGCTTTAACAATTATTGATCACCCAAAGTAAATCATAGCTTGTGATGTAATGTAGTATATATATATCATACATTATTAGCAAATGCTGTTCACCATTGAAATGAAAGAATAACTGTTAATTATTAAAGGGGTCATTCTGCCTAAAATAGTAGATTAGTTGTTTTATTTAAAAGTTTCCACAAACGCATAAAATTGTAAAAATTCGTAATGCCGTTACAACATAAGAAAGGTTTCGTAATGTCATTACATCACAATAAAGGTAGTTTTTTGTTAACAAAATCAGATCATTTAGAGTCGCCATGACTTACCTGAATGACTGATTTATATATCTTCTATATGAAATTTTGACTTGTATCAAAGAATATTTCAGTCATTTTGTTTCTTTTCCATGTAGAAGAGAGATGGTTTTGCGGAATGAATAAGACGAGAATTCGGTCTTGCTAGTGGTATAATTATTGGTATAATAGTGCGAATAATTGTTCCTTTAATAACAGAAAATAACGTCAAAACAGGAAATCAGTTCTGGCCACACTATATTTGATCATACAATTCATTACTGAAACAAATAACTGCTTTTTAACAAATTCTAAAAACATTTGAAAAAAAACTACATTGACTAAGTTTATTTTTTCTCAGTTTTGTACATAAAAAATTCAATGCATTTTTAATTATAACACTTCATTTAAAGGTTAAATTTGTGAACAAGGAAATAGTGTCCAGGCCATCACGACAAATAGATTTATCAAAATGTAATGTGTTTTTTGTAAATAAATAAAATTTAAAACCATGTGTAACAGTGTAGCCATCACAAACGTGTTTTTTCTTCTGAAAAATATTCTAAAATTAAGCAAGTTTAAATGTTGTAAACAGCTAACTTGACATGAACGATTGTTCTGTGAGGCCCGGTAGAGCCAAATGGTCAGGAAACTTGACTTGCTGGTTGTAGGTTCGAATCTCCGTCCCACCAAACGTGTTTGCTCCTTCAGCTGTAGAGGCGTCATAATATTACGGTCAGTCCCATTATTCGTTGGTAAAAGAGTAGCCCAAGAGTTGGCGGTGGGTGGTGATGACTAGTTACCTCCCCTTTACTCTTTCAGGCCTGGCATGGCCGAGCGCGTTAAGGCATGCACTTGTAATCTGAGGGTCGCGAGTTCACATCCGAGTCGCGCCAAACGTGCTCGCCCTCCCAAACGTGGGAGCGTTATAATGTGACGGTCAATCCCACTTTTCGTTGGTAAAAGAGTAGCCCAAGAGTTGGCGGTGGGTGGAGATGACTAGCTGCCTTTTCTCTAGTCTTACACTACTAAATTAGGGACGGCTAGCACAGATAGCCCTCGAGTAGCTTTGTGTGAATTTCAAAAACAAGCAAACAAACAAACCTTTACTCTTTCATTACTAAGTTGGTGTAGATATCACGTGCGTGAAATTAGAACAAAGTTGAGTCTTTGGTAAGTCGTATAATACATTAAAATATGAATCTAAAGGTTTTATATTGTTATAAATATTATTAAGACCTAACTTTCGTTGACACGGCACTAAGTCTATGCTGAAATACGGGGCTCGATTCCCGCCGTGGGCACAAATGATGTAGCTTTGTTAGGAAATGAACAAACTCTTATCTTATCTTTGCAAATTTATTCTTTTGGTTTTGTTAGATCTTCTTTTAGTTTATTTTTGTCAATATTTTTTTCAAAAACTTAGTAATATAATCCCAGCATTTCAATATTATGATACCATTATTTTTAATTAGTTATTTATTTTATTTTTATCTCATTTTACAATGATGATAAAAGTCTATAAAATTACTGCTTCTTCTCTCGACAGATTGTGTTAGAGAACTCGTGATTTTTTTCATGAAGGCATTCCGAAACAAAACCTGAAACCGATGTTTTAAACCTTTTGAAAGTTCATATAATCTCACCAGTTAACGAACTGTTCTGAACTGCTTTAAAATAATTCCGAGATAGTGAAAAGTTCACCAGCTGAGTTTTTTTATTAGAGAATTCAAAACCTCTGGCTAAAACATTTCTTTTATTCATGTCAAAGGCGTGTTGTCTTTGATGACAATATGTTAGGCTTAACTAAGGTTTGTTTCCCTAAACACACGAAATAAACTTGAAAAACAAAATTATTTGTTCTGTTTCACAAAACGATTGGTGTGGTTTGTTTTGAAATTTGGCGCATAGCTACTCGATGGCTCTCTACGATAACAGCCCCTATTTTAGCGGTATAAGACTAGAGAAAAGGTAGCTCGTCATCACCACCCACCACCAACTCTTGGGCTACTCTTTTACCAACGAATAGTGGAATTGACCGTCACATAATAACGCCCCACGGCTGAAAAGGCGAGAATGTTTGGTTTGGCAGGGATTCGAACCCGCGCCCCTCAGATTAGGAGTCGAGTGCCTTAACCACCTGACCATGTCGGGCCTTTACAAAATGAACTACAATAGGCGTGTAATTATAAGATAAAACCACAACATAATATTTGAAGTCAGTATGACCAAGTCAATACAACTCATTTCTGAAGGATAGAACAATTTTTATTAAACTACATAAAAACAGATATAATTTTCCATAGAATATAAACCAAAATCACATAAATTTTTATTTTTTTAACTCAAGACATATTTTTCAACCCAAAAGAGAACTAAACAGTATGTGTGTGTTTTCTTATTAAAAAAAAACACATCGGGCTATCTGTTAAGCCTACCGAGGGGAATCAACCCCCTAATTTTAGTGTTGTAAATCCGTAGACTTACTGCTGTACTAGCGGGGGGGGGCGCTAAAAAGTGTGTGTTATTGCACAAAAAATGTTTCCTGGATGCAGAAAGTATTTATGGTGTGTGAAAAATGAAACACGCGGAGATCACGTGCACACAGATCTCTACTACGTATAACAATGTAAGAGGCCTGGCATGGCCGAGCGCGTTAAGGCGTGCGCTCGTTTGAGGTTCGCGGGTTCGCGCCCGCATCGCGCTAAACATGCTCGCCCTCCCAGCCGTGGGGGGGTATAATGTTACGGTAAATCCCACTATTCGTTGGTAAAAGAGTAGCCCAAGAGTTGGCGGTGGGTGGTGATGACTAGCTGCCTTCCTTCTAGTCTTACACTGCAAAATTAGGGACGGCTAGCACAGATAGCCCTCGAGTAGCTTTGTGCGAAATTCCAAAACAAACAATGTAAGAGTTTGTAGCCAAAAATAAAGAAATATTACTAGGTCCATGGTTTGAATCTTTCAGGAACTAACTGAGAAGCCGAAACTCTTCCATGAGGGCGCCACTAGGTTTGATGTCGTTCAAGGTGAACTAGGTGAGAGAGTCTTTTACCTCGTGACATTTATTTGATGCAGTGTGACTTTTTAAAGGTGGTTTTATCTTTGCATACCAATAATTTAATAATAAACAGTTAGGCTTAGCCATACTATTTCCACCTGAACAATGTGAAATACACTTGATGACATAATTTTACAATAACATTTAATAAGAGCGGGAGAAAGAAAAAAGATAGTAATCGATAATTATGTTTAACTCAACATATTTTCTAAGATGCTCGAATCAAGGTAATTTTAAACCTGTATCGATCTGTGATAATCAGGTAGATGGCAGCTCAGAAGTGAGGGTAAAATTAAGGCCTAAGTTCTACAAAATACACAAACTGTTGATGACATATCAACTCGTAATGACACGGAAACTAGTTTAATAATATAAATAATAATATATGTATATTTAATTATTCGTTAATAATCATTAATTTACAAATATTTAATAAAAAGTAATAACTAATCATTAAATAAACTTAAAAGATCAAACAGGCTCTAACAAAGATGGCGACTGAAATACGACGTTACAATGTTATTATATGTACTTAGTGCTGCCTAGTTTGCAATTCTATATGATATATATAAAACTAATTACTTTTTTTTCTTCCAAAACGTTTGCCTGATTAACAGGGGACTGCTGGCTACTGGCTGCAATGGCCAACTTAACTCTCAATCAGGCCTTGTTCTATCGTGTGGTTCCTGATGACCAGGGGTTCGAAATTAACTATGCTGGAATTTTTCACTTCCGATTCTGGCAGTATGGTCGCTGGGTTGATGTGGTTATAGACGACCGCCTTCCAACTTTTAATGATAACTTGGTGTTCATGCATTCTAAAGAAAAAAATGAATTTTGGAGTGCTCTTCTGGAAAAGGCTTACGCCAAGTAAGTCATTATTAATAACATCAACTCTTTATTTTAATATCAACTATTTACAGTTCAACTGTAAATCACAGTTACAGCACGTTGTATTCATGTATTGGAAAAAAGAAAAGGAAAGTGACAAAGCAGTAACGACAAATAAAACAAGAAAACTGGATATAAATAACCAGAAACACGATTTATTTTTCCTACTTTAAATTATAACAAAACTTTCTTTAATGTTTTATCCTCTTCAGTAACTTTTCATTTAAAGTTATAGCAAGTGTCGTGAACGTCACAAGCAAAACAAAAGTATGCAACTATTATCATTTAAAAGTATTTGTTTAAAGAAGTAACATTATTCCTTTAGTTACTGGCTTCTTACCAGTAAGTCCCCTGATGGGACAACGCTAAATCTTCGGATTTACAACGCTAAATTCAGGTGTTCGATTCTCCTCGGTCGACACAACAAATAGCCTAATGTAGTTTTGCTGTGAGAAAACACACACACAACCTTACCAGTAAACTAAACTAGATTCTAAGCATCTGATTGACACTTTAAGGCAGGTCTAAATGTTTGTTTTTCTTATAGCAAAGCCACATCGGGCGATCTGCTCAGCCCACCGAGAGGAATCGAACCCCTTATTTTAGCATTGTAAATCCGGAGACATACCGCTGTACTAGCAGGGGGCAGGTTTAAATGACAGGCCCATCTGAACACTAAAGAGAACGGAGTGGACAGCTATTATACACAAAAAAATTATGTTGGAACTTAATTGATGTAATTTTAAAAGTGCATTATTATTTTTTGTTTATTTTACAAAGGCATTTATATATATCGTTCTTTCTTCTACAAGATCACGTTTTAGAAAGGGAAAACAAAAAATATCTGATACTGAAAATATCCCCCCCCCAAAAAAACAACAACTTATGCACGGTTGGACTTGCAAGAGAAAAGACAAAGGATATAAACGATAGAAACTCTACACTAAGAGAAAGTTTCCTTTCTTGTGAAAGAAACCAGTAACACCAAGCAAAAATAACTTCGCCTCGTGGTTATGGATCTGGACTCGCAGTATGAGGGTTGTGATTTCAAATCCACTAATCAAACGTGTTTGTTGCTCGTCCTATACGGTTGCCGACCAGGCCAGCCACCAAGGTGGAAAAATTCTTGGCTTACAGAAACAACAGCCGACCGGAAACTTGTTGGGTTTAATGTTGTAAAGGAAAAGGAAAAAAAACAAACACACAAAACAACAACAACAAAACACCTACATATTTCAACAGTATGTAATAGTGAATTGATACTGACAGGTAATGATGAAATCTTTTTTATTATTATCAAGGATCACAATTCTTGTCCAACTTAGTGAAAGACTCGCAAAATAAAACTCTTTTTTTTAAATTCATAATTAGTGAGTTTGTTTGTTTCTTGAATTTCGCGCGAAGGTACACGAGGGCTATCCGCGCGAGCCGTCTAATTTTTTTGAGGGGTTAGGTCAGAGAGAAGGCAGATAGTCTTCACCACCCGCCACCAACTCTTGGGCTACTCTTTCATCAACGAATAGTGTGACTGACCGTCACATTATAACGCCCTCAAGGCTGAAAGGGAAGGCATGTTTGGTGTGACGGGGATTTGAACCTGAGGACCTTCAGATTACGACTCGAGCGTACTAACCATCTGGCCACTGGCCGTGCTGGGCGCCTACTAGATCATCACGAAATGGTATGTTTGATATCAGCAGAAGAATCCGTGTTAAAATAAAAAAACATGAAACTTGGTGCATTGGTTTGTATGTGTGTATTGCAAGCATTTACAGACTAAATAGGTTTCCTGTTTTGTTACAGAACCCATTTTTTCATTCGTTAAGTAGAACTGAATAAAGGAAAAAGCAAGAAGAACTTGCTTGTTCCGACTGAAGCTCTCGGACTGTCACTTTAAGTACCCATAATGCAGCTCGTCATGATATTAAACAATCTTGGTTTCCTATCAGGTTACACTATTAGGATCTCGGTGTAAATTAGTCGTAAAGAAACTGATTTGAGGAACTGAATATTTGCCACAGGAATATGACATAATTTGTCGAGAATAAGTTCAACTTAACAATAATAATATACATAATAAATAATCCCTGAGGGATATAATCTGGTTCTGGTAATTGTTCCAAGTAGTTGATATTCAATGTTTTTAGGTTACACGGATCTTACGAAGCACTAAAGGGAGGAACAACATGTGAAGCCATGGAGGATTTCACTGGGGGCGTGACAGAATTCTACGAGATTAAGAAGGCTCCAGATAACCTGTTTAAAATCATGCTGAAGGCCTACGAAAGATGGTCTTTGATGGGATGCGCTATAGAGGTACGAATTATTCTAATGTAGTATGATACATGGTGGCAAACGGAATGCATCGATATTTTTATAGGCTTTAGATACATAACAAATACCACGTATATTAGCCTGTTTAGTGCCGTAGACAAGATAATTTGTCCAAGCCGATCGGTAACACAGTACCACGTACGAACTAATTCGTTCTCAGTAATACCTAGCTTCAACGCTAGATGTCAGCACCATACATGCATTTGACCTACTTACAAATTGTTTCACTTTCGATTCAGAATGGCGTCACGAAAAAGTTACAAAATAAAGAAGCATAAGAATTGTATTTTGAACTTGGTTTGGAGTTGCCGTAGCAGTTGAAATAGTTGACAGTCAACAGGTTAAAGTTAAATGTCATAAAACCTGTTACGCAAGATATATTCCTTTTTTGTCTTCCTCATCCCAGCGTCTCAGCAGTAAGTCTAAAGGTTTATAAGGCTAAGAAATGGTCTTTTGTACCAGTGGTGGACTCAGCGTAGGTAGCCCATTGTGTAACCTGGGGCTTAACCACAAAACAATCGAACAAAATCTATTGTGCTTGGGCGTGCCCGTGGCGAGAGTTAATGGAATTAGAAGTAGCTTAGTGTACGTTGTATTTTTTATCATTTTTATTTCATCTATAAATTCGGATGCATTTTTTCTATCGTTTAAGTTAGTGAATGTTAACTTACGTAGCAAAACTGTATTTATACATCCTAAGTTATAAGCGCCTCCCAGTGGCACACTAGTACCTCTATAGACTCACACAACGACAAACAGCAGGTCGATACCAGTGGTGGTCAGAACACCGAGAGCCTTTTGTGTAGTTTTGTGCTTAACTATAAACAAACTTCCAGGCTTTTCTAAAACTTGTCATTTTGAAAGATTCTGTAAAATTATTGTTACATATGCAATATTTATACACACTTTTATTTTAGGTTGTTGTTTTTTTTACGATAAATCTCTCGTGATTCTGATTTAGGGTTATGTTGAAGCCTCATAATAAAACACTGATTTTTTTATCGTACTATAATCATGAATAGAATAGATTAACACAAAAGTGGTTTTTATTCGTCATGAACTAAAGACATGGGTCAGCTTAACCAAGTTACTTGAAATCTTCTGTTTACGTTTCATTATATCATGAGTGCAAAAGCAGTTTATGTTTCGCTAAGTTAAGTATTTTACCCCTACCCCCCATGTTAAAAACGAAGTTATTTGTTTTCTCCGGGTAACGTTCCATTATACAATATTTAATGCAATCCTAGAATTCCTACTTTTATCAGTGATAAGTCTCCAGTCTTATGATGCTAAAATTCGGGTTTCGACACACGTGGTGCGCCGAATACAAATAGACAATTGTGCAGTTTTGCGTTTAACAACAAACAAAGTTGTTTTATTTGTTTGTAATATAATAAATATATATATATATATTTTCATTTAAGTCGTGTTTCTTCATTTTTTCAGCCGGACAGTAATATCACTGAGATGCTACAAGATAATGGACTGATTAAAGGACATGCATATAGCATCACTGCCGTCAGAATGGTCAGTGCTCATTTTCGAACTTTAATGGTTGATAATAACATGGACTATTGTACGTAGCTGCCTTTATTTCAAATATGATTTAGGGTTAGTGAGAAGATTCATTGATTGGCACCTTGTAGGCATTCGTGAATAATCCTACAAAGACAACTTTGTTTTTACAAAGTAAAATGTGATTTCTACCTGGAATAACAGAATAGTAAATACTATCGTCAACACTGAAATAAAATAAAATAATAAATTTAATTAATAATAATAATTTAGAAATAATTTACTAATTTTTTTCAAGGGCAACATAAAATTTCCTCATAGTTTGAGTTATTCGGAAAACATTAATACTCATCAGTTATTTAACGTTTTTTTTGGTTTCAAAACAAACCTTCGTGATTGTTTTTATCTTCGAGAAAAGGAGGAGGAAAGCTAAAGGGATGAAAAAAATCGAACCTTGTTTAAGGATTCAAACGTTTAGGCCAGTTTTATCTCCTGCTCTTAAATTATACGCAGTATTATCTTACAAACAAGTGTATTAAACACTTACTAACTCATACTTGATTGTTGTTAAAGGACTTACCATTAGAATATAATAATAGTTTATAAATACTAACACTTTATAATCTACATTTTCCAGACCATTCAAGAGTGTTGTTTAATTATTGTATTTGTTTTTGATCTTTTGGTGACTTTGTCATTTGAGTGGACCTACCATGGCCTAGCGCGTTAAGGCGTGCGCTTCGTAATCTGAGGGTCGCGGCTTCGAGCCCGAGTCGCGCCAAACATGCTCGCTCTCCCAGCCGTGGGTGCGTTATAATGTGACGGTCAATCCCACTTTTTGCTGGTAAAAGAGTAACCCAAGAGTTGGCGGTGGGTGGTGATGACTAGCTACCTTCCCTCTAGTCTTATACTGCTAAATTGGGGACGGCTTGCATAGATAGCCCTCGAGTAGCTTTGTGCGAAATTCCAAAACAAACAAACTTGTCCTTCGAACTTATTTCAGTTTGTTACTCTGACTGGCGATTTATTTATACATCAGTAAATGTGATATATATAATATTATTGCACTTATTTTTTCTGCTTGTTAATAATTTACGTTTCTTATAATTAATCGGTTTACTTTGTCTTACTTCATATGTCTTGAAACGATCCTTTTACTGTATTGTAGTCAAATTAAATAGATGAGTAGAGCCCAGTGAGAATTAAACATTTTTAAAACATCAAAGAAACAACAACGTTGTGTTTTGTTTTGTTCTTCTAGGCAGATAATAATAACTCCAAGTTAAATCAACTTCTCTAGTGTCCTTGAAACTATGTTGACGACTTCCTTATTAACAATGAGCCAAGTTTCAAATTAATGGTATTTCTAATTTTTGAATTAAATATTTTACTGTTTTATGTCAACCTATCAAGTCGTTTTAATGTTTCTCTAAAAGTCATATAAAAAAGTAGAATTTAGTTCACTGGGTCTGCAGAAGGAAACAGGCGCTGTTTCACAAACTCCAAAAAAGTTTTAGAATTATCACGTTCAAAGCTGTCTTCAGTTTCACTTTACGAAGTATTTATCAAGCTCTTTTGACTGTATTTTCTCCAATGAAAAATTATCTTTGGGAATACAAAGCGTTATTTCTAGTTAAGTCATTAAATTTATGAAAAAGTATTGTCAGTACACTAAATAAAAACAAAACAAAACGCAAAACACCGTGAACGTATTCAGTCCACGCGCTGTTCACGTGACATTATATAAACATCTACAAAATGTTTAACGATATTTTACTTTAAGCCTAAACACTAATTTACTCTTGTGAAAATTCTATTAATCCTACTATGGTTCAGCGGTAAGCTTACGAATTAGAACACTAAAACATGGAATTTTTATCCCCGTAGTAAACATAATACACGTAGCTTATGATAAAGCAAACAAATTAACAAAACCTTAAATATGTTATGACACCATTCAGTTTAACCCAAAGATGCTTAGCTTAGAGTTAGCTCATAATATATTAGGTAGTCTATGATTTTATAACAGTGGCCAAAGTGTTATTTCCCCAAAGTGTGATTAGACTACATTTCCTGTGAAAATAGACAGGAAGGAAGTAGCTTACATCTGTATTTGTTTGTTTTTACTTTGAAATTTAGTTCATTGTTATAAATTAACAATTTAAACACCAAATATGTTGACCGTGATTACGATAATGATAAACTACGTTTCTGTTTGTAAAAATGTGCGTCTAATAGTTTATTGTTAGCCTAACCAAGCACTGATCGCTATACTCGAAAATTACTTGCTGTTCAGAAGAAATATGTAATTATAAGTCTGGATTTAGAACGTGTGATTCAACTTATTTTCCATCTTGAGTAGGAATGTCGTATATCGAACGACTACCGGGGTGTTGTAGGATAGAAAAGGTGACACAACGGAGTGATAACGAAAAACAATATAAGCGAGTTGTCTAGCACTTTAAATCATAAAAATAGTTTAAAAAGCGATACAATAAGATTTAGAACCTGGACATAAAAATCTCGAATTTTCACGTGGCATCATCTCAGGTAATAAAATGAATTTACATTAAACTGATGTCTTGACATAAATACACAGAGTTATATTTCTTCCTTCATACTACAACTAACTGATTTACTGATAAAAATTTTGAAATTAGTTAAAGATCTATGAAACATACTATTCTAAACCCGGCACGATCTGTTGATTAAAGTGCTCGACTCGCAATCTGAGGGTTGCGGATTCGAATTTCCTTCCCACCAAATATACTCGTCCTTTTATCTATGGGAGCGTGATGATGTAATGTAATGTTCAATCTCGCTATTTACGGTGAAAGATTAGCCCAAGATTTTCCGGTAGGTATTGATGAATATTTTATCTTTCCTCCAGTCTTTCACTGTTAAATTAAGCACAACTAACGCAGATAGCCCTCGTGCAGCTTTGCGCGAGAGGCAGAATAAACAAATAATTCTAAACCAAATTTTGCCTCTTTGTATCTCCAAGAGTTGACATTGGTTTGGTTTTTCATATGCAAAAACGGCTCGTTTGGGTTGAGAATATATTTTAAATAGAAGAGCTAACAACGTTTTGTGTTTGTGTATGTGTGAACCTGACGATGACCGAAGAAGGTCGAAACGTTGTTCGCTCTTCTATTTAAAATATTTTCTGAACCCAAACGAGCCGTTTTTGCATATAAAATTCTCAACAAGTGGGTTTCGCGACATCACTGATTGGTTTGTTTTGTGCATTTTTGCTTGTATTAAGACGATATACCTGGGATCGTTACGTGACTAAAAGTTATGGAAGATTCTCAATGAACTAAATCACATTATGTCACACAAATTGTGTTCCTGGATAGTATGTGTTATTTCTTAATTGCTTATGTTGTAAAAGTATAAAAAAATGGCCATTATTCTCTTTAAACTTTGCTTTTGTTACCTAGATAATGAAATTTAGAAACTAACCTATTTTATATGTAAAAACGGGTAAATTTGCACATTTTCATTTACATAAATCTAAATAAAACAACATACGAACCAAGATTTACGTATATTTATACTAAAGTTATACAAAAATGTTTAGAAGTGAGTAGTTTCTCGAGATTTGCGATTGTAATGTAAATCACTTTCACCTATCAGCTCCCATATTTTAGTCTCCCATGATGTTTTCGTTATCAACTCCCAGGCCACAAAAATAAAGTCTGAAGAGAAAAATTGGTCTTTTCCATTTACTTTAGGCATAAGCAATTAGGAAACAACACTTTCTGTCCAGGAACAGGAAAAAGTAAAAATTTTGTTTCATAGTATTGACATGCGCAGTGAAACCACAAATAACCTCTGACATCACGTGTTTACGCCTACCCACTAAAGATATAAGTAGTCCACAAACAGCCACCCTACAATGTATATAATAACACTTTTAAGCATTACAACGAGGTAATAACATTAAGCTATAATAATTTAAAATAATTATAGGTCACGTGTCTAACGTCTTGTGGTTTGTGTGATCAGGTGGAAGTTGATACTCCAAGAGTGACGGGAAAGATACCACTGATCAGGATTCGCAATCCTTGGGGTAATGAATGTGAATGGAAAGGAGCTTGGAGTGACAGGTATTTCATTTATGCTTCTTAAATGAATATTTTGTTTTATAACTGTACTTTGTTTAGGAATAACTCTTGCTTATATGATACTGGAAAAAACTTTTTTATCAGGCGATGTGAAATACCCGACTTCACGAAATATTTATCCTGTGTTCATGTAGATTTGCAATAGTGTCATGATTTTTGCAGAGTGGGGAACTTCATTTTTTTTACATGCTTAGGGCTCGATATGACGTGATGAATACGCCATTCACAGATCTAATGCACTAGCACTATCTATATAAATATAATAGTACTACCTGTTATATGTCCATATAAATACTTGGTGGAGTGTGGACGGATCTTCACTAAAATTGACATGGAGGCTCAGTATATTCATGGCGAAATACACACAAATTTTCAATTTTTCACTTTACGGTTTTTATGTATGTTTGTGTGTGTTTTTTTATCACTACTTTGCCCCTGTTGATGGACCTTTACCAAATTTGGCGTAAAGTTCTACTGGGTCCATGAAGAGATACATGCAAATTTACTGTTTCACGTTTTCTGTTTTACTGATTTTATGGGCGTTTTAAAATTCTATATATAAAGGACACAACTTGTCATGTCCTAAGATAATCTTTCATAAATCATGAATTTACATAACTTTCGTCTAGGACAGGTAGGATATGTAATGTAGGATTTTCATGAGTAAAATATACAGTCAGTCATCCAGTTTTGCTTGGATCTTGGGAATACAGAATGTCTAGAGTTGAAATAATTATTACAACAACTGTAGATTCACATATTTCAAAGTTTTTAAATTTCATTGCTCATAGCAGTTTCAATACCAATCTTTCAGATCTCCCGAGTGGACTTTGGTAAATGAAAATGAAAGAAAGGAGCTCGGACTGACATTTGAACATGACGGAGAATTCTGGTGAGTAGAATATATTTAGAGTATTTGGAAGTGAATGTGCATCGTCTGCATGAAGTTATTCGCTGCGACACAGCGGCTCAGTTTGTCTTTTGTTTTAAGGTTGAAACGATGATTTGTGCTTTAAATAAAGTTTTAACACCCGCAAGCCGTCATTAGAACAAAATGTTTAAACAAACGACTAACCACAAAGATATAACTTTGCTACCTATAGTCGAGCAGGTCCTAAAATTCCAAAGTGCGCATAATGATGCACGTATTACAAACGATTTTTGCTGTTTATCAATCAAACCACATTCATAAATTTTCATAATAATAATAATTTTAAGCGAGTAACTGGTTTAAATCTGTGATGATTTTGTGCGGTTTTTCAGGATGTCCTTCAGAGACTTCGTTTTGAACTTCACCAGATTAGAGATCTGTAATCTCAATCCAGATTCCCTGGATGATGAGCCTCTCACTCAAGTGTCAAAGAAAAAGTGGGACACACACGTTTTTGAAAGCAGCTGGGTGCCAGGGTGCACTGCGGGAGGCTGTAGAAACTATCTGGGTGAGTTTTTGTTTGTCTGAAGTTAAGCATAGAACTACACTATAGACTATCTGTGCTCTAAGTCTTTCTATCGTTTTAAAGTGTGAGCGCTTACAAACGTATTAATATTGTGCACAGAGAAATATTTTGTTTTTATATATATATACGTAACATTATTATCAAACTACCAAATATTATTATTTATTATAATTATTTTAGTACCAAGACTGCTTAAATCACTATTTTTAAACATACTAGATGCCTAAGGTGCGACTTAGAAACTTGGGTGCCTGCTGAGAGTTTATTTTTATCATTATTTATTTGTATGAAAACATTTTTATGTGAAACACAGTTTATTTATTTATAAAAATAATTTTAATCGATCTTCCAAATATCACTAATTATTTTAAATTTGAAGAGATCAAAGTAAATAATAATTTTTTTTTCGTATGAACAAAACTTTCTATCTGAAGTCAGTTATGAGAATAAAGATACTTTTAGTGAAAAGTGGAAAGCAATGAACGAATAAAACAACCAAGTAAATATTTATACTGTTACGTTTTTTTGTTGTTTTATGTTTTTCGTAGACTTAACGCAACAGAAAAACACAGATAACAGCTTGTATAATTTATTACACTAAACTATTAACAGATATAACATAAATTATATAATAACAATGACAGATATTAAGTTTAAACCTTCAAAATTAATTACAAAACAAAATGGTATTAGTTTCAACCTTCAAAATTAATCACAATACAAAGTGGTACTGGCCTGTATCTAATATAATGATCTAAAATGAAAGTCTCAAATTCCAGTCTAGGGTGTGAATTTGGTCCCATGAAGAAATTCCGAAGTTTAAATAAAGAAGTTCAGAAACAGTTCACAGTTCAATAAATTCGACGAAGTTCTTTTCACGATGCCTCCGATGAACGTCACAAATTTGTCGCCTTCAATTTTTCCGATCTCCCGTAAATTGTTCCATACGTGTTGACTTTCAGTATAACCACTAATTCGAAAGAATCGTAGAGATTGACGAAATAAAATCACAGCTTCTGTAGATCTAACTTCAGTCACAAATCACAGCAAACACTTAAACCTTCTCAAACGAAATGACTGACTCTCTTCTTTTGAATAAAACTAATGTCTGACTCTCTTCTCTTTTCTTCGAATAAAAACTGATGTCTGAATCTGAATCTTCTCGCGTCACCTTCCCTTTATACCAGTAGGCCTACTACTCGAACAATCGCAAAACTTCCATAGAACTCCAGAGCAATCCACGCATGTCCGTTCTTGCACGAAACTCAACGTCTAGACACGAGGCCGCCAATATTTCATTCACATACATATGATTGGTCTACTTGATTCTAGAAAATTCTAAATGTTATTTTAAATGAATAACAACATATTTATTAGTTTAAACCTTGAAACAATAATATAAATATGGAAATATAAACAATAGAAATGAAAATTTAAACCAACACGACATGTTGTCGTTTACAAAACATTTACACGACATTTACATAACAATACACCAACATATTATATATATATATATATATTATGAGAAATATTCAATTCCTGAAAGGCCGCATGTGACCTAGGGTTATCACGTAGAACTGTGTATAGGAGAGTCCAAGGTTTGAGACATGATTTCTCTGAAGCTTATCATATTCAGCTTGTAGATGTTTTATGATTACTGTAATCCTTGGTTGTTTTTGGAATTTCGCACAAAGCTACTCGAGGGCTATCTGTGCTAGCCGTCCCTAATTTTGCAGTGTAAGACTAGAGGGAAGGCAGCTAGTCATCACCACCCACCGCCAACTCTTGGGCTACTCTTTTACAAACGAATAGTGGGATTGACCGTAACATTATACACCCCCACGGCTGGGAGGGCGAGCATGTTTAGCGCGACTCGGGCGCGAACCCGCGACCCTCGGATTACGAGTGCACTCCTTAACGCGCTCGGCCATGCCAGGCCTACTGTAATCCTGCAATGTTTTTTAAAGTGATGAACAAAGCTTTGATAGCATTGGAAGTTGTTGGCTAACAGCAGTTCAGAGTTATTACTGAACCCTAGGAGTCTCTAAACTGACCGTTTTAACCCACATATGCTAATAGTGTTTTAAAAATTCTAATTTTTTGGCTTATGATCATATAACTGTATGAACAGTATAATGTAACTACATCCCTCCTCACATATATCACTTAATTATTTTATCCCTACATAGATGGCGTACTTTTCCGATACTATCTCTTTAAAAAGTGTACAAGATCGGTTCCTGGTTGTGATTTATTTCTGCATTTATCTGAATGTTTCCATGAACTTAAGTTCACTACTGATTCTGTAGACACATTCTGGATGAATCCCCAGTACAGAGTAACACTGGAAGACCCTGATGACGAGGACGATGATGACCTTTGTACTATGATAGTGGCCTTAATGCAGAAACATCACAGGTCGAAACGAAAAACCCAGCAAGGATGTCTAACGATTGGCTACTCTATTTACAGTGTAAGTCGTTATTATGAATATATACTAGATTTATATAGAAATACGTAGATCCAAGATCCTGATGAAAATGAAATGGAAACTCTGTAACCCGAGCGCTTTCGAAAGGTGAACCTTTCTTCTTCAGGAGCAAAATGGTAGTTTCTCTAGTAGTTTGCCCCTGATTGTTTGTTTGTTTTGGGATTTCGCACAAAGCTACTCGAGGGCTATCTGTGCTAGCCGTCCCTAATTTAGTAGTGTAAGACTAGAGAAAAGGCAGCTAGTCATCACCACACACCGCCAACTCTTGGGCTACTCTTTTACCAACGAATAGTGGGATTGATCGTTACATTATAACGCCCTCACGTCTGAAAGGGCGAGCATGTTTGGCGCTACCGGGATGCGAACCCGCGACCCTCAGATTACGAGTCGCACGCCTTAACACGCTTGGCCATGCCGGGCCAGTTTGCCCCTGAAGAAGAAAGATTCACCTTTCGAAAGCGCTCGCGTTATAGGGTTTCTATTTCATTTTTACAAGATCTATATTTTTGCCATATACCATTACCGTTAACCATTTTAAATGTTCAAGATTTCTTTGTTCCTTTAACTTAGATATTGTCTTGTAAAAGCATAAAAAATATTATGTTAATATGTGAAATAGAAAGAAACTAATTTACTGTGATATTTAAAAATTACTTAATAATGACTGATTTCCACTGCAGACAACTGGCTTAAATAAAATTTATATAGAGTTTATTTTTGACTCATACAATTGTCTATTACAAGTACCAGAATAAACACGAAACATTTTTATTTTAAATTTTCTATTTTACTATACGCCTGATATAGAAAAGACTGGATTATTTATTCTGTGTCAGTTGTATTAAAAAAGTACAATGCATCTTCCTCACTGTCAGGTTGTTAATAATATAAATGTACCTTGTAAGTCATTCAGAAAACAACAACAACGAATGTTTTTGTTGTTTATTATACACTATGTAACACAAATTATGTTCCTGGATAGCATGTGTTATTTCTTAATTGGTTATGTTGTAAAAGTACAGAAAATGGCCATTATTTCCTTCAAACTTTGTTCTTGTGACCTGGATAATGAAATTTAGAAATTAATCTATTTTCTGTGTAAAAACGGGTAAAATTGCACATTTTCATTTACACAAGGTCTGAATAAAACAACATATGAATCAAGATTTATGTATATTTATACTAAAGTTGTACAAAAATGTTTAGAAGTGAGTAGTTTTTCGAGATTTGCGACTTTTATGTAAATCACTTTCACGTATCAGCCCCCAAATACAATCTCCCATCATGTTTTCGTTACACGCTTCCAGATCACAAAAGCAAAGTTTGAAGAGAAAAATAAGTATTTTCCATTTAATTTAGGCAGAAGCAATTGAGAAATAACACTTTCTGTCCAGGAACAAGAGACAGTAAGAATTTTGTTACGTAGTGTAATCTTTTTATCAAAGGAAAGAACATAATATATCTTCGTCTTCTCTAGTTTGTGTCGCTTATAGCATAAGTTCTTTGATCTGTCATTACGGTGTATGTGATTGTCGTTTATAAAGTTTTACACAAATTTTGCCAGCTGAATGATCCAGACAACTTACCTAAACCACTGCCGAAAGACTTCTTTAAGTATACCGCTTCAAAAGCCAAGTCTCCATCTTTTATTAATTTACGTGAAGTAAGCTGTAGGTTCAAACTACCCCCTGGTTCTTATTGCATCATTCCGTCTACTTTTGATCCCGGGAATAGAGGAGAATTTGTATTGCGGGTGTTCACAGAAAAAGAAAACAAAATGAGGTAAAAACAAACAAACTTGATGTGTGAGTTTATTTAAGTAAACAAATATACATAGTTCTCAGGACAAAAATATTGTTATAATTACAAACAATTATGTTGAGCACTTAATAGTTTCTTTCTAGATATTTACTCTTGAAACAGAACACTTTCGATTACCCTGTGTGAATATATTTAGTACTGGTTTCATTTCTACATATTATACACTTTGATTATTAGTAAATGAATAGCTATGTTATTTTTAGGAGAACACTTCACCTAATGGGTTAACAGTAATATAAGTCGATCTTAGGCATTAAATAATTAAATTGTTTTTAAATAAAATTTGCTGGTGACTTAAGAAGCAAACATCGTTACAAAGATACAAATAAAATATAATTTACTGTAACAGCAAGAGAAACTTTAAAGAAATAAGGATGAAGATTTTTAAAGGAATCTAAAATTAACCGATAATGATAAATAAAATTGTGCTATAGATTTACAGATACAAATGCAAAACATAATCGTATGATTTTACACACAGAAAAACCTGTAAAGAAAGTCGTTTAATGTTTCCTTAAACTACAGTTTGGCTAAATTATATAACTCACAAATAAACCACTTAGTTCTTAACTAACGGGGTGGTTTTAGAACTTCGCACAAAGCTATTCAAGGACTATCTGCGCTAGCCGTCCCTAATTTAGCAGTGCAAGACTACTGGGAAGGCCATCTCCGCCCACTGCCAACTCTTGGGCTACACTTTCATCAACGAATAGTGGGATTGACCGTATATCATAACGCCCCCACAGCTGAAAGGGTGAGCAAGTTTGTTACGACGGGATTCGAACTCGCGATCCTCAGATTACGAATTGAACGCCTTAACCCATCTGGCCATACCGGAAGTAAGAAGGGAAGATAGAGTGACATTTAACAAACGTGTTGAGTCATTCAACGTCTACAATAAATTAACTCTTCAACAGTACCGTTAAATAACGGTATTTCCTGATAATGACCCTTTGGAAAGCAGGGTTCTTTAAAAGTTACTTCAATACTAGTTTGAAAACACCTAAGCGAGCAGTAAAATCTCGACCAAAAACAAATGTTCGAGAACAAATTGTGGAATATATAGCAAAACTAATTAACAAAACCGAGTACAACCCATCCAGGGTTATCTTTAGGTATGAAACATAACTATATTTTTAACATTTATACCACTTTAAAATTTATCAATGGATTTAAAAGTCTCAAATAGTTTGTTGTACTTACTTATTATTTAGTAGATAACACAATAAGTGCTATAATACCAAATACTGACGATGGACAGAACACGAAATGAATGTGAACCAGTTAAATGAACGAGAGATACACTGGAATCATTCCCAAGGTTCCAAAGTCGTGTACAAATGTACTTTCAAGATGGTTGGTATGGGTATTAAATGTTTAATTACAATGAAGTACAGAACAACGTTTCGACCTTCTTAGGCCTTCTTCACGTTAACAAAGAGAGTTTGCAACTGACCGTTGCCGGGCACATGTCTTAGGGACTTGATTGTAAAGGGATATGGTATTATAGGGGGCACTGCAGTATATGTTAGGTTATTAATTAATGTAAGTACAAACGTATTCCTTCATATTGGTTTAATTTTGGTTTGAGTTCTTGTATAAGTGGAAGCCCTCTGTTCTCTGCTTTAGTTTGATAAAAGTGTTAATACCCATATCAGCCGTCTTAAGATACATTTTAATTCTCGTCATCTCAAAAGTCATTTACAGTTTTTGTATTGTCGGTTCAGAGTTCAATATAAGTATATATACAAAAATAAATCTTTTGCTATATATATATGTATATACATATGTACAACTTTTTTAAAGATGGTTGTATACTGATGCAAGCGTGGTGTTTTTAGCATAGAGTTGAAGAATCAAATATTAAGGTTTCACTTTTACTTCACATAACCGAAGAAGTACATTGAATGATGTAAGTGTGTCCACTTTCATGTTTAACTATTTCGGAATAAGGGAGTCGCCCAACCTGAAAATGTAACTAAAAAGTAATGTATACATCTCGCTGTGTTGTTTATTTGTATAATCTATAATACAATATACTAAAAATAAAAAAATATATATTTTTTTATTTTAATGGTATTTTAGAGACAAATATGTATATGAAACAGACAAAAAAATTAAATAATTCAAGTTTAAAACGTACTCAGGTAATTTTTTTTTTGCTTTCCATTTCATTAAAGGACAATATTGATTGTTTGGAATTAAACACAAAGCTTCATAGTGGGTTACCTGTGATTTGCTCACAACAGATATCGAAACCCGGTCTCTAGCAGTGCGAGTTCGCAGACATACCGGTGTTCTGCTGGGGGCAAAAGGTGTGTGTGTGTTTTCTTATAGCAAAGCCACAAAGGGCTATCTGCTCAGCTCACCGAGGGGAATGGAACCCCTGATTTTAGCGTTGTAAATCCGGAGACATACCGCTGTACTAGCGAGGGGCCGGGCAAAAGGACAATAACACATTATATGTGCTGTTGTCAGCGGCGAGCAATAATCACATTTTATCTATATTTATCATCATTGGCCAATCACATGGATCACAAAACCACTTAAGACCATTCTATTGGTTTAGAACTGATTGACATTGAAACTGCTGAATATGTTCTCTTAATCTCTCTGATCACGTGCTTGCAGTGACGTATGCCGGTCAACATACGAGGCTGTATATACTTCTCAAGATTTGTTGTTGTTGTTGTTTTGAATTAAGCACAAAGCTACACACTGGGCTATCTGTGCTCTGCCCACCACGGGTATCAAAACCCGGATTTTAGCGTGCAAGTCCGCAGACATACCGCTGAGCCACTGGGGGGCTACTTCTCAAGAAAACATGGTTTCGTTTTTTAACGTTTTCACAACTAAGAATTTTCTGTTAATATAATTTTAAATATTTTTTTCAGTGAATACGACGAAGATGTTGGTCTTAAAACTCCCGACGAAGAGGTACGTGTTTTGTTATTTTAAAATATGGTAATTGGAAGTAAAGACATTTTTAATGTATTTAAAGTAGAATTGGTTAATGCTTTGTTAGCCAAGAAAAACTAAGCCTAATGCTACAAATAGTTTCTCACAGTTCAAACATAATTTTAATATCGTCTGTCTCTTTTTTGATCTGTTGACGTCGTTTCTTGCCGACCCATTCGTCAAGTAAAAAGTAACAATATGCATATTGAACTGTGAAACATTTACAAACTTTGAAGGGAAATAAATAAAATTCCTGTAGCTCTGTCAATGTATGCTAGAATAGTTATGAAAGAGAAAATAAACGTCAAAATATGGATCGTGTTATCAGTAATTGGTGTATGCATCTTTAACGTGTAATGCTCAAATTTGGTTTCCCAAGATTTGCATTACGAGATGCTAAGTTTAGTCTCGCTTGTAAAGATGAGTAGATCACTGAAATACATATATCTGAATTCGTAAAATATATGAAGCAAGTCTATAATCTTACATTTTGTACGTATATCTGAAACATACAACGAAATCGCGAATTTTTAACTATATCATCAGTCACTGGCAATAAGGATAATATATTATTATACCCAGTGTTGGTATGTTTCATATAGTAACCAAATATGGTGTTTTTGATATGAAATATATGCCTAATCTAGTTCTGTAAAGAAGTGCGTTAGATCTTAAGATGTTAACTGTTTTGTTGTTGTTTTTTTGAGTAAAATAATTCAACATTATTACAGCCGTCAATAGTTACTTTTACAGTTCCTAGGTGGCTAAAGAATATACTTTGGTTATTACAAGAAGGTATCTATAATATTGTGTTATTACGCCCCATGCGAAAAAATAACCAATATTTCTAATATGTATTATTATTTCTCATTATAATAATTTAGTACACTTAAAACGAACTTGTTTTTTTATAAGTTGTATATGGTAAAAATTTCTTATGATTCTTAAGAGATACAAAACAGTGCATGTATGTTATACGTGAAATCAAAAATTACGTCAATCATAACGTTTCCAAGTTTCATATAATAGTCTCAGTTTACACGCATTGATACGTTTAAAAACACGCGTGAAAACAAAACTGGAAAAAATATTATGAACAGATACTGGGATGTTAATATTTTCGTATCCAAACATGTTTAAAATAATACTGATACGAAAACTAGGGGTGAATTTTCTAGTGAAATTTGAGTCCATGATAAGTTCGACAGTGATGGAACGTGCACGGTTGTTAAGACAGAATTAACTAATCCGTGAAAAAATAGTTCCTAACCAAGGTTTTTAAAAATGCCTTCAACATCTACGCCCACTCATGTGTATAGTTATGGAAATTAAAAAAAAAATACCTTGATTTAAATAAATAATTGTTTTCATCTAATATTTTGTTTGCGTGTTTGCTGAGAAATATTTTAGTTTTTCTTAAAAGTATTAGTTGGATTTGTTTTGCGCTTTTGCCCAAAGTTACACGAGGGCTGTCTTTGATAGCCGTCCCAAATTTAGCAGTGTAAGACTAGAAGGAAAGCAGCTAGTCTTCACCACTCACCGCCTACTCTTGGGCTATTTTTTTAACCAATAATTAGTGAGATTGAGCGCCACATAATAACGCCCCCATGGCTGAAAGAGCAAGCATGTTTGGTGTGAGAGGGATTCGAACTCGCGACCCTCGGATTACGAGTCTAGTCTTCACCACCCATCGCCAACTCTTGGGCTATTTTTTTACCAACAAATAGTGGGATTGAGCGCAACATTATAACACCCCCACGACTGAACGAGCGAGCATGTTGGGTGTAATGGTGATTCGAACCCGCGACCCTCGGATTACGAGTCGCACGCCTCAACACCCTTGGTCATTCCGGCCCCCACTGAATCGTTGTTTTACATCCAAGTAATTAAAGTTCATTTTGCGATTAATGAAATAAACATATAACTTGAAAACTTTGTGTGCGTGATATAAAAAAATTATTATTATTATTATTATCAACGTTTGAAGTTCTAACGCATTTAAATTTACTGAATTATTTTTCCGTTATAGGTGCAAATTGAACAGAATGAATTAGAAGAAACGAAGGACCAACAAATAAAAGAAATCTTTGCCGGCATATCAGGTCCAGATTTAGAAGTCGACTGTTATGAACTTCAAAAAGTTCTAAACTTTGGTTTAAAGCAAGGTAAGACGAGCCACGAGAAAAACGTATCTATTTACTTATTGATTTTTTTTAGAAATATTTTTATTGTAGAAGGTGAGCTGTCGTTATGCCGTAAATTAAATATTTATAATTATAGTAATGTTGGATAAACCCTTTTCAATCATTTTATCCCATATTTTCCTAGCAACTTCTCCCAAACTGTTTTTAATATTCATTTCAAGCATTACGTATCGCTGATTATTGAGATTATGGTCTGACAGTATTTTCTTTTCTGAATTTTCTAGAATTTCAGATTGATGAGATGTCGCTAAATGTTTGTCGTAGCATGGTGGCCATGATGGATGTATCCTTTATAAACTAATACCATAGAGATTATCTATTTTTTTAACCTTGCATTTTTTTATATTTAAGTATCTAGAAATAAGTTACAGATTTTGAACAAGTTTTCTTTTGGTTTGGTTTGTTTTAAATTTCACGCAAACCTATACGAGAGCTGTCTTTGGTAGCCGTCCCGAATTCAGCAGTGTAAGACTAGAGGGAAGGCAGCTAGTTATCACCACCTACTTTTTACCAACGAATAGTGGGATATATAACGCCTCCACGACTAAAAAGGCGAAGGATGTTGGGTATGACGGGGATTCGAACTCACGATCCTCAGATTACGAGTCGAATGCTTTTACCACCTGGCTATGCTGGGCCTGATTACAGTAATTAAGTTACATCAATGTTGTATTTATCTCAGATTAATATAAGTTCAGAAGACTAGCTTCTCTTTTAATTTGTTTAAAATTTTCGTGAGTTACCCTTCCTATTTTAGTACTTTGTGTTTGTGTTACAGGGCATTCCAAAATAAAAATTTTATTGAAACTATGCTGAATGTGGCGTTTCTCATGTAGGGTTAAATGGTCTTCATCAGTGAACATAAGCAACCAATTTGAAATTTCATGAAATTTGAGGTGATCCGCTCTTTTGAGTGCGAATTGAATAATGGAACGTGCTAGTGGGTTTATTTGTGTAAACATTCTAATAACAATTAGATATGTCATTTCGATATATCATTTTCCAGGCAACGCTTTACTTATTTGTTTAATCTAGCAAAAGGGCCCGGCATGGCCAGGTGGGTTAAGGTGTCCGACTCGTAATCTGAGGGCCGCGGGTTTGAATCCCCTTCACACCAAACTTGCTCGCTCTTTTAGCCGTGGGGGTGTTATAATGTTACGGTAAATCCCACTATTCATTGGTATAAGAATAGCCCTGGAGTTGGCGTTGGGTGGTGATGACTAGCTGCCTTCCCTCTCGTCTTACACTACTAAATTAGGGACGGCTAGCGCAGATATCCCTCGTGTAGTCTTGCGTAAAATTCCAAAACAGACAAACAAACTTCAAAAGTATATATTTTTTAATGATGTTAATTGGCACTATTCTTATGTGTAGCCTTAAAATTTGTTCTAGGTAGATTGTTATAAGACAAATATATATACTTTAACTGGTACCAGGAAGACCGATCAGGAAAACTCAAGATGGAAGAATTTCTTAAGCTCTGGGATGACATCCGGATGTGGAAGGTCAGAAAGTTTTGGATGCAGTACAATAGAACAAAAGAAAGAGGTTAAATAGTCCACTCACTGTTGAAACTCCAAATGATGACCACATGTAGAACACTATAGTGATAGTTTATTGTAATCTGAACAATAACAGCTCAGTTCACGTAATTAATCTTATCGTATGATGAAATTTACAAACCAGACATGTTGGGATTATCTTGATACTTTAGATTTTATTGATAAGGTTGAAGATAAAATTGTATTCACTGAATTGTTTGTGTATGTGTGTATATTGTTATAATTTAGTTTTATTTATGATAATATGATGTAATTCTTTCATTTCTAATTTTGTTATGATATAGATTTAATTTGGTATCGTCATTGAGCAGATAGTTGATAAAAGGCTTGAAGTGTGTTTGAAGATAGTAATAATACTATAGTTACCGAGAAAACACGCTTATCAGTCTTCTATATTCCTAAAAGTAAAGTTTCAGAAACACCCTAAGACTAACCTTACATTTCTTTTTTACAATGCTCATTTACTTTCGATTACAACTTTTGAAAATACATGTTTGTATAGAATGTGCTCATATATATGTTTGTATAGAATGTGTTCATATATATGTTTGTATAGAATGTGTTCAAAGTCTATGATAAAGATGGATCTGGATTTCTCAGTACGTTGGAGCTCAGAATGGCTTTGAATTCAGCAGGTGAGCCATGCTTGTCAGAGAGTCCTAACTTAAATTCTGTTGAAGTGTATAAGCGTGTTCTCTCTTATATGAACTGGTGTTTTTGTTAGGGTTTAAAATATACAAGCTGTTTAAATATCCAAGAATTTATATAGTTTTTCATCGTAATAATTAAAAGTCGTATCTTCAGTTTATATATATTTATATATATATATAACTGTCTGACATACTGTTTAAAGTGTTAGGGTATTATTGTAGTTTTAACTATGTAATATCTTCTGTTGGTAGAGTTTCTAAAATATTCAATAAAGATTACAATTAATAATTATAAATGGCTGGAAAAATCACAAAACAGCCGCTATGGATAATGAGGTGGGTTTTTTGTAAGTTGCGTTTTCGGCCTTTTTCCCAAGAGTACTTGAAAGGGTCGGTTATGCTCAGCAAATCACTTAGCAGAGCAACTGAAATGACACACTTAAACTTTCACGTATTATACTTATCTAATGTGGCCAATGTAGTTATTACCATTTAAGAAATTTAACCTTATTGGATATACGACCAAGAAAGTTAATTTAAAATTGAGAACTATCAATGAGTTAGGATTTAAAATTAATATAATAAACATTCAAAATAAAGGATATTGAAAAATATATGACACTTATTTTTAATACTTAGATGTCGCCACAAGCTTTTCAATGTTTCGATATGAACATTTAATAACACTGTTAGCTGTAGTGAAACTAATATTATTTAGCCTAAATGGGATTGTAAGTGTTCAGACGCATCACCTGTTGTAATACCCATAAAGAAGTAAAATACCAAGAAGTAGTTCTATTAAATTTAGGAACGTTTATTAATATGAAATTTGTAAGTGAATAACAGTTTCCTCCCTAGAGGCACAGCGAATATACTTTAATACATATTAAAGTAGCGGATCTACAACTCTAGAATCCGTATTTTCATACCCGTGGTGGGAAGAACACGGATAGTCCATTGTGTTGCTTTGTGCTTAACTTCCAACAAATAGTAACAGTTATCAAAATAGAAAAAAAAATATTACATTTCTTGAAAACAAAATCCACGAGTCATCTGTCACGCCTAAAATAAATGAAACCAGTTGAAAAACCATTGCACTCCAAGGTTAGCTAGGAAAAGTAAATTGGAATTTTTAATGCATGTTGATTTTTTTTGTGTGAATTTCGCGCAAAGTTAGACGAGGGCTATCTGCGCTAGCCGTTCTTAATTTAGCAGTGTAAGACTAGAGGGAAGGCAGTTAGTCATCACCGCTCACCGCCAACTCTTGGGCTACTCTTTTACCAACGTCAGGTTATAACGCCTCCACGGCTGAAAGGACGAGCATGTTTGGTGCAATGGGAATTCGAACCCACGACTCTCAGATTACTAGTCGAACTCTTTAATTCACCTGACCATGCCGGATCTTTTTATTGTACGTGAAATAAAAAAAATGCACATCAAAGTAAAAGGTAGATTTAGAAAGAGTTCACTTATTTGTTAATTAGCACTTTTTTAATTTCAGACATTTGTTCAGTATAGATGATAAACAAGAAATGATGAAAATGCTGGTTCTGAGTGAGAAAGCCAAAGTTTAGGGAACAAGTATCCAATACGGATGCTAGTCACCAGGAAATCATTTAATCTGATCATACTAAAATATATATGGAACCTTTACATTGCAATTATATTACATTACAATATCGAAATTATTTAATTTTCACCCAAACGAAAACTGAAGATTTGCCCAAATGGTCTAATGTATTGCAAACTAGTGGGGGTTGCCCCACTATGCCTGTGAACGTAGGCTATGCCATTTGATAAAAATCGATGATTGGAAGAATTTGGAATGCAATGTTACAAACGAATGATGAAGATCTGTAACAGAAAAAAATCGACAACAAGAACAGAGAGGAAAGCATTAAAATGTGCAGTGACGAAACGACATCTGGTGGACATGGGGTATATAATTAGATTCTGAGGAAAGTAAATTAGGCAGAGAGGACAGTAGACAGACGACCTACCAGGATCTACGACTTCAGTGATGGACCGTAACTGAGAAGATTAAATTAGTAAAGATGGCAAAGAATAAAAATTTGAGTCTCAGAGATGGGAGGAGCGCCATATTTTATTAATAGGATTTCGTATCAAAGTTTTAATGTTTTTATTATTATGCTAAAAGTTGTGTTGAATGTTATGTGCACATGCCCAACACTTGTAGTTTTTAAATGTTTTTAAGAAAAAAAATATATCGTTAGTTTTCAGTTGATTTAAATTGATTACAAATACCAGTTCAGAACCAAGCTCAGAAAAAAACAACTGTTTTTTGTTGCTGTTTTCTTCGCTCATAGGATATCGCGTTAACAGTAACATTTTGAGGACCTTGGTCTTAAGATACGGGAAGAAGGAGCAGATGGACTTTGAAGAATTCCTCATGTGCACTGTGAAATTAAAGAGTATGATAGGTAAGGGTACACCTTACTTTATCATTAGTTTTTTTAATAATCAGTTTCTGAAAGTATGGATTCTGTTTAACTGCTTATACGCGTAAGAACAACTTGGTAATTTTTTCCTCTTTATTTCTTAGTTTCGTTATGATTATGCATAATACATGCACCACGTTTTAATTATACATTTCGCTGCAATTGCGACCATAATTATTTTTTTCGAAACCGAGTATGTCCAGCATGTCAGTTAATAATTAATAATATTAATCGATAATTCAGTAGAAGATTGATAATTAAAATCGTCTTTTTTCACTGCCAACGTAAATGCAGAATCTCTGTAAATTTTTTTTTAATTGTTCGATTTACATATGTATAGCGAACAATTATGATTGCTTTGCAAGATCTTTTACGAGTTTGTTTGGAGATGTTCTTTTCTCAGTAGTTGTTTATCGCACTTGTGATTTAGCATTGACCAACCACAAAAATATAAAACTGATAAAATGACACAGAATAATTCCTTTTTAACTTAGGTGTAAGTTACATTGTATCATCTGCCGAGTCTTTGAATGTCTGCTTATTTGTTCTTAAAGTTATTTACACTTTTTATAATTTATAATTTCAATATAATTTAAAACGAATTGAAAGAAATCTCGTGTTTCTTCACTTGGTTGCGAGACGAAGTTATTGGGCTAAAACCCCTCTTTTTATCCAGTGGCGGCATTAGGATATTTTCGTTGTGGGAAGGGGCTGAGATAAACTGTGGAAGGGCTTCCCAATATGCCATCAATATGAAGTATAGATGGTAAATTATAATAATGTAAATACCGAGGTACATTTCAGAAAGGTGTGCTATTTTGAACTGCGTTTACAATGCAGTTTTCATTGGAAACTCATACTCTAATTAATAATTCATTATTACAAATTAGAAATAATCTGTTTATGAAAATATGTGTATATGTAAAAGAGAAAGCTCACCTAAATTCCACCCAAGGTAATACATAATAATAAAGAAAATCAAGATTAGCTTAGATTGAACACTTAATATACCGTTAAGAGTAAAGCTACAAATCAAAAGAAATATAACATAAAGACATAGTTTACATAGCAGAAACGAAGTTTCTGTGAAGTTAATACACTCTGAGGAAAAGTAAGGCTAACTATCTTTCATGTTGTGTTTATAGTCAATATTACTTCAAAACAGTGCACCTGTTCTCTTGTAACTTGAAATCAACGTAGTTGTCTAATCTTCGTCAAAGCTCAAAATAGAATGGCATTACACAGGGAGCGGCAATACAACACATGAGTTTCGGTGCATTCAGTACGTCACTATGGGACGCATGACACATACTTTCGTCTTAATGAATACGTTGGATTCTACAGATCTACGTCTCTTTGATGTTAATTGTTAAGCAACGACTATTGTGTTTTCCATATTTTATGAATGTATGTAGGTAACAATATTGGGGGCTTGACTTATTTTTCGGGGGGCAAAAAACACCCCCATAATGGTGCCGCCACTGATATATTAAATAAATCAGGTTAACTTTAAGATGTAGTTTTTTCTTATACAACTTTAAAAACTGGTTACTGTAACCTTTTTTAACTGTTGACAGAATCTTTTCTTGAACGAGATCCCAAACGCACGGGGTGTGCTAAGTTTACATTGGAAGAGGTAAGTGCATTTAACAAAAAAATATATAAACAAATATCAGATGAATAAAAAGATTTTATAAATAAAAGACATTTAAGATTTTTCTGTTATAGAGCATAATTTTGTAATTTATAGGAAATTGAGTGGTACTAAGTGACATAATACTGCCAATCAAGATGTGTATATATATCACGTTTCAGTTGTATCGTTAACTTGTGATTGACAGAATGTCGTATTATATTGTATTTCTATGTTAAGTTTCAAGTGATCACCTTGCTTATGTTATGATGGTTACCATGGAACAAATACAAGACTGCAGTTTCTAGTGGAAATATATGAAGATTGGTAATGATACGTTACAGTAATTTGTTTATATGATAATTGTACATAAACGCAAAATTAAATGGATGAAAAAACGCTTAAGAAGAGGTTTTATATGTAAGTACAATCTTACACAAAAATTCAATTTTAAACATTTTTATTAATGGCCATCACTTTTATGATAAACATATCTTTCCTTACAGTGGGTGGAAAAGACGATGTACAGTTAACATCACAATTCAACCAAACTACCACAAGGTTGTTCGTGGTTGTGGACAACTTAAGCCTAATTTATACTTTCCGGCACCTACTTAAGTATTCTCGTAAAGCGTAATTCAGATTTGCAATTTCTGAAAGTAATTTTTGAAGTATTTTCACTTTCCATGTTAATAGTTAGAATTCTATAACCGTATGGTAATCATCTTATGTACATAATTTATTTCCCTTTTAGAGATAGTGTTTATATTCATAGTGGTGCGTTTGTCTCTTATGTAAACATGCATAATTACTTGGATTAATAACTTGCCCTTAGCTAAATAGTTACAAGTTAACCAGGAGTTTTCCAAAAGGTTACCATTTTAAATATGTCTGATTTATATGCACAAAATATGTTTAATGTTATTCAAATCCAAAGCTTACTCTTCAAAATTGTTTGCATGCATTTAAATTTGGATATTTTCTGGTAACTTTCATTAAATGTTGTTATCGGTACATTCGAATTTACACCTCTTGGCTTTTTGTTGAAGCCACAGGTAAAATGTTTGACACGTAATCTGATTATGACAAACAGATTAAAAAAATCAAACGAAAATTCACAGCATGTTTGTTGGATAATTCAATATTTAAACTCATTCCCTGATGTAAAACTACTAGATATTTTATTTTATTTTTGAAAGGCAATAAGTCAATATGTAGCATTTCCAAAATATATCATTTATATTGTTAAATTCTGCAAAGAAATACTGATTTTAAACTTTTAACGATTGTAAAATTCACATTAATTTCACGTAACTGTAAATTGATTTTATTCTGTCTTAAAAATGTCAACTTGTCATTTGAATAAATTGATTTAATAGATTAATGTTGTTTTACAATAAACTAAATTATTCATGAGGTAATTGATAATCCATGTGTCACTTTATTTTTTTTTCCAATGAATGAAAATATATTTCACACAATAGCTCATAACTTTGAGAAGTTATATAAAAGGAAATCTAAACCTGGAAAACAGTTTTGTGAATCTGTAAATTTACTGCTGACCCAAAGGGGGTAAAAATAAGATAATGAAAATAAAAGTATATTAAAAAAAATTAGTAATTAGAAACTTTCTATCTGTTCAATATGTTTTGTTTGAACTTTTGTATTTCATGTTCTGGTTGATAAATTTTATCATATATAGGTTGTTATTTTAAGAACTTATTACTTATATAATACGCCTACAGGAAACTGATCTTTCTCACTGTAGCAATATGTCAGTTCCATATCAGTTACTGTGACAGTTTTCTCACTGCAGCAATATGTCAGTTCCATATCAGTTACTGTGACAGTAATCTTGCTTTTTTATCCAAACTTCATTTTTTTAAGCAGTCTTAAAGGTGAAATACAGAATATATTTTGTAAGTATTATTTATATTAACAGAATAGACACATTATCAAAAGTCGAATATAAATTGTTTTATTTTAAAAACATTTAGCTAACAAAAATAACACTGATTTTCTCAAACATAAACTTTTAGACTTTGAAGAATTAGTTATGTTTGATATTTAATTTAAAAACATTATATTCAAAATTTTTAAGTAAACTTGCATGTTTTCAAGCAATAAAATGCAATATTTTTAACCATTTACAGTCACATACAGGGTATATTTGTTTCATGAAAAAGGACCCCAATACACATAAGTATAGATTAAAACAACTGATGTGAAGTCTTTTTAATCATTACACTCACATACAGTTTTTATTAGTTTGATAAAAATGGGTTCTAACACATATACGTTTAGGTTAAAAACGATTGGTACGAAGTCTTTTTAACCATTTACAGTCACATACGTTTATTAGTTTCATAACACAGAATTATCTTGATAACTATAACTATTTACAATCAGTTACTTATTTCTACCAGTTTATTAACGGTTGACATAAATGTCTGTTTCACGGCCCACGTCCACCAATTCAAATACACACACTTTCCTTTCGTCACATATTTCTAACACAAGTTATAACGAAATAACCCTGTAATTAACTTAACTGTGTTTAAAACACATCTAACGCATGAAGCGTGGTGGAAAGAGTTGTGTTACCTGACTGTCAAAACTTGATTGTATTTATATATCTCTTGTCCCAAGATTTAGTTATGTTATACAGTTCTGTAACAATTTTAACATCACAAGTTTTACGTGATACATATCAAGTACTACAGAAAGTGCATGTCAGTATGTGAGAATGTAAAAAAAGGATACATAAATACAGAAGATTGATTACGTCTACATTCTCTGATTACATCACTTTACCACTATTATAAACGAGATTCAAACTTCTAGTCTATAATGATGTTTTTCTATAAAAATTAATCTCTTAAAATTCAATATTTCTCCATGTGTGCATTTTTAAATGTTATTTCACACTAATAACTCGATTATAAACCATGCCATATAAAAATTGTGATTTAACTAGATGATACATGTACAAAATAAGTAATAAACCTGAGATTATGTTAAAATAGAGATAGATATTTTCTACACATAGCAATGGCTGAATTCCACATCCAGAAAAATACACTTTACGAACCTGTTCTGTATTATAATTATAAGAGATTTTAAGAACGTTCCTATGCCAGATAATTAATTAGAAAATAACATTCTGTGAAAAAGCTGTCAAAATTATATCATCAACAAAGTAATAGTCACTGGTCATTTAACTTTGAAACAAAGCTACTTTCATAGTTTCTTTAAAGACGGACTTAAGTGCATATAAACATATACAGGGCGTTCGGAAAGTCACTGTGCAGTTTTGTAATCATACATCTTTTCAGTCTATTTCAAGCCAGCAACTGATAGCAGAATTTAGAAACAAAATAAGAAGGATTCAAGCCTGTATTGATGCCACTGGGGGCCATTTTCAACTTATTTATAATCGTCATTCATATTTACCTCCTGTATTCTATATTGAAACATATCTGTTCATAAATATATAAGTGCACAGTGACTTTCTGGACACCCTGTACAGTAGATCATATTCAATGTCCAACTTTGAAAGTGGTTAAAAAAATACATTTAAATATTTTCTTTGAGACACAATATATTCAGAGATTCCTAATAAGAATTAAAATGATCAGAACTGTTAGATTCCAAAGAGACTCGACAGGATGCCATGTACCACTACGCAGTATTGTCACCTGTTCTGCAATTTCTCTGTACGGATCATTACCATCATCAAAATACATTGGACAGTTGTCATCTAGGAAAAGTAATAAAAATCAGACTGAATAATCTTACAAAAGATAGTATAGTAAAGCCACAGGAAAATTACCATCAAAATTTAATGATTCTTTGAGAAACAAAAGATATGAAATATTAAACAAGTGGTTTTGTTTAAGCACTCTTATTTTATGATATTAAGATTCAAAATTCTGATATTAATATCCAATATCTACTTCTCTAGAATCTAGAAACGTGATGAGTGAAAATGTTCAGCCAATGACATCATTTGATCATTTTTATTTACTTAAATATTAATTGACTGCATGAATTTTCTTGGGTGCCAATGTATGTTAGTTAAGAATATTGAAGAAAAGGGTAGGGTCAGAATTAAAAAACACTCGATACCTAAATTAAGGGAGCTACTAACAAGATAATATGTTCACCACTTGAGGGAGCTACTAACAGGATAATATGTCCATCACTTGAGCTAAACAGATAAAGTGATCAAATATGTTAGAAATATAGAAAGACTTTGGTATGTTATTTTTTTTTGGCAGTGGAAATTTCATTTATTTATGTTGTTTGAATCACTCATTTGTTATTTGTTTCTTTTTATGTGTGTGAAACACCTGTCAGTCTAAGACAAATCAAGTTGTAAGTAATGAATTTCACAGAGAAACTAAGAATTGAAAATTAAAACAATCTTCAAAAACAGAAACTCAGATGTTGCAAGAAACTATCCAAAAAACAAAGTTAAAGAATGGAACCATAAACTTAGAAAATTGACTGACAAGAAGGGGGGGGGGAACAATATGAATAATAGAATCAAAAATTTGAAGGATGCTAGGTAAATAGGAAGTGTGTGTTTTTCTTACAGCAGAGCCACATAAGGCTATCAACTGAGTCCCCCAAGGGGAATCGAACCCCTGATTTTAGTGTTGTAAATCCAAATAAAAGTAAACTATAAATGTTTAGACAATATAAGTATGTGTATTTAACTACTGAAGTTAATGAGACTTCTGAAAGAATTATTGAGGTTGAACTTAAAGCGAGTTGTGATTATGCACTGTGGTAGTGCAAGTGAAGAGTCCAAGCATGAGCACAATCTGCTAACTTTCACACAAACAAAATAGGTTGCGATTAGAGACTGAAAGTAACCACTGGTTGATATATTTTTTAACCTAAAGTACGTACAAAGAAAAGATTACACTTCACCAATTTGTTCAGTTGGTAACTTGTAACAACCAAATTTAACAAAAAAGGAACTTAATTTCTCAAAAAAAATGCCATCTTTCAATTGTTAAAAAATAACCTACTGGAAACCACTAGAAAATGTGATGAAAATTAAAAATACAAAAACTGTTTAAAGAACAAGGAAATAATATTTAAAATAAAATATTTGACACACACACACAAGATATATGAAGCTTTTGCAATTGCTACAGAAAACGTGTTTAATTATACTAACATGCTTTTTTAAACTAAACGTGTTACGTAAAACATTTTTTAAAACCCCAAATAAGATTAAAAGTCTTTTAGTCAACTTACGTTCTCGCTCATATTCCACCATGGAGAGAGCCACCTGAGCCCCTTCATACGATGTGGAACTTCTTACTGTTTGTCTAATGTGGCAGAAAGCCCCCACAGAATATGACATGAGGATACGATTCAGATCTGCTCGTTGGTAAACCTAAGGAAGATGGAAATAACAATGTATATAGTTTAGGAGAGAGAGAGAATATATTTTACACAGCATATCCAAACCTTAGATGAAATCTATTTAAACCTCTAGAAAAAATAATTGCAATCACAACACATTAGCGACAATGCAGTTCTAGTCGTATTGATAAACAATATGCAAGCACCAACATGGACTATGTGTTGTGAAATGAAGTGTGAAGAATGATGCACGTCAAACACCACTGACCTGTGACAGGTACAAGTGACGGGAACCACTTTTCACTCCAGGCAGTATTATATGTTTTGACACCACAACTGTGATGATAAGAAACCCTCTTGTCTCTTGGAATACTAACTTTTCTGAATAAGTCCAGATTTACACAAGTATTTCTGTTAAAGTATGGGTACCGTTTGGATAGCTGGATTATGACAGGTGATTGGATCTTAGGGGTTTGGATTTCATATCACCTTGAAACTGGGAAAACAATTTTTTACTTTTATTTCTTTGCCTATTGGACAGGAACATTTTATCCTCACATCAATTGCTCTATTGCCCAGAAAATATATACTTCAAACAGATTTCTGGGGAGCAACACAAATTCCTGAAAATTTTGAACTGTGGAAGTCTGGAACACATACCTAAATATTTAAAATTACATATCTATACCTCAAACTAAACCCATAAATACACGAATAAATACTCATATCACAAATCTTCAATCACATCTACATACAAAGTAACAAATGCATTTAAATTAATGCAATGATAGCTTTTGTTTTTAAAGCAAGTGAAATTTAAGTGCCAGCTCTAGGAAGAATATATAACAATAAAAATTGGAAAAAGCTTTAAACTGTAATAAGTATACATGTAAAAACAGTTGGTATGAGTAGAAAAAGCACCATGTAGAGGGGCAAACAACATTTTGACCTTCTTCAGCCATTGTCAGGTTCACAAAGAAAAAAGTGGTAGCTGACCACGTTTGAAGGCGGTTGTGTAACTGAGTGTAGGAATGTAGAGAGCATGCTTAGATGTTGGATTATATTTATTAATTTAGGTATAAAGGTGTTTTTTGTATTGGTTTATTTTGGGCTGTGACCGTTGGTAATTTTCACCCTTTCTTAATTTCAGGTATGTGTTTGATTATGGTGCTGCCAATGCATCAGAAAATTGAGTTAACACTAATGCTAATCAAAACTTGTTTCAAAATATAAGACACTAAATGTAACATTCTGTAAAATTAATTGCAATACGTACAGTTCTAGACTTTTTGGACACCCTGTATAATAACTATGACTTATTTCAGGGTAACATTAACAAAAACTATGATTTTATTTACTCCCACAGGCTCAGGTTTCAGATCTTGTAAACACATTTGTTTCTGCTTTAAATAGATGAAACGAACAATCCATTAAATGCTAATAGTAATATTTTACTATCTGTTTCATTTATGTTTATTTAATCAGTGGCATTTTTATGGAGTGGATTTTAATCCATTTATTGAGAAACCATGCATAATTTATTCAATAAAAATACATAAACTTAAGAAATGTAATTACATTAAGGATCTAGAGATTAATACACAGTTTGTACCAAGTTAGCTGATAAGGAAATATGGCTGAAAAGCTTCATGAGTTTGGAAAACTGAATTAATAAACTCAGGGAAGAAACAGATAAAACAGTGGCAAAACACCATTAAACGAACTATACACAGACTTTATTTTGTCATATTAAAGCAAAAATGCACACTATTCTTTTCATTTAAAGAAAAAGACTTATTACAGCCATGTTTAGTGATGTACGATTTAACACCATTAGCACAGTATTACTGGTTTACTTACCCAACATCTGTATCGACTATAAGCATCCCACTCGTCAAAAGTGATCAGGTAAGACTTGAGATTTTCCTTCCAGAAACCTATACATTTCATCTGGTAATCAGGTTCACCTAATTACCAAAATCATTTTTAAGTAAACACACAATCTGGCACCTTTCATCATACAGCTAAACGATATATTTTCGTTAACATTTAGTATTACCTGATGTATTACAAACATTAAAACATCCAAAAAAAAATCTCTGCCCACGTATCTATTCTATAATGTGAAAATTAATTCGAAGGTGAAAACTAGATATGTGGAAAGTGGTTAAATGCTTTACAAAGTCAATTACGTAAGGTAAACCAGTGACTGCTGAATGTTTATATCATGATGATTTGAAGGTACACTTCATAAAAATACAAGTATTAAACTGTACATTTAGACTAATGTTCTCCAATAATTGTGTGTGTCTGTAGATTACAGTTCATGTTTTCAAGGATTTTGCGCTTCTGATAGTATGCTCTGAAGCACAGTGTTCTAATAGTTATTATTCTCCAATATGTAGCAAGAAATTACCTTGATATTCTATAGTATACCTTGTTAGGCATTTTTCAGAGCAACATTTAAGAATACGATAAAAATGTAATAACAATAATAATAATTTCATGAAAGTAACATGTTTTTACCATTTTGAAACTTTCACTAATTAGTTCTAACTTAGTTTTTGAGACATTTCTACTAATGATGTAAAGAAAATAGATTTTAAAACATCAGTTGCTCACATCTATTCGTTTACTGAAGGCTGAAACTTTAAAAGTGGATACTATTTTATGATTAAGATCTGTAATACATCAGTGGCTTGACAGATATACAAGTTTGTGTGTGATGCCTAGTAATCAAACTAAATAAAACACCTCAAGCATAGCATTTCATAACAATATTTGACTAGAAATATATAAACAATGTTTCTGGTAACCTGTTTGTACAATATTATTTGGTATGATATTTGTGTTTAATGTTTTTACTGCGATATACTGATCAATTGGTAGTGTTTTATGATACTTTACAAACATATTTTATGAAGGATCTCCTATGATATTTGACCTTATTACTATACACACTTATTCATTTTTAACATTAATTTTGCAGTATTTTTGAACATTACAAAAGAACATTTAAATTATATTTGTATTATCGCAAACCGATCGAGTTTCATTATGCTTATTAATTTCAACAACTGAAAAAGTTTAACAGTCAATAAGCAACATTAATAATTGTTTATAAACCCTGTTGTTCGTTGTTAATGTTATGAAATGTTTACTCCTATTGTTCATAACCCACAGAAGGAAGTGTCTTACAATCGCTACTAGCACTTTACTCTGAAACGAAACTTGCAAGCCACATGTCGTACCTAAAGTTGAACTATTTTATCCCCCTCACATTTTTTACAGTTTGCCAAGATTCACTATTTCAGTGCAAGCAGTTCCTAAATACAAACTTACTGTAAATGTCCACTGGTCGGCCAAAGTAATCAACAGAAATACAGTAATCAGCATCGATTGTGATGATTCTCTGATCAGGATCACAGACCGAGAAATCAGATATGTTTTCTCGGCAGTAAACATTAGGTCTGGGAATCTGTGTAACACCTCCTCGAATACGAGTCTCAAACTCTATGTCCCCGTTCTGCTGAAATTTAAACTTCCCTGCCACAGGACACTTGATAGATACTGGATTTTTTGCTATTTTGATAAAAAAACAAACTTAATATTTACCATTATGTAATGGAATATATGTGAAGAAACTATTCTATCACATAATAGCTTTGTTGTTGTATACGTTGAACTCTTAATTGATTTCTAACAAGTCATTATAAAAACAAACGTGCCCTTGTTTTGTCGACAGCCATATTTTAGCCATTAATTTCAAACATAAATTATTCAAAGAAATACAAACCATCTTTAGATAACTGGAATTAAATGTGAAAAAAATATAAGTTTGTCAAAATATCCACTAATTAATCCAATGATAATTATTTCTTGTGGTTGACATGTTTCCAAAGTTTCTGAATATACATACAAGAATTAAAAGATATTATCAGCTTATGGAAGTTTAACAAGTTAACACTTCATTATGCTCAAAGATGATGTAATCAGGTGGTTTGAGTGATCACAGAGAGCGTTATAAGTAAAAAGGATGTGGGTTTATCATTAACTTCATTTGGTAAGAACATTTAATTTTGGTAACTTTCTTGGGATACTCCCTGAAAATCTGGTATACAATTAAAATATTCATAACTAAAATGGACATCATGTGACAGTTAAGTGGTTTTATAATAGTGAGGCTAGCTATTTAGATTAGTTAATACAAGTACTGTCTAGTTATAGACTAAGAATTGAATTGTGATGTTAGAATACAATAGCAGTGTTCTTTGAGTACATAAAAAAAGGTTATAAGGTCCAACTGGCAGGTCCCTTTTTCAGATAAATGCCATCATGCTATTGAAACAGTTAATTGAAAGATTGTTCTCTTTCACACTTTCTGTAACTGTCATAGTTAAATATGAAGGTAGTTAGTGGCAAATTAATGTAAAATCAAAACAGTTATACACTAGAACATGTACATGCAAAATACATAGAATTATGTTATATTAAGAAATGTGAATATGTAAATTGGCAAAAACGTCACAACAACAAGAGACACAAAATGATGGTAAAACAACAGGTACTAAAACTGCATTTTGACATTTCACTGGCAGTGTCATGCCGACAAACCTGACTACTTCTAAGTATAAATAATATTAGAAATACATTCAAATGCTTTGTACAAATAATAAACACTGCTTGACGTTACACTATTTACCTTCACACATTATTCTAACTGAAATTACTCATACTTTGATCAAAAAGATTAAAAGCAACACAAACAGATAAGGTTAGTGAAAGGCTTATAAAAATATGTAAGTATTTTTGGATTAAACTTACAAAGACATGAGCAGGTCAATTTACATTTTGTTTTACAATGGCCATTGATAGTAGAAAGGTTAATGGTGAAAAACAACTTTCATCACAAGTTGTAACATGAGTATTTTACTAAATTTACTTTAACAACAGGTTAAAAAACAATACAAAAACTGGATGGTATGGAACAGATACATTTAGTATAATATAAATGCAGGCCTAGCTTTTTGATAAGTAACACAAACGAAGGAAACATGGACACTGGGAAAAAAGCAGAAAAGCCAAATTTTATTCCAAAAGTGGCTTTACAGTTGCTGTTGCCAAACTCACGTGAGCTCTAACAATAACGAAGTAGCGATATTACATTCTGTTGTGAAGTGTTAAATGAACAATGCGTTATAATCTCTCCGTTTTCATCAGCACATGTCATTTCATAATAACATCATAAATATTCCTCTATATAGGGACAAAAAAGGACGAAGCTCGTTTCTAAGTCCAATGAGCACATTTTAAAATCTGTTTCAAAAATTAGGTTTATTTCCAAGGAATAAATTGTCACTAATTAATTGCAAATTCATGCACCCTTAACATACGTGTGAATGATTGCATTAAGTTCTGGATGTTAAAAGAATGGGTGAAATACTTTTAAATTTTGTCTTCAAAGTTTTGACTTTGTTTTTTGTTATCCCCCCCCCCACATGACACAATTTGAGTTGGCTTTATTTTCAACTCAGTTGATCACTTTCTAAGTCAAAGATTGGTAACAGCATTATTCAGTTTCTCAGCAAACCAAACACTTATCCACATTCTTAGGATGCTTTATTTTGGCAACTTACAGTTTCATTATGCACTGTAGATGTCCAAGTCAGAATATGGACACCAATCTAATAATTAATATTTTACTTAGCATTACTTAATGGTAGTCAAGAAGAAAAGCATCCTCACCAATTAATATACTGTAAAGCCAATCTTCTTCATGAGGAAATATCGTCCAGGAACATACTGTTGCGTAATCACTCGTTATCATGGCTTTGCCTTGGTGTAGAAATAATTAGGGAAGGAAAATAAATATATATATTAAAACTGTGACTGTTTTTGTAAAATATAGGATAAATTAGATTGCGTACATGGCCTGTTATAGTTACATATTAATCAATCTATAACCTTTAACCTTATCTTGTTGATATTTGCAAGACATAATAGCATTGCAAAGCTTAATATATAACAAATATTTAAATTTGACTTTCGGTAATTTTTTAGTAAAACAGAATCACGTACCTCTCCGATATCGTATGATGTTGTGATGACGGGGCACAAAGTCAAAACACACAAAGTCTTTCTGACTAGAGAATTGTAAGAAGAAAATTATTTACTATCTAAAAATATATTCTCCATTGAAATAAAATAAGTAACTCACTATATGACACTAACTGACATCAGTTAGACCTAAAATACGACCTTAAATGTTTAATTACGTCTACATCAAAGCCTCGAAAACAATTAAAAATATACGTTATAATAATGAAACTTTCTGTAATGTTATTCAGTTATACTCTGTAATCAGCAACAATCCGTCTCTAACCTTCTTGTTCAGTTCACATCCTGATGACTTCAGGGTATTGATAAATCTTTAAAACATTTATAGTTTACTTGAAGATCAACCATTCTTTCACATACATTAATATATTCCACAAATAATATATAAAATCTAAAACATATAACACAGCATTAAATATAGTACATTTCAAAATCATTTCTATGTAACATAAGTGAGGTAAAATTTGTGTAGATTTTTAGTTATACATTTCAGAACTCACCAGCCATTAATACCCATCCTGGCCATTACAAATCGAGTTCCTCTTCTCTCTTGACACACGTACACTTCTTTCTGCACTCTTCCCTGATCTGGTTTCCAAGTTTCTATCATGTGAGTGACGTTGATGTTGACTTCGGCATCAAAGTTGGCTGTGTTGATCCAAATTCCAGTGAAGTTGTCTGGCAGTTTACACTTTGGTGGTACAATCTCTGCTTTAACTAAGCAAAGAAGTTAGCAACAAGTTAAATTACATACATTGTTAAACTTGCTAGCTTTTAAGTTAGTAATTGTTAACAGATCAAACACCATAATTTAATAATATAGTGTTTTTCTTATAGCAAAGCCACATTGAGCTATCTATTGAGTCTACCGAGGGGAGTCGAACCTTGATTTTAACACTGTAAATCTGGAGTATTACTGATGTAATCGCATAAGCATGATAATACAGAAAGAGCCAGCTATCAATAACAACTTTGTAAATCCAAATTATTCAAGTGAAATAAAGGTGAACATGTAAAAGATAAGAAAATCTACATGGATGTTAGAGTTAATTATAAAACTAGAAGATATGGGCTGTCCAAAAAACAGGAGCTTTTGAAAATGTGTTGAAAATTTTAATCATATAATAACAGAGAGGCATAAATTTAATTAATTCTATTAACAATAGGATCTTCTGTTGTAAGTTTGTTTATGGCTGGCAATTTGGAAGAAATTCATACTTAAATGAAGCCAATTTTAAATATTTTGTATCACGAAGGGAATAAAAGTTTTTCGTGATGACGAGACACCCACTTAAAATGTTTCTCAAAATGGCTGATATTGGCATTAACACTTTTATTAAAATAAAGTAGAGAATAACCTGAAGATGACCTAAAAAAGTCGAATCATTGTTCTCTACTTTATTAGGCCCAGCATGGCCAAGTTGTTAAGACATGCAACTTGTAATCTGAGGGTCAAGGATTCGAATCCCCATCGTGCCAAACATGTTCGCCCTTTCATCTGTGGGGGCATTATAATGTGATGGTTAATCCCACTATTTGTTGGTAAAAGAGTATCCCAAGAGTTGGCAGTGGGTGGTGATGACTAGCTGCTTTCCTTCTAACCTAACAATGCCAAAGTAGGGACGGCTATTGCAGATAGCTCTCGAGTAGCTTTGCGCAACTGTGCAAAATTAAAAAAAAACCCAACCGAACCGAAACCAACCTCTACTTTATTTTAATAAAAGTTTTAATACCCATACCACCCATCTTGGGAATAAAAGTTTATTCTTTATTAAAAGCATCTGGAAGAACCACTAATGTATGTCTAGATAAAACAAACGGGAGAGAGAGAGAATACCTAAAATAATACATATTACTTGACAGTAAGTTTCTTATTTTTGGGTAACTTAACTGAAAAGACAGAATCAAAAACATGCAGGCATTTACAGTAGTTTATATCAGTGCTAGTTAATTGCTATACATTATATATGAATGAGCATTGTAGCATCTACAGTTTTATAAGACAGTGAATATTACAAGGTGTTACATGAAGAGGGGGAGACAGAGTTAGATTATTTGGACCAATAGTCTAGTTTATTAAATTACATTTGAGTTCATGTGAACAAATGATATTTAATTTCTTGTACGTTTTGCAGTAGTAATTAAAACGAATGTAAGTGCTAATTTCCTTATACATATTAGTGTAAACAGCAAATTCAAGCTGACAGAGAAGAACACGAGTTCCTTTAAAACTATAAAACTTCTTAAATACACGTGAACTTTAAGAATCCAAAATTATTTATCATGTGTGCATTTATTTTGATATTATGTACATGGATTCAGCTTTTTAAATTCTACTTCTCTAAATGAATCTACATAGTTTATCACAAACAATCTGCCACACTGTAACACATTGAGATAAATATTTTAACCCAACAGTTGTTACTTTCAATATACTCTTTTGTGACATTTTTATCCAACTTTTTATAAATCACTTGCAATATAAAAACATTGCCTCTGCATTTTGAAGTTAATGTTCCAGGTACAAATATATGATTTACTGTCATAAAAACACGTGTCTATTGTGCAACTGATTGTGTACACCTTATAGGGCATAAATTGTAACAGTTGTCCAATTTATTACAATAACTCAACAAAAAACATTTTAATTTTCAAAAATTTGACCTTGGATTAATATAATACGAGAGTACTGGTGGCTAAAGAAATTAGCATATTTACAAACATTTCTCATACAATTACAGTGAAACATTATGAAAATGTATAGAAATGTTTTATAACTTACATCCTCGTGTTTAAATTTTATGAGTAAATGTGTCCCTTAAGTATCTTGCCTTACCTCGATTCAGTCTTAGTCTCTCTGGACCATCCTGAGGTGTCTTCAGCGTATTACATTCTGCTGTGATAGAAGCTGCTAAAAACTCATCATCATCTCTATTAGCCAGCTATAAATTTATCAGATATATATTTTAATACGTTACAAAATTCATAACAGAACTTGAGTTTTATCTGTATATAACTGTGCAACAAATATTTGTATACGTTTGACTTATTTTAATATGCAATTTAAAAACAAATGGACTGTGCGCCATTTTTTTATTTTTGAAGTTTATTGCCAACAAGTTACAGACATCTACTGTAAATAATCTTGCCATAAATTTACTTAAAAACCTGAGAGCATAAAGGATATATCAATATGATTTCTTACGTGTAAATAAACCATCATACTAAATAAAGAATTTCATACACATGTTTGTATGAGTGTGTACCATTTTTCATGAATTTTGAATATTAAAATATGTTTAATGAATGTGAAGATGCAAATATTTTTAATTACTTTTAATTTTATTTTCATATTACTTTAACACACATTCAGTATATCTGAGCAAAATATTTAATTTTGATAAACATAAGTTTTAATCCTAAACAGGAAATATTCCACACTGTACCTTTGATAAAGATTTCAAAGAATTTTTAATGTTACTGTTAATAACTAAACAGTTTTAACATATGGTTTCAGGGAAAAAAAAAATAAAGTTTATAATGCAAGGACTTTAACTCATAACTCTCCATGTCTAGCACTGATACTTTTAGGTTCTGACACTTCAAAAGCTTACATGATTACCGTATTTCCCACCATCAAAAATGCTATTTTTTCTAAGAATAAGTCTTAACAATTTACCATATGTCTTCCAAGCCAAAAACTACATTGCTCATAGTCCTAAACATAAGCCTAGAAAAAGCATTTTGATACTAGAGAGCATTACAAGCCTGTCTACACGAACCACAATTAAACGTACAAGTTACTTAGTATTAAATAATAAATAAATAAATAAACAAGAACAGGAGGTCACTGTACATATGGTGTTGTAATACCAGCACTATTTTTAACTCCCAGACCTAGAATAACGTTATTACTGTTAATAATACATATATTCTAATGGTAATATAAGATACACACTTTCAATGGTAGATATGATAAGCATACGGATCACGAAACACTAGAAGTGGACAAGAGGATTTATATACCACTAAACAATCCACAAAACATCTTATTATGATTGGTGGGAGTACTGTGACCTTATTCATATGTTTATCGTTTTCTGCAAAATTTTGTTCATCAAACTGAGGGTGTATCTTCAATGCTGGGAAATACGGTAGATTCCCAGACATAAAAACTTCAGTACAAAACACAAATTTGGTCACACACAGCAACTCTTCCATCCTACATTGATTTAATATCAAGTTATTCAAAAACAAGTTGGTTAAATACAATTTTATGTTGTTTTTGTGGTGTGTACCAAAAATAAAAAAATTCAAATTTTGCACCTCAGCCTATGTTGCACAAAAACACAAGGAGTTGGGCCATGCAAGTATTTTTCTACTCCTAGGAATATGGTCAAAGTTAGCCTGCCCAAACTTCTCTTGGCTTCTGTCACACATTGTATGTCTAATTGGTCATTACTAAGCAATATTCCCTCTACTAATTTTTGTTTAAAAGTTTCCTTAAGTCGTTAAATATAAATGTTCTGCATGATTTATCTATTTTCTATATTTTAAGCTGGACTTGATTAAGTTTGGACATCCTAAAATTACTCCACACAGATACATTTTCCCTTTATAAGTCAGAAAGAAAACAGCACCCAATTTACTTTTATCTACCTGAATAGAGTACATTTTAGAAATATGTCCCAGATGTGCATGGGAAAGTCACCACATAAAAAAGCAATATATGAAAACACTAAACAAACACAGAATATGTAAATACAAAACTTACAAAACATCTGTACTTCTCATCAATTCGGGACTCCCTGGCATTTACAACGGCAAAAAAATGGTTTTTTCCAATGTACCAATCGCCTAAACATTTGTACTGGACCTCTGGAAACAAATGTTAAGCAAAGTACCAAAGTTTAAACATAAAAACTGGGATTTTACACAAGAAATTAAAAGCATTAAATTAGCATTCTGGTGTTAGATAGACTTTAAAAGAATGTGTAATAAATCCATTAAAACATTTTAAAGTTCAAAATGTCAGCTTCAAAATTGTTTTATATATTAGAAACATGAGAGTACCAGAAAAGTTATTTTTAAACAGTTTTTATGCATCATAAATTCAGCATGACCATATTTTAAGTCAACTCTTTTGACATTTCTTGCTTTATAGCTGCTCTTTTGTATAAAATATTTCTAACAGTTTGCATTATGTCAGTAAAGCAATGCTAAAATAAAAACTGATTAAACAAATAAAATGAAAACATGATTTTAATAATAATAAATAATTAAATTTAATGAAGCTAGTGAAATAGAAAAATGGAACAGGTATTGTTTGCTTGTTTTTTAATTTCAAGCAAAGCTACACAAAAGCTATGTGCACTACCTGTCCTTAATTTAGCACTGTAAGATTAAAGGGAAGGCAGCTAGTCATCACCACCTACTGTGATATTTTGGACTCCTCTTACTAACGAATAGTGATATTGACCGTCACTTTGTAATGTCCCCATGGCTGAAATGGTGAGCATATTTGATGTGACAGGGATTTAAACTTGCAACCTTCAGATTACAAGTCAAGAGTCCTAACCACCTGGCCATGCTGGGCCTCAGAATAGTTAAATACTATAAATACAGATCACTTGCTATCCAGATCCAGATAATTTGTCAACACTCAAAATACTAACATACTTTTAAACAATTACATATTTGTAATGATATATGCAACTGATGAATCATTAATTTAGGGCAATACAAGTGTCCCATCCCATCGCAGTTTAAAACTACCTTCCTCATGGAAGCCCATAATTATGTCTCAGTTGAGAACCATTTGCAGAATAGGAAATTTTTAACACATAAATATAATACAAGCCAGTGGATGTTGGAAACCAGATAAAACAAATGCATGCTAGCCACTTATCAACATGATTAACATTGTCTGTTTACTAACGTCTTAAAATACACATACTGTAGTGTCATCTGTTTCACCTAAAATCTTTTATCACCACAACTGTTTTACAACTAGATGTATTAGCGACAAATTAACTAACCAGGAATTCCCTCTAACTGATATTAAATAATAGCAGTATGAAACTGAAATGTCAAAGAGCACAAATACTTTACTTTTTTTAGTTCAATACAACTATACCATATTTAGGTCATTTTACAGTAACAATTTTTACCAGATGGAGTTTAACAAAAGCAAAGTGTAAAAATATTTTTAAAGAATTGCATTTTATAAATCACAGATTATTTTCTGAAGACACTGTGAAGTTCTGAAGGATAAGCTCACCAAAGGTCATTGTTGGAGAAAAGTTGAAAAAAACATGATGTAGCTTTAGAGTTTCCAAAACTGTCTGAAGATGACTTTAGAGCCTTTATTTTGGGTACCCATTAGTTTATTCAAGAAGCAGAACCTTATGCTTGTGAAAATGTTTCTGAGATAGACAGTGTGACAGCTGAATTAGTGAAAAAAAATTGAACTTTGTTACGATGAAGAGTTCATTCAAGATATGAATCTACCAAAGAGTATTTTCTTGGGATTTCAAAAAATGCAGTTGTATGAACTTAAACAATCTGGTTTTGCTTAGTGATTTATGAAACATAAACTAGTTTGCATTTATATGATTTGAACATTTTGTGGGGAGATTGAATTAATGACATAACAAATGCAAAGAAATGTTTCTGACATTTAAGGTAATTTTACACCAAAAGCACTGCTTATTATATTACACACAGGCAATAAACATGGGATTTTGGGACCTGTATGATTAACTCGTGTCTTTTTAGGTAACCTAGATTTCTTATACATACTTTGAGCCCAAGATCTATCACAGATTAATATACAAATACATTTTATACATATATTAAAATGTATATGTCTAACCATAGTGTTATAGGTTTTATGTATTTTTTAGTTGTCTGTTTGATTTTAGCTATAATTAAAGTTGTCGTAATGTTTGATTGAGGAACAATCAACTCCTGGGACTTATAATAATAAACGACAAATATTTATTGCTAATCACTAGAAAATGTTTCAACTTGAGCATACAATCTTCAATTGTTTTTATTCCACCAAAATATTTCTTATCTGGTTAAAAAAAACAACAAAAAAGAAGAAACAAACAAACAAAAACTGCTCAGTATAGAGTAACTTTCAAATTAAAGTGAAATCATTTGTCCATATGCTTTTATTATATTTTTGTATCCTGCCACCAGTCTTACAAACATCTTTAAAAAATCTGGTAATATTCCTTTGTTTAGCCTTAAAATGTGAGTCATAAACAGAAATTTTATGAATAGGTTTTACACACCTGCATCTTGAGTCTCATCCATTCCTTCACACTTGCGATAATTCATAGTAAACTGTTGGTTCACTATGAAGAACTGAGTTCCAGGCATTTGACAAGCAGTAATATTAGCTTCAGAATGCTTACATTCTCCTGTAAACTTGTATCTGTTCTGGTAGGCAAACTTCCACACTCCTTCCAGACTAGATCGGCAATTCTTGGGAGTAGGATTTGTGGCTGAAAAAACAGAAAAACAACTGAAAGAAACAAATAAAACTTATTTTTCTATTGTATTGTCAATTTCTAAATAAAGTCATTTTTAATACTCGACAACCTTCTACTTATGAAATGTTAGTGTCAACAGAGCCACTGTATCTCTCTTTTAAAATCATGGCAGAGTAGATCAAATATTCATTTCTTTGTACACTGTAATGAAGTTGCCATGTCATTGTTTTAATGTCATGTCGAGACATGTGCCCAGCAACAGTCAGTTCCAAACTCTATGTTAACCTGAAGATGATCTAAGGAGTTGAAACATTGTTCTATACTTTATTTAAAGTTTTAATACCAATACCAGCTGTCTTTAGAATATGTATTTATTTAAAGAAGGTTTCTCCTCCTTAAGATATAATTCAAAATTTATTAAGGCTGCACTGATTGGTACAAGTATACATACATAAAAGAACACCTATACACACACACATCAAATAGTACTTACACATACATACGTTAAATAATGCCTATACATACATAAAATCTTACACATTCATATATAAAATAATGCCTATACCAACAACATAAAATCTTATACATAAACACATAAAAGAATGCCTATACATACATAAAATCTTATACATTCAAATGTAAAAGAATACCTACACAAACATAAAATCTTATACATACATATATAAAATAATGCCTATACATACACATATAAAATAACAACTATACATTAAAAAAAGAGAAGTGAATAACTTACAGAACATTGTAATGAGCTCCTTTTCTGGGTCCAGAGAACGACAAACTGTTTTAACTGTTGGACGTTCATTTTCTAGATTGACACATCCAGCTGAAATAAAGAACCAAGAACCACTTGTTTCCAGGGTAGCATCCAATGCAAACAACCATGCTCTAAAGCTATATTAATATAAACTGACATTCCTTACACTTAACAAAAAACTAGTTTAAAAAAATGCTGTCACTTCATAAAACATTAAATATTCTTTAATACATTGGAACCCCTCTAAAGCAGCAACCTTCAGGACTGAGACAAACTGACCTGATTAGAAGGGTTCCACTGTACATAATTAGGAATCATGTAAACATAAAAGGGACTGTGATTGAATGACTGTTTTCAAGGGGTGACCGAATCTGAGGGGTTCCACTGTAAGTGGATCTTACTATAATTAAAGAATATTTAATGTTTTATCAAGTAATAGCATTCTTTTAAAATAGAAAATTGTAGCTAACTATGCTTCGGATTTGTTAAATACCTTCAGCAAAACATACTTAATATTTTAGTTTAATATGACAGAGCTTATATTTATAAGTTTACATTTTTGTTACTTTTTAACATTTAGAGGTGATGACTCTATATTAAACCTTTACTTTTATTACACTTGCAGTATAACTGTTTATTTAATGAATTAAATCTTATTTCATTTTCGATACTAGTACGTGTATCATGATAATAATATCAATATATATATATTGACTGCTGTTCCAAAGAAGTGAAAGATACTTGACATCTCAACTAAAAAACTTTAAAATGTGCTTGTTCTGTTACCAATCTTTGACATTCTTTGAAGATGTTACTCCTTATTTTAATTAAAGCAAAGTATTGAATTTTAGAAAGTATTTCAGAAATTTCTCTATGAAAGGTTTATTAAAGACATTATCTCTATAGTTGAAGGAGATAAGTTAGCTTATCAAATCAAAGGACAGTTGGAGGGAAGAAAGAGAAGTGTTGTTAGAAATGGAGTTTGGAGAAACTGGATTAATATCACAAGTGGGATACCTCTGGATTCATTGGTTGGACCTCTGATATTCTTTATTTTTAGGATTTGGGTGCTGTTGGATGAGAGGAGGATACTGCCTGTTTTACAAAAGGGTTTAGAATAATTTGGTGGACAGTTTTTTTAATACACCTAATTTGCAGTATTTAACTCAGAAGAACAATGAAAAAATGTTAAAAGAACTACTGGTAAAAAAAGTACTTGAGATGAAGATGCTCTCACAGAAGACAAGTTAAAATCTCAGAAAGTTTCTTGTGTAAAAAGATTTATAGGAGATCTTATTACAATGTTCAAGACTATAAAGTAATTCAATAATTGTTTTTCATATTTAATGGTGAGAACGGTTGAACAAGAGAACACAATTATAAAGTTCGTCAAGTCGTATTCAGCTCAAATAGTTTTAGTTTTCTAACAGAATTGTTGGTCTTTGAAATGAATTGCTTTTATATACAATAGGTGCAGCAAATACATGGGAGCTAAGTTATTAATAAACATATTAATAACCGAGTTTGGATCCAAGAGATTTCTTTTGCAGATGGGAACGGCTCTGACACATCAACACGCCCACTGTTGTCTCTTAAATGTTAATATACTTTTATTTTTATCAATAAATTGTAATATTCTTCTGCAAATATAAAGTCTTATAAGTTCATTCTAACAGCATTTTATTTATCTATAAACAATAGAGTTATCTTTCAAATTAATACACCATTTTTGAGTATTTTAACTGGGTTACCTTCACTTATACGTACAGTTTAATAGCACTTCATGTTTTTTAAGTAGTAAATGAACATTAACTTCTTCAAAATGTTTTGATGGTATAAATTCTTTGTACGTTTTTATAAAATTAGTTGAGTGCTAATATTTCAAAAGGCACAATACATTATACTTTTATAAAGAATGTTTTATATAAACATTTGAGATTCTTTTACACAGCATAAAAATACAAAAATTATAAAACTATACATATAAAAGAAAACTTACTTTCAATTTTTTCTAAAATGTTCAAGGTACGAATGAATAGCCGTACACAATGATAGCAATCTCTGTAAAATATTCAAGTAAATATTTTAGTTATTTCTTCAGTTCCAATATTAATCATTTTAGAGATGTTTTCTCATGAAGTATTTGTTTAAATGTTTTAACCATATAACCATGATTTTTATTAAAATAAGTTAAATATTTGACACACACCAAATTATAAAATTTGAGAAGATGAGTTAAAACTATCACTATGGGTCATGGGTCAAAGGACATGCCAGAGTGCTTGTTGACTTGAATTCAAAACTTTATTGAACTATTAATTCATGAATTTATGTCAATAAGTGTGATATGAACCAGCAGATCATAATTCCAATTTTGGTATTATACATTATCCAATTATCCACAGTCCCATAACATTCACATACTTGTACATATGACACACGTATAACCAATTGAAAGCTCAAAACGTTCCCTTAGTGGCTTTCTAAGTTTGTTTGTTTTACTTCTTCATTTACTGCTCTATGTTTAATAAAAATAAGTTTAAAACTTATCTATAAACAATTGTAATGTATATACATAACGTATCATAACTGAAACATAACTGTATTTTGCAGAATACTACACTACTAAAACACAGCCAAGATGGGTCACCTTTGTAAAGGACAGTTTTATACCCTTTGAAATGGTAAAATGATTGCAGATGTGTAATACTATTGTAACTTCTGTACTTTTAACCAGTCATGAATGGAAGGTTAATATAACAAAAGTATATATAAATGTATAATGGTGTGAGATCTAAGCTATTCAGACTAAACATTTGTACTTTCATGTTACAATTTGTAGTCATTTCAAATAAAAAAAGATTATTTATATTATTAGTAACAAAACAGACTTGATATTTTCACAAACAAATCTTTATTAAAATTAATTCATTGAAAATCACATTGTTTGTGTACAAAAGACTTAGAATCATGTAAATATATAAATTTGTGTTTTTTATACCAAGCCTATCACAAAGGGATTACGTGAATTTCAGATGTTGTTTCTTTAATATATCAAATTCAAGTTCATAAAAATAACTTAATATTGGTATTTGCCTAAATGTTTTTTTCATAAATATTCAGCAACAGCACAGTGGCTCATAGAACGGCTCCGAGATTTTCATTCGAGAACAAACTTTCAGCTCATAACCCCATCTCTTGACTGATTTGAGATCTGATTACAGCCATGGGTGATGAAGATTTTTTATTTTTAGATACAATAAGAGGATTCATGAAATAATAAGATATATACAACTAACTGTTGAATTTTGCATAAAGCTACATGAGGGTGATCTGAACTAGACATTTTAATGTTGAAACAAGTGATGGATTAGAGAGAAGGTAACCAGTCAACACAACCTATTGTCAAACTCTTGAGAAACTCTTGTCTCTCTGAATACTGAGCTTTGACACATTTATAAAATTCCCATGATTAGTGCAAATAGTGAGTTTTGACACTGTATTTACAAAATACCCATGATCAGTGTCCCCTCTGAGCTGTATGGCTGCACAAGTACCAATCAAAAGACGTGCATTTAATTATTCCAAGTTTGCATATCCTTGGTAAAAGTTAATAGTCCCACCACTTTAACAACGTGAAAAGTTATCAGTCTTTGATAATTGAAAATATCCTATGATAACAATAACAACTATTATCCACAGTTTAAATAGGTTTAAAACTATTAATACAGTTTGGTGAAATCTTAAGTCATACATAGAAGTATTTTCATACAAGACATCAGTAATTACCCTTGCTGGAAGACAGCCGTGAAGTTGTCATTATTCGTGTTTATGAGCTCCAGACATGTCCCCCTATCCTTCATGCGTTCCGAATCTATTACTATGTACGTGTTTTCTCCATCTTCTCTGGAGAACCACTCTCCATGCAGTGTCTCTGGAATAGCACATTTTGGTTTTTCACCTATCCTTGCTACAAGAATTAAAAAGAGAAATTATGTGAAGTACAAATTCAAGCATTTCAATAAGTGATTTCAATAATTATCTAAAATGTTACATTAAATACAACACTACAGAATCTATTTGACCCAAACAGTTACCGATTTATAATTGATTTAAAGAAAATAAAACTAAACATTACCTAATTTAAAACCTTACTTAACTAAATCTTGAAATAACTGAAATTACAACCACATACCATACTGCTGTTTCATACTTTTATACAAATTATTCATGAGTAGAATACAAACTCTATGTATAAATGTAATAGAGATTTGGAGATAATGACAGGAGAACTGGAGTTATTTGAATTATTTTAGACATTAACAGCATATATTCTATACCTGCTAAAAAAGTAACAAAAAATGTGGTGACACAGATACACATTGTAGTAAACACTACATCAAAAAATTAAACTTCAATCAAATCAAATGAAAAAACTGTTAGAAGTATACTGGTACAGTATACCTGTACTAAAACAAATGAAAGGCCAAATATAGCACACAGTTTTAGGAATGCATTATATTATTACATAAAACAAGAAAATTGTGAAATGCGACAGATTAAATACTGCATCAAAGGAAGAAAAAGAACACTGTTTTTAACGCATTTCATTAAACCTTTAAGTTTTAACAGCAAGTTTTTTAAAGATACTAGTGACTAGAACTTAAAAAGAGTGCAACAGTCTGCTCTGACTGAATTCAGGAACTATAGCTCATCGCAAAAGTTATCTTCAAACAATAAGTTAATACAAAGAACATCTCAATCATTGATAAGTCTGTTGTATCTCAGCTGGTTTCATGATCCCTGACACCAGGTAAAAAGGCCTTATCAGCATTGATTACACTATGTAACACACATTTTGTTCCTGGATAGAGTGTGTTATTTCTTAATTGCTTATGTTGTAAAAGTACAGAAAATGGCCATTATTCCCTTCAAACTTTGCTTTTGTGACCTGGATAATGAAATTAACCTATTTTCTGTGTAAAAACAAACAAATTTGCACATTTTCATTTATATAAGGTCTGAATAAAACAACATATGAATCAAGATTTACATGTATTTATACTAAAGTTATGCAAAAATGTTTAGAAGTGAGCAGTTTTTTGAGATTTGCAACTCTAATGTAAATCATTTTCACGTTTCAGCACCCAAATATAGTTTCACATCATGTTTTTATTATATGCTCTCAGATCACAAAAGCAAAGTTTGAAGAAAAAATAGGTCTTTTCCATTTACTTTAGACATAAGAAATTGGGAAATAACACTTTCTGTCCAAGAACAAGAAAAAGTAAAAATTATGTTACATAGTGTTATAATAGATTGTTTAATAGACAAGTTATTGCAAGACGTTCCTTACTTTCACATATGTTATTATTTGTAATCACTTGTGCTCTTCAACTATTCTCTCATCATAAGAACTACAAGTATTGAAGTTAAAAACACACAACTCTCAATTCTGACCATTATGATAACATGTACCTGTCTCTTACATAAAAAAATATTAATATATTTGATAATAAATAAACAAATTTGAATGGGTAGATAACAAATTATTTACTTATTAAAGCATAAGTTTAAAAATCTGTTAAATAGCACTTAAAAACCTTTCTTTACTGACACCACACAAAATGAGTGTAAAAACAAAAGTTTTCTAACCATTTGGTTTTGAATGCATGTAATCTAATCTTTATGTTTTTAATGTAGTTTTGTGTTATGTGTCAGAAAAGCAATTTTAATGTTCAAGGTTTGTTAATAAAAATCTGTATTATAATAGTTTATCAGAAGAAAACCAATAAAAATCACTTGCACACTGATCACCACTCATTTTTATATTGTAATGTCTATCTTACAACTACAAGAACAAATAGTTTTATACTATTATTTAATATCTTGATTTTGAGGTTAACAGTAAACCTATGTACAAAATCTAACAACACTTAACAATTTATTTAACTCCAATTTGAAACTTTTTAATCCCACCATCATTAAGTTTTTAGATGACTATACTTATAGTTCCAAATGCTCCAACCGTGTTGTGCTATTTTTAGCCACTTTCAGTGAACTTGAAATAATTTTCAAATGAAGTTTTTAAAAACTTTACTATGATACATAGTTCTTAATATGAATCACAGCTCTTAAAAACTGCGTAACCTAATGTTTTCTATTAAAGGCATTTTGTCACGCAAGTACAATTTGTTGTTGAAATTATGCAAGTAATAAAAAACATGTTTTTTGTATGCATTGCGACTTTGTTTTGAACAGACTTTTTCAACATAGTCTACTTTGAATTAGCCTACTATTACACATGAAAACCTTAGAGGGTGCTTTATCAGTAAAAGTGTTAATACCCATAACAGCAGCCCCGAGATACAATGTAGCTTTACCCTTAAAAAAAAATGGATACAATTTAATTTACCAAGTTCCGTGTAATTTTTTTATAAGTTCATCCATAAATTACAACCATCTCTATATTTTACAATGTTGGTAAATGGACTCATGCAAAACAAAAACTTCGACCCAACACAAATCATGAAATGTTATGTCTTTACAAAAAAAAAAAACTTGCAGTTTAGCTTCGAAACTTTATTCAATAAATTCAAGTTGAAACAGTTCCCTGAACGATTTGTAATTAAATTTTTTAAATTAGTTGTTACGAGGCCTAACAACACGAAACTAACAATAGCACTACCACTATTATTAATAATATAACTTAAGAAGCAGTTTTGTAATACTAGTTAGTGCTAGCTACTATTATTACTAAAAATCGAGTTCTAACGCACATTTTGATATAAAGTTGATTATATCAGGCTAAATCATATGATATAAATGTCATAAATGCCTAAAATTTGATAGTATTACAACTTATACCACTCACCATAAATAAAAACACATTCTAAAACAAGCACCAATAAAAAAAATTTAAATTGTTGATTGCACCAACTACAGACAAATGTTGCCGCCATAACTGAAACAGGTAGTTTCTCGAAAACTACGATCTACACCGAATTTTACTCACCTGAATTGCACCGTACCTCAGGTAACGGGCGTCAACTTAATTCCAACGTTTCGTGAACGCAGGTGTTGGTTATTTGTGCGACATCTATTGATAAAGAAAAGTACTATACACTAAACCCTGAAGAAGCACAGTTCCTAAACTGTCATGACCAACAAAACACTATTATTATTACATATAAAATTTCAATATCACAAATAACGTAATACCTTAGTGACATTTAAACATTTACTTAAATAGCCAAGAGGGTAAATATGTTTTTAGAAAAGAATAAATAGGGTCTGTTTATTGAATTTCACGCAAAACAACACGAGAGCTGTCTGCACTAGCTGTCCCTAACTTAGCAGTGTAAGACTACAGGGAAGGCAGCTAGTCATCACCACCTACTGACAAATCTTGAACTACTATTTTACCAACTAATAGTGAGAGTGATCGTAACGCTCTCACGGCTGAAAGGGCGAGTACGTTAAGTGTAAAAGGGATTCAAACCCACGACCCTTAGTTTACGAGTTCAGCGCCATAACCATCTGGCCATGCCAGAGCTGATTCATGTTGGATTCATAGAATTTTGTTAAATTCTTTAAATGAGAAAGTCTATGAAGGAAGACAATTTGGGTAGTTTCCATAACTCGTCATCATGATATTTATTACGTCGTCTTCCATCGACTTTCTCATTCAACTTATTCAGTGATTCCTTAACAAATCTTTTCTTGTCACGGAAATAAACCTTAAAAGATTTGTCAATACTCTTATTCAATTTATTTATCTCTACGTTGAACTATTAATAGTGGAATATAGAAAATAATCTTCAAAAACGGGAGCTTTGAAATTAATGCAAATAAGATATCATTTTAAATTAAAGATTTTATCAGCTGCAACTCTCCAGGAACGGTGAGTGTTAATTGTTGTTTTGAAATAAACAGAAGGCTACACAATGAGTTATCTGTTATTGTCCATCAAGGGTATCGAAACCCCGTTTTTTAGCATCGTAAGTTCGTAGACGTGCCACTGTGAGACAACTGTTAGCTCTACATATAGCATTAAAAATGATGCGTTCTTATATAACCGGAATATATAAGTTCACTCCTGGTGTAATGATTACAACTTTAAAGTGAGTGTCTGCTTATGAAGTACAAGAAGTCTTTATAACTTAGGCCAGGTTGTTTAAGTTGTTTGACTCATAATCTGAGGGCCGCGGGGTCAAACCCCTGTCGGACCAAACATGTTCGCCCAGTCAGTCCCTTTCAATCCCACTTTTCGTTGGTAATAGAGTAGCCAAAGAGTTGGCGGTGGGTGTTGATGACAAATTACCTTTCCTCTATTCATACACTGCTAAATTAGGGACGGCTAGCGCAGATAGCCATCGTGTAGTTTTGCGCGAAATAAAAAGAAACAAACAAACAAAACTGTATAACTTTCGAGTATTTCACAAAAGTAAATCCTGAAAACAACTAAAATTCGAAAACTTCTGAGCTGCGCGAAGAACCAAGCCATTCGTAAATTGAATCATGTAAGATGGACGATCATTATAAAATAAACTTATATCAAATTCCTTTAAAGTGGAAATGCTACCAACATCATTTATAAATCCAAGGATTAAATACAAATGAATTAATCGTTGTTAAGCACTGTCAGAGTATATAAGAACATGGATATTACATTGGATACCAGTCATAACTGCTTTATTACGTATATATATATTAGGATAAATAAGTCTATTCATGAGCTTTCTTGTATTAATAACATTTTTAATACATTAGCTGCTCTAATTAGGTACTAAACATCATAAATCAAATGAAACTTTTTTTATTTGTTTATATCAGCGGTTCTCAAAGTTTTTGTTTCCGATCGCATAATTTTTGCTTTTATCTTGCGGATCGTAATGTGATCTATACCCTAATATTGCCGCTTCGTTTCCACAGTTATACAACCTTTCAAACGAACTACCTGAATGGAGGAAGCGAACCTAAGATTGAGAACCACTTTTCTAGACAGTTGGAACCGACGTAACACCGCGTCTTGAGTTTAAGTAGTGACGACTGCCAGTGACAACGGTCATGAGTGGAGACGCTTTAAACATCAAGAAGAGGCCTAATGCACTTAGGTGTGTGATATATTACACCGTCATTAATTTGCACAACATAGAAAGTCTCATTATTACTCCAGTCCATAAATATTTGTTTACATGTTAGCGCCACCGTCATCATTCCGAAGCATGAAAAAAAATCCTTACTTTAACATTTGTAACGTATTTTTTTTATAAATTCTCTAATTATGATAAATTATCTATTTTGTGATATGCAGAATCATATTAAATGTAGACGAAGCAAGGAGTAGTGAACTCACCAGGGTGGTGGTACTTTATACCACTTTGATGTGCAGGCTAATAAACATGGTTTTTATTAGTTAAAGTCACGATTTTATTCATTTGAATTTATGCCTTAAAGAATGGTTAATAGTGTTTTGACATATAATTTACAAGGAAATATAGTTCAGAATAAATCATATTAATAGTTCTATATACTTTCACTAGATGACTCTACAGATATAGTTTACCCGTTTGAATTAAAATAATTTTGAAGTTGTATTACAGCTAATGAAGTCAGTCATCAAAGTATTAACGTTTTTGTATTTGTTTTTAATATCTCGGTTATTTATTATATAATATTAAGTGCCATTTTAGTACTTTTCAAAACACGAAAATAAATACCAATACTGTTTAAAAATAAAACATTTCTATTTTCTGAAACGAGGTGTGCAGTTGCAGACTCAGGAAAATTTGTGACTCACGTCACGGTTCTACTGATACAAATTCATCTGAAGAAGCTATGTGGTCTTTCTAATTAATATGGATTATTTGTTTGTATTCCTTTCAGTTAATTTAGGCAAAAACACACGTTTATGTACAATTGGAAATAGCAATATAAATTTATTAAAATTTCATGATCATAGCTTAAAAATTTAGCGATCTAAATACGATACACACTGCTTACATCTTTATCATTCTTATTGGTTTGTTTGTTTGTTTTTTTCTTTTAGGCTGAGCTACTCGACGGCTATCTGCGCTAGTCGTCCCTAATTTTACAGTGTAAGACTAGAGGGAAGGCAGTTAGTCATCACCACCCACCGCCAACTCTTGGGTTACTCTTTTACCAACAAATAGTGCGATTGACCATCACATTATAACATTCCTATAGGAGAGTATGTTTCGTATGACTGGGATTCGAACCTGCAACCCTCCGATAACCAGTCAAGTACCTTGACTACCTGGCCATGCCGGATCAATACTTGTTTGATAGATCTACACATGTTTTGTTGTTGTTTTTTAAATTTCATTTAGATATAATTTTTGAAATATTCAGATGATATTATGCTTCGAAATCCACTTTAAAATAATTGAATAAACCTGATTATTTTGGCTGTTGTTCAAAATCAGGGACATAACCAGAGAAAAGAGGGTCAAGATATCTAAAGAATCGACTTCTGATTTAATTTGTTTGAACACACGTTTGATTTTTTTTGTGTATTAAAAAATCCTGAGTGTAATTATAAATAAAGTAAAATTACACAGGATATCGAATATATGCTTATGCAAATACCATATTTGTGACATGTTGCCAACAGGGGAGCCTATGTGGTTCCTTTCACATATTGATAACTAGATACACTTTAAAGGCAGAATCGTATCAATCCATTTCCTTGTGAATGGTCACTTCGCTTACCAGATGTGACACCATCCTATTTCTGGTTGTGGAGTATCAGAATCAAAGGAGAACCATGGAGAGTCCCACAGAGTTTTAGACCTGAAGGACATGGACTTGCTCGTGAAGTTGACAACATGCCAGGTGAGATGAGAGTTGTGTCTGTTATGTCCACTATCAGACGGATGCAATGCATCCTGGACGTTGGATATACTCATTTTGAACAATTGTTGTGATTGATCAGACATTAGATCTTAGTGGCGCCCCTGTTGGTAACTTGTGAGAGCTCTAACATGACACTATTCACAAACCAGTACAATTCCACCTTCGCTTGCTAAATTTACCGTCTGTGAGACATGACGCTTTTAACTGTGAAAGTTGCTTTATGATAACCCTGTTGATAGTTTAAGCTAAATGACCAATAATATGATTTATCGTTACATGACTGGTGAGCATATTGTTAACCTGCCTAACAGTAATCAAAGGTAACAACTGACATTATTTGGTATCAGTTTTATTTTATCACTGCAGTATTACAAGCTCAAATTATTCTTTAATTCTTTTGTGCAGTTTATTCGATTGTACTTAAGCATTTTTACATTTTATGTCATTTATGTAAAACTTGCACAAGCTACATTTTTCATAAAGTGAATGGAGATGTCGCCATTCATGATCGTATGCAAAGAATTTCACTCACTCATATTAGTTTTCTTTTTTCATATTATTTTTGTTCCTTCTACATTAACCCTCGTGTGAAATGTTTTATGGTATTTTGCTTCTTTAATGATATCAATCTCAGTCTGTTTATGCAACGTTTAATTATATTGCGTTTCACAATTCGTGGCTTTTTTCTTCTTCACACGTTTCAGACACAATCTCTGCATCGCCTTGGACGTCATAGCTAAAAGTACACAGAAGTCGTAAACTAAAGCACGTAACCTGTGTTGAAGTGTAGCACCACTGGTGTTGACAGCCCTGTAATATTTTTAGTGAAACATGTAATAGTAGTGGAGCTGACTAGAGATAAATCAAACTCACAGAGTTCAACAAAGTGTTATTTAATACTCATCAGCAATACGGTTCTATGTTTGCTGCCATATAAACATTGAAACAGAAGGCTTTAAGACTAACAAAACCATTAAATGTTTGAATTGCCATTATTAATCACTCAGTGAAATATACAGTTCACGAAGAATTACTTAAAGTATTTTTTTAATAGGTCCAATTATTAACTTTGTATATTTTTAACGACAGTTACCCGTGCATGTCTAACACACGCAAAATGCGTTACTTGTCTTCTTTTCATTGACTGCATGACTATTAAATACGAAAATAAATGACGAATAATATTTTAATTTTCATTATTTTCGCCATGACTCCTGCAAGCTGTATGAAAAGGCTTACGAACGTGTACGTCAAAAATTTTCTCAATCCACAATTTTATTTGTTTTTAAGCAAAGGATATAAGGTATTTGAGACATTAATAAATGATTATTTTATATTATTTTTGTGTTTTATTAAAATGTCATCTTTATTTTAAAAAATCACGTAATGATGGACCTGGAAACAAATTCTAAAGAAAAAAAAATAAAGATTTAGTTTTGGTATCACTTAACAGTGCTAGTGTATCCTGCAAATGAATTTTATCGTTCTTGTATTGTGTTTCAGAAATACTCATTTATAATTACGTTATATAAGGTCCAGCATGGCCAGGTAGTTAAGGTACTCGACTCCTAAGCCGAGGGTCGCGAGTTCCAATCCTCGTCACACCAAACATACACGCCCTTTCAGCCATAGGGGCGTCATAATATGGTAAAAGAGTAGTGGGTGGTGATAACTAGCTGTTTTCCCTCTTGTCTTAGAGGGCAAAATTAGGAACGGCAAGTGAAGCTATCTTCACTTCCTAAACGACTATTCGTTTTGTAGCTGTACGCGAAATTTAAAAGAAATAAACGTTATATAAAAAAAAGAAAAAAAACAAACACGAAATAAACGAATGATGTGCCACTGAAAGCTAACTCACTTAAAGTATATCTGTTAAATAACTACTCGTCAGTTGATAAACGATCTTGTTTCATACAGGTAGCTTTTGTCAAACTATACAGGGATCATTTCATACTAAAAATGATACCTTTATTAATTTTTTTTATTTTATCGTATAAGCACCATAGAAATAATAAGTGAAAAACAAAGCAAAAATGCTTGTTTTTATAGTAGCAATCTGCTGTTTTTACTGAGGGGAATAGAATACTCCACCTTAGCTTTGCAAATCCGTAGACTCAACCTTTGTCTCAGCAAGGAAGAGCAAATAACACAATAACAAGAAAAGAAATCGGCTAAATGGCTGTTCTTGTACCAACGCTTGTACATTTTTAACTTTGTTTTTGCAATTAATAACAAAATATTTAAAAAAGTATTTGTCAGTAGATCAGAAAAATCAGATGTCATTTGTTTTCCTGAAGTGAATGTGACAATTTTCAGGCTGTTTTGAGGACTGGACTGATCGATATAAATACATATCTTGTCAAAAGATGGCAGCACAATTCTACACTTGGTCAAAGTGATTACCTACTAGCATATACTAAGTAAGAAGAAACAGCTTTTCCAATTATTTAGCAGATGTGTTAGATACCATAAACGACAACATTTGGATGATGTAATTGATTCTTTGAAATTCTATAGAGAAGTTTTAGCACAATCTTTATATTTAAACAGCTTTTCCGCTAACCTTGTTATAACATTTTCCGTTAGCCTTGTTACTATCTCGTTTTAGGTAATTATGATCGGTAAAACTCTTGTTATGAGCGTTAAAACGTGGTTAAACTGAATAAGCGATAGTCAAGTTTATTTGTGATGTATAATTTGTATTTTAAAATTGAGCATTTATTTTATAAACAAAAAGGCACTCATAATATTTTGCTCTTTTTTGTACCGTAGCAACATAAAATATAACAAAAATGCTCATTAAGAAATAAATGCCGTAATTTTAAACTTTATACAGTGCCGTGAGTGTACTAATGTGGTTTTTTTCAAGTAAATCGAATGCATATAAAATAACTTTTTATGCTTTTAAAAATGTAATCATTTTCATGGTATCGACACATTTACACATCTCGTTTTGGTTTACAGTCTGAGGAGTTTGTTTCTTGAGTGTGATTAAAATTGCTGTGGAGTTAATTTTAAAGAGTTTCTTTGTTTTTGTTTGTTTTTTTGAAATTTCGCACAAAGTTAGTCGAGGGCTATCTGTGCTAGCCGTCCCTAATTTAGCAATGTAAGACTAGAGGGAGGCAGCTAGTCATCACCACCCACCGCCAACTCTTGGGCTACTCTTTTACCAACGAATAGTGGGATTGACCGTCACATTATACACCCTCACGGCTGGGAGGGCGAGCATGTTTAGCGCGACGCGGGCGCGAACCCGCGATCCTCGGATTACGAGTGCGCGCCTTAACGCGCTCGTCCATGCCAGGCCTTTCGCTGAGGCAAAAATTTGAATTTCAATTTGGAAATCAGATTGGTTAGCGTGTTCAACATTTAACTGTCTGCAGCCTTTAAATTGATATTTAAAGTTGAACAAACCGAATGTAACCGTCAGTAATATAATCATATACTGTATGTTATAGTATAATTTAGTATATTTTAATACTATATAGTACTATAATACAGTTTAAAATAGTGCAGCGTAGTAATTACGGATCTCCATTACCTAATCTGATTATTGCACCAACTTGATTACGGTTATACGACTACTTCGTGTAATGTTATCTGTGCTTCATATTGTATTTTGGTTGTAAATGAAACTTTGTACAGAATATTTTACGATTCTATATAATCATACCACTATTTTGTATAAGATTTTATATATATATATATCTGAAATTAAGCACAAAGCTACGCAATGGGCAACCTGTGCTCTGCTTACAGCGGGTATTGAAACCTGGTTCCTAGCGTTGTAAGTTCAAAGACATACCGCTGTGCCATTGGGGAGCATTTTTTGAAAATGTTTTTCAGGGTTTGTTTGTTTTTGAATTTCGAGCAAAGCTACTTGAGGGCTATCTGCGCTAGCCGTACGTAATTTAGCAGTGTAAGACTAAAATGGAAGGCAGCTAGTCATCACCATCCACCGCCAAGTCTTAGGCTACTATTTTACCAACGAAAAGTAGGACTGACCGTCACATTATAACGCCCCCACGGCTGTAAGGGCGATTATGTTTGGTGCGACGGTGATTCGAACCCACGACCCTCAGATTACGAATCGAACGCCTTAACCCACTTGGCCATGCCGGGCTATTGTTCAGGGTTTAGTGAATATCATAAGGTTGCACAGAACGTAGTACGTTCTATATAATATGCATTCTCATAATCCTATATAGGATTTAACCAGCTCTGTAGGCCTCTCTGAAAAACAGTTCTTAAATATGATAAAATAGCGTTATACTGCAACTGAAAATGTGACACATATTTTGCATAAAATAAGTAATTTATTTTAATATGTGCTGTAAGGATCAATTTATGGATCAGTTTGTGGGTTCATTTAAAAAGGATCTTTAAATGGAAATATTTTTGTTGGTCACGAAATCAACTGTGGGAAATTTAAAGTAAGTATTATTAGGATGCTACAATTTAAAGTAAGTATTATTAGGATGCTACAGTTTAAAGTAAGTATTATTAGGATGCTACAATTTAAAGTAAGTATTATCAGGATGCTATGTTCCTAAATTACCATCTTATTATTACCGCCGCCATCTTGTGTTTCCAACCCTGTGAGTGTGTTTCTCAGCAAGATTTCTCGAAAACAGTTGAATGAAAATGGCCGAAACTTGGTATGTATTAGGACTATGACAGAACATATGAGGTGACAGCGAAGCAAATATGGTCCGTATCCGCTGATAACGACAGGCATATTTTCGTATTTTTTGAGAGCCGCATGAGATCAGGGGCGCAGCTGTACGTCTGCGGACTTACAACGCTAGAAACCAAGTTTCGATACACGGTGTAGGTAATGCACAGACAGCCTGATTTGTAGCTTTGTGCTTATCTTGAACGAATCAGCCAACCAAATAAATGTTCAGCGCTGCGTGGCGGATGAATGCGCTCTACTGAGTGCTACGAATTAGCTTGAATGACGCCTTCATAAGGCAATTTCTAACGTTTCCATGTGACTTTATCGAAACACAATGCGTGGCAATACGCCTATACAGTGGAACAAGCTGCATACAATAGTGACACGAAATAGCAAACAGTATGTTTCGTAATAAATTCGCTCATAACAGGAAACAACGTTGACACAAAATCCTATTTGATAATAATAATATCCTATAATAAAATGGTACCAAGTAAGGGTTAATGGAATGTTACGAGTTAGGGGTGTAAATAACAGGATACATTATAACAACAGCAAAAATGTTGTTTTTTTCAATCTTTGTATTACAATAATACAAAGAATAATAATAACAAAGAAATTAAATGACAAAGGATTACAATAAAATACAGTGAAAATATTCTGCAGAAAGGTTATAACAATGGAGGTTGTGACCCGTGAAACATTTACCAGCTTCTTGTTAACCAATCTTCACGAAACAGTCGACATTAGCTTAGCACTTGTTAAAATATATTCAGAAAAAATGGTTTACCATTGGTTAAACTCCATATAGTCTGCGTGACGTAATATTGCTTAAAATTAGAACACCTTACAATTTGTGCTTGGCATAGCCAGGTGGTTAAGGCACTCGATACGTAATTTGAGGGTCGCAAGTTCGAATCCCCATCACACCAAACATGCTCGTCCTTTCAGCGGTGGAGGCGTCAAATGTGACGGTCAATCTCACTGTTAATTGGTAAAAAAGTAACCCAACAGTTGGCGATTTGTGGTAATCACTAGCTGCGTTTTCTCTGGTGTTACACAGTTAAATTAGGGACGACTAACGCAGATAGCCCTCGCATACTTTGCGCGAAGTTCAAAACAAACAAATAAACCAAGCAGAACCTTACAACTTACTCTCGGCAGAGATCGATTTATGTCATATGGCTGGCTTTTCAGCAAAATGTGAAGACCTGGGAACCTTAATTAAAGTAATCTGTGAAATTACTGGTTTTGGTTCAATTTCAATTTTATATTTGACCTGAAGATTAATTAATTAACCTACTTATTTATTAGAACTTAATACTTCACTTAACCAAGAAAAGACGTAACTTGGAAAATAAGTTATCGCGATTCAACGTTTTTGTTAATCCAACACCATATTGTCTCTCCACAAAAGTGTGTCTGAGTATTTCTCACTTTCCTAATCAATATAATATTTCAAGTCTCCTTAGCGTTAAAGTTTATGAGCTAAAACAAACAGAATGTACCAAGGGTTTAATACGTTATAATAAAACGATTTTGAATACCCAAAGACTGGTGTCACGTGATAATCACAGCCGATATGAGGTGCTAAGATAGGGTGTATTTGCACTACATATTAACGTTTCACACTTTGTAGGCTGTACGATGCCATCTAAAAATTAATAATGCTGGGAAATTATCTGTAACAGCTTTTTCTTAATCAGAATATTAACATACTTGTTGTTTATAATTAAGCACAAAGCTACACAAAGGGCTGTAATAAACCTGTCTTAGTTGTTTGTTTATCTGGTTTTAAAAATAGCTGGTTCGGCTTATACAGAATTTAACTAATCCATCGTCTGATGACTCTGAGATCCGTTATTTGGCAGTATCTTCTTTTCATTTGTCCTCTACGTGTATTGGTTTGTTTTGAATTTCGCGCAAAGCTACACGAGAGCTATCTGCGCTAGCAGTCCCTAATTTAGCAGTGTGAGACTAGAGGGAAGGCAGCTAGTCATCACCACCCACCGCCAACTCTTGGGCCACTCTTTTACCAACGAATAGTGAGATTGACTGTAACATTATAACACCTCCATGGCTGGGAGAGCAAGCATGTTTGGTGCGACCGGTATTCTAATCCGCGACCCTCGGATTACGAGTCGAACGCCTTAACACGCTTGGCCATGCCGGGCCCACCAGAAAGAGGCCTGAAAGAAGTTGTATTTCAGCAATGCTAAGCGAAGACTAGCATCTTGTTGTAGGCGAGAATTCACGAACGAAACGTCAGCGGCAAAAGCAATTCACGTGCCATACGCATCATTATCGAGAAACAACTCCGTCTAAAAACGAGTCCATCAGGATATCGACGCACCAAGATGAGGTGTCCTGCCATACCTCCTGACGCACCAAGATGAGGTGTTCTGCCATACCTCCTGACGCACCAAGATGAGATGTCCTGCCATACCTGCTGACGCACCAAGATGAGGTGTCCTGCCATACCTCCTGATGCACCAAGATGAGGTGTCCTGCCATACCTTCTGTTCAACCGTTGCGTACCTCAAATAACTGGAGAACTAAAGAAGTATTCACACTTTTTCATACAAAGACATACCAATCAAATCACAAGATGCATAGCCTGTGGATCAGCGTTCGATTAGACTGTTGAAACGACATTGGGAAACCGTCATCCGCGAAAAATAACTGGATTGTAAAAAGTATGAATAGAAGAGTGGTATGCTTGGACAAAATATTTTTACAACTGAACTTTTTGCAAGGAAAAATACACAGCAGAGCTCTTGTTAGGATTGTCGGTTATCAGATAAGTTATGACTTGCCTTGGCAAAATGTACTGTAATGATGTATTGAGAATCCGGCTTTGTGTTAGTATTGTTTACTTACCTTGGTGAGATAACTCGTAATTTGTGCAATTAAAACCCATATTTTGAGTTTACGATAAAAGTGAGTGAATAAGAAAGATTATAACAAGATAAATTTATTAGATCTGATGAAAACTCATATAACTCAAAACTGCTTAGGGATAGTTTTATCACCAGTTGTGGGATGTTATACGATATAATAATATGTTTTTGTAGTTTAGAGTGACCGCTAATCATTTTCTAAGCGTTTTTGTCTAAAATGTTTGACTGTTATTGTTTCTTTATACATTTAAAATGAGCATTCGTTTTGTTTTTGTATGAAATTATGCAATATTCAAACGAAATTATGATTTCTCGAAACTGGAACATAGGTTTAATCAACAATTATTCTATATTATTTTAAATAAAGGTTTTTTATTTATGTCTGTTTAAAATTCTAGCTTTGAAAAACCGCGCACATATCGCTGTACCTCTTAGAAGCAAGGTTCTCATTGCTGCTATGTCTTTCATACCGTTGTACCTCTTAGAAGCAAGGTTCTCATTGCTGCTATGTCTTTCATACCGTTGTACCTCTTAGAAGCAAGGTTCTCATTGCTGCTATGTTTTTATACCGCTGTACCTCTTAGAAGCAAGGTTCTCATTGCTGCTATGTCTTTATACCGTTACTCTTAGAAGCAGGTTTCGCTGTACCTCTTAGAAGCAAGGTTTTCATTGCTGCTATGTCTTTTATACCGTTGTACCTCTTAGAAGCAAGGTTCTCATTGCTGCTATGTTTTATATACCGCTGTACCTCTTAGAAGCAAGGTTCTCATTGCTACTATATCTTTCAGCTTCTAACTCAGCTTTAGATAAATTGCGTAAACACATATTACAATGCTTTTCTTTACATAATTGATACAAATATTTTTGATTGATTGAAGTTAACCACAAAACAGCACAATGGGCTATCTGTGCTCTGCCCTCTACGGGCATCGAAACCGAGATTCTAATGTTGTTAGGCTGCAGACATGCCGCTGTGCCATCAGGGAACTAATTAATGCAACTCGTTAAAATACTTTCCACATATAATCAAACTATTATTTTATATCCTCTTGGCTCATCATGGCCAGGTGGTTAGAGCGTTCGACTCGTAATCTGAGGGTCGCGGGTTCGAATCCTCGTCGCACAAAACACGCTAACTTTTTCAGCTGTGGATGCGTTATAATGTTAGAGTCAATCCCACTATTCGATGGTTAAAGAGTGGCCCAAGTGTTGGCGTTGGGTAGTGATGATTAGCTGCCTTCACTCTAATCTTACACTGCTAAATTAAGAACAAAACAAGCACAAACAGCCCTCGTGTAGCTTTGCGCGAAATTCAGAACAAACAAACATCCTTTCGTTCGTTTGTAAATAAATGAACTACAGCGATTAAGGTCTCGGGAGTTATTTGAAAATCATTTAATGTTTTATGCTAAACAAAGGCCGTCTAAGGATCTATATTAATTCTTTGAGAAGAGGAAGCCATTCTAAGCTCTCAAACCGTTCTTATAGAGGAACCTACATCAATTTCGCAGATTGGAGCTCGTAATGTCCTTATGGAAATAGGGAAGGTGACGGGTTTTCACGACAGGAAGAAAGATAATAAAGGCTATCACACTCACTACGTAATTATTTCGAAATCCACGCACTCACGTCAGCTTTATTTTATCTGAACTAATTGTTCACTTTAGAGAAGTCTTCAGTTTGAAAGCCTTAAATTACGTCCAGTTCTCTTAATGTTAACTTACATTGTTGGATACGACGCTAGAAAATGAAAGTTTTACTAAATCTAGAAATTCGAGCACTTCAACCGTCTGAAAACCGGTACAATCTTTATTCCACTTTTGAGTTTGTAGCGCAACTAAATGGATTTCTTCGATTTCTAAAACCACGAAGAGAGACACAAGAAGACATAAACGAAGTAATAAAATTGACTTCTCAATATTACTGCAGTTTTATTAGCGAATTCTAATTCCCCATACTCTCAGAACCAATGGGATAAAATGACCCAAAGTTTAAAACCTTTATAAATGGAATAATAATAGAATAATTATTACTTGAATTGTTGAGGGTTGCGCCAAAAGGTGATTTTAGAGTAAAATTATTGTGCTCAAAGTATAAGGTCGTCGTTGTTTTTTTTCATTTTAACAAATGGCCTAGATCAGGTGGGTTAAGGCCTTAGACTCATAATCTGAGGGTTGCGGTTTCGAATCCCTGTCATATCAAATATGCTCGCCCTTTCAGCCGTGGGGGCGTTACACAGTGACGATCAATCACACTATTCGTTGGTTAAAGAGTAGCCCAAAAGTTAGTGGTGGGTGGTAATAACTAACTGCCTTCCCTCTAGTCTTACACAGCAAAATTAGGGACGGCTAGTGCAAATAACCCTCAAGTAGCTTTGCGCGAAATTCAAAAACAAACAAAACAAACAATTGGCCTTGCATGTGTTTAAGTTGACTGTGTTAATTTAATCCTTTTTATGTCAAAAATATCCTCAAAGAACGTTGCGCCATATTGTTTTGTTCTGCATTTTCTGCTTTAAAAAGTTTGGATTATCAGAAACACCTAATAAACAACTGTTATTTGTTATTTCGAATTTCGCGCAAAGCTACTCAAGGGCCGTTTGCGCTTGTTGTTCTTAATTTAGCAGTGTAAGACTAGAGTGAAGGCAGCTAATCATCACGACCAACCGCCAACTCTTGGGCTTCTCTTTTACCAACAAATAGTGTGATTGATCGTCACAATGCCCCCACGGCTGAAAGGGCGAGCATGTTTAGTGCGACGAGGATTCGAACCCGCGACCCTCAGATTACGAGTCGAATGCCTTAACCTACTTGGCCATGCCGAGCCAATTTTTATTAACTCGCATTTGTTTTCACCAGCTCTGGAATTGTACTCATGTTATTGCCTTTGTGTTTAAAGATGGAAATCCTCAGTGTTTATTACTTATTGTTGTGAATAAACTAAAAAATATGAGTGAATTGAGTGTTTTTTGTGTTGTTTTTTTACTTATGAACCTGCACATACATACACACGCGAGAATAATTATTATTTTTGTTTGTTTGTTTATTTTTTACACTTTCGTCAGCAGTTAGAGACCAATAATCGCCACTCCTAACATGTTCATTATAAACATGATGCACCCCACACCCAGTGGCACAACAGCACGTCCGCGGACTTACGTCTCTGAAAACTAGGTTTTGATGCCCGTGGAGGACAGAGCACAGAGAACCCATCGTGTAGTTTTGTACTTAACTACAGACAATACACACGTAAAATTTTCTTGTGAACTTTAATTAAAATAAACGTATCGATTATTGAATTACCTGTTATTTCCTGTCTGTTTTTCCCCCTGGTTATTTGTGTTACTAACATTGTAGTAAAGTTTGTTAATATTTACATTAATCAACTGTGGAAAATGGTTCGTCATTTCATCATAGACTGTTGTAGACAGAGTATTCGGGATGAAACCAAGCTGAATGGACGCCAACTACTTGTCGTAGAAGACGACGTTTCGGAAGGTTTATGCGTTTCGTGTTGTAGGCAGAAGACTTTCAGAAAGTTGCTCTCTACGTTTGTTTCTTTGACAGGTAGTTGCCGTCCACTCATACGAGTTTCATCATGACTCATCATTGTTACGAAGCATTTCCAAGCACGTTCTGTTTTGCGAAGAAAAGCCATGTCGACGTTCGGTTCATGACTCACCATTGTTACGAAGCATTTCCAAGCACGTTCTGTTTTGCGAAGAAAAGCCATGTCGACGTTCGGTTCATGACTCATCATTGTTACGAAACATTTCCAAGCACGTTCTGTTTTGCGAAGAAAAGCCATGTCGACGTTCGGTTTGTCTGATTTTTCTGTATCTTTAAAAAAGTCCATGATCGCGTTCACGCATGCGCTCGTCCACGTAGCACTTAAAGATGTGTACTGAAAAAAAGGCTGACGAAAAGAAAGTTTTTAACACATCCAACTTCTTTTTCATATAGTTCTCAGTTTTATAGTTTAGTTTTTAAAACTTATACATGTTTTGAAAACATTTCAAGAAAATCCCTATCTGTGGATCTGTCTGTCAAGACATGAAGAGCAGAATTTTTAGCGATATTAATAAAAACATTTATTATTTTATTATTCATATTCTTGTAATAGCGTAGAAACATTTTCAATGACTGCATGTTCTCAAAACTGGGTTATTTTGTGTGCGAGACCATTAACATGTTATGCATATAGAAAGTTATGTGCTAGTACTTGATCAGAACATATTTAGGGTGTGTGATATAGGTAGACTTGTGAAGCTAATTCCTTCTTGATAGAAAACAGAAAGTTGCCACCATGTTTGGATTTCTAGAAGTCTACGTTTTAGTGGTTAAACTTCTAAAGGTTGATGAAATCTTCTCATGTAATTACAGTACAGCTCGTGCGGTAACGAACCGAACCTCATTACAATGAGTTAGTTGATGCGCGTCACTCTGTACAGCTTTCTCAGAAGCTAGAAATACTGTATATGTTCGTGATCGATTAATAGTCACGACAAAATAAAATGTTTATGGCTTTGCACATTTTTGCCACAAGAGGGACACAGAAAAGAAGGATGGACCATAAGTACTTTGTACTTAGCACTGTAGTCTAAATCATTGTGGTCAAAAAGGTCGGAAGTAGAAGTCATTTATGGATAAGAAGTGTCTTTTGTCGTCCAATTAGGCAAGATTCTGTTTCAAAGTACCAACCACGTGCTATCCACGTGGCTATGCTGTGTTTCACCATTTTTAACTCATGATGTACAACTTCAGTTGAAAGTTATGCTTGTCCTCATTAATTAACCACTGAAGTAAACCTAACTGTTCTACTGATATTAAAGGGTATATTTGATACCTCAAAGGCTTGGCTGTAACATTAGTTATCTTTGAAAATACTACGAAGGACACACAACGTTTTTTGACCAATGAGACCTTGTTGTCGACATTATTGGCGGACAAATTAGGCATTCAGACTAGGAGAAACAACCTCTGGTAGACATCCGGGAATTATATATTTTTTTATATTCATGAAAATAGTGATAATACCTGTTGTTGTTTCTAACCCCAAGTTACACGATAGGCGTAAATTCACGTCCATCGCGTGAATATAACCTTGGATTTTAAATTTGTAAAATTACAAGTGGCCCACGTGAGAACGTTACAGTAGCTGGAGAGATAACGTTATCACGAGTGGTACAGCGATTTCAGTTTCAGTAATGATTTTCTCGTAAAGTTTTCATGATGTAAATAAGAATCAATATTTTTTATGTTTGTTTTTAAATCACTGAGTATTTGAAACTTCGGCGCTGAATAATTATAAAGATATAATTTAAGGAAAACGAAATAAAGCGTTGCTGATAAACACACCAAATTTGGTGTAAAAATATTTATAATGCTCTAAAAAATATAACTTTACCAAATGAGTTCTGTTGGCTGTAAGTACAGAAGTCAGATCATTTTGCGTCAAACACTTTATTAAGTTATAATGGCTGTTTACATCTTTCGTAATTGAAGATACGCCTTCCTATATTTGTAACAGTTTATCTATCTGTGGTTAACAGTTCTAAAGTGCTAATGGCTCTGTCAGAATACAGTTAGTCCCTGACTGGCCTGTGTTCCGCTAGAGGGATGCTCAAGTGAAATCACTAAATAGTATGTATCTCGTAAATGAAAACAAGCCCGGCATGGCCAGGCGGGGTTCGAATCCCCGTCGCACCAAACATGTTCGATCTTTCAGCCGTGGGGGCGTTATAATGTAACGGTCAATCCCATGGTAAAAGAGTAGTCTACGAGTTGGCGGAGGGTGGTGATGATTATTTGCCTTCCCTCTAGTCTTACCTTGTTAAATTAGGGAAGGTTAGTGCAAATAGTTCTCGTGTAGCTTTGCGCCAAATTAAAAAAACAAGCGCACATGAAAAAAACAACTCCAATTTAATATATATATATATACATACAATTGTTATTTTAATTCTAGAGTTATGTAAAAATTAAAGTTTTCCAATATCAGTTCTACACCTGGGATAAATTGAAATTATAATCAAACGATGAGGCTAAATGGAGCTCACGTGGAGCACTTAAGGCAAATAATTTAAGATCATGTTTAAATAAATAACAGGGATGGTACAATCCAACCTAGTGACATTGGTATAAGCTAAAATAGAATTTACTGTTATGAGACTCAGTTTGTACTAAAAATGTAGTTTCAAATGGTACATAGATAAATTACATAACAGAATGAAAAAAAACCCTCTAATGCTTTATGTGAAACAGATGTCTGACTTACAGAATCCAAGTGAATTACACAATTTGTGAGATGTATATTAATTTCACTTTTTAGTTGTCATCATTCGGGTTTATCTATTATTAATTTTATTAGTGTGTACGTATATTTATGATTCATGTGAAAGTGACAATACACTAACTGTATCTTTTTTCTTTTTCAGACAGTTTTGTTATAAGTTTTAAGTTAATTTGCATCAATCTTAAAAAGGTTGGGCCATTTTATAATGCAATACATTCGACATTTTATTAAATCACGGTTGATATGATAGTAGTTTGGTTTTGACGTAACTTAGGAATAACTGTGGTAGTTTTGAAAAGCCACAATATTGGATATACCGTTTTGAAGGCTTTAATGATCATCGTAAAAACCTCGTTAGCGAAATTTAGGATAACTTGCAGATTATAAAGGATTAATCACTTTATAAGAACCATTGTCTATCGTACTTAGCCTCTCAGCAATTTTTACGCATTAGCGTTGGAAAACAGTTTTCTTTGTGAGTAGTAACAAGCTGTTGTGAGGTGTGAAGTTACCTTAGATCTCACATCCTGGTAAAATGTCCACAGTTTATCTAATACGTGGAATTTGTAGAATGTGATAAGTTTGTACTCGAATATTATTGTTACGTTCCCTTTGTACTCGAATATTATTGCTGCGTTCCCTTTGTACTCGAATATTAATGGTGCGATCCCTTTGTACTCGAATAATATTGCAATGCTCCCATTTCTTCGATCATCTTATAAAAACAGGGCATTCGTTTTCTTCGTATTCTAATTTTTAGGATATTATTACCACAGCTTAATATAATATATTCATTATAGTATAACACGAGAAAGAAGATTCATTTCATTCTTGACCAGGTGGTTAAGGCACTCGACTCGTACATTCAGGGTCGCAGGTTCGAATCCCTGTCACTCCAAACATGCTCGTCCTTTCAATTGTGGGGTTTTATAATGTGATGTTCAATCCCACTATTCGTTGGTAAAAGAGTAGCCGAAAAGTTGGCGGTGAGTGGTGATGACTTCCCTCTAGTCTTACACTGCAAAATTAGGGACGGCTAGCGCAGATGGCCCTCCTGTAGCTTTACGCGAAATTCCAAAACAAACAAATACATAAGTGAAAACTATATACATATTTGTTTTACGATTGAGTTGTAAGTAAAATAAATGAAATGTATTTAATAGGTTTAAATAGAAGCATTATTTACATTTATCATGTATTCTTCTATAATTTCTTAAGAAGCATTAAAAATAATTCTCTTTGCTCTGATAGGTTTGATGTTTTGGGATTTTGTAAGAAAAAAAGCAAAACTCAAAAGAAAACACTAAAGAATTGCTAACATGTACACTGAATGATTCAAAACAGACCAGCAGAGAATGCGATATGTAAGAGCAGTAAAAATAATGACTTTGTAAACGCGCATCTAATTTTAAAGTTTGAAGCAAATACATAATATCAGAAAGGAAAGTCTCCGAAAACTTCGTACCGTTTCACATTGGTGTAAATTGAGGAAATGAATGATGACGTTGCGTTAAAACTGAGGCGTCACTCGCTAATGTATAACACTTCCATTTGATTGACTTATTTTAATTTTTAAACTTTCCTCACTAAGAAACGGGAAACGTACTCATAAATGTGTGTTTATATAGCATTGGCGGAAAGGTAACGACACTGAACATTAAACATAAGCATTCATGTCTTTGTATAACTACGTCCATCCATTGAATTGGTAATAAAGATCCGTAGAGATGCTGAGATACAGGCAGTAACTGGAGGCCTCCTAATACATCACAATGATATGTTTTCTGCCATGTCTTTCTGAGAACTCCTCTTCATTTGTACGCTAACAGTTTTCGAGAGTGAATGGAGTTAACAGAGAATACTAGCTAGATTGATTTAAAGTAGGCTTAATGAGAAATTACATTCACTCTAACCAAAAACTAGTTGATTTCTTCTTCGTTAAGAATTGGCACAAGGTAAAATCAATCCATAAACATCCACTCAACAAATTTGTTTGTTTGTTTTTGAATTTTGTGCAAAACTACACGAGGGTCATCTGCGCTAGCTGTTCCTAATTTATCAGTGTAAAACTAAAGGGAAGGCAACTAGCCATCACCACCCACTGCCAACACTTGAGCTACTCTTTTACCAACAAATAGCGGGATTAATCGTCATATTATAACCCCCTCACGGCTGAAATGGTGTTTGGTGTGACGGGGATTCGACTCGTAATCTGGGATTAAATTAATCCTTTCATCGTTAGGGCATAGCTACATAAAGGTCCACCACGGATACTTGAACTATGGGTTTAACAGATAAAGTGCATGATATATTAAGATTCGTTTAGTTGTTTATTTAAAACATGTAACTATTAAAGCTCATTACATGTAGGTTAACATTACCTGTATGCTAACATAACCTGGAGGTTAATATAACTTGTAGGTTAACATTAAAATTAAAGGAACTTGACATTTAATTTTAATAACGACTTTGCTTCCAGCTTTCCCCCTGATGTTTTCAGAATATGTATTTTCTAATAGTTATGATAATAAATTAATTATGCACTCTGTTAATTAAATCTGACAGTTGATTTATGATAAAATACAAAATCATAACGTTCATGAGAGACATTCACAATGTCGACCTTACTTTGAAAAAACTGTTCTGTAAAATAGTCACACACTTGTCATATGAAACAACTCACTTATTTAATTGTTTATAGCGTCTAATAAAACTTTACTGCCTATTTTTTTCAATTTTATCATTCTTTTAATAAAAATATTGATATTTCTAACATTAAATATGAGAGTAGGAACCCTTAGTTTATATTCAATCATCATTTTCATACTCGTATATCTCTGTATATGGAATTTCAGAGGTTATAAATATTACAAAATAAACAAAAAAGTATATGTTTCAGTGAGTTGTCGTTTCAGTTTATGATAAAGTTTATCATTCACGAGCAATAACTAAGACATTCTTACCAATAAGGCAGAAGAGCCCTGTGTACAGATACTTAATTGTGTTGGTCTAGTCTCGTACTCACACTCACTCGAGATTGGCGAATGGCTTCTAAAAATACTATTCAGGCTTTGATCCACTGTCATCAGTGCTTGTTGTGTTTAACGAGCTGAATGTCGATTTTATTCCACGTGTTCTTCACGATCTCATCAAAAACTGAATTATTCATTAGTTTGAATAACGAGTGCACACGAGTTCTTTGCGTTCCCTTCCACAGTAGCCTTCCATCTCCCACAGCATCACTCATAATAACTTGGTGCATAGACGAGGCTTATTCTGATGTGACCTTAAGATATACGACCAAAGTGCTGTTAGAAGAGAACACTCTCTTGAATACAAAATTGAATACTTTAGTAAATAAAATAAAACAAAGAAATTGATGGCAAATGTCAAAAGAATCTGTAGAAGATTCTTAAATGAATCTTTGTCTGAAAGTTAAAATGAATTGATTAAAAAAGTCGTAACAAACCTTTAAGTTTGTAATATCATGGTTGACTGAAATGATTTTATGTTTGTATTTAAAAAAAAATTGTAACGCAAAAGGTTTAGGCGTTACGTGATAGAATGAGGCGATAAAACATTGGTAGATGCACGTGACGGTGTTAGTCCAGCATGGTGTAAGGTTACGCACTTTTTAAAAGTTTCTATACCCTTTTATACGAAAAAAAGATAATGAAATAGTTTTTCTCGTAATGTTATTGTCTTTCGTTAGTATTATCCTCACCCAGTATTTATACAGAGCTTTTGTGCCGAAGATAGTCCAAAAGTGTTGTGGAAACACATGTAACTTCTTGTCCATGTTATCAAGTAACTGAGACTTGCAAACGGTTTTCTAAGGTACAATAACTAATCATTAGATAATCTCACATAAATTCGACAATTTATTATTAAGATTTAACAATGCCTTTATAAGGAAAGTATTGAAGAATATAGAGCCTTGCTGTGTCATGTAGCAGAAAAATAATGAAAAAGAAAACAAGGCAGCTATCACTTTTGGAAGCTACTTAGTTCTTCAGACAAACAGCTGTTATTATTGGAGTAGCAGTGTGTAACAAATCATGAGCCAAAGTGTGAGTGTTGTAGTAGCAGTGTGTAACCAACCATGAATCAAGTGTGATTATTGTAGGGTCAGTGTATAACAAGCCACAAGCCAAAGTGTGATTGTTGTAGTGTTAGTGTATAACCAACCATGAGTCAAGGTGTGAGTGTTGTAGTAGCAGTGTGTAACCACCCATGAGTCAAAATGTGATCATTGTAATTTAATTGCAGTGTATGACCAACCATGAATCAAAGTGTGGTTATTGTAGTAGCAGTGTATAACCAACCATAATTCAAGTGTGATTATTGTAATAGCAAGGTACAATTACCCATGAGTCAAAGTGTAATTATTATAGTGTCAGTGTATAACAAACCACGAGCCAAAAATGTGGTTGTTGTAGTAAGAGTGTGTAACAAACCATGAGACAATGTGTGATTATTGTGCTATCAGTGTATAACACACCATAAGCCAATGTGTGATTATTGTGGTATCGGTACATAACAAACCATGAATCAAAGTCTGGTTATTGAAGTATCGGTACATAACAAACCATGAACCAAAGTGTGGTTATTGTAATATGTAGAGCAGGTAGAATTGTATTGTTCTGGAGATTTCCTAATCTTTGGGGCCCGCATGGCCAGGTGGTTAGGGCACTCGACTTGTGATATGAGGGTCGCGTGTTCGAATCCCCGCTACACCAAACATGCTTGCCCTTTCAGCCGTGGGGGCGTTATAATGTGGCCGTCAATCCCACTGTTTGTTGGTTAAAGAGTAACCCAAGAGTTGATGGTGGGTGGTGATGACTAGATGCCTTCCCTGTGGAGGGTAAGGTACAGAAACCACTGGGATTAATGGAGGAGTCTGTTTGGCACACTGTGGACTTTGTGAATCACTGTGAGGGTGTTTCTGACGCCCACAGGGGAGATCAAATATTTTATACTGGCTTCGTTAAAACATGCCAATTTAGAGTAATTTTTTAATTACTTAAAGAGGCAAGACATGATTTTTTTTGTCAAGATTTCACATAAAACTACGCGAGATCTACTTTCGCATGGCCATCACTGATGTTAAAGTAATAGACTAGAGGGAAGGTAGTTAGTAAGCAGTACCCATCGCCAACTCTTGGGGTACTCTTGTCTGAACATGTAGTGATTTGACTCTCCATTCACACGAATTCATGACCCAATAGTATGAATCGCGTTTTTGTGGCAACGAGAATCGAGCCATGAATCATCGTATTTGCAGATTGGGTACTCTAATCGCTAAAGCAAGATGGAAAGCGAAATTTTTCAGGGTGAAAGATGTGATGAAACAAATAATTTAAATAATATTATTTATTGTGCTTCCTGTCTCCTGTATCTATAATTTAATAGTGTAATAATTGTTGGTCGGAAATCCATACTGAGACATTTTACTGAAATGTTAAGCTATATAGAGCATAATTTTAGTGGCCGTGAAAGAATAAATACATCTCACATTAAACTTGGAGAAAAAACATAATGAAATTAGAGTTACTTCTCGGTTTAATGTAGTCTAAGAAAAAACAAAAAGTATTTTCTAATTATTTATAACATGCTCGACAAAATGCAGTAAAATATACAAAATAAGTCTGGGATAGAACTCATATGAAATTTTTTGAATAATAATATTATGCATTTTTATCTGTATATATATATATATATATGCTTATAAATATATATATATAAATATGTCATAAAATATAACAAACTATTTTGTGAAAACACGTTTCGCTTCTGCTATGCCTAGTTAAAACGCGTATAAAATATCTGTGTTTCTATCATTTCTGTAAAAGTTATATCAAACATTTTTTATGTAGCAAATAAAGATCGCTTACACTATCCTGGAACACTAATGAACATCTCAGATGGTTAGAGACTTGTGGGTCATTTCAGGAACTTAGGTGTTATTGACCTTATCGATTTTTGAGCTGTTGAAAGTGAATAAATGTTACTTTTCTAAATGGTTTTGGAAGCAGTGTATATTGATTGTTAATATACCTTTAGTAGGCTACAAGGAAGTTACATGCAGTACTAGTAGACGTTAGATGTGATTTAGGTGGAAATAGAAAGGGGCTAAATTCAATCGATTTTGATTGGTTTGTTTTGAATTTTGCGCAAAGCTACACGAGGGTTATCTGCACTAGCCATCCATAATTTAGCAGTGTACGAGTAAGATTAGAGAGAAGGCAGCTAATCATCACCACCCACCGCTAACTCTTGGGCTAATCTTTTACCAACGAATAGTAGGATTGACCGACACATTTTAACATGACTGAAAGGACGAGCATGTTTGGTGTAATGGAGATTCGAATCCGCGACCCTATGAATACGAATCAAGTGGCTTAACCACCTGGCCATATACGGGCCAAATTCAGTCGAAAGTAACAAACTTTGACGATCTTGAAGGCCAGAGGTAAATAAAATATCTTATATCTGACAATACGCTGAAGGCTAAGAATATTTGTTAAATAATTTTGTAGGCTCAGAAGGGTGAGATTGTATTATGCAAGAAAGTGAAGCTGTGTGTTCATAGTTTTTAAGTTTTGTCTAGTTTAAGAATTTCGAGGACCTTTTGTTTGTAATTAAGCACAAAACAACACAATGGGCTACCTGTGCTCTGCCAACCATGGGTATCGAAACCTGGTTTTTTAGTGTTGTAAGTCCGCAGACATATTCCCAATGAGGGCATTTTGGTATGTTTCTCCAGAGATATAATTTTAGTTATATTACCTTTCATTTTTTAGAGCCTTCAATGAGCAAAACGTTGCTGGAAAAACGTATATTTTCATAAATATTTATATTTGAAAATTTGACAAAACGATAATTGAAGTTAAAAATACAAATTAACAAAGAGCTGAAGAAGGTATAATTAAGCGGTATTATGTTTAATTTTCAGCATTGCTGAGAGAGAACTGAAGGTCACTGGTAACATTTCCAGTTGTCCTTACTTCATGCACAATACAAATTAAAGTCTACGAAAGTCATTTGATGATATCAAACAATTATAAAACGAGAATATATAAAAGGTATACGACGAAATTGTTTGAGATACAGATTCAATAATGTTGACTGAAGCGTTAAGTATTTTGTACTACATATTATTGTAGACGAGTTCCTTTCTTATCCCACAGAAGACTGGTGAACACTTCCTTTCTTATCCCACAGATGACTGGTGAACACTTCCTTTCTTATCCTACAGAAGACTGGTGAACACTTCCTTTCTTATCCCACAGATGACTGGTAAACACTTCCTTTCTTATCCCACAGATGACTGGTGAACACTTCCTTTCTTATCCCACAGAAGACTGGTGAACACTTCCTTTCTTATCCTACAGAAGACTGGTGAACACTTCCTTTCTTATCCCACAGATGACTAGTGAACACTTCCTTTCTTATCCCACAGAAGACTGGTGAACACTTCCTTTTTATTCTATAGACACTGGTGAACACTTCCTTTCTTGTTTCTTATATATAGACGACTAGTGAACACCGCCTTTCTCATTGTATAGACGACTGGTGAACACTTCCTTTCTTATTTTATAGACGACTGGTGAACACTTCCTTTCTTATTTTATAGACGACTGGTGAACACTTCCATATTACCAATACAAGGCAAAGGAATAACTACATAACTACGTTACTCTGTTCATGTAAATTGAGACTGAATATTTTACATCACCGCACACTGCATTCATTTTCCACTATCTGCACCAAGGGTGGGCATCTGATAAAGACCGCTTCCAGTTCACAAACTTAGTGTTTCGTTTCCTTAAACCTAGAATACCAAGAAAGGAAAGAACCTAAATATGTTTTTGGAAAATTGAAGAAATATTTCGCCGACATAACTTGCATAAAAACGTTTGAAAACATCTACACTGTTAATGGGTTCATTTTTTCTTCGTGATTTTTATTGCGAATTTAAAATTTTTGAAAACAAACCTCGGAAATCATTAACTATCTTTGCATTTACTTAAGCTAAGTCTGATATTTTATTTAATGGTACATTAGTCTTAAGTGAGGCAAAAAATATTAAACTTGACCAATAAAATCTGAATTTTTTTGGCAGACGAGAGAAATTCAGATTTTTATTAAAAAAACGATATTAACAACGTTAAAATCAGGGGTTCGATTCCTCTAGGTGGGCTGAGCAGATAGCTCGATGTGGCTTTGCTATAAGAAAAAAAAACACACACACACAGGATGATATCAAAATATGAAATTGACAAAAGTATTTTAAAATCTATCAGATTGAAAAGGAAACTTTCTGTCTTCGAAGCAGGAGGTTTAATTTGAGCACCTTATTTGTGGATTTTAGGCAAACTAAAGATGTGAACTGAAAGCCCTTATTTGTCCCATACTGGGCTCTCTATGGTCAGGTTTTCGAATTTCCATCACAGCAGAATAATCCTCCTTTCAGTGTGTAATGTGACAGCCACTCTCATTATTCGTTGATAAAAGAGTAGTCCAAGAGTTGGCGGTGGGTAGTGATCAGTAGCTGCCTTTCCTCTGGTCTTACACTTCTAAATTCAGGACGGCTAGCGCAGATAGCCCTCGTGTTCTTTTGTGCGAAATTCAAAGAAAGAAAACAAACAATTGTTCGAGAGTAATGTGATTAATAAATATTTATTTCGAAAAATATTGAAAGGTAATATTGCTTGTAAAATTGGAGCTAATTTTAACAACACAATCTTTCAATGGTAAATTTCTATAAGTACCTTTGAAACATATTTGTATTTGAAGACCATGACTTTACTTTCTGTAAAATACAATGTGAAGAAAGTTTCATTGTTGTTGTTCGTTTCTTTATTTATATATAGGTTGTTTGAATTTTTTATTATTATTTGGATATTCTTCCATTTTCTATATACTCGATGGTTTAATATTTTCGACCCCAAGAAATAAATAATAGCTACTCCAGAAATGGAATGTTATCATAACAAAATTTGTTTGTTTTTGATCAAAGCCATACCAGGCTATATACTGTATATGTACCGTGGGGAATTAAATCCTATATTTTATCATTCCATAGGTTTACCTTTAACCCACCGAGGCGCTCCTAAGACCTCAGCCCGGGATGGCCAGGCGGGTTTAGGCGTTCGACTCGTAATAGGAGGGTCGCGGGTTCGAATCCCCGTCGCACCAAACAGGCTCGCCCTCTAAACTGTGGGGGCGTTATAATGTGACGGTCAATCCCACTATTCGTTGGTAAAAGAGTAGCCCAAGAGTTTGATCACACTGCTAAATTAGGGACGTTTAGCGCAGATAGCCCTAACGTAGTTTTGCGCGAAATTCAAAAACAAACAAACAAACCTTCTAAATTCTGGTCCATGTGAATTACTTAAGGCTTATTAGTTCGCTGTACGACTGGCTGCGAATTGTTGAGTAAGTAACAAAAATCTTCACTTTTAAAATAGCTGAATAAACAGTATATCTGTTATAACAACCTGACGACCTTATTAAGCAAACCACGAGACTATACAGTTACGTTGAGAGCATTGTTAAGGAAGCCAATGACATTGTCAATTTAATAAGGACAACATCAATAAGCAAGTCGCGGCATTGAGAATCTTTTGAGAGAACATTACAAGTCATGGAACTCTGAAAACTATATCGTTGCTTTTAAAAACAGGAACTCGTTGCTCGCTCATACATGAACTTATATTCAGGATTAAATATCCGATATTAAAAGCTTTGTTTTTTTCTAACTTCGCGCAAAGCTGCACGAGAGCTATCTGCGCAAGCCGTCCGTAATTTAGCAGTATAATACTAGAAGGAAGACAACTGGTCATCACTAATTCAGCAGTATAATACTAGAAGGAAGACAACTGGTCATCACTAACCATCGCCAACTCTTGGGCTACTCGTTTACCAAAGAATAGTGGGGTTGATCATCACATTGTAACACCCACACGGTTAAAAGTGCGAGCATTTTTGGTGTGACGGCGAATCAAATCCACGATCCAGAGATTGCGAGTCGAATACCTTAACCACGTGGCCATACCGATCCAAATGGATTCGTACAGCTGCAGCGGTCAGAAGAACGGAACCCAACTGTTAATGTATTCTACAAAGGTGTTTGAAAATGGTGTTAATAGGAATGCTTTTGCATCCGTGTTTTATAGCTCTGGAATATTTAACAATTAATCTGATACATTTTTTACAAATGAAGCCAATCTTGTTTCGTCGTATTTTTTTGAATATATATATTTTTTAAATTTCTGGATGAGAAGTAACATAAATACACCAGTCCACATTTTCGTCAGTTTACTTTCATTACCTAAAACTTCAGGAGCAAACAGAATAGATGAAGAAATAAGGAACACGGTACTACTAACAAACATACGAAAATAAAGATACGTCTTTCTATCTGTTTATCAGGAGTTGTTTTTGTACAGGCCCCCCAGTGGCTCAGCGGTATGTCTGCGGACTTACACGCTAAAATCCGGGTTTCGTTACCCGTGGTGGGCAGAGCACAGATAGCCCATTGTGCAGCTTTGTGGTTAATTCAAACATCAACAATATCAGATTCGTGACTGATTATAGCGATACCAAAGCATCAGAAGATCGAGTTAATCCTACTGTTAATCCAAACTTATTTCGGATTAAAACGACAGCACGTGTTACACGGTCTGTAAAAAGAAATTCGTTGAAATGCCTGTGGTGTGAGACTTTTCGGAAACTCTGCAACACCTTATTATCAATATAAGATTACAAGATCTCGACAGGTTTGTAATATACGAATTTTACTGCCATAAATTTAAGTGTTATTGAAAAACAGCAACAACAATAATAGTTGTTGGCTACTTGGATGTCGTCTCAAAGCTTTTGAGTCTAAACTGTGGAGGAAGGAAATAAAAGATAATGTCTCCATAGGCATTAAAGTTGTTGTTGTTTTTTGTTTTTAGCAGAACTTGTAATGCACCACATTTAAACCAATGGAATAATCAGAACCAGGAACAAAAACTGACAGCTGTGATTTCGTCCACTGAGCTGATCAAATGCGTTTGATTGCTGTGATTATATATGTCAGTTCCTAATGGAACCAATGTAGTAATAAACATCCAGGCAGCTTCTGTAGTAAGAACTAGAAAACTGTGTGATAAAGTGAGTGTGGGTAACACATCTTAATGGCTCTTTCAACAAGAGCGATCGTGGTATTTATGATTTAATCAGAATTTAACGGAAACAGCCCGAGCTATAATATAACAACGTATCAGTGCATCTGTGGGTCTTGTTTTGTTTTTTGAATTTCGCGAAAAGCTACACGAGGGCTATCTGCACTATCCGTCTCTAATTTAGCAGCGAAAGACTAGAGGGAAGGCAGCTAGTCATCACCACCCACCACCAACTCTTGGGCTACTCTTTTACCAATAAATAGCGGGACTGACCGTCACATTATAACACCCCCCACGGCTGAAATGAGGAGCATGTTGGTGCAACGGGATTCGAACCCTCATATTACGAGTCGAACACTTTAACCCACCTGGCCGTGCTGGGTCACAGCTGTTGGACTTTTATATATAATCCAATAAGCTTAATGATTTTTTTCGTTATAAAATCACGAGTATAGAAATTGACTAAGCTTGAAGATTATTGTAATATTTTGTATGTGTGGAGTGAGTTTTGTACGATGTGTGAAATAAATTCATATTTGTTCCTTTTACTCTTGAATCTTAATGAACTTAATGTGTGAAACAGTTTTGTTTTTAATGATCAAAGATGATCTGTTTTGGGTTCACTGAGAAACCAATCACTTTTTGTTAGGACAAAAACATTTTTAAAACTTGTGTACAAAATATTGTAACAGTTCGATAGCGCAAAAATATTTAATTTTAAATGTTTTCTGACTGCAGTCGTACTTCGAACCCCGAGTAATATCTTGTTTAATCTGCAAATAACAAAACCAACTTGTTCAGAGTTAATTTATATTTCATAAAATGTATGATACAGTGTTCTCTCTGGCTTTCGTCAAGAGGTACGCATTATTAATTCAAGATTCATAACATCTGATAAAAGGGGTAAAAAAAATCTTGTAATTTTCGCCAGGTGGCACTCGGACTTAGAGAGGTTTTATTAAAATCCCATGAAAGAGGATGGTTGATGTTGTTGTTTTGAATTAAGCACAAAGCTACACAATGGGCTATCTGTGCTCTGCCCACCACGGGTATCGAAACCCGGATTTTAGCGTGTAAGTCCGCAGACATACCGCTGAGCCACTGGGGGGCGAAAGTGGACGGCCCGGGATGAGTAAGTGATTTAGACACTCTCCTTGTAATCCGAGGATCGCTGGTTCGAATTCACGTCACACCAAACATGTCCAACTTTTCAGCCATGGGGATGCTATAATGTGATAGTCAATCCCACTATTTGTTTCTAAAAAAGTAGCCCGAGAGTTGGTGGAAGGTTGTGATGATTAGCTCTCTTCTCTCTAGTCTTACACTGCCAAATTAGGGACGGCTAGCGCAGATAGCCCTCGCGTAGCTTTATGCGAAATTCAAAAACCAACGAAATCACGAAGGGGAACAAACACAGCTACAACTATTCTAATTTTTGCAAAGGGGGCTCGGCATGGCCAAATGTCTTAAGGCGTTTGACTCGTGATCCGAGGATCGCGGGTTCGAATTCTAGTCTACCAAACATGCTCGCCCTTTCAGCCGTGAAGGCGTTATTATGTGACGGTCACTCACATTATTCGTTGGTAAAAGAGTAGCCCAAGAGTTGGCGGTGGGGGTGATGACTAGCTGCCTTCTCTCTAGTCTTACACTGCTAAATTAGGGACGGCTAGCGCAGATAGCTCTCGTGTAGCTTTGCGAGAAATTTAAAAACAAACAAATAAAACAAAAATTTTCGCCAGGAGGTAGTTGGACTTACACAGGTATCTTAAAATTCAATAAGAGGAGTAAATCAAGATTGTTTGACGCTCTCGTCAAGAAATACTTGCACTGAATTCGAATCAAATCAATACAAATCGTGTAAGGTTAATTTTAGGTTCAATAAATGATATATTATGTAGTTGATAAGAATCTCAGTTGTTAGTGACTGTTCATTTCATACGAAGATATTTAATTACATAATTTAATTAGCTGAAATAGTAAAGATAACAAAACGATTTGTTTTGTTTGTTTGTTTTGGAATTTCGCACCAATCCACTCAAGGGCTATCTGTGCTAACCATCCATAATTTAGCAGTGTATATCTAGAGGGAAGGCAGGTTGTCATCACCACCCACTGCCGACTCTTGGGCTACTCTTTCACCAACGAATAGTGGGATTGACCGTCACATTATAACGCCCCCACGGCTAAAAGGGCAAGCATGTTTGGCGCGACCAGGATGCGAACCCGCGATCCTCAGATTATGAGTCACACTCCTTAACACTCTTGGCCATACCGGGCCTATAAGAAAACGAAATGAAGGTAAAAACATAACGGTTGCTGTTAAGTGTTCTATAAATCCAGAGTTAACATTTTTAAGCTAAGAAACGTTATGTTTGATTAATATAGACATATCTTGTTCAATATTATCTGACATCGATTAGGGTTACCTATTAAAAAATTGAAGTTTCACATTTACTGAGTGACATGAACATAGAAGTCACTGCAACATTTTTCGAGCTTTTACCGGATGTGAAGGTTACGTTTCTTATGTGAACTCGATTTAAGTTGATTTTTGTATGTGACAAAATATGTTTTTTTTACATGGGTAAATGCTATAAAAAGCTAAAATTAGTACCTAAAAACATCGCTTAAGCGTGCTATTACGTGTAGTGATACACATAGCACCTGGGCAAATATTCTCACTCTTAGTACGGTATGAGTTATGTTATTATTCGTGCGCGATAAATGAGAACAGTTTTTTCTTGATGCGATTAATTTCTGGCTAAAAATGATGACTATGAGAGTGACGTACGAGTGATCGATGTTTCGTCACTAATGTAGAAGGAAGTTTCCTTTATATGAACTGTAACAATTGATGACATGTTAAAGAAACAAAGCTCGATGCAGCATAACGCATAAAATGTAGTGAAAACAGGAGGGTGTCTTCAATAGCCTCGGCATTTGAAATTATTTTTCATCAGAGTGAATTAATATATGATAATATTTTTCTTGCTTTCTATTAGCTGTATTTATGTGCATTCCTGATTTGAATTTACTACTCATCAGGATCTCTTCCAGCTTTCTCTCAAACAGAAATTTCTTTAAGAAGAATTTGTATAAATGGACATATGAAACCGAGGGCAAAGTCAAATACATCAACAGAAAAGGTTTGACTTCCCGAATCCAAAACTGTAATTAGATCTCATATCGGTCAAGATTTGAGCTAAGATGGAACTATGAGCGTAAAGTTTGTACTTGGAAAAACAAAACAAAAACAAACTTAGGGCCATTCTGTAATTCGCTATGCCTCGGCTAAAAGAAAATCGCTATATACGTTTCGTATACACACACACACAAGTATATATTTAGAAAGAAAGATAGCTTTTTTTTTGACAAATTCGATTTACGTAATAATATGGTTACCAGAGATTCGCCTTTCCCCAATAGCTAAACGGTATGTCAGCGGACTTACAACGCTAAAATCCGGGTTTCGATACCCGTGATGGGCAGAGCACAGATAGCCCATTGTGTAACTTTGTGCTTAATTCAAAACAACTACAACCCGAGATTTTTTATGTGGCTGACACTATTACTTTTGGTATTATCGCGTTTTTACACGATCTCTCCATTAACCAGAGATGAAGTAATAGTTTGGGGTGGAAGGGTGCACATACAGCTCAAAATTCCATAATATACAGTACCTCAGTAGGCAATCCGTATGATGCTAATATATTTTAGTGGGGAGTTATGAGTGAGTGGCCGAACCAGCAACTATTTCGCACGTCGAGAGATTACTTTCAAATCAAACTATCCTTGTATGTTTAACGTTGGAGATCATATGCCGGTCTGATAAAGAGCTACTTGTACTGTCGTTTATGTTTGTTTGAGGTCAAGCCAAAAGCAACCAAATGGACTACCTGCACTCTACCCACCACAACTATCGAAGCCCCGATTTTAACGTTGTAATTCTAAAGACATTCTAATGTGTCACTGAGGCATCACTGCTGTCCTTGTCATCAATGAACCATATGTGAGATCCCACGGCATCTTTTGGCTGTCCAGATGTCACTGACCATCACAACTACATTGGTTATGCAGGTTGCAAGTCGAGAAACTTGAAACCTTGGACACACATGTTCGGTTTGGTTTGAATTTCACGCAAAGCTACACGAAGGCTATCTTCGTTAGACGTCCATAATTTAGCAGAGCAGAGTAAAGCTAGAGGGAAGGCAGCTAGCCATCACCACTCACCATCAACACTTGGGCTACTCTCTTACTAACGAATAGTGGGATTGACCGTGACATTATAACGCTTCAACGGGTGAAAGGGCGAGCATGTTTGGTTCGACGGGGATTCGAACTTGCGACCCTCTGATTATGAGACGAGTGCCTTAATCACTTGGCCATGCCAAGCACAAGATGCATGTAATCGAGAGAATAATTGTGATTGAGGACACGCCGAAGAGTTCCAAAGTTACAATCATGATCAGTGGGTCTTGGAACTATCAACTGAAGTTCCAATAGGCTTTGATCTGAGAAACAGATGGAAAAATGGGTGAAGAAGAAGATTCACGTAGCGGACCCATGGGTCACCGAACAAGAAATTATGTAGTTTATACAGAGAATGTGACCACTAATAATTCTGCCAGGTTACCTGCCTGATTTTGAAACTGTAAAGTGTAATCAGCATATCTCATCGCATGTTACATCCCATTTAGGTTTCACCAAATTCGAATAAATTTATTTTTTTAAAATTTCGACCCCTGTCAGAGAGGCGTCTCTAATGTTCAGTGGCATTTTCATCAAAAATACCCAAACGAGAGAAAACCTCGGATATTTAATAATGATGCACGTTTTACTTAATATCAGCAACTTTCCGGGTTCGAATCCCCGTCGCACTAAATATGCTCGCCCTTTCAGCCGTGAGGCGTTATAATGTGACGGTAAATTCCACTATTCGTTAGTAAGAGAGTATCCCAAGTGTTGACGGTGAGTGGTAAATGACTAGCTGCCTTCCTTTTAGCTTTACACTGCTAAATTATGGACGGCTAACGCAGATAGCCTTCGTGTAGCTTTGCGCGAAATTCAAAACAAACAAAACCGAACACGCATGTCCAAGGTTCCAAGTTTCTCGACTTGCAACCTGTATAGCCGATGTAGTGGTGATGATCAGTGACATCTGGACAGTCACTTTTTTTTTTTCAAAATGCTCGTGGATAACGAAGAAAATGTAATCGCTAACAGAAGATATTATTGTGTTAAAATCTGTGGCGTTAAATATTCAAACGAACGTAAAATGAATTTTAACAAGAAAATAAAAACAGATTTATTATGATTATTAATTTAACAAAATAATATTTTATGCTGCCTTTGTTATGTTCTGCGATTGTTATTTTATTAAATTTGTCTCTCATTCTGTTGTGCAATCTGTGAAAATACGACTGATGTTCTAGTTCTAAATTTTTACTGTAAAAATAAGTTCAGTATTGTGTTTTTTTTATCATAACAAAACGTACTAAATGCAGAAAAGGAAAATAAAACAGACAGAGGCGATATTTCTCCCCCTATAAATAAAAAAAAAAGAGACGTAAGTGAAATTTCCGAATGAACTTTTATCTGAAACCGAGATATAAAGTTAATTTTATGATCTATACTCTAGTGGTCACCGGAGACACTAACGTACTCACGTTCAATTCCAAGTGGCAATGAGATATGATAAAATTGGCTTATATTTCATTATGTGATTCGAATAGTTCCGTTGAACGGATTGGGCTCAAGAGGAAACTAAAAACGAACTTCTTGGACACTGTAAAAATTTTATGAAACAAAAAGAAAAAAAAACGTAATTTTATTATCGATTTTCAAGTTTATTACACCCAATATAATGTGTTGCAGGGGTTCGTTTCATATAAATATACGTATACAAACACCCACCCGAGAAAGTGTTTTAGTTCAGTACTTTGGATAGGTTTTAACTGTCTGAGACAAAACAAGATAATTACATTATTGGATGCCAAAGCGTTAGCTACATTTTTTTTTTTTTTGTAAAGCAAAAAAGTACATTTCTATACAAATAACTTTGTGATTATTTTAAGCCTAATCGGATCTGTATTGGAATCGTTATAACAGTTAGGCCTGGCATGGCCGAGCGCGTTAAGGCGTGCACTCGTAATCCGAGGGTCGCGGGTTCGCGCCCACGTCGCGCTAAATATGCTCGCCCTCCCAGCCGTGGGGGTGTATAATGTGACGGTCAATCCCACTATTCGTTTGTAAAAGAGTAGCCCAAGAGTTGGCGGTGGGTGGTGATGACTAGCTGCCTTCCCTCTAGTCTTACACTGCTAAATTAGGGACGGCTAGCACAGATAGCCCTCGAGTAGCTTTGTGCGAAATTCCAAAACAAACAAAACAAACATATAACAGTTACCTGAAGTGAAGACGTATTATCGAGACGGCTGGTATGGGTATTAGCACTTTAATTAAAATAAAGAACAGAACAACGTTTCGACCTTCTCAGGTCATCTTCAGGCTAACCTGAAGCATTAAACCGAAGTTTAAGTTATTGCTTTTTGAGTTGTTTATTGTTGTTATTTTCTGAAATAACAGTTTTAGACTTTCGTATGATTTCGTTGTTTTCTTGGACGCTAAGTACATGACATTTAAATAGTTTATGTTATAAATTTAAGGTTTCTTCCAGTTGATATATTATGGTATTAATTATTCGAATATGTCAAACTGTTACACTTACATTGTCATTATATCTTCATCCAATGATTAGTAGTTATTTGTCTGTCACGTGATGTGCACGTAAGTACTTTAATTAAGAAAACTACTCAGCTACACGTCCATGTAATTCTAAATAAGTCGCTCTATCAAACGTGCACCGTTAGAGCTGAAGAGGAAAGGAACTTCAGAGAGTCATAACTCTTTCAGTGTGTGAACCTCACCATGACACTTCTGAGTGAGCATCTTGCCTGTTTCACACTGTACTCTTAACGTGCAACTAAAGTAAGCCTAGTTCTTCGCTCTAGGTGGGACAGTGGTAAGTCTTCGGATTTACAACTCTAAAATCAAGGGTCCGATTCCCTTCGGTGGACATAACAGATATTCTGCTGTGGCTTTACAACCAACACAGAGACACACACTTCTCCACCGTACATTATAGTTCCTTTAAAGTTGTACCAATGTAACTGAGCACTTTAACTGTGGTCAGAGTTTAGTTATCTCCAGTAAAGCAAAGGATAGGAAATGCCATATTACGGTTGATCAGTGTTGAAGCAGCTTATCGCAGAGACAAACAGACAGGTAAAGTTTCAACAGCGTTTGAAGCAAAAGATCTGAATGATTTGAAATAAGTGAAGTACTCCTGAGACATGACTTACACATGTAATGGTAGAACATTATCACGTGTGTGTGGGAAGCTAAGCACAAAGCTACATAATGGGCTATCTATGTTCTGCCAACCTGAGTATCGAAACCCGGTTTCCAGGGTTGTAACTTCGTATACATACCGCTATGCCACTGAAAGGCAAGCATTATCATGGCATAGTTTCAAGTTTACCGTTCCTTTAGAGGTATGAATAAGTTTATGTTTACTGGAAGGTTTTTGTTTATTATTTCCACTGCAGAATACTACTCAAATTCAGTGAACAGAGGTTCTTTCAAGACAACAATAATTTAAGGCACTAGTTCGAAAATCATGACCTCATCTTTCAGGACCAGCATTTAACAGATCTCAAACACTGAATTCGCCACTCTAACCCCTAATCAGCATCTGTAAATCAGGCGTTTGCTACACACAAGGGGCTCGGCACGACCAAGCGTGTTAAGATGTGCGACTCGTAATCTGAGGGTCACAGGTTCGCATCACCGTCGCGCCAAACATGCTCGTCCTATCAGTCGTGGGGGCGTTATAATGTGACGGTCAATCCCACTATTAGTTGGTAAAAGAGTAGCCCAAGAATTGGCGGTTGGTGGTGATGACTAGCTGCTTTCTCTCTAGTCTTACATTACTAAATTAGGGACGGGTAGCACAGATAGCCCTCGAGTAGCTTTGTGTGAAATTCAAAAACAAACAAAAACACACAAGGCGTTTATGGAATACAATCTGTCAAAACACCCTCCAGGAAATCAAGTCTAAAATTTTCTTTCGGTAAAAATTAGTCAAATGTATTATTAAGTAGAGATCCTTTAAAAGAGACTATTTACAGTATATAATAATTCTCATAATTCTATAATGAGTATATAATAATTATAACATAGAAAGGCCTGAAAAATGAGTTTTAAAACACGCGACATTCCTCAGTGGCAGAGCAGTGTGTCTGCGGACTTTTACTAGAAACCGGGCTTCGATACCCGGATAAGAAGAGTACAGATCACCCTCTGTGTATCTTTATGTTTAATAACACACACCATCAAGCAAGAGACTCTGCAAAAGCATTTGCAAGATGTAAGTGAACAAGTCGTGTATAAACAATTTAAAACTGTACGTTGCTAAGTGTACGAGCGATAATAACTTAAATTACTTGGTTTTAATTTGCAGGTGTTTTAAAGCAAGTTCTGTTATTACAAATATTTCACGGTTACTTCTGCTGAGTTGAGTAACACAGCTGTATGCCAGCTGACTTAACATAGCTAGAAATCAGAGTACGGATATCCGGTTATTCAACTTTACGTTTAACTTGAAACTAAACCAGTTGATAAAGGAATCGAAATTCAATGTGCGAACTTTCTAGTTTAAATTGTGTTTAATTACATAACAATAAAGAAATTTAATTTAGCATTTCTTTTTTTTATTTAAATAAACGATCAGTACTATATTGTTTGAAGGTAGTGTCACAACGTGAAAAAAATTAATTACTCCCCGCAGCGAAATACTTTCTTTAAGAGTGTAGACAATATTCGAGATGTCGTTGTATAATAATATTAGATTATTTATCAATATCTGGAAAAAGAAACTGGTAAATGTAAACATGTTAACTATGCGCTTTTTCGTGACCGTTTCTTCAAAGCTGCTGCTTAATTTTTTTATCTTTACGTGAAACGTAACCCATTGAGTTCTCTACGTTGACAATTAGGGTTCGTGAGTAAGGCCCGGCATGGCCAGGTGGGTTAAGACTTCGACTCGTAATTTAAGGGTCGCGGGTTCGAATCCTGGTCGCACCATTATAACGCACGCCCCCTTTCAGCCGTGTGGGCGCTATAATGTGACGGTAAATCCCACTATTCGTTGATAAAAGAGTAGCCCAAGAGTTGACGGTGGGTGGTGGTGATGGCTAGCTGCCTTTCCTCTAGTCTTACACTGATAAATTAGGGACGGCTAGCGAAGACAGCTCTTTAGGAGCTTTGTGCGAAATTCTCAAAGACAAACAAAATTAATAAATCGTAAGTGAGCTGTGGTGTTTGTCGTCCTTCTAAAACGTGAATCTTAGCTACTTGCCTATTGACGTCAATATGACGTTTCCGTTAAGTAATTATAAAAAAAATGCCTTCTCTCAACAACTCTCTTTCTAACTTCTAAAATGGTGCCCATGTTGCATGTGTGTTTAATAACTTGCGTCCTTTGTAAAATAAGGAGACATGCGTACTTTGAAACTTTGATATCAGTACTAACAATCGTGTTTTTACTTTTGATAAACTATAAGGGAACAAACTGGACTTATGGAGTCGGACAAGTAATAGTGCACCTGAGGCGGATGGGGTTTACTGGTTACACCTCCAAACTGAATATCGAAGGGTCCAATGTTCAAGACTCGATTTTCTTGAACATGTTCTGCACAGTAACTTGTGATCGTGTTGAAAGGTTACAATTACTCCGACCGTGGTGATTATCGGTGTTCCGATAATACGAAAAGTTCACACACACGTATATACACGAACTTATGTGTTTTTAGTATGAATCTATCTCACCGCTGATAAAGTTTTGAAATGATACAAAATTTTGCGGTCTCAACAAACGTAACTTATAGGAATAAAATTTATATGAATATTTTTTTTTCATCTTTGTTGTTGTTGTTTTGAATTAAGCACAAAGCTACACAATGGGCTATCTGTGCTCTGCCCACCACGGGTATCGAAACCCGGATTTTAGCGTGTAAGTCCGCAGACATACCGCTGAGCCACTGGGGGGCTTTTCATCTTTGTTTAAAACATTAATTTTTATTTTGTAATAATTAGAAAAACCGTTTTTGGACATGGTTTAGCATTATGCCATATTCTTTTCTTACGTTAAGATTCTCAAACAATTTTTGAAGTTCAGACACTTTGAATAACCGAACTTTTAGTTCCAACTGTTTGCAGAGAACGTCAGCAACTACGAAATATGTGAATCTGATGCATGGTTCGTCTATCTTAAAAAGTGTGTCACGTCACATCATATTTAATATTCTTGATTTATATTCTATAATGTAGCTTTATAAAAAACAACACACTTGTTCAAATTCTGAACACTGTGCATACGTAAACACTTTCCCTTTCCAAAATGTCGATGTTTAAACCTATAACTTTCACATACAGCCGTGAAAGGATGACAAATCACAAACATAAAACTTAACGGCTGTCAGGAAGCATCGATACGCTGAGACAAAGATCACCTTGATCGATCGATGTACAGCGCACCTCAATTCAAATAGGATAAAGAATTCGCCATTAAAGCCATCTTGATCATTTTGATCATCTTGTTAATGTTGGGAGATGAAACTCAACTATTTGATTCAACCTTCACATGAGTTGAGTATGCCCATACTTAGCATACGACACACCGCAGTTTAGACCTCGTCAAGTCGTCCTCTAATGGCTTCCAAGAAGAGACACCACATTGTACATTACGCTCGCCGTCATAAAATTGTACTTATGGATTCATGACGGTAGAAATTTACCTTCTTTCTTACTAGACAGATGAGAACTGTTTGAGTCTTTGCTACAGCTGGCGACAATCGATTTTCAACGGATTTTCCAGTAAAAAAGGAACAGTGTTAAAGATCCTGGTTGAGCTTGTAGTGATGTAGAAAAGCGCGCCACCTCGTCGCTTCACCAGCAATAAGAACCTACAATAATACCCTTGATAAATCACGCAACCAGACAGTATCAACAATATAGAATTCTTTCCAATACGCCGTAGGCACAATATCGAATCTAAGCAGAAACTAGAATTTCGTTCCATTTATTTTACACCAGGTTTTGTTTCGTATGATTAACTTTTTAACATGGTTGTCTACCAGTTTTCACAATAATCACTAATTGGACAACATCTAAGAAAAGGTATTACAGTAACGCTACTTATGTAAAATCCTTCGGCAAACATGCCAATCTATGATCGACATAAAACTACATTTTAAGATATGCTATTTTCCCTATTGTCATTAGACACATCTAACGATATCATTTAATATTCCACTAGTCCAAACAAGAAAACCAGAGTACGGAAGTACACAACTAGCTCCAAACTATATTATCTGAGGTATACTAAGCTATTTGATAGTTACAAAACTATATTATGAATAATAATAAAGTTATAGTTTTGACAAATTTCAGTGAGCATAAGAATCTTGTGTCATTTGTTGTTAGGATATAATAGAACAAAAATGAGTTCATTATATAATTCTGACCTATGCAAAGTTCTCGTCTGTTGTGTATAGGCTAGCTATGAAATTTCTTAATTTGCTCTAAACTATGACATTTCTACTTATTACTATATTATTTGTTTATATATCTTCATTCTGTCCATCACGGGGACTCGAGCCTTGGATTTTAACATATTAAGTCTATAAAATTTTCACTGAGCTTTTCGGAGACTTATTACGCACTATCATTTGTTACAAATTTTCTATGATAAAGTCATAGTTTTATATAAAATGTTATTATATGTTCTAATCGATCGTGAAACTTTCGTGTGGAACACAAAACAAAACACATAATTCTAAACTTCAGATTGAACGTGAATAATAAAGAAACTAAGCAAGCTTAAGCCTTTTTAAATTATATTTTTTGACAAAGTTTCGAGAACAATATTCCAAGAATTTACCAACTAACGTTACGTACAAAATTTATTGAGTGAAAAGTTGAAATTACTGGGCAATCTTTGGAAGTAGTGTAACAACTCTTATCCGAAAATTTTTTTATGTTGTAGCATAAAAAACGATACAGAGGATACTTAGACACATTTTAACGTCTGGCATAGTTTGTCAGATTAAGTTATATTTTATTTTATTAATTGAATTTCAAAAGCAAATGGATCCTTTAAAGTTAACAAAGGATTGTCGAATGAATCAAAACTACAAGATGAATATTTAGTTTAGAAAATGTTTTGTTTCAGGAGTTTTTAGTTTTTGAGAAATCAGAACTACACATGTCTACATAATAAATAAATTTCTCAAAGGCTTATGAACAACATTGACAAATAGAGACACAAAGGCAATAGCAATCATTTTTATCTATTATGTAAGAGTCAAGTGTATAGATGAGAGCTAAAGTAAGAGCTTAAGTTGTGCCCCTTTAATCAGTTGAGTCAATCCCACAAAAGAAACCGGATATGTATAGCACCCCATCAATCAATACATAAGAAAATTGAAACATGCAATGATTGGCATTTCATCATGTGGGTTTTATCGATGTTTAATGACAGTTTATGCTGCAATTCCAATAATATATGACGTGGTTCCGCCATCCATGGAAATATTGTATGGTCTTAAATTCACATAATAAGGTAGCGAAGTAACCATTAAGCAGTAAGTGTCTGCAAGCAGACATTCACAATTACAATCATTCTTTTACAAAAAAATTTCGAATTTTACGGGCAAATTATCCACAACTTAACCACCAAGGACCAACATCCCCGTGCAGGTGGTTAGGACACTCGAGTCGTAATCTTAGGGTCGCGGGTTCGATTCTCCGTCGCACCAAACATGCTCGCTCTTTCAGCCTTAGAGGCGTTATAATGTGACGGTCAATTCCACTATTCCTTGGTTAAAGAGTAGCCCAAGAGTTGGGGGTAGGTGGTGATCTCTACCTGCCTTTCCTCTAGTCTTACGCTGCTAAATTAGAGACGGTTAACGGAGCCAGCCCTTGAGTAGCTTTGCGTGAGATTCAAGACAAACAAATAAATCTAAGTATAATTAAAATAAAGACAAAACTAATCTTCAGTGTTAGACTAGTTTGAGATGTTCTTTGGAGATTTCAAATATTATATAAAGGTTCAAAGACATAAGAAGCCCGTTCGTTAACACTAATATGCAATTATTAAAAACGTTATTTTCCTCAGTGCAACTCTTTTCAAGGTCACGTTGGTTTTATTAATAACTATCCAAATCTCATCATAATCATTCCTGAACAACTACTTACCCAAATGAAAATGTTCTAGTAAGTAATAATAATTGTGAGTCACTCAATCATCATTTGTGACAGAATGTAAACAATTAATAAGTTAAAACATTTTCTTGTAAAACAAGTAATAAGTTAAAGGTTGATATTTGAGAAAATTCACGATCACAGTCAGAAAAAAGCGTATGTATAAACAAAATAGTACATTTATACATTTGACTCTGCTTTGTATAGTCTTGTGTTAATAACAGTGGTTTTGATTTATTGTTGTGTAAAACCAATCAGATCGCATATAATAACACACTTTGTAAGAAGGTATTTTTGAACCTCCTCCAATCAGGTCGTAGTTAATAACACATTTTGTGAGCAGATATTCTTGAATTTCCTCCAATCAGGTCGTAGTTAATAACACACTTTGTAAGAAGGTATTTTTGAACCTCCTCCAATCAGGTCGTAGTTAATAACACATTTTGTGAGCAGATATTCTTGAATTTCCTCCAATCAGGTCGTAGTTAATAACACACTTTGTAAGAAGGTATTTTTGAACCTCCTCCAATCAGGTCGTAGTTAATAACACATTTTGTAAGTAGGTATTCTTGAACTTCCTCCAATCAGGTCGTAGTTAATAACACACTTTGTAAGTAGGTATTCTTGAACTTCCTCCAATCAGGACGCAGTTAATAACACATTTTGTAAGTAGGTATTCTTGAACTTCCTCCAATCAGGTCGTAGTTAATAACACACTTTGTAAGTAGGTATTATTGAACTTCGTCCAATCAGGTCGTAGTTAATAACACATTTTCTAAGTAGATATTCTTGAACTTCCTCCAGTAAACGGTTCCTTACCGGCTTCTCTTACGAAAATGTAGAATGTTGAAAAACCACATTGTTCTGATTTGAAGTTAATATTAGTAGAAAGTTTGCGCTGGTGAAACACTTTCACATTGGCGTTTCTTATTAATTATTCCAAACTGCTTACTATTTTCAAGAAGAATATCAAATAATTAAAAAATACTGACATTTTTTTTTATAAAAACGGATGATTTTGAAATTTTCAAATGTTTCACTGAGCAAAATATGTACTAATAATTTGGTGTATTAAAAATAAAGAATTGTTGGTTTCAAATATAAACTGAAAAGTGTTTTGCGGAAAATTCCTTATAGTATTTTTTGTATAAACTAAAAACCTTCTACAAACTTTCAAAGTACATTGGTAATACTTATAATGTCCTTGTTCTTCTCGGCTCATTGCGAATTAATTTTAATAGTTAAATTTGTTTATTTTTCCCAGTTAATGCCCCATTTGTACTACTGAGATTTTATAACACTTCGAAGTGAGTTTTATTAAATGGTAAGTCTTTCGTTTTGATACCCGAAACAAATCCAGAGGCTATATCTAAAATTGAAAAAAAAACAAACAAACAAACTGACGAAACGTAATTGTTGTAATCAGAACTGGTACAATGACCGTATCTCAACAATCTTCCATTTCAGTAAAAGCCAGTTAATTTAGACAAACAGAACAAAGCGAATCCGTTCGCATAAATGTTTCCAAACTGGATATAAAAAAAAATCAAAGTCAATTGCTAAGTCAATAGATTGCGTAAAATTCAATTAATTTGTATACTTTTGTATGAAGCTTAATCACTTATGATTATAGTGCTAAGCTCGAGGGAATTCGTCAACTTTAAAAGTCCTACGGCATTTTCTATCTTCTTAATATTCTGTGTAGATGTTCCCACTGAGATTGTTTTTCGTTTCTACAAAAGGATTAGAAATTAATGCTCAGATACGGTAATTTTTAGACAGAGTAATAAATACATCATGCTTAAAATAATAGTAAAAAACTAAATACATCATGCTTAAAATAATAGTAAAAAACTAAATACATATAGCCACCTATCGACCAATTAAATAACTAAATAAAACAATAAACTGAAACATCAGTATACTTTGCATACGCTTCGGTTTGTTTAGAATTTCGAGCAAAGGTACATGAGGGTTATATGCTAGGGACAAGCCGTCCCTAATTTTGCGGTTGTAAGACTAGAGGGAAGACAGCTAGTCATCACCACCCGCTTCCAACTCTTAGGTTACGCTTTACCAACGAATAGTGGGATTAACCGTAAATTATAACGCCCCAACGGCTGAAAGGGAGAGCATGTTTGGTGTGACGGCGATTCGAACCCGCGACACTCGGATTACGAGTAGAACGCCTTAACCATTTGGCCATGCATGGTCGCTTCACCGAGGGCAATCGAACCCACGATTTTAGCGTTGTAAGTCCAAAGACTTACCGTTGTTCCACCGATGAAAGACAACTTATGACAGTATAAAGCTGCTGACAAAACGTTGTTTATTGTTAAACGTTTTTCCATGTATTTCACTTTAGCGTAACAAAAAACCAAATAAATAGCATTGTTTTTTTTAAATAAAAAGCGAAGCTGTCACTGTAGCAAGCTTTACTTTTGAGTAAAGTTATTGCTCTATATACAGGTAGCTCTGTAAATCCAAAGGGGATGGGGAACCTTTTACGTTTTTGTTGCACTGAAAGTTTTGGTAATACCTATGTACAAAATAACTACATACAAGAAAACCTCTCGGGACGACACAGATGTATCAGTCAATGGCAAAGATAAATTCGTCTTGAGCCAGAGGTTTTCATTCGTTTCTTAGCGTGTTCAAATCTTACGTCGCTTCTTTTAGTTCTGTGTTGATCGTATTGGCTTCTTGAGAAACATGTTATCAAAACAAGACTAGAGACGAGAAAGTAATAACAGTTTCGTAGAGATGTTATATCAGTACATCCGTAACTTAAAACCATGGTCTTTCTACCGTGCTTTATGGTAGACTGACAGCTGCAGTAAAAAGTCTATATCTGTATATGCGATTTTATTGGTTTAGTTCAATACGCCGCATAACTTTGCGATTTGAAATGTATGAATAAGACTGGAAAGTAGTCCAAGAATTTCCATAAAGATTTAGCCATTGTGATAGTTTAAGGATAGTTTAAAATTCTTTAAAAAGTCTGAAAGGAAACAGTACATCTAATGAAATTAAGATTGTATGCAAACCTTTATCTTCAGTGTTTTTAATATTTACCAAGTGTAAGTCATGACATAATTAATAAATATTCAACTTAATAGCTTTCATACAGGTTATCTTTTCTTTTTTTTTACACACTAAATATTAATAATACGTATGGATTTTGAAATGTCACTGTAAGGGATTTTATCTTTTATGAACTTCAGAAATATTTGAGGTAAATTTCTGAAGTGAATCTTGGTAGGTTTTTCTTTTGACATTTTATCGCTAATCGAAGTGCTCGTATTTTTGGTAATATAGGAAACACAAGATTTATTTCCATGTTCGTTTTGTTCGAGCCCCCCACTAGTAAAGCGGTAAGTCTACGGATTTACAACGCTAAAATCGGGGATTCGATTCACTTCGGTGGGCTCAGCAGATAGCCCGATGTGGCTTTGTTATAAAAAAACACACGCACACACGTTTTGTTCGTTTTACTTTTATATAAATTGGGCAAAGACACACATACACAGAAAAAGCAAAACGCTTAATGTTTTTATGCTGAGAACCAAACAAGTAATGGAGAGTTTGTTTTTTTTACAGGTATTTATGTTAAGCTACTCAAAGGTTATCTGCGCCAGTCATTTCTAATTCTAAACCAATAGAAGTAAGCACCCAGCGCCAACAATTGTCAGATACGATAGTTGTATTTAGCTGTCACACTTATAATGCACACATGGCCCTAAAGTGGAAAGCACGATTTTTATTTTATTTATTTTCCTCTCATGTGACTCAAACGACATACCACCAGATCTTACCCCAGAATGTTTGCTACTGGGCATGACTCGACACTATACTGTTAAGATTTATTTAATCCAGCTTTGTCCTAAAATAAACCAAGTTACCTTGTCGTCAACTTGTGTTACGTGTATTTCAGCTGGACGGATATTCCCGGAATTTATCGAAAATCAGAATGTTTTAGTGACTGATAAGTCTCAAAACTCCTGCCAAGTGCAGACAGAAGAATAAATTATACCATTCGCTGAAGAAATTAAAACAGATTTTGAAGAGATTAAAGTAGGCCTACAGACAAAAACGTTTAACTCGTGGCGACGACTGTTCACATTAAGGACCACGACATTAGACTCTGTTTTTTTCCTAAAACGATGAGTTGAACTTCTTCGGATAATAAGAACATTCCATTTTAATCACTTTTGAAAAAGCTATTTTCCCGAAAAGATTAAATATTGTGTCTAATTGTCTTACTGCTTTGAGTACATCACTGGAAAAGACACTGCTAAGTTATACCATGAATATTCAGTGTCGTACATCACTGAAAAAGACATTACTAAGTTTTACCATGAATACTCAGTATCGTACATCACTGAAAAAGACATTACTAAGTTTTACCATGAATACTCAGTATCGTACATCACTGAAAAAGACGTTACTAAGTTTTACCATGAATATTCAGTGTCGTACATTATTGAAAAAAAGACACTACTAAGTTATAGCATGAATATTCAGAATATGGCAAGATGTGAGCTCTGACTATCCCGATATTTTAACTAAACTTTTATCGTCTTTTATGTACTCCATAAGACCACTAAGAAAAATTAAAAAGACGAGAAACTATTAAACGTTTATCTCATAATGTCTTGGACTTTTGATAAAAGTTTCTGTCTAAATATATCCATATTTTCCTTATAAGTAAAAGCTCAATAATTTCTCGCCAGATTTCTTGTAAATAATTTAAAAGACACCAAGTTAATATGTAGAATAGGATCCACTAAACTCTGCACGAAAGGAGGCTGTTTAACGTAAATGTGTAGAATAGGATCCACTAAACTCTGCACGAAAGGAGGCTGTTTAACAAAATATGTTTTTTTTGCTCTTCGTACAAAAATAAAAAAGGGGGATTCGTGATAGTTGGATCGTCACCCGGCGCCTCCACACTTTATAGGCCTGGCATGGCCGAGCGCGTTAAGGCGTGCACTCGTAATCCGAGGGTCGCGGGTTCGCGCCCGCGTCGCGCTAAACATGCTCGCCCTCCCAGCCGTGGGGGTGTATAATGTGACGGTCAATCCCACTATTCGTTGGTAAAAGAGTAGCCCAAGAGTTGGCGGTGGGTGGTGATGACTAGCTGCCTTCCCTCTAGTCTTACACTGCTAAATTAGGGACGGCTAGCACAGATAGCCCTCGAGTAGCTTTGTGCGAATTTCCAAAAAAACAAACAAAAATCGTGATAGTTAAACACGAATTTGTTACGGAGAAAACGCAAGTTATGGCTCCGTACAACACCACACGGTTCCAGGGTTAGCCGTATTTGAAACGCTATGGAACCTTCTGTTATAGTTTGTTATTTAAGTAGATTAAACAAGATATGGTAAGATGACAAGGCATGAAAGATGTTTCTTTAGTACACGAATGCTAATTTTACTTCGCCCTCGATAATCTCACACATATTTATTCAGCATGTTTCTATAGAACGAACGTGGCGAGAATAAACTGTGAAACGTGGTGAGGATAAGTTGTGCACTAGTAAAAGTTATGCCAGTTTAATATGCTTTGTAAATCACATATACATTAAAGTAGCAGTACGCTGCATTTTAATGTTTCCCAATATAAGGCCGGGAAGAAACAATTTGTTTTATATCTGTGAAATAAAACATATCTATCAAATATTTCTCTCTGTTGTTATTTAATTGCCCTCTTTTATTTACATAACTTCAAATTCCACGTGATATTCTAAGAAAAACTACAGTTTAGTTGGTCATATATACAGAATTCTCACGTTATGAAATACTTGCGTTACATGGTTTATTATTCTATTTCAACTTATAAAACTTTTAAAGTTTCATGTAAGTTACTGCGTTTTTGTAAGTTTACTTCTCTATACGGATTAGTCACTTTAGTTCTCGATGTTTTTAGTTTTTAAATAACATTTAATCAGTTTTTTTATAATTTACCTCTATCATGAGATTGAATCAGTTTTTATGTAATTAAGCTGTGTAATAAGACTTAATTAGTTTTCAAATAATTTAGCTCTGAAATAAGATTTATCTAGTTTTTATCATTTAACTCTGTAATAAGATTTAATCAGTTTTTGTATAATTTAGCTGTGTAATAAGATTTAATCAGTTTTTTATAATTTAGCTCTGTAATAAGATTTAATCAGTTTTTAATAATTTAGCTCTGTAATAAGATTTAATCAGTTTTTATGTAATTTAGCTCTGTAATAAGATTTATCTAGTTTTTATCATTTAACTCTGTAATAAGATTTAATCAGTTCTTCTATAATTTAGCTCTGTAATAAGATTTAATCAGTTCTTCTATAATTTAGCTCTGTAATAAGATTTAATCAGTTTTATCTAATTTAGCTCTGTAATAAGATTTAATCAGTTTTTAATAATTTAGCTCTGTAATAAGATTTAATCAGTTCTTCTATAATTTAGCTCTGTAATAAGATTTAATCAGTTTTTTATAATTTAGCTCTGTAATAAGATTTAATCAGTTTTTAATAATTTAGCTCTGTAATAAGATTTAATCAGTTTTTAATAATTTAGCTCTGTAATAAGATTTAATCAGTTTTAATAATTTAGCTCTGTAATAAGATTTAATCAGTTTTTATCATTTAACTCTGTAATAAGATTTAATCAGTTCTTCTATAATTTAGCTCTGTAATAAGATTTAATCAGTTCTTCTATAATTTAGCTCTGTAATAAGATTTAATCAGTTTTAATAATTTAGCTCTGTAATAAGATTTAATCAGTTTTTATCATTTAACTCTGTAATAAGATTTAATCAGTTCTTCTATAATTTAGCTCTGTAATAAGATTTAATCAGTTCTTCTATAATTTAGCTCTGTAATAAGATTTAATCAGTTTTATCTAATTTAGCTCTGTAATAAGATTTAATCAGTTTTTAATAATTTAGCTCTGTAATAAGATTTATCTAGTTTTTATCATTTAACTCTGTAATAAGATTTAATCAGTTCTTCTATAATTTAGCTCTGTAATAAGATTTAATCAGTTCTTCTATAATTTAGCTCTGTAATAAGATTTAATCAGTTTTATCTAATTTAGCTCTGTAATAAGATTTAATCAGTTTTTAATAATTTAGCTCTGTAATAAGATTTAATCAGTTTTTAATAATTTAGCTCTGTAATAAGATTTAATCAGTTTTTAATAATTTAGCTCTGTAATAAGATTTAATCAGTTTTTAATAATTTAGCTCTGTAATAAGATTTAATCAGTTTTTAATAATTTAGCTCTGTAATAAGATTTAATCAGTTTTTAATAATTTAGCTCTGTAATAAGATTTAATCAGTTTTTAATAATTTAGCTCTGTAATAAGATTTAATCAGTTTTTTATAATTTAGCTCTGTAATAAGATTTAATCAGTTTTTTATAATTTAGCTCTGTAATAAGATTTAATCAGTTTTTAATAATTTAGCTCTGTAATAAGATTTAATCAGTTTTAATAATTTAGCTCTGTAATAAGATTTAATCAATTCTTCTATAACTTTGCTTTGTAATAAGATTTAATCAGTTTTATCTAATTTAACTCTGTTATAAGATTTAATCAGTTTTTGTATAATTTAGCTGTGTAATAAGACTTAATCGATTTTTCTATAATTTAACTCTGTCATAAGATTTAATCATTTTTGTATAATTTAGCTTTGTAATAAGATTTAATCAGTTCTTCTTTCATGTAGTTCTGTAATAAGATTTAATCAGTTCTTCTTTCATGTAGTTCTGTAATAAGATTTATTCAGTGTTTGTGTAATTTAGCTTTGTAATAAGACAATTTTTCTATAATTTAGCTCTGTAATTAGATGTAATCAGTTCTTTTATAATTTAGCTTTATCATAAGATTTCATCAGTTTTTATGTAATTTAGCTCTAAAATAAAATTTAATCAATTTTTCTCTAATTTAGCTTTGTAATTAGATTTAAAGAGTTTTTATATAATTTAACTTTGTTATAAGAAACTATAAAACGTTTATCTCATAATGTCTTGGACTTTTGATAAATGTTTCTGTTCAAATATATCCATATTTTCCTGGTAAGTAAAAGTTCAATAATTTCTCGCCAGATTTCTTATGAATAATTTAACAGACACCAAGTAAATATGTAGAATAGGATCCACTAAACTCTGCACGAAAGGAGGTTGTTTAACAAAATACGTTTTTTTGCTGTTCGTGCAAAAATAAAAAGGTGGATTCATGATAGTTAAACACGAATTTGTGACGGAGAAAACGCAAGTTTTGGCTCCATACAACACCACACGGTTCCAGGGTTAGCCGTATTTGAAACGCTATGGAATTTTTTTTTATAGTGTGTTATTTATGTAGATGAAACAAGATATGGTAAGATGACAAGGCATGAAAGATGTTTCTTTAGTACACGAATGCTAATTTTACCTCGCCCTCGATAATCCCACACATATTTATTCAGCATGTTTCGATAGAACGAACGTGGCGAGAATACACTGTGAAACATGGTGAGGATAAGTTGTGCACTAGTAAAAGTTATGCCAGTTTAATATGCTTTGTAAATCACATATACATTAAAGTAGCAGTACGCTGCATTTTAATGTTTCCCAATATAAGGCCGGGAAGAATCAATTTGTTTTTTATCTGTGAAATAAAACATATCTATCAAATATTTCTCTCTGTTGTTATTTAATTGCCCTCTTTTATTTACATAACTTCAAATTCCACGTGAGATTCTAAGAAAAACTACAGTTTAGTTGGTCATATATACAGAATTCTCACGTTATGAAATACTTGCGTTACATGGTTTCTTATTCTATTTCAACTTATAAAAGTTTCATGTAAGTTACTGCGTTTTTGTAAGTTTACTTCTCTATACGGATTAGTCACTTTAGTTCTCGATTTTTTTTTGTAAATCAGCTCTCTAATAAGATCTTATCAGTTTTTGTACAATTTAGCTCCATAATAAGATTTAATCAGTTTTTAATAATTTAGCTCTGTAATAAGATTTAATCAGTTTTTGTATAATTAAGCTTTATAATAATATTTAATCAGTTTTATCTAATTTAGATCTATCATAAGATTTAATTAGTTTTATGTAATTTAGTTTTGAAATAAGATTTAATTAATTTTTATGTAATTTAACTTTCTAATAAGATTTAATCAGATTTTGTATAATTTAGCTCTGTAATAATATTTAGTCAGATTTTGTTTGGAAAATCTTCATTTTTTGGTAATACATGAAGAACAATAACAACGTATGTTGTTGTTTTGATTAATTAATTTTTTTCTCTTTATTTCACTAAAGAGGTTCAGACAATACTCGCTTTTGAAAATACATTCAGAAATACTAACACAATAATAGCTTTACGAGTAGTGGTAAATATTTCAAAAGAACGACCAGCTTGTACGTATGTTTCTAGTCCTATTGTCTCAGTTGTTTGAAGTCAAAAGACCGTCATAGATACCAAATAAGACCGTTAATACCGTAAATGTTCCTAAAGTGAATGTATACCTATTGATTAAAACTACTAAAATGATTAAAATTTAATGAATAACATTTCACTCCAACCAATTTTAGATATTGAGATGGTCCTAGCCCACACTCTAAACCTATTTTTCTTTATTATATATATTCTGGTTTTATTCGAATTTTAGGTATTATATGAGTTTTGTCAAACAAAGGTACGCCAAGTTCAAACTGAACAGTTCAGGTTTAATTATTACAAAATGAACTTATCATTAACCATTGACAAAAAAATTGTTTACGTGTATTCGGTGACGAAATAGTTCATTATTTTAACACTCCTTACGTATGAAGCAAACCTTACAAATCTGCAGCACGTTTGAGGCTCCCTCTTTAAAGTGATAAAGTTACTTTTTCAGCTATAAATTCATTTTTTTTAAAATTTTTATATTCCATGATTCGTTCATACACTTATTTTTCCTCCGTATGCCTGAATAAGGAAGCTTCCTACAACCATTTTCTCATTTACATATGTGTGTTAGTTTTCTGGAGTGGATCTGGAATCCCCGTGAGTTAAGTTCGTTAGTTGCCAAGGGTTATCTGCCTTTCAGTTCTTTATTAATCTATTTTACATGTTAAAGATTGGGTAGTAGTTGTAGTTCCATTATGAAAAGTTTACAATCTCATTTTGTTGTCGAAAAGTCCATAAGTTATTAGATTTATATGAATTTATAAATTAAGTGCATATAAATTAAGTTTTATTTCAGAATCGAAAAGGTTTAGGACAAAAATGGCTTTCGCTAAAGCTCTGTATATAACGTTAAGAAACGTGAAGTAAAATATGTATTTTTGAGCTTAACCAAACTTGTGAAAAAAAGATAGATTAAATTACTCTGTTTCATAGTTGGTTTTCCCTAGTGTATATATGTCAAGGTATATCTAATTATTTTACTTTTTAATAGCTGACTAGTGAGAAATACGGAATAATATTTACGGTTCAAACATTGATCAAATTAGTTATTACACGTATAAGGTACATTTAGAGTGTAAAAGACATAAGGCACTATAAAAACATATTTTTTTATCACTCGGCATTTCATTTTGATACTTTAATTAAAAGTTACAGCTATTGAAGGATAAAAAAAATACATTCCACGCATTTTATAAATAGTTCTTACTGCTTTACTCGAGTTTAGTCTTTCTGTAGTTCAGTAGTAAAGCAATGGGCTTATAACGCTAAAAATTGGATTTTGATACCCGACGTGGGCAGAGCACAGATAGTCTATTGCGCAGCTTTGTGTTATACAACAAACAAACACGCAAAAGCTAACCCTACCCAACGAGACATTGGTACTTCTGCAGACTTATAACGCTAATAACCGGGTTTAGATACCTGTGATGGGCAAAGCATAGACAGCCCATTGAGTAGCTATGTGCTTAACTTCAAAAACAAACAAATTAAGTATTACAGCTACTGATGGAAACAATAACACCTTGTACGCGATTTCTTAGTTATTTCAATAATTAACTAGAGCTTAGGCCTCCCTGTGATTTGTCGGTACAACAGTAGGCTTATAATGCTGAAAATAAGATTTTGGTACCCATGGTGATCGGAGCACAGATAGTCACCCCATCATGTATCATTGCGTTTTACAACAAACATTTAAGCAGCAACGTCTATTGTTAGACGTACGTACTAAATTAAGTAATTTTGACCTTTATCTCTATAGGACTCTTTTAATAAGTTTTACGGTTTAACTGATTTATAATAAAAATACAGTTCTGTGGACGGCTGACGTGTTATGATATACATTTGGTTCAAATTCACTGATTCTGCCTATTTCTGGGTTAGAACGTTCATAAAGCTTCCTAGTGGAACAGCGGTATTTAAGCAGACGTACAACTCTAGAATCCGGGTTTCGAATAGCCGTGGTGGGCGGAGCACGGATATCCCTCTGTATTGGTTTGTGCTTAACTTCAAACATAAAAAAATGTTCTCACAATACAGGGATTGGATAGCTTACTGAATCTCTTTTACACTTGAATAGAGCAAGAAAAAAATGTTATAAATAATTACAGTTTGTGGTGTAATGGAGGCTAACACACTAGGTTTGTCCATTGTAAGCAGCGTCAACATACTAGGTTTGTCCATTGTAAGCAGCGTCAACATACCAGGTTTGTCCATGGTAAGCAGCGTCAACATACTAGGTTTGTCCATTGTAAGCAGCGTCAACATACTAGGTTTGTCCATTGTAAGCAGCGTCAACATACTAGGTTTGTCCATTGTAAGCAGCGTCAACACACTAGGTTTGTCCATTGTAAGCAGCGTCAACACACTAGGTTTGTCCATGGTAAGCAGCGTCAACATACCAGGTTTGTCCATGGTGAGCAGCGTCAACATACCAGGTTTGTCCATGGTGAGCAGCGTCAACATACCAGGTTTGTCCATGTTAAGCAGCGTCAACACACTAGGTTTGTCCATGGTAAGCAGCGTCAACATACTAGGTTTGTCCATGGTAAGCAGCGTCAACATACCAGGTTTGTCCATGGTAAGCAGCGTCAACATACCAGGTTTGTCCATGTTAAGCAGCGTCAACACACTAGGTTTGTCCATGGTAAGCAGCGTCAACATACTAGGTTTGTCCATTGTAAGCAGCGTCAACATACCAGGTTTGTCCATGGTAAGCAGCGTCGTTAGTGTGGCTTGATTTGGTCTCGAAAGATGACCAGGGGACAATCGATCTCTTCTCTCGTACTTTTTAGCAGCTGCATTGGTTATTCCGGCACGGAATAGTGTCATATCCGGCACCACCATCTTTTAGACAACATCCTTCACACACTCCCATCTGATGTAGTGGCGGGAAAAGCTCAGACATTCCACAAACCGCAAATATTTGTCTGATGTGGTTCCTAGTGTGTTAAATTATGAAAATGGTTCAGTAATTTTCGGAAATCTTCTGTCGCAAAATTAAAATGTTAAAGTAATCCTCCGAAAACTATTGTTAGGGGACTTACCCCGGAGGGTTAAAACACCGAAAAAACAACAACAATAAGACATTTGTATGTTCACGTGCGTATGTGTTCGGGTTTTTTTAATATGTGAGCAGTTTTACACATATATGTATGCATGTACATATATATATAAATATAATAGTCAGAGGTTGTAACAAACTAACATTAGTCAGAGGTTTTAATTTGCTGTTTTGAACGCAGTACTTTTTATTTTGTTTGATTTTACTTGAATATTAAATATTCTGTACACACACACAGACTTGTGTATTTGTATATAGATATTGGGTTGATGTATCGTTGATGTGGGTGTAAAATCCTAGTGTAAAACATTAAAATAACAAATAGTCTATCTGCTTAACCCGTGTATATTTAAATATATATTAAAGAAAGATGTGATTTCTTTCCTTGTCACTCTAAAAGAAGTTTCATGTGTTTTGGTTATTTTGAGAACTATTTTCTTTGGAAGTTTGTTCTTTGTAGTTTTTGATTTTGTTAAAATTTCAAGGACAAAGGAACGCAGGGCTGGGACAGTGGAGTGGTGCGATTTTCTGCTGGGATATTCTTGGGTTTGTTTTATAATTTGCTTGGAAATGTTAAGGTATTATTGTTTTTCTTTTAAAGATTCCACCGCACATTTTACGTGGTTTACACATTAGTTAGCAAACAATTTTCGTCATTTAAGGCAATGTTCATTAACACCGTTATTTTTCTGGTTTTTGTTATATTTTGAGGGCATTTTTGGCGTGTAAATTACTGTGTAGTTTATGCATTCCGAATAACAGAAACAATTTTTAGTGCCTTCTGGTGTCAGAAGTTTAAAACTGTTATTTCGCCAGATGTGTAATAAAAGGATTTGAGATCTGTTGAGTGTAACAGTTCGTAAGATGAAGAATGTTCTTGTTTGGTTTGTTTATTATTGTAATAGTGACTGACTATTCTTCTAAGCTCCCTAATTATTATATCTTTGTTTTTGGAATAGTTATTACTGACTATACCTTTGAGCTTCTCAAGACTAACTATTCTCTTGAGGTCCCCAAGTATTGCTTGTTTGTTTTTGGAACAGTTACCAACTATTTCCTTGGGGTCTTCAAGTACAGCTTGTTTCTGGAACAGTTACCGACTATTCTCTTGATCTCCCAAGTGTTATTTGTTTATTGGAACAGTTATTGACTATTCTCTTGAGGTCCTCAAGTGTTGTTTGTTTTTTGGAACAGTTACTGACTATTCTCTTGAGGTCCTCAAGTGTTGTTTGTTTTTTGGAACAGTTACTGACTATTCTCTTGAGCCCTCAAGTGTTGTTTGTTTTTTGGAACAGTTACTGACTATTCTCTTAAGCCCCCAAGTGTTGTTTGTTTTTTTGAACAGTTACTGACTATTCTCTTGAGCCTCCAAGTGTTGTTTGTTTTTTGGAACAGTTACTGACCATTCTCTTGAGCCTCCAAGTGTTGTTTGTTTTTTGGAACAGTTACTGACTATTCTCTTGAGGCCCTCAAGTGTTTGTTTTTTGGAACAGTTACTGACTATTCTCTTGAGCCCTCAAGTGTTGTTTGTTTTTTGGAACAGTTACTGACTATTCTCTTGAGCCCCCAAGTGTTGTTTGTTTTTTTGAACAGTTACTGACTATTCTCTTGAGGCCCTCAAGTGCTGTTTCTTTGTTGATATTATTCAAAGAGACTGAGCTATTTGTTTCTATTTTTCTCTTCCATGGTGGAAAGTTTAGATACCTCTTATAAAAATTCTGTGTTATTTGATTGCCCTAGACAAGAATATACTAGTCTTTGTGTCCGTTTTTTCTGTTCTTGGTCTCTTAATACCAGACAAATTAAGATATTTTATTTAAATTCCTTCAGCTGCACATTAATTAAAGTCGTGATTATTTCCTCAGATATATTCGTCTGTTTTCTTGTCTCATGTAGTTAAATGTCAGTACCATTAGATCTGTACCACATAGCTTGAATCCGTAAGATATGTCATGGAGAATTCCAAGGAACGTGTGTTTACCCTACAAAGTAAAGAGGTCGGAAGATACAGAACACAGATATACTACGGTTCAGAAAAATAGAGAAAATATTTTTTTTATCTTGAAATACACCCTCAAGTTACACTCTTTGTATTCAGATATTACATAATTAAAAAGAAATATAACAACATACAATAAAGAATCTTACATCTTTATATAGTGGAACTTATTTTACACCACGTGCCATCTAGACAAGAATAACGATCTTTTTTATTAATAAAAAAATCTAATTACGGTTTTAAACATAAACAAAATTTACCAGTGACAACTGGTCATTTAATAACACTTATTAACTCGTATGGTCAGGGCAACTTGTCACATTTTTTCCACAATTGTTTGCTCTTTTATTAGAGCAAGTAGTCATATTTTACTATATGTTTGTACACAAACTAGCGTTTCTATTTATCATAACAAGTGATTTTATGCTGATTAATAGGCAAATACGTCTTTCTCTAAAAAGGCCCAGCATAGTGGTTAAGGCACTCGATTCGTAATCCAAGGGCCGCGGATTCGAATCCTCGTCACACCAAACATTCTTGCCCTTTCAGCCGTTATAATGTGACGGTGAATCCTATTATTAATTGGTAAAAGAGTAGCCCAATAGTTGGCGATGACTAGCTGCTTTCCCTCTTGTCTTACACTGCTAAATTAGGGACGGCTAGCGCAGATAGCCCTCGTGTAACTTTGCGTGAATTTCAAAACAAACCAATCAAAACACAAAAAAAATAATAAACATTCGCATGAAGTTATCCATCAACTAAAAGATCTGCTATATCGACGTTCGAAAACACTCTCTCGCAGACCAAAACAACAATAAATGCAGAGAGTTTAAATAACTGGAGAATAATTCTGATTTTTCCAATGATGGTGAAACAATCCATACGAATCTCTTGAAAGAAGGAGAGGGGGAGGGTAGAAAAACAGAGAAACTCTCTGGTAGGAGAAACTCACGGGTGAACACGGATTTCTGATAACTCAGAACAAACAAATCAATAATGTGGTCAATGCTCTAATATATCGCTACTTCTCGTCTCTTACGTCGGTAGTGAGTAAGAAAAGGAAGAGGGATATTCTCGAACCCAATCAACCTCTTTCCTTCTTTATAAAAGAATAAATAGGAAACGAGCTAAAAAGCGCGAGTTTTTAAGTTTAAACATAAACAAACATGCTTTCAACTGGACCTAAGGCAAAATATTTTTGGAACAAGATTTACTGAAAGATTTTTGTCCATTTTGTTTTGTTTTTCTTTCCTTATCGCTTCGTTCGTTCAGTCCATAAAACACTTTTCTCGCAAACCAAGTATTTAAAGGCGTTAAAACTGCTCTTTAGAGACTGTGACGTGTAAAACAAATACTATATAAAAGTCAGGTAGTCAACCTAATTAGCAATAATGACTTGTAATAGATAAAAAATATAATATGAAATATGAATATTCACCATTCTACTCACGTTCACACCATGTGTACAAATATGAACTTCCTTTTGAAGTGCCCCCCAATGGCTCAGCGGTATGTCTGCGCATTTACACGCTAAAATCCGGGTTTCGATACCCGTGGTGGGCAGAGCACAGATAGCCTATTGTGTAGCTTTGTGCTAAATTCAAAACAACAGCAGCAGCAACAGCAACAACAACAGCAACAACCTTTTGAAGTACTTCCTGTGGACCTTTGTCTGTGGTGAATATGTTTTTGAAATGCTTTTGTTTGTTATAAAAAATAGATCTTATAGTATCTGCCTTTATAATGTTTATTGAAAGCATAGCTACACAAAATGCTAAATATGCCACCATCACGCGAAATCTAACCTAGAACTGTAGTGTGCAAGTCCAGAAGAAACCTTACCGTTGAACTATCTTGGGGCTAGAGTTCTTTTTAAAAAAAACAAAACACAATGACATATAATGATTAGGTTTGGTTTATTTTGAATATCGCGTAAAGCTACTCAAGGGCTATCTGCGATAGCCGTCCCTAATTTAGCAATGTAAGACTAGAGGAAAGACAGCGAGTCATCGCCATTCACCGCCAACTCTTGGGCTACTCTTTTACCAACGGATAATGGGATTAACCGTCACATTATAACGCCCCCAAGGCTGAAAGGTCGAGGTGTTCGGTGCGACGGGGATTCAAACCTGCAACCTTCATATTACGAGTCGAGTACCTTAACCACCTGGCCATGCTAGGCCCGATTAGGTTTGAATATTTTTTAAATGATAATGTTATAGACATTACTAATAATTTTAAGGCCATAAAGCGTTAATACGTAAAATCACAGGCACAAAATCAGTGATAAATGTGAGTGTTAAAGTGACACTACACAAATATATTTTAAAATATGGCAAAATTTAGTGTTTTAGGTTTTCATAGGTGTTCCCTTTTGAGCACAAACGCCGTTAATGGATATTCGTTTTTCATCAAATTTTAAAGTGACAGTTTATTAGTTACTGATTAGTTCTTCAAATCAAAAATTTTAAATGCCTTGGCTAATTCGAAGTGAAACTCAAAACATCAGAGTTCGTTCTTTTTCTAAAATCAGTTTTTGCACAGCGTAATATATCAGATTGTTGGCTCTGATATCTAACATGAAATGTTTTATTTATCTTTTTAACTCAAATGCCGTTAGTAGTTAAATGGCTTTTGAGACAATATTTACAACTATATACGAAGTTAAACACTCGTAAATACTCTTCGAAGTCAACACATGTTGACTATTTTATTTTAGTTGAAGGATCTTGTAACTCGTGAATTATTGGTTCTCATTTCTTCAATTTACTACGGTCATTATCCTTTCATCCAAACAAATTTATTGCAAGTTAACAACGAGATGCTAAGCTAATTTCTATGTGCTTAGTTTGTGCTTTATGACAGAAAGATTAGTTTTAAGTTGAAATTGATGTTTGTATTAATCACTTCGGATGGTTAAACCGTGTTAAGCAAAGCACGAAGTTTCTTTCCACTATTCGCTAGGTTATTTAATGTGTCATATTGGCTATTCCTAATTAGGTTGACTACCTACAGATACACAAGATTTTACTTTATGTATATTAATTGTCAACATAATGGAAAGTTGGAATACCTGAAGGGACGGTAAAATTAGGAGATACTAAGAAGGTACAAAATGGTGTTGTACGAGAGGGGTCTTGTGTGAAAGTAAAGTAAAATTATATAAAAGTGTCGAAAAAATTTGTAAGATAAAAGACGGGGCGCATTAACTTAGATTTCAGTTAAGACGCCCTTATAGTTCAGATATATAGCAATCTCTAGTTTTTGACCACAGTATGGATGGAAGATTGCCATCCAAAAACACTCACGGAAGCAAGTTATTTTTAAATATCTCCAGTCCAATCCGTGCCAGAGTTTTAGGTTTAAGATCTTTCAAGTCTTAAATTTTCTTTGAGGATTGAGAGACAAACCGGGATGGTCACAAACTCGGAGAAGTGTAAAGGAATTAACTGCTTCTTTTATAACGCGTTTGCACTTGAAAGCACAGAACGTGTTTAGGGGTATGTCGTCTTGAACATCGAACTCTTCAATCGTCTAACCACTTAAAAATTTTGGTTTGTTTTGAACTTTGCACAAAGCTACTCGAGGGCTATCTGCGCAAGCCGTCTCTAATTTAGTAATATAAGACTAGAGGGAGAGCAGCTTGTCATCACCACTCACCGCCAACTGTTGGGCTACTCTTTTACGAACGAATAGTGAAAATGACTGCCACACGATAACGCCCCCACAACTGAAAGGGCGAGCATGTATGGTATGACGAGGATTTGAGCCCGCGACCCTCAGATTACGAATCGAACGCCTTAACACTCTTGGCCATGCCGGGCCTGTCTTAAAGAGAGCAATCTAGTAATAATAAGATAATTTTAGAGCTTTTGATCTTTGTAAATAACGCATAAAACTTTGACCGAGTTAATATGTTAACAGCGTATCAACCAAAGTTTGTTTCGTAAGTGTTCCATTTTTAAATGTATAATATCAAAAAGACGTTAGTTACAATGCCTTAAAGTGGATATCATTACATGAACTATATTGTAGTAGTTGTGTTATACAAAGGAGGGGCAAGAATAACCCAAGATATAAACACAACGTAAGAATGGAAAAAGAAATCCCTCAAGAATTAGAATTAAACACGCAAGATTTGCTAGGACTAAATATCAAAGGTATAATATCTACGACAACAGAAAATCTGTTAACGAATTAGTTTACCAAATCCAATACCACAGATGTCAGACAATTCACATTGAAGAGAATTGGACAGAGCTGTAAATGTTCGTTTTTTTTTTAAATATTTAAAAGTATCCTAACGGTTTCTAAAAAGAAACAAAAAGCTAACTACAACATTAACTTTCAAACATTAAGATTTTACTATTTGAACATCATACTTTAACGATTACCCCTCACACGGCTGAAAGGGTGGACATATTTGATGAGACAGGGATTCAAACATACAGTACTCTAGTCACCCGGTCATGCCAAACTCTGCTTATAAATGGTTTATAACTCTGGCTCTGAGTATAAAGATAAAGAATTAATGGATTTTGAGAAATTTGATTTTTTTTTTCTCGAACAGTCGTTGAGTAATTCCTTTACCTTAAAAATAATACATTAACCACATATCTAAATTAACTAAGTTTATTACGTGGTGAAGTAAAACGGACTCAAAACCTCGTAAAATACAGATAGTTTTCTAGTTAATTGATAATTATGTATTTTCTAATAACTCTTTATCCATCTCTTGTATATTTTATTTTACCACCCTTTTACTCGTTGTCTTCACTTTGCCGTCAGAGGGCGCAACCTTCTAATGACCAACCAATCCTCACTCGAGCTGGAATGAAATGGCACCAAAAGATGAAGATGATGTTGATTTCTAATAACAGTGTGTACTAATTATTCTTTATTTTGATGTATCAAAAGCTTTTTTGTCCATATACCATCTTGAATGTGCATTACGATATTATAAAACATTAGACTTGCATTGTTAAACATTGTAAAATGAACACTAGGAATCTTTCAGTTTCAAATACAAGCTATACTTTAAAACACACCAGAGATGCTCGCCCTTTCAGCCGTGGGGGTGTTATAACGTTACGATCAATCCCACTATTCGTTGGTAAAAAAAGTAGCCCAAGAGTTGGCAGTGAGTGGTGATGACTAGCTGCCTCCCCTTTACTCTCACACTACTAAATTAGGGATGGTTATCGCTCGTGTAGCTTTGCGCGAAATTCAAAACAATTTTTTTTACACTTCAAAAATAACAAATATTGAAATAGCTAACAAGAAAAAAGGCTCAAAAGTAGAAGAAATATAAATTAAATATTTATTATTAGGTCCTGAAAAGAAATACCCACCGCGTATTGTCAATAATACAAATATAATGAACTTGCCATTCACATGTTCACTTCGACTTCAAGTATATACATTAATAGCAAAGTACTTTTAAGCCTAAATTCTTGGGTCGTTACACGTGCTTCTCGTTCATCCAATTGGAGTGTAGCAGTGTCACATTAGCGATCAATAAAACGCATTATACTTGGGGCATGAAAGAACCATTTAAAAGCAACTAAGTGTAGCAGAGTGTAACGTTAAGCTACGAATATTTCAACGAGATGGGTTGTATTTTGTAATCCATCTTGTTAAAATATATAAAATATAAACCAAAAACACACTACCCGTTTATTATGACAGACTAAACAAACAGTTCCGAACACGTAACTTCTCAAACATTCAGATGGTTCTAATAACGATTTACTCTGTATCCAATCGTTGAGATACGAAACAAGCACGCGTTAATAATTTGACAAGTTTGAACGCGGAACACACACACGCACGATTCTACCCTCGTACAAACATATGTGGCGTGCAATAAATGAATATAACATACTATTTCTTTGTAATACGGCCCGTCATGGCCATGTGTTTAAGGCACTCGACTTGTAATCCGATGGTCGCGAGTTCGAATCCCCCATTATACCAAACATGCTCACCCTTTCAGCCGTTAAGGTGTTATAATGTGACAGTCAGTCCCACTATTAGTTAATAAAAGAGTAGCCCAAGAGTTGGCGGTGGGTGGTGATGAGTAGCTGCCTTCCCTCTACTCTTACACTGCTAAATTAGGGACGGCCAGAGCAGGTGGCTCTCGTGTGGTTTTGCGCGAACTTCCAAAGAAACAAAACCAAAACATAATTCGCGAAGTAAATTTTAATTTAATTATGCATTTAATTTTATAGGTTATCTGTGCTTTGCCCACCACGGGCATCGAAATTTGATTTATAGTATTCTAATTCTGCAGTCATACCGCACTGCCGCTGGGTAGCAAAAAGAAACGTACTTAAGAATAATACACTGTAGTATTCAGTATACCATTGTACGACAATCACGTAAATATACCAATGACTTATAGAAGATCGTTTCGTATATTTGGTTTGAATAGACTATAAAATAGAAGTACATGAATAATGAAGAAGCTTTGACATAAAAATAACTTTGTATGAAATTACAAACTCGGTATTACAGTTATACATAAAATATTTTTACTCTGCTTATCCTGTAAATGTAACATACATTACCGTGCTTATCTTATAAATGTAACATATCTCTAACGTGTTTACCCTATTTTGGAAACAATTTTAATTTTGTTACTATGCTGTCTGCATACAGTTATATGGGACAATCCAAATGTTTTATTAAGATACAACACAAATATTATCGTTACTGGGTCTATGGTTTTTAAATTTTACGTTCACTACTGTCGTGCATAAAAATCTAGTGTTTTTTTTTTTGAAGTGCATTAGTGTGAAAAGAACGTGGGCCTGGCATGGCCAAGCGTGTTAAGGCGTTCGACTCGCAATCTGAGGGTCGCGTATTCGAATCCCGGTCGCACCAAATACTCTCGCCCTTTCATCCGTGGGGGCGTTATAATGTGACGGTCAATACAACTATTAGTTAGTGAAAGAGTACCCCAAGAGTTGGCGGTAGGTGGTGATGACTAGCTGCCTTCCCTCTAGCCTTACACTGCTAAATTAGGGACGGCTAGCACAGATAGCCCTCGAATAGCTTTGTGCGAAATTCAAAAGAAACTGACAAGAACTTTCTCGAACCATTTCAAACTTGCCTTTAGCCACTTGTTAATTAACTACTAAGGAATGTCGTATTCCCTTTAAACGGGTCTAGGGGATAGATCGCTCAACTTGCAATCTGCATGTCGCGGCTTCAAAAGGTCATCACCGAACATACTCGCCCTTTTAGCAGTGGGAACGTCATAATATTAAGGCCAATTAACTCTTCGCTGGTCAAAAAAAAAAAGCCCAATAGTTGAAGGCGGGTGACTTCAGTCGACTTTCCTTTAGTTCAATCCGAAATTAGAGACAGCTCGTGCAGATATTCTTGGGAAGCTTTTCACCTAATATCTGAAATCAAGTTTCACATACTTGAAACAAACAAAAAATTTCTATAAAACTAGCCCAAAAGAAGTAGGTATGACAAGTATGTTTTATAATAAAAGTGCCCCACTCAAAAACACACAAATAAAATAGACTCACAGATAGACAGAAGAATGAAGCGAAATATATGATACAGCGTTGACATATTTTGAACCGAAATTGTCGTAAAACGCAAGAGATGATAGGTAAATGATCTAAATAAGTCGAACCTCAAAATTAGTATTTCGGAGATGTAGCATTAGATAAAAAAAACTGTTGGAGAATTGAAGGCATAATAAGCATTGTTTTGGGGCAAACTGGGCCACACCGTGAAAGATAGCTTTCGTGTAGCTTTGCTCGAATTTCAAACCAAACTTTAAGTTTAAAGACGTCTTTAGTAGGTTTAAATTCCCAATATCTTCGTAACATGTACCACACCGCGAATGGAAACAAGAACAACAACAATTGTAATGGTGCAAGGCATGTTCGTCAGTTAGATAGACTATTCTAATCATTTCTTGGTTATTAAGTCTGCAGATACCCGAAGGACTCTTAATAATGCTGCATTCTAGTAACCGTGGTGTCTCAAAGCCAGTAAATTAATACAGATTAACTTTACACTAGAAGTTATTAAACATTATGCATCCGTATAAAAGTAGACTCCTCATATCTTGTCTCATAATTTCCATATTTGAACCATGTAAGGTGTTTTTTTTCTTCTTCTTCTTTAAAGCTTAGAATAATATGTCGTCGGTGGTAGCTTAACACTCCTACGAAAATATATTTACATCCACTAAAGTGACACCCTTTGTGGATGTTTCAAAAAAAAATTAAATATTATTTCGCAAATGTCTCAAAAGTCAATATTATTGCTCCTTAAAATATAAAGGGATAAGGTCAGTTAATGGCAATTTCATTTAAATACAAAATTATTAGCCTAATATTAATAGCCTTTCAAGTTGCTCTGGGGCCTATTAGGCCCCAATTTTCGCAGGAGTGTTAAGTTATTAATTATACAGACCACTGAGTCCTCCTGCGAAGTCTCAACTCGTACGTCGAACTTTAGAAAGCTGGATACGGATGCTACGTAAATTGATAAGTTTCTGGAAGTGGCCTTGAACATTGTTATTGTCGGAAAGAGGTGTGTTTTTTTATGCGTTACGTACGCCCTTCAATTCGGACCTACAACGCTAGAAACGGGGTTTCGATACCACTGGTGGACAGGCAGTCCGCTGTGTAGCTTTGTTTCAAACAAACAATATTGCGTTACTTACATTGACAACGAGTATATGATGTTTCCGAACGACTCGAATTTTCTTTGTTGCATTTTGAGGAGTTTTTTAGAAACATATTTTCAGAGACTTACGTCTGAGTATACGAGGTTGTTTGTTTATTTTGAGATAATTTGAAGTTCGTTTATAGAGTTTCAACTAAATTTTGAGTTTATTGTACAATCATCACAAAATGACATTTGTTGGAAGGCTGTTTGTACAGTAAAATATTTCATTCTAACCTGCTTGAAGGTTTTGCTTTTGTTTTCTGATCTACGTTTGTCAATTTTGATTTTTATATCGATATAGTAAGGTTAAGAGATGTTTTTGGAAGCTCATAATGTAAGAATGTCAATATTTAAATATAAATACATACTGGTTTGGTGAGTTTCCCATAATGTGAAACTCCTTGTCTGTTGTTAATTACAAAGATACACAATGTCCACTCTAACACCATTATTGAAATCAGCAGTCATCGGGTGGCCATAATCTAAGAATTGGAGGTGTTATAAGGTAAATGTTGTTCCCCTATTAGTTGCTTTAAGAGCAGACCAAGAGTTGGCAGTTAGCGGAGATGAATAGTTACTTTCACTGGTAAATTAGAGACGACTAGAGCAGATAGCTTTCATGTAACTTTGCGCGAAATTTAAAACCAAACTTAAGTTTAAAGACCTCTTAATAAGTTTCAATTCCCAATATCTTCATAACATGTATCACAGCATGCATGGAAACAAAAACAAAAATTTCGAAATGTATAATGGCTCAAGGCATGTTCACCAGTTAGACACGCTATTCTTATTTCTTCATTATTTGTAAGTGAAATGTATAATGGCTCAAGGCATGTTCACCAGTTAGACACGCTATTCTTATTTCTTCATTATTTGTAAGTGAAACGTATAATGGCTCAAGGCATGTTAACCAGTTAGACACGCTATTCTTATTTCTTCATTATTTGTAAGTGAAACGTATAATGGCTCAAGGCATGTTCACCAGTTAGACACGCTATTCTTATTTCTTCATTATTTGTAAGTGAAGCGTATAATGGCTCAAGGCATGTTCACCAGTTAGACACGCTATTCTTATTTCTTCATTATTTGTAAGTGAAATGTATAATGGTTGTTGTTTTGAATTAAGCACAAAGCTACACAATGGGCTATCTGTGCTCTGCCCACCACGGGTATCGAAATCCGGATTTGCCACTGGGGGGCACAGGTATAATGGAAAAATAAATATTAAAAATGGCAAAAATAATAATGAACAACAACTAATGAAAAAAATATAGAAGTTATGATATTTTGGGTTTTTTTATATTTATTTGAAAATAATTTGAAAGAGAAGATAGGAAGAAAATAATAAATGAAACGAAATTAGGATATGTCGGACAGATGAAAACCAAAATATTTTGTTCGTTTGTTTGTTAATACTCACTTCGGAAGTCGAAACTCAGTTTGTAGTGTAGCAAGTCCTAAAACGTACGTTAAGCAATCAGGGGTCAGAAAAAAATGTTTAATTCTTAAATATCGTGCAAAGCTACACGATCGCCATCTGTGCTAGCCCTCCATAATTTTGCAGTATATGACTAGAGGGAAGGAAGCTAGTCAATGCCACCCACCGCCAACTCTGGAGGCTACTCTTTTACCAACGAATAGTGGAAATGATCGTCACATCATAACGCCCCCACGGCTGAAAGGACAAGCATGTTTGGTGCGACGGGGATCCGAACCCACGACTCTCAGATTACGAATCGAGCAAACTAACCACTTGGTCATGCTTGACCAGACAAAAATGAATCAGTGATATTAAGAAATATGTGATAAAGAACTGTAGTCAAGGAAACGACCGACTGAAACCAAGGAAACAAACAAGAAAATATGTACAATTTGACAAATGTACTTTGATCAAGATACTTTACTCTAGTAGAGTACAGACCAAGATACTTTACTCTGGTAGAGTACAGACCAAAATACTTTACTCTGGTACAGTACAGACTAAGATACTTTACTCTAGTAGAGTACAGACCAAGATACTTTACTCTGGTAGAGTACAGACTAAGACACTTTACTCTGGCAGAGTTTCATGTTATTTTATTAAATCTTTCTGATGTTTAACATCAGGGTGAAGCTTTTCTCTACATTCAGCGATTACTCGTGTTACTTCAAGTTCCAAAGATCTTTGGATAAACTTTCTTTACAGCATATCGTTAAACACCTGAAACTTTTTGTTTCTTACCATCAACCAACCTTGTCCGAAAACACGTAACGAGGGAACTATCAAACATTATATTAAAAATACTTTCATGTAGTTTCGAGATCAGGTTAGGGAACTTACATTTTTCCAGTGATGAAACGTAATTTCAAGTACGAAAGAGACATTGAAGGGTACTATCATTCTACGTATATCTATATATTTTGTGAAGTTTCCCCCCCACTTTCTAGTTTCGGCATTTTTTTTCCCTGCACATAGAACCAAAAGGTTCTTCAACTTACTGGAAGACTCTTTCCTTTGAACACTCCGGCGATAACGTTCATGAACGTTGGGTGAGAAATGATTTAGAATTTGAAGACTTTATACATCTATATATGTCTTCGACAGGAATGTCATACTCTTGTCACCAACAGGTAGACAGACAGGACAAGTAAGTAGCTTTGGGTTCAACAGCTCTAAACCAATTACGGAAGTCAGATAGAGGTTTTGACGGGCTGTCAATAACAGGAACCTGGTGACTTACTTTGATATTCTACATCAGAGCCTTGCTTAATGTAATATGTAAAATACACTCGCACCGAGTTTGTTTGCATAGATAGATGTAAAGCCTATAAATACGAGAAGACATCGAAAGTTTACCAAGACGAATTGTGCATATTTTACATTTGATCTCTCGTGTACATCTTTCAGAGGGACAAGACAATGTTTTATGTACATTTTTATCCCTTTGTTTCTCTCAACATGATTTACAGGACGTGGCAAATGTCACGTTTAATACCTTTTCTACCAAATATATATTAAGCTAAAACAATTAATTCCTCTTATTTAACCATAAACTAAACTTAGTTAATATAACTCTGACGAGATCAACTATACTTATGAAACTCTTACAATAGAATACATATGTTTCTTCAAAACCGAGTCGGCAATACTGTTTGATGTTTTTTTTTGCATTGCGAGTTTTTTTTAAATTATTGTTCTTGGAAAGTATTAATTATATTACTTTATACAGTCATAACTAGATGGCGCTACTATATTGCTTTACTATTGGATTTGAGGTGATTTGAATTAAGCACAGAGCTAAACAATGGGCTATCTGTACACTGCCCATCACGGGTATCGAAACCAGGTCTTTAGCGTTGTAAGTCCGCAAACATACCGCTGAGCCACTGGGGGCTATTTGTGGTGAAGGCTAAAGGTATCGAAACCCAGTTTTTAGTGTTGTTAGCCCACTGACCATCAAACCACCGAAGGTTCTGCTTTTAACGCACAACTTCCAGACGGCGTTTTAAGCCTACAAATTTTCCGCTTACTTATCGGGTAGTGTACTGGCTTCCACTTCTCAAACGACTTTATTTAATTAGTTGTAATCAAGCATAAAGCTACACAGTGGACAATCTGTGCTCTGCTTATCACGGATATCGAAACCCGGATTTTTTAGCGGTGTGAGTCTGCAGACATGCCACTGGGAAGGAGCGTTTGATAAATTAAGCAAAGAAGTCTTGTGTAGTGACATAACGGGCTTACAACATTCAAAACTGCTGTTCGATTCCTTTCGGTGGACACGGTAGACAGCCTAATGTGACATTGTTCTAAAACAGACAGACGGACAAAAATTTACTTCAATCGAAAACAATACATTGTGTTTTTCTACGCTAAGAAAAACCCAAAGAAAACGTGGAATATAAGTTATTTTTGTTTTTACATGCTTGCACAGTTAAGTAAGTAGCTAAGTCCATCCATTCATTATTCTTGCTGTCCATGTAACATCTTGAGTCCGTCTATTATACACATGAATCTGAGTTTATTATTCAGACGGCTGTCAGATGTTATCAATCATATCGTGCTTTCAACACTAAGTGAAATTGCCGACGCTTCTAAATGGAATGACAGTCCTCAGGTTAAACGATGCACTGGGAGAAGATCTCAGGCCTCCAATGACAAATAATGGCTCGTCGATACAATTTCAAGTGGTCTCCCACGTGTAAAGTTCGTCTAACTGCGAAACCTAACTGAAATTTAGTTATTTATGTTTCACATGATTATTCTTGCGCTTAGACCTTGAACAGTGTCACACGTTTGTGGTGAGCAGCATAATATGCTTAAATAATTACATGAACATGTATTAGAATACAAGTGTAAAAATGTGTACTGTAGTTTTATGGAAATTTTTTTTTGTATTGTGCACTGAAACACTCGTTAAACGTCTGACTTGTGAAGTGGCGTTATCAAAAAATATGTCTTTCATGGCACAACGTATTTTCTAGGAATTGATGACTCTCGAGTTGTTTGTCAGGTCATGTTGAAATATCATAAAAGACAAATTCTGATCAACAGAAAAGTAACTTGAAAGCTAGACAAGAATTAGTGGAAACTAAAAGACCGACTTAAAAGATTCTAATCTATAGAAAGTTAAATCCAAAGCTTTATAAATATTAATGACAAACAAGAGACTGGTTTAACATATTCTGATCTATAGAATTTCAATTGAAAACTGAACTAGAGTTATTGGAAAACAAGGAACTGCTATCCCATGAATGAGCATATCATTATTCATGTGTGTGACTGATGTCGGAGTAATAACTTTAGTTTAGTTTCAAATTTCAGTGTTTTAACAAGCATTACAAATAGTCTACAAAGAGTAGAACACCAAGTTTGAGATATTTTGTATTCTGTATCTATTGTTGAAATCAGTTCACCAAAGGTATTCGTGTAGACATAAAAGGAAGTTTTTGTTTGCTTTGGAACAAAGTTACATTGGGCTATCTAGTGTTTCCACCGTGCAGAATCAAACCTCGGATTTTGGTGTTGTAAGTTCGCAGACTTATCGCTGTCCTACTGGTAAACACCCAAGATGTAATCATTTACCAGTGTATAGAACGAAAAGTTTAGAAATACGACTTGTGACTGAAGTTATACGTTAACACAAAATTGTTTTTAGTTAAGCGCAAATCTCTACAATAGGATATCTGTGTTCTGACCATCACAATTATCGACTTACAGCGGTGTAAATCCGCAGACGTTCCGCTTAGCTACCGGAGGACAAACAAAACTGAAAGCGATACGAAATGCATTATTTTTGTTAAAGTTTTGCATCTTTGAATTTATTTAGTAAATTATTCCAAACTATCTGCACGAAGTCTTTAACAGAACTAAGGACTCATGTTTTAAACTGACACCAAACAAGTGCGTCTTCATTATATTACTGTTACGATTACTGAGTGTGCTTCAAAATGAGGTGGTATTTGTTTGCTTGTTTTGAATTTCGCGCAAATCTACACGAGGACTATCTGCACTAGCCGTCCCTAATTTAGCAGTGTAAGACCAGAGGGAAGACAGTCATCACCACTTACTACCAAATCTTGGGCTACTTTTCTATAAACGAATAGTGGGATTGACCATCACTTTATAACGCCCCCACGGCTGAAAGGGCGAGCATGTTTGGTGTGACAGGTATTCAAACCCGCGAGTGTGAGTGTGAGTCTAATTCCCTAACCACCTGGCTGTGCTTAGCCTAATAATGAACTAATGTATTTCCTTAAAACTGCGGGAAAAGATGTGTGGCTTTTCTTGACGACAGTGAACAGAGATCCAAAGATTAAAGTTTTTGTTAAGTGACTCACTACTTAACCGAAAATCTTATTTTAACGTTGTTATTTTTTTCTGTATTGTGTTCGCAGTGTTCATGTGATAAAAATACCACATTTATGCACACTTTGTCTGTGGAACAAATCAATGACAGACGTGGAGTGTGTTCTCTTTGTTTTATTACATCATTAAACGTTTAAGGAAACTGATTATTGTCGCAGGCTGAAGACAATGTAATATCGAAGTGATTTAACATTTTTTGTGTAAACTTTATTAAGCAATGGAGGGTATTGTCTGTTCGATCTTATAAAGAATCGACCAAAAGAAGTTGATGGATTGGTTTGAAATATTACAAAAGAAATTAAAAAAGACACAAACAAAACTGAAATGAATTAACTCGAATTGCACTGGAAATTTTGGAGTTACTTAGCGAAATTGCACTTTTTCTAAATACGAGAAGAGTTTAGACACTTAATTAAGAAAACTCAAATCACGGAACGAAACATTATATCTGTCTGTTTTTAACGTTTAACATTTTTATTTGTCGTTATTAAAGATTTCGAAGACAGAAAAAAAGCATTTCAGTTCTTTCAGCCCTTCCACTCTGTTATTTACTGATGTGGAAAAGCGTTGAAAAGACATATTTTATTTCTTCAACCATGGTTGTTCTGAAACGGGTGTGACAATCGATGGTACACCCTTTCTTTCGTTTACTTGAGGAGGCATTCCACCTTCCCGTCCCACACTTTACTTTTTTTTCCTCTCACGTGGTTAAAACATATACTTATTTATATTGTATTGAATCTCATATTTGCTGTCTTATCAATTTGTAGAAAATAAGCTTCCTCCCCCCCCCCTCTGTGGCACAGCGGTACACTTGCAGACTTACATGCTAGCAAATTGGTTAAATACTCATGGTGGGTAAGCCACAGATAGTCCATTGAATAGATGTATGCTTAATCACAAATAAACAAACAATCATGGAAAATAAACAACAAATATAATTAATAAAAACATCGATAGTCGCCCAACAACAACAGTTATGTTGTATATAAAAATTTACAAATAGAATTTCCATATTCCAGAGTATCATTGATTGTTGTTATTAATAGAAGGAAACTTTTTTTATTTAATTTACTTAATTGAGACAGTGCTCAATACAGAACTTTAAACTGGCTTTATTTAGGGTCTTTGGATGGAATATTTAATAGAATACGCCTTTTATACGAAGTGTTTTGGAACCATAAGTACTTCAACGAATGTTACTGAATGTATTCATTCCACAAAGTATTCTTGTAATTCGAAACAAGTTTCATGACAGTATTTCCGTTATCTCTGAACCCTGCGAGGCATATTCGAGTATTGTCAATGGTTTACACCACCAATCTTCTTAAATTTAGCTGAAAACTTTCCAGTAGCACTGTGAGTGATATTTGTCTCTCCAGATGGCGTGCATTAAATTCAACAGCAACTTTCTCTGCCACGTCACGAGATTCACTCGACCTTCTCATGTTCTGACAGCGCCATAACCAGTTACTTATCTGAAATTTAAGAAAATCTTCAAAGTACCAAGTTCCACACTTTTCGAACGCTCTATAAATAACGAACCAGCTTAGCTGTAAGTGTGAGAGCTTATAACGCTAAAATCGAGTTTCGAAACCTGCGTTAGGAAAAGCACAAACGACTCATTGTGTAACTTTACGCTTAACAGCAAAGCAAGCTACAAACAGTTTGCAATAGTTACCACTAAACGTTTACCAAAGAAACTATGTGATTGATATGCTATGTTCTTATTATTTCTAGGCCTAGCATGGCCAGAAGGTTAGAGCGCGTGATTCGCAACCTGAAACCCCGCCCCTCTAAATATGCTCGCTATTTCACTCTTGAGGACGTTATAATGTTATCATTAATTCCACTATTCGTTGGTTAAAAGTGTAGCCTAAACGTTGGAGGTATGTGGTGATGAGTAGCTATTTCACTCTTGAGGACGTTATAATGTTATCATTAATTCCACTATTCGTTGGTTAAAAGAGTAGCCTAAAAGTTGGAGGTATGTGGTGATGACTAGCTATTTCACTCTTGAGGACGTTATAATGTTATCATTAATTCCACTATTCGTTGGTTAAAAGAGTAGCCTAAAAGTTGGAGGTATGTGGTGATGAGTAGCTATTTCACTCTTGAGGACGTTATAATGTTATCATTAATTCCACTATTCGTTGGTTAAAAGAGTAGCCTAAAAGTTGGAGGTATGTGGTGATGACTAGCTATTTCACTCTTGAGGACGTTATAATGTTATCATTAATTCCACTATTTGTTGGTTAAAAGAGTAGCCTAAAAGTTGGAAGTATGTGGTGATGACTAGCTATTTAACTCTTGAGGACGTTATAATGTTATTATTAATTCCACTATTCGTTGGTTAAAAGAGTAGCCTAAAAGTTGGAGGTGTGTGGTGATGACTAGCTATTTCACTCTTGAGGACGTTATAATGTTATCATTAATTCCTCTATTCGTTGGTAAAATTCAAAACAAACGTACATTCTTATTAATCATTGTGGACGAGTTATAGCAACTTGCACTGAAAGACTTAGATCCTGCAAAAATTCAAATACACATATAGAATTAGGCTGAAATTTAATTCAGCGTATACAGTAGTAATGCAGGACTAGTACATAAAATATGCAAGTCCCTCTAGTGTGCATTACAAAATTTGAAATACGACAAAGTCTGACTTATATGCCTCAAAATGTTAGTTTTTTTTAACCTTTAACAAGTGTTATTTCTCACTGTAACTCTGTTTTAACACACATATCAAGCTTCTGGCAGATTTATTTTCCTTTAAATATTTAAACCACGAGGTGTTGCTTATTTGTAATTAAACACAAATGTACACAAGGGACAACCCATAGTGTGCCTACCACAGGTATCGAATCTCGGTTTTCAGTGTTGTAAGCTATCAGACTTATCGCTCAGTAACTAGGGGGATATGAGAAAAGAACGTAATAATGAAGTTGTTTCAGGAACGAATGGTTTTCTACTTATCCCACATTAAATCCATAATTTATTAACAAAAAAGAATATGGTACAGAAAGAATAAAATTGAACCTAGTTTTATTACATTTGTTAGATCTATAAGACATTCCTAATTTTGCTTCCACCTGAGATGTCCTGTAACAGAACATTTATGTTTTTTAGACAACAGATAAGAAGTTGAGACATTCTTGGACTGCAGAATACAAATGTGATTCATTCGGACTCTGACTAAGAAATAAATAAATGTGTTTGTTTCAGGCAAGACCACACTGAACTATTGTGTTCACTGGAAGGTATTGAACGCTAAGTTTTAGCATTGTTAAGTTCGTAAACTTACATTGTTTCACTTAGTAACAAATCTCGTGAAATTAGTTTATAAACAATCATCAGTTGTTCTAATATGCATCGCGTTCTGTCAGCATAGTCTCCATGGATACCTTCAAACGAAAGTCAAATTATAAGGGTCAGGCGTAGCCAAATGGTAAGTAAGCCTGCCATGATGTAGTGTCCAAGGTTCGAGCTTTTATACGATGAACACATTCCACACTTCTACGTATGGATATATCATAAGAGTAACAGTCAATTCTTGGTTTAAAGAACCTGAAAATGCTCTTGTGACAGTATTTCATAAGCTCTTCGTCTTGAAGACGCAACAGCTACAGACAAACAAATTTCACTGTTTAATCACACTGGGCTCTTCAAATGGTATTATTTCCTAAGATTTGGCATTATACATCATTTTATTATGTTAATAAGTAAAGAGGTTTTGATCTCTTTGGTTGAGATAGTCAATTGTGCATAGATATATTATCTATGGACTATGGACTATGTGCATAGATAATAGATATATTATCATGAAGAATAATGTTGTCCTCTCCCCAAAGTAAGAAACAACAAAGTCCTATGTATGACTAAGCAGTAAGTTCAGAGACTTACACTGCTAAATTTGGGGGCTCCATTACCCGCGATTGACATAGCGAAGATAACCCACTCTCTAGCTTTTTGCTAAAAACCAAGAAACAAACAAATACCTCAATCTGAAATTTTTTTGGCCAAAGATGTAAACTGAAAAACAGAAATACGGTGGAACCATAGTATTCAATATATGACACGTCGAATTTTCTATACCACTTAGAAACATACATTTATCAGTATGAAGTTTTAGTTTATCCAAAACGTTGCGCTGAAATATATACTTTCAAATGGTGTATATAACGTTCGGGATTATGTTTTGTAGGACATCCAATGTGTAGCTTAATAAAAAACAAGCTTGTTGTAGGCCAACATGGTGCATACTTGGTATGATGTAATCTTACGAAATGGTAGGAAAAAAAACACACTTTTTCCTTGGGTGTAACCACTAATAAACAAAACTCAGCAGAGATATATTCAAAGATGCACCAAAGAGGCTGGTTAGCAGTGTGAGAGTAGAAAAAAGATACCTAAACTGTGGGCTCTTGTAAAATGGGATATTTAGGCTACTGAAATATGGAAAACAAATCGATGTGTTAAAAATTACCGTGTTTGGTCTCTAGAAATAAATGTATTATGAATTAGCCCATTTAGTACCACTGGGAAGGTCGTAATACAATATCATAAAGTTTTCAAATCACATAAAAGTACTGTTAGAGGCTAACATATGTTCATTTGTTAGGAAGTGTCCAAAATCATTTTGAAAATAAATTACCATTGGCTGACTGGGCTCTAATAAATGTGACATATTGATCAGGCATCAGTTTTTATGTGCGCCACATACCATTCGTGATAGCATAACTTCGAAATATGGTGGGATACAAAACAATATATGACCTAAAGGAGTAAAAATTGTGTTAGAAGGAAGTCGTTTGCAAGTGTGAGCGTGGATAACCTAGAAAACCCAAAGCGTTTATCAAATGCTGGTCTGACAGTAACAGAGCAAGAATTCATTTCTCTTTCAGATAGCGAGAAGGTAAGGTGTCGATCATCTATTTCGTCTTTGTAATTTGACATTGCAAGTATGTCTCAGAACTTGAATAATACCTTGACGCATCGTAATTGTATAAATAGGAATAGTCAGAGAAATACTCATGGCTGAATGATGCTTGGCTTACTTTAGGTTGGTGTAAACACAACCGATTCTGAAATTTTGACCATTGGTTAAACTTTATAAATAGCCCGGCATGGCCAAGTGTGTTAAGGCGTTCGACTCGTAATCTGAGAATCGCGGGTTCGACTCCCTGTCACATCAAACATGTTCCCCCTTTCAGCCATGGATACGTTATAATATGACTGTCAATCCCACTATTCGTTGGTAGCCCAAGAGTTAGCGGTGAGTAGTACTGACTAGCTGCCTTCCCTCTTGTCTTATACTGCTAAATTGGGGACGGCTAGCGCAGATAGCTCTCGTGTAGCTTTACGCGAAATTAAAAAAAGAAACAACAACTTGTAAAATAATGAAAGTTGCCTTACCCATAGTTTGATGTAATCTGGATTTAGACGGAAGGCAAGTAAAATGATTCAACCGAAGTTGTATTGTATTAATTGTGAATAATTTGGCAGAAGAATTGAAATGTGAGATCAGTTAATACCCTTCAACGAATTCAGTGTTTACTCTAAATGTCCACGGTTATGAAATGAATGCGTCTCAAGAGTCGTGGCAGAGGTTTGTGGTCGATTACCCAATATACTGTTCCCTGTACTTACTGCTCGATGTCATAAACCAACTACATGGTGGTTCGTTTCAAATGAAGAATCCAAACGTGTCTGAGTGATCCACGCAAAGCTCAGATGCTAATCCTAGATAAGCTATTTGAAAGCATTTGGAAAGATTATTCGAAAGATTAAACTAGAACAATCAATTTCTTATCAAGTGGTCGAGAACTTAAAACAACTGCTCATTAATACTCAGATAAATAGCTGTCAGAGCATAGTAACAAACATCTCGCTGCATAGCAACAAACATCTTACGACATAGCAACAGTTCTTTATACCAGGAGTGATGTTGCAGAGTACGAGGACAGTAATAGTTTTTCTCTTGTGAATAAGTAGGAACACATAGTTGCGATAGGGTAGTGTATGTACAGAATATGATAAGACAAAGATATCTTGACGAATAAAACAGTTATTTGTTATTACGCGATTGAAAAGAAGATATGGGTGGAAGACAAAAATTCGTCTGGTATGTTTTAAAATTTCAATGAACTTGCTGTCTGTTTAGAAGCTCGTCTGGGTTGATTTTATGATATATTTGCTCTATCGTTCATAGCTTATAGGATGATATACAAAATAATTTTTTTCGGTTATTTATATGAACGCGGGTTTGAAACAGAATGAATTCTCTGAAAATCTGAATTAGGTAGAGTGGGTGACTATTCACATGTGAGATTCAGGTTTACGAATTAAAGTTGTGCCGTTTCGGTATTTTCTCGTCGTGGTGAAAAATAGCCTATCGTAAAGACGAACTAAATGTGTTGATGGCCTAATATGCCATCTCATGTAGTTGATTCGATGCGTTTCCGAAAAACAAGGTTATATTAAATACAAAATTGCCGTTCCTATCGTTTATATAACAGATTCACGAGGATAAATTTTTGTTGTGATTTTTAAACAGCTTTGTTTTGTTACGTTATTTAACAATACTGTAACAATGGTATACTCAATGGGCCAGCGGTAACTTCTCAGACTTACAGCGTTAAAATCCGGGATTAGATCTGCTGCAGTGGTCAGAGTGCATCTTTCCCTTTGTGCAACATTGTGCTATGAAAACAGTAACATATTTACTATAATTTACTGTTGATTTACTTTACGTTTATGACACAAACAACAGGTAAACCAGGGAACGTTCCAAGCAGGTTGCATTCTGATACGTTTTCAGGATATATCGGGACTTGTTGGTCTATGTTCTAAATAAAAATAAAAGGCGGCCCGGCATGGTCGAGCGTGTTAAGGCGTTCGATTCCTAATCCTAGGGCCGCGGGTTCGAATCCCGATCGCACCAAACATGCTCGCCCTCCCAGCTGTGGGGGCGTTATAATGTAACGGCCAATCCCACTATTCGTTGGTAAAAGAGTAGCTCAAGAGTTTGGCGGTGGGTGGTGATGACTAGCTGCCTTCCCTCTAGTCTTACACTACTAAATTAGGGACGGCTAGCGCAGATAGCTCTCGAGTAGCTTTGCGCGAAATTTAAAACAAACAAAAGAAGTAAAGGAGGAAATCAGACTAAGAATTATGGCGTTTTAACACGTAAACGTACAACTAATATGATTCACAACAATTTATTTTGTAATTTCGCACAAAGCTACTCGAAGGCTATCTGCGCTGGCCGTCCCTAATTTAGCAGTATAAGACTAGAGGGAAGGCAGCTAGTCATCACCACCCACCGCCAACTCTTGAGCTTCTCTTTTACCAACGAATAGTGGGATTGACCGTCGCATTATAACTCCCCACGGCTGGGAGGGCAAGCATGTTTAGCGCGACGTGGACTCCGCGACCCTCGGATTACGAGTCGCGCGCCTTACGCGCTTGGCCATGCCGGGCCAACAACAAAACGGAAGCAAATACAGCGAAACTACGTTAGTTTTTTCTGTTTTGATTCTAATACAGTCAAAAATATAACTGTCGCAGTGAACTATTGTAATATAAAGTCAACTAACTGTAAATATCGCTGAGGTATCACCACTCATAGTTTGTAATATACCTGCTGAGCGAAAGCAATAATGTTAACACTTGTGAGTGAAACACTCAAAACCTAAGTGCCTAAAACGTTTTGGAGAACGTTTCTCTAGAAGCATCGTAGTGTGGTAACCCTCTCTTGACTCAATATCAGAAGCCCCCCAGTAACACAACGGTAACACAGGGTTTCGATAACCGTGGTGTGCAAAAGACAAATAGCCCATTGAGTTGTTTAGCGCTTACTGACAAAGAAACAAGCTGTATACAGAGCGACACTTTTGGCCACATTTTTGGGGTATTGCTACATACAGCTCTTTTAAGTTTTAAAGTGGCAATTTTCTTATGTTTGTAAACAAACCTAATCATTCGTACCGCACACTAAAATAAGTATAATATGTGTTTAAGAGTTAGATAAACAAGCAGTGACAAGAGGGGAAACTGTTTCATGTTTAGTAGCCTACACCATCACTTAACTAATTATTTATCCAGTTAAACCAAGTAGTAACAAGTTTTTATCCTACGTTTTCAATGCTAATCTGAGAAGGGCTTTCTTGATTGAACTCTGTTGCGCTATCCACTTGTCAGGAGTTTCTTGTATTAGAATTTAAATAAAATATAAATGAAACTATTTGAGTGCTTTCAAAAGGTTATCTCGGTGATGTTTTTGTCCATGTGAAGATGACCGAGTTATTATTTGACGCGTATGAAGGGATTTCTTTTATTTTTTTATCGTGGGTCATATTCTATTATTTCCTTGAAAGGGTGCCAAAGGCTGCCCAAAGGGGTTATCTGTTTTAACCATTCACACAACTATACAGTAGAGTATTGTCTATCAGTCAGTCAGTAGACACTAAAGTGATGTCACGTAAGAAACGCTTAATGCTGCAGTTTTTATTGTGGTGACGTCAGTAAAACTTGCGCATGCCATTAATCACGAGAAGAATTATGCACGCTGAAGGCGACAACATAACAAGATAAATAATTCTTACTTTTGTTTGGGTTTTATCTATTCTTGGAACAGAACACTTTTGGAGACCTTGCGGAAGTACATCCAGGTTTAGGAGTATTCCTGTTTATCGCATAGCTTTCTCTGCCGTGATTGGCTACCACGGATAGACCGGTATCACCGAGTCTTCTATATCTATTATGCTCCTGAATTTTAAGTTTAGTTTATCCAAATTCGCGGGAACACGCATTCGCAGGGGATTTTCTAAATGGTGTTTTTCCTCTTCGTAGAATCTTTATTGGTTTTTCTTTGTGTTTTGACTTCTCAATATAGTATTGAAGTTATGCTGTTTATATTCTTTGTATATTTACAAAGAGAACCATGAAATGTTTATTCTTGGTGAGTGTTTTCTTCTTTATAAAACGCAGTGATATGTTCTTCTTCTTTCCTTTTTTAACATCTTCTGTCCAACAGATATTGTTGAGTTTGGAAACCAGACTGTCTATGACACCTGTTTTTGCACCGTTGGGTGGTTTGATTTATAGTTGAGACATTTATCCGCATATCTGAATTTCTTATAAACTCCTCTGATATAACAGTTATGTTTGTGAGAATCACGTCACGTAATAAAAGCTGTTACGTTTTGTTTCTATTCCTGATCACGTCACGTAATAAAAGCCGTTACGTTTTGTTTCTATTCCTGTTCTAAACTGCATCGCAGAATGTAATCTGTCCAGTTTGTTTATGAATTATTTAATCTTGTTTATCGTACCGTTAGTATATCTGAGTCAAATCTTGGGGCAGGTAGTGACTGTCTTGGGGGACTTTAACTCCGAAACGTTTCATATAATAGTTACTTAGCACTGATAATAGGGGAGTGAAGCCACGGTTACGTCTTATTGCTAGTACTATTTATCATTGTGTTAAAAAAGATTGTATTGACACAGAAGGGTAATAGTTTTATTGTTACGGGGAATGTTCGTTTGGTGCGTTTTTTAAGAGTTCTATCATTTTCCTAGAGTTTGGATGCGTTAGTGAAGAGGTTAGATATGTTAAATTTGATCACCGTGGCTTCCATGGGTGACTATTGTTGTTGCCTGTACGCCTTCATAGGCCGCGTTCTTTTCATGGAAGGACCCCTGGCTACCAATTGTAGCATTATATGTCCAAGATATCAAACTTTTGTTTGTTTTTTTGTTTGGAATTTCGCAAAAAGCTACTCGAGGGCTATCTGTGCTAGCCGTCCCTAATTTAGCAGTGTAAGACTAGAGGGAAGGCAGCTAGTCATCACCACCCACCGCCAACTCTTGGGCTACTTTTTTACCAACGGATTGACCGTCACATTATACACCCCCACGGCTGGGAGAGCGAGCATGTTTAGCGCGACGCGGGCGCAAACCCGCGACCCTCGGATTACGAGCGCACGCCTTAACGCGCTCGGCCATGCCAGGCCCTAAACAAATCGAGATATCAAACTAAGAGGTGGACATGCTGAATTTGTACGGTTGTCTATAGGATGGAGAGAACTGCCTTTTTTGTTCTCGTAAGTTGTAGTAAATTATGGATGTAGAGGGCGTTACTGTGATGAACTTTACTTGTTTGACCTCGTTTCCGTTTCAAGCTCAATCGTCATCATTCTGAGTAGCCTTTACGATCACCTAATAGTAATTATTAATTAATCTTATGTGTATGTAAATGTATATATACAGAAATTATCACTTAGGTGAATAATAGATGATAAAATGGTCAGTATTTTTCAAAATATAGGCATTGCAAGATAACCTTAAGAGCATTGCTATAAATACACAGCACAAATTAGTTTGCTAATATGTTGCTGTCTTCGGGAAAGTCATTAGAAGGACTGTTTATATGTTGGTAATGACTGGGATTCGATTCTGTACAGTCTTGATGGAAATCTGGTGAGTTGTCCTTTATCTTGATGTTCCTCCAGCGAATACGTGAATCAACTAATTAATTTAACGATTTCAAGAGTTGTGTCCAGCAAAGATAGCACTAGTTACATTACTGTTATTGTACACTCAGGGACAGACTTTTGGATAAGTCCGTGGTATTTTCACAACTTTGTCTAATGCTGGAATGTCGCTGTTGTTGTGTTCACAAACTTATTTAGACTTTGTTACATCACATATAAAAGGTTTGGTTTGTTTTGGATTTCGCGCAAAGCTACTAGAAGGCTATCCGCACTAGTCGTCCCTAATTTAGCATTGTAAGACTAGAGGGAAGGCAGATAGTCATCACCACCCACCGCCAACTCTTGGGCAACTCTTCTAAAAAGAATAATAGGATTGAACGTCACATTATGACACCCTCATAGCTGAAAGAGCGAGCATGTCTGGTGTGACGGGGACTTGAACCCGCAACCCTCAGATTACGTAACTACCTGGCCATGGTAGGCTGGGCTGATGGGCGAAACTAAAATTAAGAAGAATTCTGTTGGGTAAAAATGAAATATTCATATTTGTGGTGTCGGCTGATGGTAAAAGAAACTTTAGTTTGGATTTTTCTTTATCTGTAGCATTTTAAAAGTATGTAACGTGTATTTATAAAGATATGTGTGTATTTTTCAAAATTCTAGTTTTGTATGTTGCAAAACTAATGATATCTGATCAGTATATTTTACATCGAAGAAAATAATCGATTTAAATTAACATGATCGGCCATGTAAACATATGTTATAAAGAAAAAAGTTTTTAAAAAAGCAAAACTTGTAAAGAAAAGTAGATAGGTCAAACAACAAACATGACTTGGTGGTTAGGGTGTTTGGTTTGTAATATTCGGGTTGCTAAATAAAAACTCTTTGCCGATCATGCTTGACTTTTAATCTACAGAAGCATGACGTAATGACGGTCAAACTTACCATTCGTTATAGCCCAGTCTCTTTAGCCCTCGTGCTTAAAATACACGAAATAAAGACACAGTTAAACAGTAAAAAAGTTAGAACATGTGACAGGCAGCAATATGAATATAAATACGTTATTTTATCGTTCATGATACGAACTTTGAGGTAAGATCTCTCCAAACTACACAAAATATTCTGATGAATAAATCATGGAAAGGGAATAGAAATAATGTCAAATAGTTTTGATTAACAAACAGAATACATCAAATAATAAGTTCCAGAATTTCGACTTTTTAGGGATGCTTCTTGCCACGAAACGTTACTCTAGGATACAAAGGAAAATGCAACATTTTATTTGGAACATGATGACTCTTCTCACGTGATAGGTCCTAAGCTTTTTTTTGTTTTTGTTTTTAAATTTTGCACAAAGCTATTCGAGGGCTATCTGTGCTAGCCGTCCCTCATTTAGCAGTGTAAGACAAGAGGGAAGGCAACTAGTCATCACCACCCACCGCCAACTCTTGGACTACTCTTTTACCAACGAATAGTGTGATTGACCGTCAAATTATAACGCCCCAACGGCTGGAAGGGCGAGCACGTTTCGTACGACTCGGGCGCGAAACCGCGACCCTCAGATTACGAAGCACACGCCTTAACGTGCTGGGCCATGCCAGGCCGCAGGTCCTAAGTGTTAAGTTAATTTTTGAAGTGATAGGAACGCATGAAGACATGATCCATCAGCTATTTTGACTAGAGAGAAGAAATATACATCAAAATTACGTGAAGCGCGATGGGCGAGCAGCCGTCAAGAATGATAAGATAAGCCAAGCACAGCTGAAAAAAATTCCAGATGGTCTCAGATTGAAAAACAAAAGTTAAAGATCACAATCAGATGCTCGCCTGTGACTGATCATCTCTAAAGGTAGATAAATCCAATTCATAATACTTGAGTTGAAGCAACTTAAAATAAATTGAGAAGTGAGGAAACGAAAACAGGAGCAAAAAGCTGACGATATAGAAACAAAATATACAAAATCTAACACAGAATAATTATCAAATAGAAGTGAAAATGAAGGAAGAGAAGCAGTAAGTCTTTAAAGGACGATCGGCGTTGAGGAAATCTAAATTTTATTTCAGAGAGTTTGATTTATTATCATAAACACGTGAAATTCTTAATAACTGAGGCCTGCGATGGTTTTATTGTCAGGAAAATATCACATGTTCTATGCTAATTCCTGTACGAATATGATATCCACTTTTCTCCATCACGTACAGATTTTACGTAAGTTAATAAATTCCATTGAAATCAGGTCACATTTCGTCATGCTTAAAATGCTGACAACCACAGTTATAGATTTCTCTAGACCAATCGCGACGTTTTATGGGCAGTGTAATAAAACGATGCTTATTGTGGCAAACGAAATAACAATTTGATCTGAGTGTGAAGTTTTCTTCCCAATTTGTAAAAACATTCTCACGTAACAGAAAACAAAATATTATTTTCGAAATATTCTGAAGAATTCGTTATTAAAGCCAAAACAAGTTTTTATAAATTTTAAATTCTCAGTCCCGTCTTTGTTATTACTTTTAAGTTAAAGAAGTGTTGCTGAGTAGTTATGCAACGTATTTGTGTAAAGAAACTCATAACTTTCATCGCATTTCAACCAAGTTGTTCATTTTACGAGTGGAAATCGAACTAGGAATCTTGGTGTTATTCGTTGTTACCTGACGACCAGTTGGCAAAGTTCCAGAAATGTTTCTGAAACACTTTAAAAAAAAAACACATTGTTTCAATCAGTATTACACAGGTTCATTCCCGTTCAGTTACTAAACTTTATGACGAGTTAGGTTCTTTTTAAACGTTTTTTCTGGTCCTTTTGTTTGGTTGTGTAATTTTATAGTGCAGATGGTGAGGAGAGATGTTCATGATAGAGAAATGTTTTGTTTGTAATCATCTAATAAGGCGAACCATCCTTAAGAATAATTTTACTTAGATTAATATGGACAACTGACTCCTTTACTAGGAAGACATAAATGTTTGGTGATGTAATTTGTTAATTTAAATCGAGTCACACCGAATTTAATGAAAGTTGCATAAGACTAGAATATTTTTAACTACTTGTTCGCCTTTCACGTGTTCTTTTTTAATATTGTCTGGTGATGTAATTTGTTAACTTTAATCGAATCACACCAAATGTAATGAAAGTTGCATAAGACAAGAATATTTTTAACTACTTGTTCGCCTTTTGCAATGTTTTCCCTTTGTTTTCAACAGTGCAAGAGGAGAAACACAAAGTTGAATCGAAAATATATTCAAAAACGCGTCACTTTAGTCATAACTCAAAACATTTTTGCATCATGTAAGTTATTTCGGCGTTTAAATATCAAGTTATTCTTCGTGAGTATAGAAAAATATGAAACAATGACGATTATATAATTTACTATAAGATTAGAGTAAACGTTTTAAATGCACAGTTATATAAACATGTAAGTGAATTGGATGGCATTGGGTTTACAAAACAAAATCACAATCTTCAGCGAGCGATTTTTTTCATATAAAATACCATACATTAACAACTTTAACTGGTAAACGGTGCTGAGCTTATTAATTGATGTAAATATGAATAATACGGCTTGATGAGGTTTGTAGTGTAAACACTATAAAATAATTAATTAGAGATTACGGGAACGTGGCATTTGTTGATTGGTTAGAAATGTTTGTTCAGATCTCGTGCAAAGGTGCACGAGGATTATCTGCGCTAGCTGTCCTTAATTTAGAGGTGTAAAATCAGAGGGAAATCATCTAGTCGTCATCACCCACCGCCAACTCTTGGGCTACTCTTTTACCAACGAAGAGTGGAAATGACTGAAATATTATAACGTCCCCATGGCTGAAAGGACGAGCATATTTGGTGTGACGGGGATTCGAACCCGCGACCATAAGATTACGAGTCGAGTGCCTTAATCAGCTGGCCATGCCGGGCCGTCCCCAGTTGGGACAGCGAAAAGCCTACGGATTTATAACGCTAAAATCAGGGGCTCAATTCTCCTCCGTAAACTCAGCAGATAGCCCGATGTAACTTTGCTGTAAGTAAACACAAACGCATATTTGATTCGTATAAATGATAAAAACCGTGACATTTCTTGACCACACAAAATTTTATAGGAAATCCATCTGACATTCCAACATTTTCATCTGAGGGAAAACGAATCTTTCGAAACCAAGGAAAAATCCAGGAAAAAAAATTAGAGAAAGGAACCGACCAAGCAAATCGGAAAAATTTTCCTTTCTCAACAATAGGACCTGGCATGGCCTAGTGCGTTAAGGCGTTCGATTCGTAATACGAGGGTCGCGGGTTCGAATCCCGGTCGCGCCAAACATGCTCGCCCTTTCAGCCGTGAGGGCGTTATAATGTTACGGTCAATCCTACTATTCGTTGGTAAAAGAGTAGCCCAAGAGTTGGCGGTGGGTGGTGATGACTAGCTGTCTTCCCTCTAGTCTTACATTGCTAAATTAGGGACGGCAAGCACAGATAGCCCTCGAGTAGCTTTGTGCGAAATTCCAAAGCAAACAAATTCTCAACAATGTTTGTAGGCAGTTCAAGAAATAAGCCTAAAATCAGTTGCTGGGACCGATTTTGTATCGTACCACACTATATATACACATATATAGCAGTGTCACAATAATCCTCAGTTTTCTCGCTCGGCCAGAAGGATTTCTATATTCCATGTACACTTTCCACTTTTTATCGCCTATTTCTATTATCACCTCATATTTTCAGGCAAAAGAGTTAACATTTTAAAGATACATATCGTACTTTTTATCGAATAAAATATTTTTTATATTCGCGCGACTGCACAAAATCGATCCAGATAAATTTTTTGAAATATGAATCAGAGTCTGGTCTCTCTTGACGTTCGTAGGAAAATGCACGTTTTTGAAGTATTTCTCTTCTTGGAATATTAATAAATATGGCGGAAAATTACACGACGTTAAATCAAATAATGACGTGTTTTTTTAAAACATTATGTTGATGTAAATAAGAAAAAACTTATATATTTTTACAGTTAAAAATATTTGATCTTTCTCTTATATTGCTTGTTTGTTTTTGAATTTCGCGCAAAGTTTCACAAGGGCTATCTGCGCTAGCCGTCCCTAATTCAGGACTATAAGACCAGAGGAAAAACAGCGAGTCATCATCACCCACAATTGGGCTACTATTTTTACCAACGAATAGTAGGACTGACTGTCACACTATAACGCCCCTAGGGCTAAAAGGGCGAGCATGTTTGATGCGACGGGGATTCGAACACGCGACTCTTAGATTAGGAGTCGAGCGCCTTAACATACGTGGCCATGTCGGGCCCTTCTCTTATATATGAGCCAAAATAGCCGGGCGTGGCTAAGTGTTTACCATATATGGTTGTGAATAAAGGTCCAAGGTTTGAACAGCAATTCCACAATTCTTTAAGAGTTGTTGCATGATAAGTAGTAGACGTTGCTAACTATTCGCTCATCCTCCTTTTTTGTGTGTCAGGAGCTCTTAATCAGGGACTGTTTGAATGTTGGGATTCCAGACTTGGTCACCCAGCCCACTTGTAGCAAAAAGTGCCGTCCTAATTAAAACAGATAAATAAAGAGAAAACGCATGCTAGAACTGATTTAACATACTTTAAAGTACATTCACGCATTTTAAATTCGGAGTTTTTGTATAAAGGTTAAACTATACGACAAATCGCAAGGGCAGTCGTATGAATTACACTGTCCATTCTGTTTTTAACTTAGATTTGTTCGTGAGAAAAAACGTCTCAAAAATAAGTGAATAATTGTTTATTATTTGACCCCTGTGAACAAACACGAGGGTGACAACATTTTATATTTGAATTAGTGGACTAAATACACGTTTCGTTACTTTCGTGATAGTTATTGCAATTAAGGTAGGATTGGATAATTTCGAACAGTATTTCAGTGTACCAATTACTTTGATTTAGAAATCAATTTCTTACACATTCTTCACGTGATGGACGAATTCGTTCTCAGACAAGTGTATTTGTTCAAAAGGCATTCCGGAAGCAAGAATCTGTAAAGTGCGAGAAACAATCTGTTAATGATTAACTATCCGCGTTGGAAAGAAAGAACAGAAAATTCCAGTGGGAGACTTCAGGCATGACGAAAAAGTAATTTACAATAAAATAAATAAGACAGCGTGTCTAACATCTGTTAGACCAATGTATCAAAATAAACTGAAGCGTGTTTTATTATGAATAAATGGACAGGCGAGTAAAATGCAGAAAAAAACAAATTGTGTAATAAAATTTGGAGCTGCTCAGTGTGACTTACATTATTTATCACATTAAAAGTTTGGTTTTTGTTTTGTTTTCTTGAATTTTGCGCAAAGCTACGAGAGGGTTGTCTGCGCTAGCCATCCCTAATTTAGCAGTGTAAGACTAGAGGGAAGGCAGCTAGTTATCACCACCCACCGCCAACTCTTGGGCTACTCTTTTACGAACGAATAGTGGGATTGACCGTCATTTTATAATGCCCCCACAGCTGAAAGGGCGAGCATGTTTGGTGTGACGGTGATTCGAACTCGCGACCCTCAGATTATGAGTATATTGTTTAAGCTACCTATAACTTAAATTTAAGTGGTTGAAATTAACAGTAAGAGAGCTGGAGAAAGAATACTGAAGACAATTAATCAAATGAAAATTATTTGACAACTGAAGATCGTATCGACAAATGAAAAGGTTTAAGAGTGAAAAGTTTCCCTTGAAATTTATATCATTACTCATCGAAGAATTTGTTCACTCCTGCTTACAAATTCACACCAATTAATAACACACACAGAAGCAAATCAATTAATAAAAATAACTTCAGGGTTTTATCCAAAATGAGCTCGTAGTCTTTGTGATGGAAAAGGTGCTATATAATTAACTGTTTTTATTAACGTTTTCTTAGCGGTTCCAACAGTGGTCTACACTCGCGTTGTATTACGATATATGTAGTTAATAATTATATGAAAACTAAATTCATACTGCTAATTAAACAGAGGGAAAAATTAACTATTCGCCTGTTAATAAGAACTAGTTATGTTATTGTGGTATTAGCATAACACGAAATGTTCTACAAAATGTGTTGCGATATTTTAATACTTTCCCCGTCGTACCAAACGTGCTCATCCTTTCAGCCGTGGGGGCGTTATAAAGTTACAGTCAGTCCCATTATTCGTTGGTAAAAGATTAGCCCAAGGGTTGGTTGTGGATGGTGATGATTAGCTGCCTTTCCTCTAGTCTTACACTAATAAATTAGGGACGGCTACCACAGATAGCCTTTGGATAGCTTTGCGCAAAATTCAAAACAAACAAACTTTAATTTTTCATAACTATTCATCCCCATTGGTGTTGCTATAGACAAATATAGGGGAGACACCATACAAACTTTGTTTTAGCCTTGACAAGTACAGTATTTGTTGAATATCAGATTGGAGTTTTGTATCACATGAAGACAAAATATTAGCGTTCCAGTTTCCCGAAGTGTATGCCAGTTTCGCGTTTCAAATAAGTAGCGAAACTCACTTAAAATTCTTAAGAAATATTATTATTATTATTAATTTGTATCCAAAAATACGTCTGGTATCTAGAGTGTTCTTTACCTATAAACCTGATATTGAAACAGTTAATATATATCTGTTTTAAAATACTGTTCACTCATTACTTCTTCAGTACAACATTAACCATTATAACTTGAATGATATTAAAATATATAATTATGCTTGTAATTAATATCTTATCGACTCAATGTTAGGCTTAAGAGCTTATACCGCGAAATTTCAGAATTCGATCCTTGTGTGGGCCTGACAGAAACATCCTATTATGAAATTTTATCCGTGAAGCAAATAGGAGATCACATACCGAGTTTGTAATTCAATTTGAATAACGAACGAATATTACATTATTATTATTTATTATATATACTGAAATATTAAATTTATCGTCCACTTGTACGAAGGCAGCTTTTATTTTAGCCTGTAAAGTAAGGCATTACGTTATCCTGCATGTGTCTTAGAATTTAAAATAAGTAACCTATCAAATTTTATCTTTAAAAAATACATCATGAGCCCCCAACTAAAAGTTTTGAATTATTTACATAATTAATTATGTAAAACAGATGCACATTTCTTACAAAGAACGATTGCTCATAAAAAAACAACAACCCACCAAGATACGAAACTGTAGTGCATATTTGATGCATAAACATAGGAGACTGATAGCAGAAGTTAGAAAAAAAATAGATAACACTTAGTGCAGTCTGTAATTTATGTGCACTGATAGTAGTTTCCAAAACACTTAAAAAGTGTTATAGCAACAGCTCGACATTAACATAAGATCTTCATTTAGCTTGGGACGTTGGAAATTTAAATTCAGTTAATGATTTTGATAGAATTTTATTTTGAGCTAGAATTTATTGTTTACCTTATAAGTTCTGCATATTTTCTTGAAAACGACAAAAATAATTGAAATAATAATGTATTGAGAGATCGAGTAACTGTTTTTAAACAAATCATCTAACTTTGTGTGAACAATTTAAGTGCAAATAAGGTTTTTATACAACTTATCGTCGTCTTGCTTAGTTAAGTAAACAATAGTGTTAACATTGGGTAAGTAGTAACATTATATTAACTAGTTTAATTATATGAACAACTAAATCCGCCAGCTGGGTTAGCTTGTAAATTTACGGATTTACAACGCTAAAAATCTATGGTTCGATTGTCCCCAGATAGTTCACTCTGCAGCTTTGAATTGAGAAAACAAGATGAGCGAAGAATTGTAAATTAAACAACAATAAAGATGTTTTAGGAGGGGGTGAATTATGCATAACGTTAGATAAAATCCCTCATATTTATTAGAGAAACTTATGCACAATAAATTACGGTACTGTTGTTGAAAGAGTCAGGTGTTAGAATATTACAATTTGAATCAAACGACCGCCTCTCCGAAAGAGATGTAGATGGCGCTTATGTTTAATTAGCGCTTTCTACGCACAGCGTGTTCGTTAAGTTTCTACGCTTGTTGTTGCAATGAATTGAATATCTGTCTCTGCCCATCACGGGTATCGAAACCAGAATTTTTGCTGACTTAAGGCTAAACCAATTGGAGTTTAGGAACGTGTGTGATGTTTCTTGTTCAGAAACGTAATGCACATGAACCAGGATTTGCGAGTAATAATAATAATATATCGTATTACTTTCCCACTATGTCATCGGTACGTTATAAAAATCAATATTTTATCGAGAAGGCTAAACTACAATAGATATAATACAAAGTGTCCGAAACATTTTGAATGGTGATATGCAGTTTTATTAACATCGGATATATGAATGATAATTACTTTTGCGGAGCATAAAAAGTTTGTGTTAACCCTGCTGTTAAACTTGGAAAACACCGACGTGCCTGTGGTTGTAGACTCTTTGGAAACCCCGTAGAGTTAAAATCAGCTTTAGACGTATTCATAAAACTTGTTGGACAATCTTCCTATTAAATATAATTGCTGGTGTATATTCGAATGAGTTTTGTTAAGCGAATGAAAAAGTTAGGCGAGTGTGTTGGAGAAATATTTAGTGTCAAAAAAGGGCAGCCATTTAAAAGTGTTAATATGCATCTCATAAAGTGTTATAGTAGTTAACACTTTTCGAATATTATATCACTAAGAAGTCTAATATTACTTCCAAAGCCAGAATAATAAAATAATTGTGTGGAATGAAGTTATTGAGTTCGTCACACTAATGTTTTGCGTTGAAAATACAGGATCGTATGGAACATCAGATTGCCGAGCTTTTTCGGCTTGATTATGAGAGACATCGTACGGAAACTACAAACCAGTTGAAAGTAATATTTACTCTGAGTCAATCAGACCACCTAGGGTACTTCAACTCTGATATTTCCTCAGTCTTCTTGCAAAGTTGACAAAATATGAAGTGACGTATGAGGAACATTCGTTCAACTCCAAAACCAGGAAGAACTGGACGAGATACATTTTTTGGTAGATAGAGACCTTTTTTTTAAAACTAAGTTTTGCTTGAAGCGATGGCGTCATGATAAACCGATATGATGTTGACATCGGAAACTACAATGTCAACTTACAGATTCGTTGTCAAGATTAAATGTTTATCAGCTACAGTTTTCAGAAGGATTATGTTCAAAGTTTACGTGAAAGTGTAAGGTTGCAAAATGGCGGATGTGATGCCAACGTAGCAGGTGTGGATGCGATCATGACAGCTTACCAGTTATAGAGGAAAGAAGTTGTGAAAAAGGCCTGAGAACAAGTTCTTCTTTGACGCTAATAAACAACAATAACAACTAACCTAACATTCTAATGAAAGAACGTATACCTAAAGACCTAGTGTATTCACAGAATCTCCAGAATGTGTGGTCAGCTATGGACAGACAGGTAAGAATGGATAGCTTTAGGAACATATCTGTATCCATATAAAAGGACTCTTCATCTCCAGGCCTACAGATTCTAAAATTTTCACTCTAATTTTCTGATTTCGGGTTCTTCATACATACAATACTTGTTACCAATATTTACTTACGTCGTTTTGTAGTTAATTGAAATTTTCGTCCTCAAACTTAATCTTTATAACAGATTATTAATGTCTCATATTTGATCAGATTAAATAGGCAATAACGAAAGTTATATTTATATTAGCCAGAGTAGTTCTCCCCTGGACGTAAGTTATGTAAATCCGTGATTAATGAAGGGTTGTCTTAAGATTTGAAAACTTGTTTCTGTTACAAATTATTTGCTTAAAACGCGAACAACTATAAGAGAAACTAGATAAACTACAAAATACAAAACTGATAATCTACACGTCTCCCCATATAGACTTGGTGAGCCACCGTACCAATTTTGGCAAAGATCCGTACACGTCCTGCAAAGTGATTGTATGGATATAGAACAGACAGTACTGTTAAATTTATGTAGAGGCATAATTAGATTTACTAAATAAAACTCAAGTAGTGGGGTTACAAAATTTGAATTTTCTAGTTGTGACTGGTAATGCTGGTCTAATTTTGCGAGTACAATTGGTGTTAACAAATGTACAGATTTTTGAAACGTATAAAGGAACTTTTACTACAAAAACCAATGATGTCTGACATATTCGTTGTCGTATATTGGTTTATTGAAAGCACTTTTGATAAATGACATGTATTACCGATAGCTCGCACGTTTTTGGCCATTTGCACTCCATTTAGTTCTGCATGACCTTTTTCTTGGGGGGAGATAAAGACGACTACTAATTGGCATAACAAATATTGGAAAGATAAGAATGGCCATGAATGGATATATTAAACATGGGAGATAATTGCATAAGTGTGATTAACTAGTAATGCAACAGATACAGGATGGTTAATTAACCATAAGGATAGTGATTTAGTTTTGTACTATATGTGGAAATCAGCTAAATAATTAATCGGTACCTCAAAGAAATAGCATATAACTTACGTACAGATGTAGCCCGGCACGGCCAGGTGGGTTAGGGCGTTCGAGTTGTAATGCGAGGGTCGCGAGTTCGAACCCCGTCGCACCCTTTCAGCCGCGGGAGCGTTATAATGTAACGGTTAATCCCACTATTCGTTGGTAAAAGAGTAGCCCAAGAGTTGGCGGTGGGTGGTGATTACTAGCTGCCTTCCTTCTAGTTTTATACTGCTAAATTACGGACGTCTAGCGCAGATAGCTCTTGTGTAGCTTTGCGCGAAATTCAAAAAACAGAACGAAACTTACAGATGTATTATCACAAGTGAAATACACAGCGGACGAATTTACTATCAATAATTTATTTAATGACAGAAACAAGGACATTTTGATTAATTACACCAGAGTCATTAATGAGTGAGAAGAAAGCAAAAGATGATTTGTTAATAAGTTTGTTTGTTTAGAATATCACGCAGAGCTGCACAAGGAGTATCCCTAATTTAGCAGTGTAAGACTAGAGTGAAGGCAGCTAATTTTTAACACCCACCGCAAACTCTTGGGCTACTCTTTTACCAACGAATAATGGGATTGGCCACACAAGTCCCCACGACTGAAAGGGCGAGCATGTTTGATGCGGAGTGTGAGAAGGAAAACATTTATTGTTAACATGACTTTCAGAATTATTTACAGAGTTATTCTTTCATAACGCTTCAACAGTTTTCGACATTTAAACAGTAATGTTACAAATTATTCTATTTCAGGGTTTTCTGAATAATACTAAATCTATAATTACACCGTTTGATCCAAGTTGCTGGATATTCAAATCTCGTGTTAATCCCGGACTCTTCAACGTACAACTTGATAAGTTCTGCTATCCAGTTTTTGGATTCCGTCACATATTAAGCATGACCTATGATGATATAGATGGTTATCCAGTTATAAAAAGTCCTCAAGATATTGAATCTTATGTGATACCTCCTTAAAAGCTACTGGGAATTCATTTTCTCCTTTTTTTTACTCTATATTTATAAATACTGTGTTCATCTACGTTTTACCTAACGAAATTGGCTCTCCACTTTCCATGAATATTATGACGATATGATAAGTCTGGGACGTCATGTTATCAGATTAACTTTTCGAATTCGTCTCCCCCAGTCTCACCAAAGAACCGTATTCCCTTCTTTTCCATCATTTTACACACTTCTAAGCTTTGTCATATACGGTAGCTCATTAACGTTGCCGGGCTTCTTTATCAAAACCCCTCACAACTCATTCCACCAGCTAAGCATCGTCTTGGTGTCTATCAGATGTCTGTTCCAGTGGGTGATTCAACTTCGATATTATCCTAAAGTTATTCCTGCCGTATCCATCATACATAACTGCAGTTTCTCAATTACAACTGTTACTTTTTTGTATGTTTCATTTTGTGCTGTGATCATTGGTTATTTCAACTACTTCTATTTGATTCTTCAATCTACTAGCTTCTCAACGGATTGAAAATTTCAATTTTTCACTTGGCCATCTACAGTCCAAAGTTTTCAATAATTTAGATGCTTTCCTGTCGGTCCGGCATGGCCAAGTGTGTTAAGGCGTTCGACTCGTAATTTGAGGGTCGTAGGTTCGAATACCGGTCGCACTAAACATGCCCGCCCTCCCAGCCGTGGGGGCGTTATATTGTGACGGTCAATCCCACTATTCGTTGATTAAAAAGGTAGCCCAAGAGTTGGCGGTGGGTGATGATGACTAGCTGCCTTCCCTCTAGTCTTACACTGCTAGATTAGGGACGGCTAGCGCAGATAGCCCTCAAATAGCTTTGCGCGAAATTCAAAACAAACAAAGCTTTCCTACGTTGAATAGAGGGGGCATTTATCCACTGGCTGGACATTTTTCTTATTGGGACGATAATTGAATTATATAAAAAAATATTTTCTTTCATCGTCCATCCCTCCTTACGAATTATGGTACTGACGAAGGGCTTCTTTGGTAAAGACCTGTAGTAAACAAAATTTCAGATCTGTAGATCTGATTGCCTCTGACTTTAAATCCAAAATGGATAAATTAAGAGTATTGTGGTAAAATCTTTACAGTTTACGGGAATTTCATTACACATTTTAGGCTTAAAAGTGTAGTTTTATTGATGTTTACTCAAGTAGTTGTTAACCTAAGTTTTCACGGAGTGATGTAACTGCTTATATCTCAGTAACAAACACATCATGACAGCTCTTTTTCTGTTAATTTCAACTGTAAAAAGAAAATAAGGCTTTTAATTCAGTGGAAAGTCGCGTGGAGTTTGGTTTGATTTTCGTGCAAAGCTACTCGAGGGCTATCTGCGCTAGCCGTCACTAATTTAGCAATGTGAGACCAAAGGAAAGGCAGCTAGTCATCACCACTCATCGCAAACTCTTAAATTACGCTTTCATCAACGAATAATGGGATTGACCCCACATTATAACGCTCCCACGACTGAAAGGGCGAGCATTTGGTGTGACAGGGATTCGAGCGCCTTTACCACCTTGGACATGCCTGGGCTTGAAATGTCAATATGTATTAAATTTGCCTCCTACTAGTATAGCGGTATGTCTACGGATTTATAACGCTAAAATTAGGGGTTCCATTCCTTTCGGTAGCTTTACTATAAGAAAACATACACATAAACACACATACGTATCAAGTTTACGATATTTACCAACAAAACTGATACACACAATTTTATTTCCAAACACAAATATATTTTAATACAAAAATATACCAACAAACAATGAAATTTATAATAATTATTTATTTATAAAAATGTTACAAACTCACAAAAAAAATCAATATTTTGTCTGAACTGGAACTGAATATTTTATCGACGGTCTACGTCCACAAAGAACGAATTAATTTCATGCTGACACACAGATACGCTTCACTTAACGGGAATGCTAGCTAGCTTTATTCCTGTTTGCCTCAATGTGCTTTACAAGCTTAATTTTGATAAAGGAAGATAGATATCTAATGCCCTCTTAGAAATATCAAGGTCCAAAGTTTATTCTCTGATGTTAAGCGGTTCACAACGTTCTAAATCTATAAAAGTTTCTGGTCATATTCTGTAGTTTTTCTATTAATAAGCGTTAATCATAATTAGAGTACGCAAGGTTTACCGTACACTAACAGTAGCCGATCATGAATGTTCTATACAACTGCTTCTAGGCGTGTTGATTTACAAAAGTTAAAAGGTCACTCGAAAGGTCACTTGGCAACAATATTCAAAGATACGCCAGTGCTTTCTTAAAGGTATATTGTTGATTCTAACGCTTGATAATCTTCTTCAAATTTGTAAACAGGCGGGACTTACGCAGTACACAATGTAAGTTGGATACATTCCTAGATGTATATTGAACCGAAAAAAAAACATAGATTTTAAAGTAATATTAAATCCGTTACAAAGCATATCAAATATATTAAATTCTGTTAAAATTTCCTTATGATTCAGGTGTGGTCACTTTAGTGACCGTAAACGATCAAATTGTCCGCGTTGTTCTTCTAGTGTAAAACAACAATGAAATTTAAACGTTATAAAATATGACTTTTATAGAAAAGTTTCAAAATCAGTAATTAAAATGTGATATAGAAATAATTCTGATTGTTTTTTTAAAGAACATGTCACAGTAACATCTTTCACTGCAAAATTATACAAGTATTATACTTGAGTACAACATATCTTATTTGAAAAAAACAAACAAATTATATGATCCATAAACATAATTCCAAATTTTCAAACTATTTCACACAAACGTATTTTTACGATGGAATAAGGGCCTGACATGGGCAGGCGGTTAAGACATCGACTCGTAATCTGAGGGTCGTGGGTTTCAATCCCCATCACACCAAACATGCTTCCCCTTTCACCTGTGGGGGCGTTAAACTGTAAGGGTCAATCCCACTATTCGTTGGTAAAAGAACAGCCCAAGAGTTGGCGATGGATGGTGATGACTCGTTGCCTTTCCTCTAGTTTTACACTGAAAAATTAAGGACGGCTAGCGCAGATAGCCCTCGTGTAGTTTTGCGCGAAATTCTAAACAAACAATGCAATAAAACAAACCACACAACAGAGCCTTCAAATAGACGGATAATACTGAATTAAAACTAATAGAAAGTAATGTCGATACATAATTGTACTTAGTTATGATAGGCATTCATTGTGTAAAAAATATACCTCTAATCAAAACCATTGGTCTTCGACCCAATTTGTGTTTATGTTTGCCAATAAAGCTTAGAAAACAAACATTTAACCACATGATGAACGCACTACCATTAAACCTTCTGCTGTGAAAATCGTAAGTGCCCCCCTGTGGCTCAGCGGTATGTCTGCAGATTTACACGCTAAAATCCGGGTTTCGATACTCGTGGTGGGCAGAGCAAAGATAGCCCATTGTGTAGCTTTGTGCTTAATTCAAAACAACAAAATCGTAAGAAAAAAAAAAGGCCAGAAATCTTCATTGTTGAAATGGAGAGGTTTTCAGACGGATTAAATAGTTTTATTGTGATGAGCCACATGGTACTGGTAAAATATGCTATGTGTACCGTTTAGTTGTAGCTAATTGTACCCAGTTCAAATGAAATCAAGTTACTCCTATGAAAATTATGTCTCTTATTATTATATTTTTGATTATATTTATATTATTTAACGACTGTCGCACAGATTAGATTAGATTATTTGTTTTTGCTGTGTATGTTTTTGGAACCAAACTCTTTAACAATCGGAAGATTATAACGCGAGATATGTGTGGCATGTCTTCAGTGAATTCTATTTTCTTCAGTGAAGAAAACATTTTGTTTTTTTAATTGATAAATAAAAACCGGTTTCAGAGGAAAACACTTAACACTTACTCTAATGGAAACCTTAACCGTGCTGTGAATAAGGCTCAAAGAACCAGATGCCTAGATGTGAACAAAGATCTGTTCCATTTACCATAATAATCAATATGTTAATGAAGTAGAATTATAATTACTTATTAGGTACGCTTTAATTCACTTCTTATGGTCATTAGGGTACTTACTTTGACTGGAGGAGAGTACTTGGACCAAACAAGTATCACGAAGAAAGCCCCCATTCTATATTCTTGATCAGAGATTAATCGCATAAACCAATCAGTCATTTGGTTAGCTAGGTTGGAAAAACAAGAATTATAATAGAATTAATAAGGGGAATGTGCAACGAAACAGAAATTGAAATCTCAGCACTCTTGGAAGAATGATGATATAAGCGGAATCTAACCAATAGATCAAATTTTATTCTCCAAATTTATCAGCTTGATAAGTTGATACCGTATTTATTTTTCTGTCTTTGGATTCAGAGGAACGAGGCTAATGGCTGTTCGTATGAGTTACTAAAAGATATTGCGAATATAGGGCGTACGTACGCCCTGAAATATAAGCGAATTTGAAAATTAAGTAGTCATCAAATATTATTAATACGAGCTCGGTTAAAGGCATAAATTTCAATATGTTTATAACTATATTCTCCATATCAGATAATTAACAGAGGCCTTGCTGTATCGAGAAAACATGATAACTGGTTTCATTTCAATTTGGCGCAAAGCTGTACGAAGGCTATCTGCGCTAGCCGTCCCTAATTTAGCAGTGATAGACTAGAGAGAAGGCTTGTTTGTTTGTTTGTTTTGAAATTTCGCACAAAGCTACTCGAGGGCTATCTGCGCTAGCCGTCTCTAATTTAGCAGTGATAGATTAGAGAGAAGGCGTGTTTGTTTGTTTGTTTTGGAATTTCGCCCAAAGCTATTCGAGGGCTATCTGCGCTAGCCGTCCCTAATTTAGCAGTGTAAAACTAAAGGGAAGGCAGCTAGTCATCACCATCCACCGCCAACTCTTGGGCCATTCTTTTACCAACGAATAGTGGGATTGACCGTCACATTATAACGCCCCCACGGCTGGGAGGTCAAGCATGTTTAGTGCGACCGGTATTCGAACCCACGACCCTCGGATTACGAGTCGCACACCTTAACACGCTTGGCCATGTCAGGCCTACAGTTATAGGCTCAAGAAGCCAAACCCTTTGGATTGATGTATTTGACGAGACCTTAATTCACTCTGATCTTGCTTAAAATAATTTCAATTTGAAGGTGGACCAGCATAGGTCCTGATGAGTAATAAAACCGATTCGGGTGTACACGCGCCGCCTCCTTGGTATTGCTGGCGCACAAAAATATAGCTAATCAAAAAAGTAAAAACAACAACAAATATAAACGTTTCATAAATTGATTAATGTACTCTAATTCTGCTTGAAAATTTCAAAGCCGCGTCTGTTGAAGATTCCCTTTTGCTTACTACGAGCTTTAAGGGAGTGGGAAGAACTGAGTGCAATCTCCATAAAATAAATGAATTGTTCCTGAAATAGCATGTTCCGGAGTTAATACATCAACTGTAATAATTACGTAGGAACCGGATGGTTATAAGGAAAAACAAAACTGAAATTTCGATATTGTGCTCTGGTATATCAATATTAATAACTTCCCATAGGCATGGCTTATTAACCAGATGTTTTATATTTCTACAGAAAAAAAAAGAATTATTACATCTATTACTTTAACATTTTAACCAAATTATTTTAACCTTTCTAACAAAGTAGAAAGAAAAGCTCATATTACTTAGGAATGCAAAAAAAGATACTAATTTCACTCTTCCTTTTCCTTTGCCGAAATAGGTCACGTGAAACGTGGAAAAAAATTACAGACAGGAAGCATAGCTTTAACCCAACAAACTCTATATTTGTTAAGCAGAAACTGATAGACCCGTTACTGGTTTTGTAGCCTGAAATGTTAAGATGGAATAATTCTGTATCTACCATTTTATTTATTTATTATATATATATATACTGCTTATTTGAAGCTGAGCACAAAGCTACAATAAGGGCTATGTGTGCTCTGCCCACCATGTTGCAAGTCCATATACATACTGCTGTGTACACATGTGTATATACACATACACACACGCGTATATATATATATATATACGTGTCTGTGCTTGTATTTTAGTTTGTATATACAGATATATATTTATTTAATATACCCTTTATAAAATAACTCGTTTTCACGTTATTATTACAACACAATGCCCCCCAGTGGCTCAGCGGTATGTCTGCGGACTTACAACGCTAAAAACCAGGTTTCAATACCTGTGGTGGGCAGAGCACAGATAGCCCATTGTGTAGCTTTGTGTTTAATTCAAAACAACAACAACGATTATAACACGCTAAGCTGCTTCTGATTAAATTCAACTTTCCTAAGGTCTTTTACAGCTTTCTTTTATTGCGTAAAATAAACTATTTTGAAATATAATCCTCCAGAAAAGATCTGTTGTTTTTGTTTTTTAAGGAAGAAGTAGAAATCCAGATCAGAGACAAAAAGGAAAAAAAAATGCCCGTATGAATAAAACTGGCGACAAATAAAATGAAGCGGCGAACTTCAGAGTGGCAGTGATACAGTTTTGATTTGAAACTAAAAACAGAGAAGCGTATAAATGTGGCGGAATAATCGATTTCCTGTAAGGCTTCTAATTATGGGATATTTACATAGTAATCACATGGACACGAAAGACAGCTCACTTCATTAGGGATGGATTAGATTCCGTCATGGAGAACTTTCTATACACAGGATTGTGATGGAAGCTGGTATTTACAGGACGAACAGATAAAGTTTTGCAGCCCTGCATTGGGAATAAGTAATAACAGAAACGTTGTTACTTCCTTTGAGATACAGTAGAAGAAACTGTAACTTTTTTATTCATCGATTGCCCTTTTTTTCTTCGCACTTGGTAGACAAAAAAATGGGTAAATTCTATTTTGCATCATACAATTAAGTTTACAAAAAGCAGGGTGCGCTAACTATGATCGCGAGAGTTCTCGGGATTAACATTTTCAGTTCTCAGTTAATCATCACTTGGTACTTGTTATTCATATTTGAAGATATTTATTTGTGTGGTTTGAATTAATGTGAGAAAATAAAGCTATACTACTGAGAAGTCCCCCGCTGGTACATCAGTAAGTGTTGCGGATTTACAACCCTAAAACCAGCGGTTCGATTCCTCTCGGCAGACTCAACAGATAGCCCGATGTGGCTTTATTATAAGGATACACAAATACAGAGCATCGAGAAATAAATGTTTTATAACCTTTCAGAAAACACAAGTGAATAAACATTATTGAAACGGTTATTCTGATGACATCCCTAAAAACAGACGTGTAGAGTTTAATTGTCTTGGTAACTGAGAAGAAAACATTTTAATCACTCTAGTCTTTTCACCTTTGCATTTTAACCCCAGAGCTTCCGCAAGTCAAGTGAACAAGATCTCTGAGGTAAAGAATTAACTCAGTTGAACTTTCCAATGTGACACATTTTAACAAGTTGAACAACTAACTACAAACACATCACCCTCATTTCTTGACAGTTTCGTGTGGCCTGTAAGGACCAGATTATAATCAGTACTGTGGTTTAATTTCGTTCAGGTAACAAACTCGAGTAGTTGATCATAGAGCTGAAACAAATAAACAAACCAAACGTATTTGTAACCAGAACAGTGGGTCAAGACCCCAACCTAATAGAAGGAAACTATCACAAACTTAACTCTTTTCTACGTTTCACAAGTGTAGGTCTTTGACAGCTAAAAACCGAGTTTATGGCAAAATATAATGACTCGTTATAGATTGATAATGACTTTTAAAATATATATTGTAGCAGTAGATAAAAGAGCTGGAATCGTGTTTATTCGTTTGATTTTGCTCGACATTGCCACATTGGTATATTTGTTGTGTCCACAGTGGAAAATTGAACCCTGCATTTAAGCCTTGTTAGTATGTAACCTTACAGCTGTTCCTCCAGTGGACAGATGTCAAGCAAAATGGCTATTAATCCTGTTATTTTCCATTTAATTTCGCCTATGTTTTTATATTCATTGATTCCATTATATTTTGATTTCCATTGCATCAAAACATGCGCCCCCCATTGTGTAGCTTTAGGCTTAACTTTGAACAAACACACGTTTTAATCATAAAAATATGGCGCGCATCTCACAAACTTTGTCATCACCAGCCACACGTTTTCCTTCCGAAGCTTATGAATACATATAAAAAATATAGCTAAGGAAAGAGAGAATAATGATACTTTATATAGAAAAATAAACATAGACTTGAGCGTTGGCGGCCTATTGATTATATTCTCAAAACGTAGGAACTAGTTTGTTTAATTTCGCGCAAAGTTACATGAGGAATATTTGCGCAAGCTGTCCCTAATTTAGCAGTGTAAGACTGGAGGGAAGGTAGATAGCCAACTCTTGGACTACTCTTTTACCAACGAATAGTGCGATTGATCGACACATTATAACGCCCCCTCAGCTGTAAGAAATGACCACGTTTGGCTTCACGAGAAACCACCCACCGCCAACTCTTGGACTACTCTTTTACCAACGAATAGTGCGATTGACCGTCACATTATAAAGCTCCCTCAGTTGTAAGGAGCGACCATGTTTGGCTTGACGGGTAATCACCCACAGCTAACTCTTGGATTACTCTTTTAACAACGAATAGTGCGATTGACCGTCACATAATAACGCCCCCTCAGCTGTAAGGAACGACAATATTTGGCTTGACGGTATTGAAACCTGCGACTCTCATATTACAAATCGAGTGCCTTAACTACCTGACCATGCTGGGCCACGCATGTTTGTTGTAGAGACTCGACCTCAGAATTTTTAGATTGTAAATCCGTAGACTTACCGTGGTCTCACCGTTCGGAGAATCCAGAATTATGCTTTTGTTCTAAATATTAAACACCTTCTCAAACGTGAAAATGAATGTCTTAATATCAAATGTTATTTTTACAGTTCAACTTGCGTTTCAAAACATATAAAATGATGCATTCTATTTCCAGCATCTTGCAGCAAAAACGAAAAAGATTAAAAGGGCCATTAGGTGCAAGTTAAGTTCGCATAAGCAAGAACATTCAGAAATTTATAATTCATTTTTCCTACCAATGAATTAATGACCAAACTCTATTGCCGTTTACGAAAAATACAAAAAAAAAGTTTCTTTCTCAGACCACCAGTCATCTGGCCTTTTCCACGATAAAGTAATTACAAGAACAATTTGTGATTAATTTATTATATGTATATACATTACTTCTTTTTTAGATTAAAGACAAAAAATGTTCCTTTTCACAATCACCTTTGCCTGGAAATTAAAAAATCAATGTTACCTTAACATTTAACGAAAGCACTTCGTAACATATACTCACGGTTACGGTTCTGCCTTTATTCTCTGAATAAAAAGTTTACTTCCTATCAAAAATAAATCTATTTTCATGGAAATGCTAATTAAACCAACTAGTTTTCTGAAAAAAAAAAGTTTAATTCCTTGGAAAATTCTTCTCACGTACCTCTCTCTGAAGAGGTGAAAGACACAACACTTCATCATTTCTTGTTTGCTTCTTTTGAATAATTTCGTGCAAAGCTACACGAGAGCTAACTTTGCTAGCCGTCTCTAATTTTGCAGCGTAAGACTAGAGGGAAAGCAGCTAGCCATCACCACACACAGCCAACTCTTGGGTTACTTTTCTCACCAACGAATAGGGGGATTGAAAATAAAATTATAACGTCCTCACGGGTGAAAGGGCGAGCATGTTTGGTGCGACTGGGATTAGAAACCGTGAACCTCAGATTACGAGTTGAACGAATTTACCCACCTGGCAATGCCGGGCACGTCATTTCTTCATCATAATTGTCACATTACTCAGTGGTTATATCTGAAAGGGACATAGGGAATGTTTTGTGTGACTTCCAGAACTTGTTAATGTACTCGTATTTACAACAGGCAAAATAACGGATATATTTGCACATGATGGAATGCACGTGGCTGGTGTCAAATGATTCAGTATGGATCGTGGTGGATCTCATGCGCTGAAAAACTCTTTGTGTGAGGGTTGGGCGAATGGTATATAAATTGAGTGTAAAGAATTTTATAATCCTCACGAAGATTCACACTACACTTTGTAGAGGGTTGTTGTTTTAGCGCAAAGCTACACAATGCGTTTTTTTGTGCTATTTTTCAAAGCCGAAAACCAAGCTCTGGATTTTAGCATTGTAAGTGTGGTTGAAACGAATCTTATATGATGCGAATGGTCACGCAGTGGACCATACGTGGATTGTAATGGATTTTAGTCTTGTAGCGGTATTCTTACATAGATTTCGTATTTTTCGTACTGTCATTACATAGCTTCAATACTTGTGTAATTGTATGTTATCCGAGCACACTTTCCTCCTAAAACTACAGTTTCATTGACTTTCATCGTTGTTCATGGTCCGAAAGCATACTGTTCAGTGTTTATTCTCCGTTTCCAATACGGACAAAAAACAAACGTAATATCTAACGAACATTGCTTTTGTACCGATTTGTGTCACCACTAAGGTAATCGAAAAACTTATAAATAACTTTGTGGTGTGATAGTGACATTTATTATAGATTTTCCTCCTTGCAGAACAGACCAAACAAACAGCGTATTGTGATGTATAGAACGTATAATCTGTATTACCACAGAAAGTAACATAACTAAAATAAATATTTCTCCAGTGTTCGATATACCAGGATATATAACACCAAGTTACTGCTTTATTCCCTTCTGATGTTCGCATTATATTTGTATCACTAAATTATTTTCTGAATATAAATACGCAACTTCGGAATTGATTTTTTGTATATATTCACTTCTTTTTTTATGTTGTATGATCACAACAGTTTTTTTCAGTTATTAAAATACTAGTTGTATGAATACAGAATTATGTTTCAAACATCATTCTTTACAAGATGGACAGTAGAGTTTTAACGTCTGTGAAAAACACTTAGTGGAGTGTCAAAACAATATTTTTTATTAGTTATAAAGCTATTTTATTGCCCCCCAGTGGCTCAGCGGTACGTCTGCGGACTTGCACGCTAAAATCCGGGTTTCGATACCCGTGGTGGGCAGAGCACAGATAGCCCATTGTGTAGCTTTGTGCTTAATTCAAACCACCAACAGATATTTTGTTTTTTAATAGGCTTTCTTATAATAATTTAACTCGTTTTATTCCCATCAAAATCAGTTTTGTTTAGGTTTGAAAAGGTAAGCCTAGACCTTATGTACAGAGAATGCGTAGAGTTTTATATAAAGAGTCTGCAGCTTTGCTCCAGAGTGCGCCACACAGAATCGATTCATTAAGTGTAATATGCTTTTCATTTCCTTCGTGCTAGGCTTAAACTTCAACTTCAATTATACTGAGTTCTCTTATTGTACGACTTTCAGAGAAAAAAAAAAAGTTTAATCAGATCGATGTTATTATTATTTTAATACAACTTAACAACTGTATCCCACCGAATAAAACGAAATTAATAATAGCACTGAATAATTTGTAGTATGTAAATACTACATATATTATTTAAACCTTGTCCCTAGGCAGTCTTTAAAGCTCATTAAAACTTTAAGTGCTAGTCACGAGAACGTCTCGTTACACATCAGTTGAACATTACTACTTCACAATAACTTCTCCGCTCAGTGGTTCAGCGGTAAACTTCAGGGATTAAACCTAGAGTTCGGAACTCTGTTTCTGCGGTGGTCACAGTACAAAGATACTTTTGACGTTTGAAAGAACAAGCAAATGTCTCTTGTCTTAGAACGTGTTTTTATTTCATGACTAAATAAGAATACAATAATAATTTTGTGCAATATTAGTTGTGTTGCAAGTGTAAAACAAATACCGCAGATAGCTAAAAAATAACAGTTTTGTATATGATTTAATCTAACGAGGTAATGCTTCATAAACCTTTTAAAAAACAGTATACAATAATTTGTCTCTTCAAATTGTGTATGTCTAAATCCTGACCTCGGCATGGCCAGGTGGTAAGAATATTCAATTCGTGATCTGAGGGTCGCGAGTTCGAATCCCCGTCCTATCAAACATGCTCGCCCTATCAGCAGTGGGAGGTTTCTCTTTCGAGTTTCTATATTTGTTTGTTTAGGAATTTAGTGCGAAGCTATAGAAGGGCTAACTTCGCATAATCATCTCTGGTTTTGAAGTGATACACTTAAGTGAAGGCAGCTAGTCAACAGTCCGATACAGCTAAGCACAAGCCACAGCCTATCCTAACTTTTAACTTCACATTTAAATTCTTGAGTTCCTGGATTTCCAACACTACGAAACGTTCACTTTGTGCGTGTCAAAAGAATAGATTCATACCTTCTTGGCCCAGCATGACCAGGTGGTTAAGGCACTCGACTCATAATCTGAGGATTGCGGGTTCGAGTGCCAGACACACCAAACATACTCGCACTTCAGCTGTGGGGATTTATAATGTAACGGTTAATCCCAATATTCGTTCGTAAAATAGTAGCCCAAGAATTGAAGGTGGGTGGTGATGACTATCTGCCTTTCCTCTAGTCTTACACTACTAAATTAGGGACGGCTAGCACAGATAACTCTCGTGTGGCTCTGCGTGAAAGTTCAAAACAAATACATTAAAATATGTCTACGATCCGACACTCAAAATCCAGTGTTGATTTAATAAAAAAATTTACATTTCTAATACACAGCTCAATGGATTTAAATAATACTAAGGCTTAGAGCTTATAAACATGTATGTATCTTTACAATAAGAAATAAAAAAAAAATGTTTTCGTTGAATCACTCCACTATTTTAGAACGTACTTAAAGAAATATAGGCCTAGCATGGCCTAACGCGTTAAGGCGTGCGCTTCGTAATCTGAGGGTTGCGGCTTCGCGCCCGAGTCGCGCCAAACATGCTCGCCCTTCCAGCCGTGGGGGCGTGACAATGTGATGATCACTCCCACTTTTTGTTGGTAAAAGAGTTGGCGGTGGGTGGTGATGACTAGCTGCCTTCCCTTTAGTCTTACACTACTAAATTAGGGATGGCTCGGTACAGTGTGCTAACAACCTACTCACTTAAATACCTATTCATGAAACCGCAAGTGATTGCGGCCCTATGTTCCTTGACGGAATCGAGTGGTGGATGATAATGACTTAAAGAAATAAATTTTATACTTTAAAAAAAAATAAAAGACCCGCTTACGAGCACGACTCTCTCACTTTCTTTTATCAGCTGTTTACTTTACTTTATAAATTTAAGTCTTACAAGAGCTTAGACATTCTTCATATAGAAGTACCTGCGTCCATATGACGATTTATACATCTGTGGATCTGTGGCGGGCTATACAAAAGTAAAACGTGCACTTTCCTTATTTGTTCTTACCAATTTTCTGTAAAACCGTTACATCGTTAATCTTCTATTTAACCAACGAAAGTAATAAACAGGGACTTAAGGTCCACTATATTCTCATTGAAACTCGGAATTGCTACACCATTCAATCGTTTTCATTTAAATAACAACCTTATGTTCGAGTTCAAAAATTAAATCCCAATCACGCCTTCAACAAACGAATATTGCACATGAGGACTGTGGTTTCATTACGAGCCATCGTCGAACAGAAGTAGAAAACTGTGGGTAATAAATGTCTTCACTTGAAACACGGAATGAACTTTCTAAATAGTCCTACTTTCAATGCGCTAGTTGAGCGTTATTAACTCGGAAACACAGCAGAAGTTATCGCAAAACTTTTAAAACAGTAATAAAAAGAGGATAAAATCGTGATTTATTTTGCACGTGAATGACGAATCACAAGAGAATACTATTAAAGGTTATAAATGACATGCCTGGGATGTTTAGAAACAAAATTGTCAATCGTGAAATTGTTTGGATTTCATTAACTGTAAATAGAAAGAACGACATCGTATTTTACATGGACGTTCAAGAGGGGTTACTTTCAAATCTCAGATGTTTCAATTTGAGGAAATTTCAGAGAATTAATTTCGAACAAATATATCGCAAAACTTTCGATTTTTCTGAACTGAACGTTGTACTTTTGTTCTACAGGTAATGTTTTTCAACGTACAAAAACAAGCTAAATTAAGTGAGGTTATTCTTACGTTTTTCTATCAATATGTAAGTGAGGTTGTTCTTATGTTTTCGTATTAATATGTAAGTGAGGCTCTTATGTTTTTGTATTAATATATAAGTGAGGTTATTCTTACGTTTTTCTATTAATATGTAAGTGAGGTTGTTCTTACGTTTTTGTATTAATATGTAAGTGAGGTTGTTCTTATGTTTTTATATTAATATGTAAGTGAGGCTGTTCTTATGTTTTTATATTATTATGTAAGTGAGGTTGTTCTTATGTTTTTGTGTTAATATGTAAGCGAGGTTGTTCTTATGGTGAGATTGTTTTTATGTTTCTGTATTAATATAATGAGTTACGAAAGAATATTTTTCGCTCTTTTGCTTTTCGGTTATTAGAAAAAAAAGAATGACATTTCGAACAAATGATTTCTTTTAGAACTATTCCTAAATATTTGTTCCAAACGTATTAGTGAGGAAGAATCATTGTTTTTGCTGTTAGTGAGGAAGGATTATTGTTTTTGTTGTTAGTGAGAAAGGATCATTGCTTTTGATGTTAGTGAGGAACGATCATTGTTTCAGTTGTTAGTGAGGAAGGATCATTGTTTGTTGTTGCTCGTGAGGAACAATCATTGTTTTTATTGTTAGTGAGGAAGGGTCATTGTTTGTTGTTGTTAGTGAGGAAGGATAATTGTTTATTGTTGTTTGTGAGGAACGATCATTGTTTGTTGTTATTAGTGAGAAAGGATCATTGCCTTTGTTGTTAGTGAGGAAGTGTCATTGCTTTTGTTGTTAGTGAGGATCATTGTTTCTGTTGTTAGTGAGGAACGATCACTGTTTCTGTTGTTCGTGAGGAACGATCATTGTTTTTGTTGTAAGTGAGGAAGGATCATTGTTTGTTTTTGTTGTGAGGAAGGATCATTGTTTTTGTTGTTAATGATGAACGATCATTGTTTCTGTTGTTAGTGAGGAAGGATCATTGTTTGTTTTTGTTGTGAGGAAGGATCATTGTTTTTGTTGTTAGTGATGAGCGATCATTGTTTCTGTTGTTAGTGAGGAAGGATCATTGTTTGTTGTTATTAGTGAGAAAGGATCATTGTTTGTTGTTATTAGTAAGAAAGGATCATTGTTTTTGTTGTAAGTGAGGAAGGATCATTGTTTGTTGTTATTAGTGAGAAAGGATCATTGTTTGTTGTTATTAGTAAGAAAGGATCATTGTTTTTGTTGTAAGTGAGGAAGGATCATTGTTTGTGTTGTTAGTGAGGAAGGATCATTGTTTGTTGTTAGTGATGAACGATCATTGTTTTTGTTGTTAGTGAGGAAGGATCAATGTTTGTTGTTATTAGTGAGAAAGGATCATTGTTTGTTGTTATTAGTAAGAAAGGATCATTGCCTTTGTTGTTATTAGTAAGAAAGGATCATTGCCTTTGTTGTTAGTGAGGAAGTGTCATTGCTTTTGCTGTTAGTGAGGATCATTGTTTCTGTTGTTAGTGAGGAAGGATCACTGTTTCTGTTGTTAGTGAGGAAGGATCATTGTTTGCTGTTGTTTGTTAGGAACGATCATTGTTTTTGTTGTTAGTGAGGAAGGATCATTGCTTTTGATGTTAGTGAGGAACGATCATTGTTTCTGTTGTTAGTGAGGAAGGATCATTGTTTTTGTTGTTAGTGAGGAAGGATCATTGTTTCTGTTGTTAGTGAGGAAGGATCATTGTTTGTTGTTGCTCGTGAGGAACAATCATTGTTTTTATTGTTAGTGAGGAAGGGTCATTGTTTGTTGTTGTTAGTGAGGAAGGATAATTGTTTATTGTTGTTTGTGAGGAACGATCATTGTTTGTTGTTATTAGTAAGAAAGGATCATTGTTTTTGTTGTAAGTGAGGAAGGATCATTGTTTGTTGTTATTAGTGAGAAAGGATCATTGTTTGTTGTTATTAGTAAGAAAGGATCATTGTTTTTGTTGTAAGTGAGGAAGGATCATTGTTTGTGTTGTTAGTGAGGAAGGATCATTGTTTGTTGTTAGTGATGAACGATCATTGTTTTTGTTGTTAGTGAGGAAGGATCAATGTTTGTTGTTATTAGTGAGAAAGGATCATTGTTTGTTGTTATTAGTAAGAAAGGATCATTGCCTTTGTTGTTATTAGTAAGAAAGGATCATTGCCTTTGTTGTTAGTGAGGAAGTGTCATTGCTTTTGTTGTTAGTGAGGATCATTGTTTCTGTTGTTAGTGAGGAACGATCACTGTTTCTGTTGTTCGTGAGGAACGATCATTGTTTTTGTTGTTAGTGAGGAAGGATCATTGTTTTTGTTGTTAGTGAGGAAGGATCATTGCTTTTGATGTTAGTGAGGAACGATCATTGTTTCTGTTGTTAGTGAGGAAGGATCATTGTTTGTTGTTGCTCGTGAGGAACAATCATTGTTTTTATTGTTAGTGAGGAAGGGTCATTGTTTGTTGTTGTTAGTGAGGAAGGATAATTGTTTATTGTTGTTTGTGAGGAACGATCATTGTTTGTTGTTATTAGTGAGAAAGGATCATTGCCTTTGTTGTTAGTGAGGAAGTGTCATTGCTTTTGTTGTTAGTGAGGATCATTGTTTCTGTTGTTAGTGAGGAACGATCACTGTTTCTGTTGTTCGTGAGGAACGATCATTGTTTTTGTTGTAAGTGAGGAAGGATCATTGTTTGTTTTTGTTGTGAGGAAGGATCATTGTTTTTGTTGTTAATGATGAACGATCATTGTTTCTGTTGTTAGTGAGGAAGGATCATTGTTTCTGTTGTTAGTGAGGAAGGATCATTGTCTTTGTTGTTAGTGATGAACGATCATTGTTTCTGTTGTTAGTGAGGAAGGATCATTGTTTGTTGTTATTAGTGAGAAAGGATCATTGTTTGTTGTTATTAGTAAGAAAGGATCATTGTTTTTGTTGTAAGTGAGGAAGGATCATTGTTTGTTGTTATTAGTGAGAAAGGATCATTGTTTGTTGTTATTAGTAAGAAAGGATCATTGTTTTTGTTGTAAGTGAGGAAGGATCATTGTTTGTGTTGTTAGTGAGGAAGGATCATTGTTTGTTGTTAGTGATGAACGATCATTGTTTTTGTTGTTAGTGAGGAAGGATCAATGTTTGTTGTTATTAGTGAGAAAGGATCATTGTTTGTTGTTATTAGTAAGAAAGGATCATTGCCTTTGTTGTTATTAGTAAGAAAGGATCATTGCCTTTGTTGTTAGTGAGGAAGTGTCATTGCTTTTGCTGTTAGTGAGGATCATTGTTTCTGTTGTTAGTGAGGAACGATCACTGTTTCTGTTGTTCGTGAGGAAGGATCATTGTTTGTTTTTGTTGTGAGGAAGGATCATTGTTTTTGTTGTTAATGATGAACGATCATTGTTTCTGTTGTTAGTGAGGAAGGATCATTGTTTGTTTTTGTTGTGAGGAAGGATTATTGTTTTTGTTGTGAGGAAGGATCATTGTTTTTGTTGTTAGTGATGAACGATCATTGTTTCTGTTGTTAGTGAGGAAGGATCATTGTTTGTTGTTATTAGTGAGAAAGGATCATTGTTTGTTGTTATTAGTAAGAAAGGATCATTGTTTTTGTTGTAAGTGAGGAAGGATCATTGTTTGTTGTTATTAGTAAGAAAGGATCATTGTTTTTGTTGTAAGTGAGGAAGGATCATTGTTTGTGTTGTTAGTGAGGAAGGATCATTGTTTGTTGTTAGTGATGAACGATCATTGTTTTTGTTGTTAGTGAGGAAGGATCAATGTTTGTTGTTATTAGTGAGAAAGGATCATTGTTTGTTGTTATTAGTAAGAAAGGATCATTGCCTTTGTTGTTATTAGTAAGAAAGGATCATTGCCTTTGTTGTTAGTGAGGAAGTGTCATTGCTTTTGCTGTTAGTGAGGATCATTGTTTCTGTTGTTAGTGAGGAACGATCACTGTTTCTGTTGTTCGTGAGGAAGGATCATTGTTTGTTTTGTTGTGAGGAAGGATCATTGTTTTTGTTGTTAGTGAGGAACGATCATTGTTTTTGTTGTTAGTGAGGAAGGATCATTGTTTGTTTTTGTTGTGAGGAAGGATTATTGTTTTTGTTGTGAGGAAGGATCATTGTTTTTGTTGTTAGTGATGAACGATCATTGTTTCTGTTGTTAGTGAGGAAGGATCATTGTTTGTTGTTATTAGTGAGAAAGGATCATTGTTTGTTGTTATTAGTAAGAAAGGATCATTGTTTTTGTTGTAAGTGAGGAAGGATCATTGTTTGTTGTTATTAGTAAGAAAGGATCATTGTTTTTGTTGTAAGTGAGGAAGGATCATTGTTTGTGTTGTTAGTGAGGAAGGATCATTGTTTGTTGTTAGTGATGAACGATCATTGTTTTTGTTGTTAGTGAGGAAGGATCAATGTTTGTTGTTATTAGTGAGAAAGGATCATTGTTTGTTGCTATTAGTAAGAAAGGATCATTGCCCCTGTTGTTATTAGTAAGAAAGGATCATTGCCTTTGTTGTTAGTGAGGAAGTGTCATTGCTTTTGCTGTTAGTGAGGATCATTGTTTCTGTTGTTAGTGAGGAAGGATCACTGTTTCTGTTGTTAGTGAGGAAGGATCATTGTTTGCTGTTGTTTGTTAGGAACGATCATTGTTTTTGTTGTTAGTGAGGAAGGATCATTGTTTGTGTTGTTAGTGAGGAAGGATCATTGTTTGATGTTAGTGAGGAAGAATCATATTTATTGTTGTTAGCAAGGAGTTATTGTTTTTGTTGTTATTAGTGAGGAACGATCATTGTTTTTGTTGTTAGTGAGGAAGGATCATTGTTTGTGTTGTTAGTGAGGAAGGATCATTGTTTGTGTTGTTAGTGAGGAAGGATCATTGTTTGATGTTAGTGAGGAAGAATCATATTTATTGTTGTTAGGAAGGAGTTATTGTTTTTGTTGTTATTAGTGAGGAAGGATCATTGTTTTTGTTGTTAGTGAGGAAGGACCATATTTATTGTTTTTAGTAAGGAGGGATCATTGTTTGTTGGTGTCTAGAGATGATAATGTTTTACTTACTACCTGGACAAGAAGAAAATTATTAAAAAGAAACGAAATGAACGAAATGAAAATTAGAAATTAAAGTAAAATATCAAACTGTCATGAAGAAAAACAAAGTTACTAGCAATTGTATCTTTACTGTGTCTCTGAACAAGATATGTTACTAGATGTCGCTTTGCAATTGTGTAATAAACTATCTGGAAAGTATCTTCATTTCAAAACTCGTTTTTTTTTTTTTACAAACAGTCTGAAGTCTTATGTTAATGCTGTGAATGAACTTTTCCGCTTCTCTTGGTGGATCTCGATGTGGATTTTATATGAGAAAAACACACACCGAACGAACTAACGTCTCATTATTTTTATATCTTTTGTTGATAGTTTTTCATACCTCAAATGAAAAGTTTCTTGGTGATGAGAAACCCACTTGAAATAAAAATGTATCTTATAATGACTGGTGTGGGTATTAACATTTTTTTTGATGAGTAGAGAACAACGTTTCGACCTTTCTAGATCATTTTCAGGTTAACATGGAGAGAGTTTGCTTCTGACCGTTGCCGGGCACGTGTCTTAGGAACGACAATATAAACAGGTACGGGATTGTGCGGGTCGTTGCAGATGGATGTTTGGTTATTACTTAGTGTAGGTATAACGCTGTTCCTTTATATTAGTTTAATTTTTTTAATATATTCATTTGTGTTCATTGTAATTATAGAACTGCCTTTATGTGCTTTTAAAATTTTGCTGTTTGCTGTTTTGTTTTAAGTTGTTTATAGCGTTAACATCTTTTCGTGTGAGGTTGTTTTTTTTAGTTTTGTTTTACGTGAAATTATGTTGGTGGTTTGTGTGAACATTCTTTGAGAAAGTTGTTTAAAATATTGTTTAATATTTTACACAAACTGAAACCACCAACAAAACAACGGAAAACAACCACCAGAAAGAAGACAACTTCGACAACAATTCCGACGACAACCAACAAGTCGTCTTTTCGGGTAGAACAGAAAACACCTATTTTCCCGAGACAACTCAAAACAGTATAAAATACAATGCAACAACTGTCACGACTTCTATATTAAAGAAAGAAGCAGAAAAATGGAAACTAGATTCAAAGAACAAAAACACCTTCACACGTTTTTGAACACTGCAAATAAAATAAACACAACATAATCATAGAAAACAACCAGCTACATAATAGGGAAACAAATATAAACAAACGCAAAATTAAAGAAGCCTTACTTATACAACAACTTAAACCCAAAATAAACCAATATAAAGGAACGCCATTATACCTATACTAATTAATAACCTAACTTCTACTTGCAGCGACCCCTACAATCCCGTACCTGTTTATACTCTCGTCCCTAAGACATGTGCCGGCAAGAGTCTGTTGTAAACTCTTCTTTGTTAACCTTAAGATGACCTAGGAAGGTCGAAACCTTGTTCTCTACTTATGAATAAAAAGTGTTAATACCCATACCAAACGAGAGGTTTCTTTTAATCAGAAAACCAGGCAGGGTTATTGTGAAAGATTGGTTGTAGTTATGGTTCACTGACTGCAGGAGCTTTATGGCGCGAAATAGCAACGTTATCCGCATCCAACATTTGGTTTAATTGGTTTTGTTTTTTTTTAAAAAATGAACATGAAAACTGCGTAACAAAAAGGCAGTAAATAAAAATCGTACCAAAAAGCTGTTTTTATTATGCAATAAGTCTATATTTAGAGGGCATCTTAGGGTTCTTTCTGGGTTTAGGAAGAGGGTTGATAATAGTCTTATACCTTGCATCTGGAAAATTTTCTTTCTACCTAATCCAGTTATACACATCATGAAGAGGAACAAGGAAGGTTGGGGAGAGATAATACATCATCTCATGGTTATCTGACCCTCACAGTGGATTGTTTGTCCAAAGTAAAGTAACTTTTAACTTCACCAGAGTAACTAGTCGATCATAGTCACAGAAATTGTGAGATCCTTGAAAAGAGGGTAATGGTACTATGACCCGTGAAGTGATGGTCAATAAACCAGAATAAACAAGGTAATGAGCTGGAATGGCGAGAAAAGCACTCTTCGAGGGTGGTGAGAGTACTTTGTAAATCAGCAGACATACCGTTGTGCCACTAGGGGGCACCAGTGAGAGATAAAAAAAAACAAATGGTGTTAGTATGACTGATGGAGTACTGAGCTATATAGTTATGAAAGGTGTATGTGGGTCAACCAGAAGCGCCCCCACTGCCGAATAGTGAGGCTAACAGTAGTTCTCATGAACGTCTCTTGCAGGAGAATTTACAAAGTATAGTAAGAACGATTCAAGATCTTGACGTTAACAAAATTATAAAAGAACACTAGAAATATATAAACAAATGTTCTCAGAGAAACGGATATATCCGTTTGTACTTCCAGTGAAACAGAGGACAGTTGCAACAGCAGGAAAACTCTGTTTCAGATAAATTCAGATGTTTCGCCCTGAGAGTGGCAGGTGAACGCAATGATGGAAACGTCAAACTAAACTTGGATAGACTACAGTATTCAATCTTTTACAACAGTAACACAACCACAAGTCATTAGCTGTAGAAGCTAACCAGAAACTCTAGAGAAATAATCCCTTCTCTCGATTAATTCGGAGAAGCATGACGAGTAATCTAAATAACTGTGTTCCGAATTAAATTAGAATTCAAGAGTAATACACTATCCTGTGTTCCTTACATTGTGGTTAATGTTATCAGATCTTAGCTTTTTAACTGATCTTGGAAAATCGACAAAATGGTGATATCTTATGAAGAGAAATTGTTTGTTTGCTTGTTTTTGAATTTTATGCAAAGATGCACGAGGACTATCTGCGCTAGAGGACTCTAATTTAGCAGTTTAAGACTAAAGGGAAGGCAACCAGTCATCACCACCCAGTGCAAACTCTTTGGCTTCTCTTTTACCATCGAATTGTGGGATTACCTTTCGCAGTAAAATGCCCCCACGACTAAAACGGCGAGCATGCTTACTGTGATGGTGATTCGAACCCGTGAGCCTCAAGATACGAGTTGAATTCCATAACACCCTGGCCATGCCTAGCCTCTTTTAAATAGAGACGTCGGGGAGAGAATACAGAATGGAAAAGTGCAATAGAGAGATGTTCAGAGATGGTGGACATGTAAGAAAATCTTCCACACATGGTCTTTTCACAATTAGTTTATGGGTTTCTAATCGAGAGATCCACAGAACTGATTTGTTTAAAATTCCCCTAAAAACTGCTCGAGGACTAGGACTATCGCGTTAGTCTTCCCTAATTTAGCAGTGATAAACTTAGAGGAACGGCTGTAAGGAAGTAATCAATACAATCCACCAGCAGTTCTTGAGCTACTTTTCAGCCAGCGAATAGTGGAACTGACCATCAATTATAACGCCCCGATAGCTAAAAGTTCCGGCATGGCCAAGTGTGTTAAAGCGTCTGAATCGTAATCTGAGGGTTGCGGGTTTGCATCCCAGTCGCGCCAAACATGCTCGCCCTTTCAGCCTTGGGGGCGTTATAATGTGATGGTCAATCACGTTGGTAAAAGAGTAGCCCAAGAGTTGGCGATGGGTGGTGATGACTAGTTGCCTTCCCTCTAGTCTTACACTGCTAAATTAGGGACGGCTAGCACAGATAACCCTCGAGTAGCTTTGTGCGAAATTCAAGACAAACAAACGATAGCTAAAAGAGGGAGCGTTTGTAGTGACATAAATTCGACATAACCTCACAGCTTGTGAGTGATCTTCCTGATCCAAAGGCCATTCTAGGCCAGATTTATAAGAAAAGGTCAATGTCTAATGACCTCACTTTCCATGGAGTTCTTCAAGATCAAGCACCATAATGTAAAATTTGGATCATGTAGTCCGCCAGGGTTTTGTGGACACTGTATCTAAATATCAGCACCAGACGTAATCTTTACAACACATGGACATTGGACAGTATCGCACGGTTCATCATAGCCACATAGGATCAACTGATTGACCAGGAGAGAACTAAACCAGTGCCACTGAATTATACAAATTCAAGGCCAAAATGACGTGTTGAAATGTTCTTATAAGTGTATGACTTTTCTCAGGTCATAACTAGCACACAGTTTCCAAATGTATGGCTTAGCACAGATCATAAGTGACACAGTTTCTAAATATTTGGTTTTGCTCAGATCATAAGTGGCACACAGTTACTAAATATATAGCATTACTCAGATCGTAAGTGGCACACAGTTTTCAAATGTACGGCTTTGCTTAGATCATAAGTGGGACGCAGTTTCTGAGCGAATGGTTTTGCTCAGGTTATATGTTGTACGTAGTTTCCAAGTTTATGACTTTATTCAGATCATAAGTTCGAGTATCCCTGTGTGGGTATTTGGGTATGGATATTAAATACCCAGGAGGGTCAGGTACATTAGACCTCTTATTCCCTCCCGAACGTTCATAAAGATCTTAAGTCTTTTTCAATGTTATAATGCTTAAATGGTATTACAGAGAACTGCATAGTGTTTTAGTTTTTTTTAAAAATATCTTTTTGAATACAGTTAACCGTAGTCAAACTACGGTGAAGTTTCTATCTTAATGAACGAAATTTTCTCAGAAATTTTCAAGATAAATCAACAACATTTTGTAATATTAACTTAGTATTTCGACACTTATCGTTGAATACTACGAAGCACATCGTGTATCTTTAAGATAACCTAACACAACGTAAAGTAATGGAGGTCCTTTCAGTTTTTGTGTTTTAAAACCTTTTTCAGGCCAGCTGAATTAATTAATTGAAAATTTTGGTTACAAAACCCGTTTTAAATAGAAAATAAAATGCACTAAACTTTTAAAAAAGACTTCATCTTAGAATAATTCTGGAAGATAAATTTACAGAAAATTAAACATTCTTGTTTCATATTTGTTTAGTGAATCCATTACAGTTTATTTTACTATGCACTGCATTCTGTGTACGTATTGTTCTACTTCAAATCCATATGGGGATATCTGCTGTGTTTACAGAAAGGGAATCGAACCATTAATGAAACACCTCTTCACAAGTTACGTTTGGATGTACGATACACTAACCTATGATAATTAAAACCATTTAACTGTTTATTTCATTTCATTTCAACATTGTGTGTGTGTTTGTCGTATAGCAAAGCCACAAAGGGCTATCTGCTCAGCTCACCGAGGGGAATCGAACCCCTGAGTTTAGCGTTGCAAATTTGGAGAATATTTCAACATTGTTTTAAATGTGTATGAAACGCGTGAGAAAATGCTAATACAATTCAAATTTGAACATTTAGTGATTCATCTTTATGACCAAAATGTAATAATTAATAAATATAAAACATATAGAACTGATATGGAATTCGATTGTAATTTTAGCATTTAATGGTTCATCTTAGCGACTAAAATATAATAATTTATAAATATGAAAGAAATACAGTTGAATAATAATTTAAGTTAGTTTTTCTCACCTTGTAGACTAGAAATAACCGCAGTCACGCGTTCTTTAGTTCAGTCCAATTAACTAAGTTCCTTATTTCTTTTTTTTCTTTGAAAACGTTAGGGAAGAACTTCCATTTAATATTTGTGTATGTCTGAAGTAATACGAAATATATGTCGAAAGGATGTTGCTTATTTTTGGAATAGTTTATTTTTAATTTCGCGCAAAGCCATACGAGATCTATCTGCGCTAACCGTCCATACTTAAGCAGTGTAAAACACGAGGAAAATAAGCTCGTCATCACCACCCCCCGCAACTACTGGGCTACTCTTTTACCAACGAAGAGTGGGATTGACCGTCACATTTTAACGTTCAACGGCTGAAAGGGCGAGCATATTTGGTGTGAGAGGGATTTGAACCCGCGACCCTGAGGTGACGAGTCTAGTGCCTTAACCACACGGCCATGCCGAAATCCGTACGTGTGCATGCTTTTCACATAATACATGTATAAGATGTTAGTATTCAGTATTTTACAATTTTCTTTGATATTTTAATGTACCACACACACACACACACACATACACTACTTTATTCTAACGAAGCATTTTGAATTTTTAATACTCTAGATATGTAAGGTTTTCATGTGTCACGTCAAATAATATGTATATGTAAAAAAGTAAAATATTGTGAAGGATATATTTGAATCAAAATTGTTGAACTATTGCAAGGTAATATTAAAATTCACCTTGGAAAGTAGGGATATATTCTAACCGATAGATAATGAAGCTAGAACAAAATCTTGATAAGTCTAACATGAAATATATGTTGTTCTCAAGATAATACATATGGTTGGTAAAGATGGTTCTCGTTTGTCATTTAAGTAACCATGTTGTAAATGTAACACTACATTTAAACCAAGGAAAAACATTTCAAGTAAGTATAGGGTTCACAAGTTACGTCGATACGCCGAGTGGAAAATTCTTGTCCCTTCCACCAGCTGCAGAAGCTATACTATATAAAAATGATTTTAGAGCTTCGCCACGTCGTTACATATCATGTCACCACGTCTGTTCACACTCTATCTGACAATCGTACATCTTTGTAATTATCATATAGCGTAATTTCCACTGAAAAAAGGCTCCATCATGAGGTGATGACGTAAAGAGCACACCACACCTTCCATTAACCATCGAATGTATGAAAATGACGGTTTTTAGCACACTTTTCAACACCACTATTGCACAGATATCCATAGGTGTATTTATACCTGCCAAATCATCTTTATAGAATAACATGAATACGTGTTTAATTTTCCAGTTTCTTGAAGTATGTGAAGGGTTAAATAAATATGTCGTGAAAGTAGCTCATGTACAAGTGACTTATTTTCGACCCGGAAGTCGTTCTTCATTGTGATGCGTGTTGTTGCCTAGGGCACGTGGAAGACTTTTTACCATTGAGCTGTGTGTTCATGGATTTTGACTTGTCACAAAACAATATCATGTTAATACTGCGACTAGAATGCGAGATTTTGCAAGATGGTTTTGGTGCCCCGAATGATCCACAAGAGATGTCACCATCTTTTAATTTTGAAATTTCCGATCTCAACAAATCTTTATAATTTGAATATATTAAAACTTTAATTCGGAAAGGACTCTTAATTGGCCCTTTTCACAAGAGTGTCACGCCATCTAGTTAACATCAAAGAACGTCAAAATGTACTGCTGATATAGAAAATTTTTTTCACCACGACTTTGTATCTTTTGTGATTGTTTCTTACTCTTTATCATATTCAAAATCGATTCAACAAAATAGGCTTAACTATCTCTATATAACTAGAATCACTAACTCATTAATCGAGAATTTTCCGAAACAAAAACATGATAATATCTCATTTAAAATAGCAATATTTATAATACTCTGCTGTTATTAAACTCACATTAATTAATATGCATGTTTGTTCCTGTTACTATGCGCATGTTCCACGCGCATGCAGAATTTTCTCTGTTGGTAGTTTTTAAAAATACAATTTTTCAGAACCACTCGGTATGATATAGACAAAAAAAAAAACCTTTATTGATGTATTAAAATTATTATTATTCAGTTTAAGTTTTATTGGTATTTTTTGAAAACTAAGAACTGTCATATTTTATAAGTATTTGTTAAACATGAAAATTTAAGACTCGCAACCCTGAAAAGTCAGTGCTGTCTTCGGGTAAGAACGAAACACTTAAAAATACACTCTCCAAGCGGTCTAATGACTGTTTATTTTCATACTGATTAGATGTTAGATACCTAGGTAGTTAAGAGACCAAACGAAAGTAAATTTGTTTGTAATTGTACAAGGGAGTTAGTAAAAACGTGGTAGACACAAACTGATGGTTTTGTTTCAGATAAATTCGCCCGAAACTATTAGGAAATCCATATAAACTGGCTGTTAAAGTCTTCGGTAGAAAAGTAGATTATACTATAATAGTTCTCATATTCTTTTTTTTTTAACGTATTTTTCTTTAGGTCTATTTTAAAATGTCATTAAAAATATGTAAATGACAAAGAAAAGAATTTCAGCCATCTGAAGTGAATATCTGATTTTACTGATAAAACTACAGAAAATGCCATTGGTAACTTGAAACTAAACCTTTATAAACATCCACTGTTATAATTCAGCGTCGGGAACAGTTTTTGCAAAGAGTTAATAAATAACAGCATTCAAGACATTTTTACTCGCAAGAACATAACAGTTTTACTCACATATAACTTAACGTTTTTGGGCCTGGCATAGCCTAGCGCGTTAAGACGTGCGCTTCGTAATCTGAGGGTCGCGGGTTCATCACGCCCGAGTCGCGCCAAACATGCTCGCCCTCCCAGCCGTGGGGGCGTTATAATTTTACGGTCAATCTCACTCTTCGTTGGTAAAAGAGTAGCCCACTAGTTGGCAGTGGGTGGTAATGACTAGCTGCCTTCCCCCTTGTCTTACCCTGCTAAATTCGGGACGGCTAGCACAGATAGCCCTCGAGTAGCTTTGTGCAAAATTCAAAAACAAAACAAGCAAAACATTCTACCTTCATAAAACATTAACTTACTATGTCATATACCTTCCATTTTATGTATATAAAAATTGTATTATACAAAAGTGTTTTCGTTTATAACGTTACCTCACAGTATATGAGCATTTCCAATACCGTCGATACATGTTTGAAAACTACTAACCTCTAATGTACTCGAGTCTAGATTGCGTTCTACTATTTCTTGTCCTTTCTTCAGTATTGTATTTACCGTATTGTGTCGGGAAATACACGAATATTAGTGTTATAGTGAGCAATATTTAAAAAAACAATAATGCGCACGCGCCTGAAATGAACAACTGTTAGAGACAGACCCATCACGCTGAAATCCGGGTTTCGATACCCGTGGTGGGCAGAACACAGATAGCCCATTGCGTAGCTTTGTGCTTAATTCAAAACAACAACAACAACAGACCCATCAAGTATGATATGAAACAAAAAGTAACATATGTTAGTATGATATGAAACATATGTTAAATAATAATTAAATCTCAGATATTGTTTACTTATATACTGTTTCCAAGATTTCCTACCATTTGCTCTATTTAGGTCATATTATTACAACAGTCATTTTTCAAAGCTAGTATATTCAGTTATCCAGTGAGCTGTTTGAAGGCACACTTTTGCTGAGCTGTGACATAAAAAGTGGTTTGTTTGAGTTGAAGTCACGACGTAACTGTGAACAACCGCAATTAGCTTTTACGTTCTATCATTTTCATTATAGTAGAAACAGAAAGAGTTTGTTTGTTTTTGGAATTTCGCACAAAGCTACTCGAGGGCTATCTGTGCTAGCCGTCCCTAATTTAGCAGTGTAAGACTAGAGGGAAGGCAGCTAGTCATCACCACCCACCGCCAACTCTTGGGCTACTCTTTTACCAACGAATAGTGGGATTGACCTTGACATTATACACCCCCACGGCTGGGAGGGCGAGCATGTTTAGCGCGACGCGGGCGCGAACCCGCGACCCTAGGATTACGAGTCGCACGCCTTACGCGCTCGGCCATGCCAGGCCGAAACAGAAAGAGAAGAGAGGGTTCAGAACTTAGGTTCTGCTTCATGTTCTCAACATGACAAATCAATCTAGAGGTAGTAATAACATTTATAGTGAACACTACAGTGGTTTACAAGCATACACAAACATTACAAAACGTTCAAATGATAATGTAGAAAATACTTTGATTTAACATAAAATATAAACAAATGAAACGTTATAAGCTTAGACGTGGATAAAACAGACAGCTGGTGAGCAATATTTTACGTTTTAATGGAAAAGAATAAGGAATTGTCTTTACATTACCATTTGTAGGGGAGTCATATAAGTAAAAAAAATACACATATACAACGTATTCACGTGACTTTATCTAAACAAATGAAATGTTATAAGTTTAGACGTAGATAAAATAGATAGATGAGAAGCAACATTTTGTATTTAAATGAAAAAGAATAATAGAATTGTCTTTATATTACCCTTTGTAGGGGAGTTGTATAAGTAAAAAATACACACATACAACGAATACACGTGACTGACTCCTCCTCATCCCATTGGCACAGCGGCGTGTTTGCGGACTTCTGCTGCGAGAAACCGTGGGCAGACAACAGACAGCCAACTGTGTAGTTTTGTGCTCAACTTCAAACAAACAATATTTGAGGTAAGGCTTAGTCTTGCCTATTGTAGCTGAAGGGTACGATTACTTGTCACTTAAGAGACGTATAAGCAAACTCTTGTTAACGAAGTTTTTTGGGAGTCAGTTCTATAAGAAATTTATGTTTCATTTTATTGACTTGAGATTGTCTTTTTATCTTTCACTTCAAAATCTCGCTTTTGGAGTGAGTGCTCACTATATAATATTCATAATTTCTACATCCTTGAGTTCTTGTAAAACTAGAACGTGTGTTACAGCTGCAATTGTTATTCGTTTCGCAAATTCGACGAAGCAGAAACTTGAAAATTATAAACTTGTAGGTTTTCTGACGCTAAACCTACTCTATATGCCCTTGCCCACCACGGGTATGGAAATCCAGTTTCTAGTGTTGTAAGGTCTGTAGACACGCCGGGGTGTCACTGAGGGGATACATTTTAAAACTTGGAGCGGTTTAGTTTCCAAAATTGATAACTTTTACTAGTAAAGCGCTTTTAGGATTGTCCACAAACGACTTTCTTGACGACATAAAATGATGTGCGGCATTTGGATACACGTTCACCCAGTGAACAAATGTCACTGCATACGAACGTCCAAAATATATTAGATATTTAAGAAACACAATAAACAACGTTTTTAATCAATAAGTAAATCACATAATTTTTTTTTTATCTTTATTATTTTGTTTGAAACATCAGAGCGTCAGAAAACAAGCCATGATAGTGTGATCTGAATATTTGTAAAGAGACATTGTGAGATGAGTTATTTCGCTGTAAGAATGTGACTCTTCTAACCTTTTTAAGTATTATGGAGAATATTACTTATATAACACTCTTGTAAGTACACGTGGAGACAAACTGAGAGGATAATCGTATTTCTTAATGGAACGACAATACAACCAGTAAGGTCATAGTGTGACAAGACTTCACACACACACACAATTTTATCTGCGAAACTAACATTTAACAGAAAGTGTAAGAAAATATTCCTGTACAGAGTAAACGTTTGATTGGCATATGTTGTACTAAAAAACTATACAGCGTTAAAGAACATAATTTTATCTGAATAGCTAACTATTCTTAAGTGTTACCTAGCAGTAATACAGTGTGACTAACGCTGACGTTGTCTAAAGAACAATTCCAATTCCAACAGAGCAGAACGAGCAGTCAATCGTCAATCAAAAAGGAACAGAAAAGAGCAAGCAAAGATAATAATTCATTGTTCTACTAATGCAAGTCAAGAAATATATAAACAGAGAAAAGAAATGCAATCTAGACTTCAACCTGTATTTGCTGTCATAAAAATGCTTTTCTGTGTTTATGGCTCGAGTAAGCATTCAATATTGTCGTAAATTTAAAGTTTAACCGAATGATGTTTGAGATGGTTCGATAGGTTTTCAGGAGAGAACCTTTGGTTCAATAAAAATGCGCTCACTCGAGAGTAAAAACTGCAATTTTAAATCACTCTAAAACCGACTTTTTTTTTTATATTTTCAAGTTCCTAACTTACATTATAGAACACCATGCGAAAGGTTGAAATATACTTATGTGAAGTACCAATCAGTAGAATAGGAAAAACAAAACCAAAAAAACTTGAAGTTTTGTTTTAACCACAAACGATATATATTTCTTCTGTTTAAAAACCAGCGTAAAAAGTTAATAAATTCAAGATTTGAGCAGCTTGAATTAAACATCCTGGTGATTGGTGCGGTGTTGCGTTGTTTGAATTAAACATCCTGGTGATTGGTGCGGTGTTGCGTTGTTTGAATTAAACATCCTGGTGATTGGTGCGGTGTTGCGTTGTTTGAATTAAACATCCTGGTGATTGGTACGGTGTTGCGTTGTTTGAATTAAACATCCTGGTGATTGGTACGGTGTTGCGTTGTTTGAATTAAACATCCTGGTGATTGGTGCTGTGTTGCGTTGTTACTTTGTAATATGTTTTAGGCTTCATGTGGCTAAGTAGTAGATTTGAGGGCTTCCAAACAAAACTTAATGTGTGATCCCTTCTGTAAGCACAACACAGATAGTTTATGGTGCTGCTTTGTATTTAGAACAAATAAGTAAATTATGTTTCAACATCGAACTGTTGTTTCGAATTAAGCACAAAGCTACACAATGGGCTATTTATGCTCTGCCCACCATGGGTATCAAAACCCGGTTTTTAGCGTTGTAAGTCCGCAGACATATCATGGAGCCACTGGAGGGGGCCACCATCGAATTAGTAACAATTTAGAACAATATATGAAAAAGAAAATAATACAATATTTTCAATCTTAAGAGCAACTTAAAAATGTGTGGCTTAGTGTTTAGAAATAGCCATCCATAATTTGGAGCTGTGTATTGACCTGTGGGAAAGTTACTTATAAAGTAGGAAATGAACTGTTTTTTTCCTAATTTCGCCCAAAGCTACACGAGGGCTATATGCGCTAGCCGTTCCAGTGAGTGTCGTGGTGGTTTCTTCCGCAGCCCATGCATAATGGGAGAGTTTTTCACGCTGCTGTTACGTGTTCCTATCTCTGAGGGTTGTAGCACTGTGTTACGACTACATAGGGTGATTTTGCTTTCTCTGCTAAAAATCTCTGGCATCACAGTATAATACCCTCAGATATTATATTGAGGATGTTTTGTGATTCTGTATATACTTGGATCGTGTTGGTTAGATCATGTTGTACTTGTAACGATTCGTTCTGTTTTAGTTTATTTCATGTTCTTGTTTGTTAGTTCTGTTTGTACTTGTTCAACATCTGTACTCGGGTATATACCTTTGATTACAAGTACTTTTTGTTAGGTTTACTTCCTGGTTAGTGTATTGTGATCTTTCCTGGTTTAAATGCGTCCTCCGGCCATTGTTGAAGAAATGATGAGGTCAATGGCCTCTATCCCTCTTGCGAGATACCAACCTTTGATAACCTTTTAATAGCAGTAAGTTAAACAGTTCGTTTGCAGCATCTTATTTTCTAGATAAGATGTGATTCTTTGAGAGTATCTTGTTCTATAATAGGAGATTTTGGTGATCGTGTGTATTGAAGTTTGTTGCCTTGGTTTTGGATCAATATTTGTTTGTTCTTTATTTCGTTGTTTCTTTGCCGATACTGCTATAAAGTCATCCACATTGTTTGCATATTTTTGTTTTGGTTGTTGTGTTTGTGTATGCAACGTTAGTCCTGACGGATATGACATAGATTGTTTTGAATTTTGCGCAAAACTACACGAGAGTTGTCTGCGCTAGCCGTTCCTAATTTAGCAGTGTAAGACTAGAGGAAAGGCAGGTAGTCATCACCGCCCACCGCCAACTCTTGGGCTGCTCTTTTACCAACGAATAGTGGGATTGACCGTCACATTATAACGCCCCTACGGCTGGGAGGGCGAGCATGTTTGGCGCGATGTGGATTCGAACCCGCAACTTTCAGATTACGAGTCAAGCTCCTTAACAATCAGGCCATGCCTGGGCAGCTCGTGTCTTGATCACACCTAGACCTACTCATAATGTGCAATAAATTTGAAGAAAATATACTACTAAACACATATACTACATTTTATACAGAAAATAATTTATATTCATTAAAATATAAACAGTAGAAACATTTGTTTGTTTGTTTTTGAATTTCGCACAAAGCTACTCGAGGGCTATCTGCGCTAGCCGTCCCTAATTTAGCAGTGTAAGACTAGAGAAAAGGCAGCTATCATCACCACCCACCGCCAACTCTTGGGCTACTCTTTTACCAACGAATAGTGGGATTGACCGTAACGTTATAACGCTCCCACGGCTGGGAGGGCGAGCATGTTTGGCGCGACGCGGGCACGAACCCGCGAATTACGAGTTGCACGCCTCAACGCGCTTGGCCATGCCCAGGTCCCAGTAGAAACAGGGAGAAAAAAGAAGCAAGAGGTAAGAATATTAACATTTGAATATTTTAATTTGTTTTTATTTGTCCACAATACACTTGTTGTCAAATTAACGTGTGTATTGCAACAGTTCTTCTTTCAATACAGGAGTTTTATTAATACAAAAGAATTATAATCGCAGACACCGAAACCTGTGAAGTCCACTTAAGCCTAACGTTAGTTAAGCCTTTCTGAAAGACGGCCTGTATTCGATAAACAGATAAATTAACACTGTAATTTGTGTAGGTTTTTTTCCTTTAGTTGAGTTAGGGTTACATTTTACGGCACTTAACATTATCAATGAATAAATTATAATGTTATTCTGCAACCTTCAGGCATTAAAAAAAACAAAAACTTTTACAAGTTCTTAACATACTGTACAAAATTGACAGCCTCCTTAAGTTTACATCCACAGTGGCGGATTTAAGATTGTGTGGGTCCTACATTTCATATAATTTTACATAGAATAAATAAAACTGTCAGTTGGCTCTCATTAAGACCGTGGGCTTTGGAGCTATAGCCTGTAACTAAATAAGTCGCTGCACATCCGTCGAAACGAAGTGCGTAGCATGTAAATTTTGGGAATGAGGTGCGCGCGCATTTTCAAGACAAACAAAACAAAATGTTATTGGAGAGATAGTATGCGATGAAAATTCGCTGAATTATCCAGTTAATCTCACCAGTGAAATACTACGTTTCCGTTTTGTGGAAGCATGTAAACTATAGACGTGTTATTGGTCAAATATAAAATGTAGATAAAACGATTTTCTTTGTATTAAACTAGCATGAGTTAATTTCTTTTCGTTCCTTTGTCATATTTCATAAAGACTTTTATTACAGCCCTGATGCTCTGCTCTTGTTGCTTGGTAACGAATATCTAATTGATAATTATGTGGGCTGTTTATTTTTATTGTTTAAGTTACTTTGGTTTCGTTTGTTTTGAATTTCACTCTAAGCGACACGAGGGCTATTTGCGCTAGCCGTCCGTAATTTAGCAGTGTAAGACTAGAGGGAAGGCAGGCTAGTCATCACCATCCACCGCCAACTCTTGAGCTATTCTTTTCCCAACGAAAAGTGGGATTTTCCGTCACATTGTAACGGCTGAAAGGGCGAGCGTGTTTGGTGCGATGAAGATTTGAACAAGCGACCCTCGGATTACAAGTCAATTACCTTAACCACCTGGCCACGTCAGCCCTGTTTAAGTTACTTATAGCCTGTTCCAATAATTATGTCATTTTTTTGTTACACTGTTAATAAACTTGAACTGTAGTTTCTGGTTTTCGTAGACCTAACAGAAGATATTTCATCTTTTCATTGTTTCTTTATAATTTAAAGTCTGATATGGTCAACACATGACTCTAGAAATATATTATACGTGTTTTCTTCTAGAAATAGACCTTGCTTTATGAGTCATACATTCGGGAAAATTTAACAAGCGTATATCAGAAGGTGGGTGGGTTTTCATATAGCAAAGCCACATCGGGCTATCTGCTGAATCCACCGAGAGTAATCGAAGTATATCAGAAGGCCATAAAGAAAACAAATTAAAGAAACATGTGCGATCTATAATTTATTATGGGCTGTTTTCTTGGGACATATAAACATTATTATATTTCTATCGAATACAGTTTAAATCGAATACAAAGAGGGGAATGTTTTAAATGAACTTTGGTTATGTGAATGCATGTTTTGAATCATCTTCGGTCAATTCAATGTGCATTGATTTCAAATTAATTCTATACTGCTCATGCGTAGAGCAAGCTAATGCGTCAGTCAAATAGCAGTGTGATTCACAATTTCAGAATTAAAGCCACTCAAGTATTTGCTGGAAAAATTGAACTGTTTAATTTCTGCTCACACGAGATTAAATTTGACGACGTAGAAGAAATCAATACGATCTGTAACCGAAAATATAAAAAAACTAGGATTTGTAATTTTAACTGATGAGTAATATATATATATCTTTATCTCTCTTTCTTTTGGGATGTGGGCTGTCACTAACTGCTGTCTAACCATTAAAGAAGCGACCATTAGTTAAGGAACTCTATAGCCGTGGAAAACCTTCGTATTGTTTGAGTTAATATCTTTCTTTTATTTTATTTTTCGTATACGATACAGTGAGAAGATATGCTTTTCTCTGCGTGGAAAAGGGAAAGGCTTGGGTAGAAGAAACGGAAATTACGAGGCGTATCAGGAAATACTCAACTGAACATTCGCCATTGTCTTCCCGAACAATGAGAGGAGTGAAGGGAAATATTGATTTTATGGACTTATTGTAACAGTTTGGTTCAATATATCGTTTTAAAAATTGTTTACCTTCTTGTTGCTGAAAACCATTATCACTGTCATCGAATAACCTACGTATTGTTGCCACTTGATGTTAATAAAACGAACGATACTTAATTTCTAATCATAAAAACACATCAGAACCCAGTCAGTCCTACATATATCGTGAGGTAAGCGGGAATTTCAATGATATACAAAGTGTGAAATATGTTGTATGGCTGTTTTCTCTCTTTTCGGTAGAGTGAGTGTCGTTTTTTTTTACGTTATTTCTCTTGAATATCTATAATAAGAGACATGCTTGTTTGTTTGTTTTGAATTTCGAGCAAAGCCAATTTAATAGCGATAGACCAGATGGAAGGCAGAGAGTCAGCACAAGCTACCGTCAAATATCAGGCAACTCATTTGCTAACGAATAGTGGGATTTATCACAATATTATAACGCCTATAGGGCTAAAAGAGCAAGCATGTTCTGTGATAAAAATTAGAGCTCATGATATGAGAAATACTTTTTTTTATTTCACGCAAAGTTACACCAGAGCTATCTGTGGTAGCCATCCCTAATTTAGCAGTGTAAGACTATGTGGAAAGCAGCTGGTCATCACCACCCACCGCCAACTCTTGAGCTACTCCTTTACCAACGAATAGTGAGATTGACCGTAACATTATAATGCCCCACGGCTGAAAGGGTGAGTATATTTGGTGCGACGGGGATTCGAATTCCCTACCCTCAGATTACGAGTCGAACGTCTTTAACCACCTGGCCATGCCGGACCTATAAGAAAAATTCAAAATCATTTGACATATACACACACAAAGATACGATATCCTATATCATAAAAGCTTTCGAAAGATCTAATTTTTGTAAGCGCCCGGATTATAGGACATTTATCACGACATACAAGATAGTTTGGTGTATATGTTATTAATTTACTTATTTTGTGAGTGAATATTTTATGATTGTTAAGTTTTCTCATAAACGGAGAGCTCGAAGCAATCATTTTAAATTTAATGTTGTAACAAGTTTAGTTGTGTGACTCGGTAAGGGACCTACGTTGTGGTTGTAACTTATTGATGTGGAGATTATAAAACGTTGCGTCAAAGTTATTGAAGTCGATGATATAATGAGCAGATGATTAAATAATAAACATATAAATAGTGTTAGATGAGCGAGAAAAGTAAACAGACAGACAAAGATAGAGCAGACGAGAAGTAAAGTAAAAAATACGAGAAGAAATTAGGCCAAAGAAAAGTTAATCGTCGTAGGAGTGGAAAGAAAGCATAACGATTAGTGTAGGCCTAACGGTTGATATATTGCAGCGAGAGCAGTGTTGAAAGAGATAAGTAGAATAGACTATTTCATCAAAGAAAGTTCTAGAGTAAATGGACACTTCTCGGTGGACTTTGACAAATAGACGGACGATTCTCGAAAACACAAAGAGAGAAAAAGGAGCAGATGATTTTAAAAGTATAGGATACAACCGTTGTAACTTGAAGATAAAGTAAGTGGACTATACTCGGATAGTTTGGCGATAGTAATAGAGAAAAATAGTTTGGTTTATCAACTGAAATTCTAAAGCTATTGAATAGGCTTAAAGGGACTTTTAACGGCAAGAAGAAAACTATATAGTATTTATGATACGCCTAAAATCTTTATAATGTAAATAATTTGTTGTACATACGTTTAGCTAATTTCGAATATTTTGGAATCAAGTGTAGCGAGTTCTGTTCTTTGTTTTGTTGTTTTCAAATTTATTGCCAACAAGTTACAGACACCTACTGTAGAAGGATCCTCGGCCCAACACGTCCATATATTTGCACACTATATATATACACACTACAAATAATGAGTTTTCCGACATCCTTGTATTTTGTGTTACATCGAATTTCTGAACCGAGATGTTTTCCCAACATTGCGAGCATATAAACAATCGTATTTAACCTGAATGTTTTCATCAACAGCTCATATATAGTTCTTCTCACTTTGCTAAACATAAGTAAATACATACACACACAAAAAACAACTCATGTAGAACCTACAGGCTCAAACCTCCTGCTAGTGAGATATGTTTTTCATCCCTAAATGTTCAAGAGAAATGTACAACAAACTATGTCAAGCATACCGTATGCAGGTCTTTCACAAACGTTACTTATGTTAAAATACGACGGATATAGTATGTAGTGGTTGAAACTACATAAATTAATTAATGTATTGGACACTAACTTTTCCTCGCTGTGAACTGGATTAAGCTGATGTATTGTGATTTTCATCAGGTTTATTTGTGTTACTATCCCAATTATAAATTATAAAGCTATCATACAGTGTCATGTTATATCATACAATATCATTCCAAGGGTTTTAACTTCCAGATGCCAGACTGGAAGTTATTGGGTTTACGTACTGATAAACATTTATGTTAAAATCAAAACTTTAAGGATTCTGCTAATATATTGAGATTTATATTAATAAAAATGAATTTGAAGTATTTGTTGTTTTTCGATGTTATATGTGGAGATTTGAGCTATGGCCACCACCGGGAATCGAGCCCTAAATTTTAGGTTTAGAAGTTCCTAAACGTACCGCTGACCGATCAAGTGGCAGAATTGTTGTTTGTTGTGTGATACTGACCACAAAGCAGCAAAAGTGGCTACATGTGCTCTGCTTACCCTCGGTATCAAAACCCCGTCTCTTGTGGTATAAGTCCACAGACATACCATTGTGCCTCTGGGTGACAGATGACAGAATAATAGCATCATAATGATATAGTATTACGTAGAGACAAAAAAAATGAAACGATTTAAAACAAATAATTTAATTGTGAACAAGGGATAAAACACAATAAGATGTTTTTTGTTGAGCATCAGAGATACGTACGGTTAACTCTAATAAATAAAAATGCTATATGTACATCTTGACTGTTATTAAAGGTTTATTTTACTATGAAGACATAATTAAATGTCTATACTTTATGTTAAAGGTTTATTTGAAGTACTTGCACGGATTACAATTATATCCTAAATTAACTGATTGTTTGGAATTAACCAGAAAGCTACACAATGAACTATCTGTAGTTTGCCCACCACGGGTATCAAAACTCGGTTTTTAGTAGTGTAGGCCGCAGACATACTGTTGTGCCACTGAAGGGGGGTCCTATGCACGTTTGGAACTAAATGAATTATATTCCACGGTCCATTAACTTTAACGAAGTGTGCTGATTATTGGATTAATTCTAATTTCATTATTACTACCAGTAGAAATACACGCACCTCCAATAAGCATAACTGCTGGTACCTGTGAACGGCTAGTGGGCCTGGGGCCTTTTCTGGAGTTGTTTGATAGTTCTACAACAATGAACGCATACGTGACGTGCAATAATGTTCACCATTAAACAAAACATTCAAACTTTAGTTTACAAATTAGCTATCATCACAGGATTACATCACCGAGTAGATTTTAATGAAGTGTTTCTTTGTAGACACAGTTATCAATGAAAATGTTCTGCTTTTTTGGTAAAATACTCTTGTGTTTTACTAAAGGAGAAGAAATAATTTAAGTTTTTCAAATGTTCTATATTTGTAACTTGCTCCTATATTTGTAATTTCATGGCCATGTGGCTAATGCGATCGACTGGTAATTTAAAGGTCGCGGGTTCGAATTCCCCTCACACCAAATACGTTCGTCCCTTCCATCCATGGAGGCGTTATAATGTGATGGTCAATCCCACTATTCGTTTGTGAAAGAGTAGCCCAAGAGTTGGCGGTGGGTGGTTATGAGAAGTTGCCTTCACTCTAGTCTTACACTGTCAAATTAGGGACGGCTAGCGCAGATAGCCCTCGAGTAGCTTTGCGGGAAATTAAAAAAATAAATAAACTGTTGCTTGAATTTAAAATATCATAAAATATTCTTGTGGAAATTTCATCTGTTTTATTTATTAGTTATAAATACCACTCAGTTATAAATACTAGTTAGTTTTCAACACCACTTAGTTATAAATACTACTTAGTTGTACATTGTGTAGTTTTATGCTTGATTCAAAAGAAACAAACAATAAATAATTATGAAAACACACTGGATTACATTTTGTTATGTTTTAGTGAAATCAAAATTAAAAGAAAGGTAAAAATGAAGTGAGGGATAATTGAGGCAGGTTATATTGTGGATTCTTGGATACCGAATGTGATCCCAAATCTTTGGTAGATTTTTGAAGTCTGTCTGTCTTGGTCAAACGGTTTCTCGTCCATCTTGTTTTAAACAACTCATAGTTCAGTGGTATCTCAGCTTCAATCAAGGATCATTTCACTCAGTTTCATGAACACCAGATCCAACCTTATCTTGGGAACCAGGTTTCGTGGTCATCCTCTATTAACAACTTAACCAGGGAGGAGTGAAATAGATCGGTACGCCAGAAAAGTCTTGTGTTATCTTTCAATTTCTCAGTCGCGCGAGGTTGGAATGAAGGTGTTGATATTGACTCATATTTATTGCCACCATAGGTTCTTTGTGGAAGATGCTTTTCCATTTCGAGTAAAACACAGTCTCGTTATATACAAAATGTGCAGATTGAAGCAAAGAAGCATGTCTAACGTAAATTCCAGGAAAGAAGGTCCTGTTCGCAGCCTCAAAAGTGTGGCTTTGCATATCAGATGCACTTTAAAGAGAATGAGTCTTCAGCAAGATGGATAACACACCATCCTTATTTCCTCAATATGTAAAATACGTCCTGTGATAGAAGCATCTTTAACAGATGGCACTCTTTACGTTTTGATCAGGCTCTTTTACAAATATTTAGCAAACAAAACGGAAGTTTGACCAATGACATCTGAATTATGGACAAGATTAACCACTTTTGCATGTTATTACACTAAGTTAAAAAAAAAGTGTAATTTCGTAAAATATTATCCATGTTAACCACGTCATTCGAATAGTAGTCTTATATAACAGAAAGGGGGTGTGTTTCTTATCATAAGTTATATTGGGTTATCTGACGTGTTAAACGAGGGGAAATCGAACCCCTGATTTTAATTTTGTAAGTCCGAAAACTTACCGCTCTATCAGCGGGGGGGGGACTAACAATTAAAGAAAATTAAAGTTTCTAGAGTATTTATTTCAACGTGTCGGACATTAGTTGAGCATAGATTGCATTACGTAATTTGTAATGTTTTTCGTGAATCACGCTTTGTTCATTTCTGAAAACGTTAGTTTTGAAAATCACTATTTATTTGGAACTTAAACGCCTTCCAGCCTGTTGTTTATTGTACTAAGATATATTTTCTTCTTATTTTTTATTCTGAACCCCATCTACAAAGGCCATTTTTATGTTTTTATTTCAAACAGTCCCACACAGCACATTAATGATGTTTTACTTGCTATTTGTCTTTGAAAACAACAAACCTGATCACAGATTTTCCATATTATTACACAAAAGGTAAACAGTACCTGAAACTTTATGTATTGCACTAGTTTGATGAATCGTTTTCGTAGTTGGGTTTATACTTATTTCTGATGTTAACTGTCAGTAATATATTTTATTTTGAAAAATTTGAAAATTCGTTTCACGCTCACAAACAAAACGGTCCAAATGAAAAAAACGCCCGAAGTTCCTTGTCCGTTTTGCATCTGTCAGCAATCTGCTTCTTACATGTTTTTGAAAACAGTAATTTTGTTCATGTATATTTTCTTTTAGCAAATGAAACTTGGAGATATATTTAGAAAGCGGATAGCATAACGAAAAGTAATATAACTTCCTGTTTCAAGCCAAATCTGTTTGCATGTAATTATGGTGGAAATGTGTTCGATCTATTTCCTTTACAAAGTGACACTTTATGACTATTAAGAAAAATATATCCAGGTCGTACAATCTATAAAACAAATTTCACTTTTTAAAATTGGCTTCACATGAAATTCTGGAAATATCGTATTGGAATACAATATTTACTCTATTAAGTACTTGTCCCCCATTGGCAGAGTGTTATGTCTGTGGACATAGACCTTTAGAAGCTTGGCTTCGACTTTCGTGGTGAGCACACTACGGGTAACCCTTGAGGTATCTTTTTGGTTAATAATAAACAACCTTAACTACTTCAGTTTATTTTAACGTATAACTTGTTTTTGAATTGAAATTTTATATCTGTATATCCTCTTACAGCAAAATATATCGTACTTTGCATTTTCTGATTGTAACCATAAATTCCTGCTATTTGATTAGAGTAATCAAAGGGTTGGCGGGGAGGACAACGCTGGTTGTCTTCCTTTCCTTATATATATTAGCCCAAATCCAAGGCGGGCTAGTGCTCAGCTAGCCCTTTTGTAATTTGAATATCCGAAATGACATTTGAAAATCAATTTGTTTTGGTCCCTTTTTGGGACAGAAGTAAATTTTTGAACTTACAACATTAAAATCAAGGATTCGGTGGACACAGCAAATAGCCCGATGTGGCTTTCCTATAAAAAAACACATACATATTGTTTCTTTAGGCAGAAGAAATAACATATCTTTACATGCCTGAATGGATACACTTTAAAAACATCAATAAAGAGTTAATTTCAAACAGTTATTCACCGGTAGCGATTGGCACAGAAATCTTTGCTATACAAAAGTTATCACAATAACTAGGCCTAATGATAGACAAATTAAACCACTTTTTTATGGCTAATTTCTCAAAGTGTTTCTCCATTAAACCAAAAATCAATACATAAGAGGTTAAAAACAATATGAAACCATAAACCAGGGCTGAAAGGGCAAGTATATTTGGGGCGACGGGATTCGAACTCGCGACCTTCGAATTACGAGTCGAATGTTTATAATTCACTTTGTTTCAGATTTTCTGTTCTTAACAGATATAACTAGAAGTGTGGCTCTGCTGTTTGATAAAAGAAATCTACACTTTCTCTGCTACTCATTGGTTCGCTTCTAAATGCTGAATATTTGTGAAGGTTCAAGTCTCGATTTGTTTTATTATTCTTACCGGTTAAGGGGCTAGTTAAATTTAGAAGTTTGCAGGTTGACCGCAACGTTTCCAAAAATGTATATATTTTTTTTCAGTTTTATTGGAATAAAGGTTTGATGGCAGGAAATTTTGTACACCTCCTTTGGGCAAACAAGTAGAAAATTTACGTCACTACACTCAAGGATAATTGTACTCAAAGGTACTTTTGCTTTGAATTATCATTCTCTTTTCTCACGCTCACAACGACTAAAATCGAATTACATTTGGATGACTTCTCAAGGAAATATCTCTCAAGATCTGGGTATTTTGATGCCATTTGTAATGAAAAACAAAAAAATAACTATATATGATAATAACCTTTATCTACGCTTTCTGGAAGACCGAATTACTTTGTTTCTGTGGTTGAAACACACATTTATGTTATTTTCCTACAAAGGACGAATATTTTGTATTCCGAATAAAAAAGTTAACCAATTAAACGTTAATTAAATTAATACTGCTTGGGCTATGTATGAGAAATGAACAAACTGTCATGAAATTAAGTCAATCACTTTTTTATTTTATTATATACAAGTAATATATCTGATGATCCGTAATGTAATCTGAAATACAAATTGTAAATAATTCAGCCTATAATAATCTGTGAGCATATAGAAGTGTGATTTTACATTTTAACAGAATTCATCATGAAATATTGAAAAACAAGAGTGACTCGTTTCCAAGGTTGGACCCTCCAAGTCGGTGTCAACAATGTTTCTAGGTGTCCTCCAATACACCTTTGTAATAAATGTTTCCAAGGCACCTTTAGAGTTCATAGTCATTTGATGGGACGCGTCTCGTCTCCAAATACCATCCCACACACGCTTGTTGCGATGGAAGTCAAGTAATTTTGTGAACTACTCCATTAATTCAATTCTTTCTCATTTAAGACACCTACTGAACAGCTCAGCCTCCATTAATTCAATTCTTTCTCATTTAAGACACCTACTGAACAGCTCAGCCTCCATTAATTCAATTCTTTATCATTTAAGACACCTACAGAACAGCTCAGCCTCCATTAATTCAATTCTTTCTCATTTAAGACACCTACTGAACAGCTCAGCCTCCATTAATTCAATTCTTTCTCATTTAAGACACCTACAGAACAGCTCAGTCTCCATTAATTCAATTCTTTCTCATTTAAGACACCTACAGAACAGCTCAGCAAAGTTGGGGCTGATGTTATCACTGGTTAGATTGAAGAAAGTGCTAAAAACAGCAGCATACAGGCTGTAGGATGTTATCACTATGATGTATGGTATTATTTGAAATGACGTAAAGGTCAACATGCCCCAAATTACTCTATGAAAATAGCGTTGGATATATTGGTTATTTCTCTGATGATGTCAGGAATATATGGCATACAGCAGTATATGATTTCGTGATTTTTTGATTCGTGAGATATATTTACTTTTGTTAGTTGATTTTTGCTTTCTGTCTAGGTGTGTGCGTATAATGTTTTCTACGGTTTGTGGAGGAAACTTATTGATGTTGATGAAGTATTGTTTTATTTTTTCCAATTCATTGTTAATTTTATGTGGTGAGCATAGTTTTATGACTGTGTTTATCTGGTTTTTAAGTATGTCGAGTTTTTGTTTTGTTTCATGTGCTGAGTCCCAAGGAATGTACAGTTTAGTATGGTTGATTTTTCGGTGGATTTAAATTGTGTGTCGGTTCTTGTAATTTTGAAGTTAAGAAATGATATTTGATTGTTTTCTTCCTGTTCACATGTGAAGTTAATGTTGGGATGTATAGAATTAATGTGATTGAAAAAATTAAGTATGTGTTCTGTAGATCTGAATCCTGCAATCGTGTCATCTACATATCTGTACCAGTATAGTGGTGGATGTAATGCTGTATTAATTGCTTGTGTTTCAACTTGTTTAATAAAAGTATTGGTTAGAACTGGTGATACTGGATTGCCCATGCTTAGGCCATTTGTTTGTATATAGTTGTGGTTGTTGAACATGAAGTTTATCTTTATCGTGGGCGACTCGTAATCTGAGGGTCGCGGGTTCGCATCCCCATCGCGCCAAACATGCTCGCCCTTTCAGCCGTGGGAGTGTTATAATGTGACTGTCAATCGTACTATTCGTTGGTAAAAGAGTAGCCCAAGAGTTGGCGGTGGGTAGTAATGACTAGCTGTCTTCCCTCTAGTCTTACAGCTAGCACAGATAGCCCTCGAGTAGCTTTGTGCGAAATTCCAAAACAAACAAAGAAACAAAATATTTATCGTGGTGAATTCTATGAGGGTTGCTAATTGGTTGCTAGTACAGATACAATCCATTTGACACGTAACACACTCATAATTATCCCGCACTACTTTTTCTCAGCGCATTCAGCACAGCAAATCGCACAGGAAAAATTAATTTTAATTTTGATTGGGTTATCAATTAGATTGATGATTTGATATTAACGAATAATTTTGTTATTGTTAAACACAAAATTGAGAAATGGGTTATTTTTGCTGAGTCCACTGATGGGATCAAACATTGAATTTCAGTGTTCTAAGCCTTAAATATTACGTTTCAGCCATCGTAAGGGTTTGTTTTGGAATTTCACACAAAGCTACTCGAGGGCTATCTGTGCTAGCCGTCCCTAATTTATCAGTGTAAGACTAGAGGAAAGGCAGCTAGTCATCACCACCCACCGCCAACTCTTGGGCTACTCCTTTACCAACGAATAGTAAAATTGAGCGTAACATTATAATGCCCCCTCGGCTGAAAGGGCGAGCATGTTTGGCGCGACCGGGATGCAAACCCGCGACCCTCAGATTACGAGTCGCACGCCTTAACACGCTTGGCCATCCGGGCCGCCATCGTAAGAGACTAATGAATAAAACAAACAAGTCAGGAATTATTTAAATTAGTTGACTTTGCAGACGTTGTTGCATATTTCCAAAAAACAAAACAAACAGGATTTTGAACGAACAAACTATATACACTTCTGTATTTTTCAGTTTCGAGAAGCGGCTTTTGCTGGCACTTATAAAACCAGGTGAAGTGTAAGTGTCGCGGCTGTTGGTAAATATCTGCCTTTCCAATTTTGAAAAGCTCGACTGCGAGCTCATTTTTCATTCATCCTTTCTTGAGGCTCGAGCCGACTTGGGTGGAGTTAAGATGAACAGCTGTTTATGACCATTGTGTTTTGAATTAAATAACAGTGTTACAGATTTTAGCAAATCCATGTTTTTCTTAAATTAAAATGTCCCAAAATTTAAGGAAATGCAGATTAAAATATTAGTGTGATACTTGATACAATGCTTTTTGTTTTACGAAGTAACGTGGAAAACTTGTCTTCAAGAAGAAGATGGGATAAAACAGTCTACAGATATTTCGATGTCGTGATTTCCAGCCAAATACGTTTTAATCCCTATAATTCGAAACTTCGGTTTAACAGTATTTCTAAGTTAAGTTTAAATAACAGGAAATCGATTATTTTTGCAACAGACTTGTGATTACGAATATTTTTTAATCTCTGATTAAAATCATTTTGTTTATTTGAAACTTTTTTTATATTTTAGGCCCGGCATGGCCAAGCGCGTTAAGGCGTGCGACTCGTTATCTGAGGGTCTCGGGTTCGCATCCGTCGCGCCAAACATGCTCGTCCTATCAGTCGTGGGGACGTTATAATGTGACAGTCAATCCCACTATTCGTTGGTAAAAGAGTAACCCAACTGTTGGCTGTGGGTGGTGACGACTAGCTGCCTTCTTTCTAGTCTTACATTGTTAAATCAGGGATGGTTAACGCAGATAGCCCTCATGTAGCTTCCAAAACAAACAAAAGCTATTTATTTTTGAGCTGTCGAATTTTTACGTCACGTTGTTGTGCGACAGGAGGCAAAGCAAAATTATCTTGAAATCCCCCCCCTCCAAATATTATTCACCAAGAATGCACCCTAATGGTTTTGTGGTATGTCTTCGGATTTATGTTGTGGTATGTCTGCGGACTTATACCAGTATAAACAAGGTTTTCTAGATAATCGTGAAGGCCAGAGCACAGATAGCCCTTTGTGTTGCTTTGTGCTTAATTACAAACAATAGCAACTACACAGAGGGTGGTCAGCTCAGTGGAGAAATTCTGTAGACTTAAGTCGTGTTTCGATAAAGCAGTGGGCAGATCACAGATTACCCTTTGCGTTGAATTGAGTTTAAGTACAAACATCAACACTTAGACGGATCTTCAGGAGCTCAGTACAGATATTTTGCAGGCTTACGACGCTACAATCGGGATTCGACACCTGTAATAGGATGAACCAGGAGAGCTGTGCACTTAAAGACAACTAAAACTAACCGTGCACTTAAAGACAACTAACCAAAACAATTAGAAGTGAGATTACTGTGACGCTATATGAGGTAAATTAACAGTTTATGCTTAACTGTTTTATATCACATTAAAATATTTGTCACTTTCACTGATAAAAGCACATATGTGTATCGGAGTGTATTTTCAGTAGTCAGACAAAAAAGATATGTTGTCAGGAGGGTCTGTTTTGCCCTGTTGTTAGCATCCGGAACGGTTAATCTGAGTATAATTAATTCGCCTTATACAAGAAACCGTCAAAACCGACTATTCACTAAGAGTATTCGAATAGCTGGCGGTGGGTACTGTTTAGTAACTGCATTTTTTATAGTTTCTGTTTTGTATACATTTCAGTACAAAGCTGCAGAATGGACTATCTGTGCTCTGCCCACCACGGGTATCGAAGCTCATTTGCTGTCGTTGTAACACTACAGCAGTGCATTTCTTGTAGTGTTTGTGTTTCTCTTACAGCAAAGCCACATCGAGCTATCTGCTGAGTCCACCAAGGGGAATCGAACTACTGAGTTTAGCGCATTAAATCCGCAGACTTACCGCTGTATTAGCAGGGTACGCATTTCTTATAATATATCAGCTGAAAATTAGAGACCGTTAGCAAGGGAAAAAAAATATTCTGTAGCCTCGCGCATGTATTCGAAGCAAAGAAAGAGAACAAAGCTGAGCGCCCAACAATAATGTGCGATAAAGTTGAGCACAATTCACAGTATATATGTTTTTACTTGTAGCGTCATGTTATTTAGCGCAAATATTTGTTTTTGTTTCACGTTTTCATAAGTTTGAGTAATTAACAATATATAACAGATTTTCTATATTTTTTGACAGATAAAGAAAAGTAAAAGCAAATATGTGCAATAACAACTGCGTATAACAAACAGTTGATAGTACATACGGATTCAGCGTGTCATTATCGAACTCAATGATTGCAAACTGAGATCAGGTTTGTGAATATTTGTCTTATTTCCGATCTTCTCTAAAGTGTGAGAGAAATCAGGTGATAAACCTAACTCATAGCTTTGTATTCTTGCCATGTTAACAACAGAGAAAATCAACTTCTGGTTCGTCTTCTGATATGCGATAATCGATTTTCTCCAAAGTTTGGGATAAATCAGTAGATAAACTTAACTCATAGCTCTGTATTCTCGTGATGCTAACTACAAAGAAAAATCGATTTCTGGTTTGTTTTCAGAAGTGGCAGGTATCTGATAATCGATAAATTTTATACAAAGTTTGGGACAAACCAAAAGATAAACCTAACTCATAGCACTGTAATTTTATACAAAGTTTAGGATAAAACAATAGATAAACCTACATCATAGCACTGTATTCTTATCATGTTAACAGACAAAAATAACAAGGCAGATTCTGGTTTGTTTCCTCCTAAATTGGTGGTAGGTAATAGGGTCTAATAATATCGATGGGGTTACAATGCAGTGTTCTAACTGTACAATGTTTTGCTGTTTATTTGAGTGAGTGTGAGAAACGTTAATTTTGTGAAAATATCATACGGTTTTTCTCAGTGCACAACAATATTTCCATCAATATAATATGTTGATATTATATAATATAATAAAACAAGTTGAGAAATTTAGCAAATCAAAAAAAGCAAAAACATTCTTTAGGCCTAAACGTTCACCTATTGTCTGAATTTTACAAGTAATTTTTTATCCTTTTAATTTTATCAATTTGGATACCACATGTTATGTGTGTATTACGGTGAGATTAAAGGTTTCGTAACTTTTACTGCTACATATGTTTGAGAAAAGTTTAATTTAGATATATTATCATGGCGAGTGAAAAAAAAGTTTTATTTTTATAATTTATGTACAGTTATTTCCTGCCCGGCATGGCTATGTGGTTAAAGCACTCGACTCGTAATCAGAGGGTTGCGGGTTTGAATCGCCGTTACACCTTTCAGCAGTGGGGACGTTATAATGTGTATGTCAATCCAACTATTCGTTGGTAAAAGAGTAGCCCAAGAGTTGGCGGTGGGTGGTGATGACTAGCTGCTTTCTCTAGTCTTACACTGCTAAATTAGGGACGGCTAGTGCAGATAGCCCTCGTGTAGCTTTTTGCGAAATTCAAAAGCAAACAAATAAACAAACAAATACTATTAAGGCTGAGATTATACGTAAACTTTACATGTGTAATCAAAGTAATTATAAACAGGAACCATACTCCAAACAAAACAAGAATCGGGGGGAAAAAATCACGAATGATCGTTAATATAGACATTTATTACCTTGTAAATGTATCTGCTTATTAGAAAGTCATTAGGCTTCGAGAGTACCTTTTTTATGTTTGTGATTCAAGTTATTCTTACTTCATTAAACCCTCACACGGATCTTATGATAACAGTACGCCCCCTAGGAAAAATACAGCGCATTAACCAGACCAGCCTACACTAGCTTCAATAGAATATACATGCATATACATTCAAGGTTATTTTTCTGCTAAACAATTACATCCTAGATATAAAGATATTTTAATCTTGTTTCCAATATCCTTCTTTATGATATCCTACGCTGAATTATAGAAGTTTGAAGACGCCCACGTGTCAACCTTTTGTATACGTGAAGGTCTCAACTCTTGCTTTGTGTAGGTATAAAACTTGTTTTTTCGTCTTTCTTCAACCAAGCATAGAAACGTTAGCTTTAGAGAAATATTGTTATAAACCATAGACAATTATCATAAGTTCATGAATCTAATTATTGTATGGAAATGTCGCAATGTACTTGATATGCATTCTAAATGTTAATAATTACGTCGGAAATGTTTATCGCTGTCTTACGTTTACGTCAGAATATTAGGGTCTACATATCTTTCAAAGATAAACTAATGCTCATGATAGGAACTATGGACATTATGATTTAAGAACTGAATAATAACAAGCATGTTTTAATAGTCGATATGAACTTTTTTTCATGATAAACACCGCCATCTTCCGACATTCTATTTTATTTAACTGAATAATTGTCAAATAATAAAATTGATACCGAAATCTATCTTTTGATGTCTCTGCCGATCGTTATACCTTCAGAAACTAATAGAATGCTTTTGTAGACACATCATAAAATTTGAATACAGTATTTTGTGTGGGTAAAGTCTAACCATTTAAACCTTCTCGAAGAAGAAGAAAAAAGTTTTTTTTCCTCAGTCATCTCCTGTATATTTCAACAGTTTCATCCACCCTTCATTTGTTTTTCCGCTTCATAGACATATAGACAGCAAGCCATTCGGCTGGTCGCCTTCCTAAGTTGCACTGCTACTTGGATTCTATTGTGTAAAAGGACGAATCCGTTAAGCCTGACTCATGCTAATGTCTGGAACTAGGTTTTTTTTTCCAGAGTTGTGTCAGTATTTGGCGCTACCTAATTCTACACTTTAATGTTGTCTGAAAAGAACAAGTTTGTCGTCAGTTGTATTTGATCCTTTAATTATTAGATTAATGTATTATTTTTATAAAATACGCGTACTACAAATTTATATTTTGACTTTTAGAAGCTCTTTCCGGGAAACTTTGTAGATTATTATATCATAATAATCCATCAAAAAAAAAAAAAAAACTAATCGAAATGCTCTAAGTTGATTTTAGTGTACATAGAATTGTAAAATTGTTAGGGTTAACTATGGTCAATAATAATTGTATTGTTTCAATTATTATTATGAGTGGTGTTCTTTATATGTATCGATAAATACGAAGATAAAAATTAATGTTTCTTTAAAAATCACCATCAGTTTGTGCCTCGAGCCCTGAAGGTTTGTTTTGTTTTTTGTGCAAAACTACACGAGGGCTATCTGCGCTAGCCGTCCATAATTTACCAGTGTAAGACTAGATGGAAGGCAGCTAGTCATCACCATCCACCGCCATCTTTTGGGTTATTCTTTTACCAACGAATAGTGGGATTGACCGTCACATTATCACACCCCCACGACTGAAAAAGCGAAGATGTTTGGTGTGATGGGGGATTCGAACACACGAGTCTAATAATATTAAGAGTCGACGCCTTAACCCACGTGGCCGTGCCTGGCCTAAGCCCTGAAGGAACAATCTATTCCATAGATTGAAAAGTTTTATAGAAAATATATATTTTAAAATACAGTTCCTTTTGCTCCGAATTACAAACAAAATTATAAAAAAACAGCAAAGAAAAATAAGCAGTGACAAATTCTTTAAGAACTTAAAAATCGAAGCCTTTTCAGAAGATTAAATCTCAAGAACTGAAAAACACCCGAGTTCTAATGGTCTTCTCTGGATAAGTTAGATTCTACTCGCTATAATTTGATTTTTTCTTTTAATAGATTGAACAAACAGAGTTGCTCACACTGTATTTTTTATTATATATGTTATTTACCAAGTTTTCTTTTTATAAGAAACCCGTGTGATCTTCCCAGTTTCGCATTCAAAATCAATTCTCTTCCAGTTTCAGGGACGTTTTTTTCTTATAAGAATGGGATTAGGCTAAAGTGTTTTTGTTTTGTTTTTTAGAAACAAACATAAAATTAATGCGCTAAAAATATTTCTTCGTTTCTTTTTACTATAAAAACATATATATATTTATCTATATCTTTTCTTCTAATTGGATAACCTGATTTAAAAATGGGACAAATAGAGAGTGATTTTAAAGTCCAGAATAAAAGGAACTTTTCTGTTATAAGACATTGTTACAGTTTCATATAATCATTTTTGAGAAATTGGCAGTTTTCGTATTATGAAGTGCATTATTAAAGCCAAATTAGCAGTTGTAATTGTCCCCCAGTGGCTCAGCGGTATGTCTACGGACTTATAACGCTAAAAACCGGGTTTCGATACCGATGGTAAACAAAGCCCAGATAACCCAATGTATAACTTCGTGTTGAATTACACACAAAACTAACATAAATTTATGTTTTCTTTATTTGGTAAGCTTCATGTATTTACACTCAGTGGCCACATTTTTACGTACACCTATCTAGTACCTGGTAGATGTCCCTTGTGCTTATCTAGTACCTGGTAGATGTCCCTTGTGCTTATCTAGTACCTGGTAGATGTCCCTTGTCCTTTCAGAACATCCTGAAATCTTTGTGGCACAGGTTCAACAAGGTTCTTGAAACATTTCTTAGCTATTTTGGTTCATGTTGAATCGATAACATCTTACAGTTCTTGCAGATTTGTCGGCCACACATTCATTAGCTTGAAATCCGGGAACTGTGCAGGCCACTGGAGTACACTGAAGTCAATGTCATGTTCGTAGAACTAGCTTGAGTTTGTTTTGTTTTTGAATTTCGCACAAAGCTATCGGCGCTACAAGCTTGAGATGATGCGTGCTTTGCGACATGGCGCATTGTCCTACTGGAAGTAGCCATTAGAAAATGGGTAGGCTGTGGCCATAAAGGGATGCACAGGGTCTAGTAACAATGCTCAGGCATTGAAATGATGCGCAATTGATAATAAGAGGCCTAATTTATTCCCCACACTGTTACACCACCAACTTTTGACACAAGGCAGGATGGTTCTAAGACCGTGATTTATAAACAACTAATTATAATACAGACTAAGGAGGTATGTATTCGTTTTTAACCATGGTTTATAATTATTGTATTAACTTTTTTTTTCAAAACATTTCATACATGTCATACAGGATGTCCCCACCAAAAATGTCTCCATCCTTTAAATTGTGCAACTTCTGTTTATGGATCCTGATAATTTTATTTTTATGGATCTTGATAATTTTATTATTTATGGATCCTGATAATTTTATTATTTATGGATCCTGATATTTTTTTTTTATTTCTGATGATATTTGAGGTTTTCTGAAAATAAGCACAAAGCACTGATGAATTAAATCAATAGTCACAAATGCTATCCATTGAATCAGAGTAAAATTTTGTGCAACAGCGTGTCGGGCTCACCGTCGCAGACATCGCGATTGTTCAAATTCTAGTGGATTTCAGTTTAAACATCTCAATTAACACAATAGAGCGCGTACAGTTAGTCTGTTGTATGAAATTATATAAAAGAACGATGTTTAGATGGTTTGAAGGTTGTCTGCTTTAGTCATGTGAGCCTTCGAAATGTGAGTAAACTACATGTTTTTGAGCCTCTCTGTATGTGAAAATTAACTTATTCGTTGACGAAATACGGTATTTAGAAAGGTTAGTTTATGATTTCTTATGGCTTGGCATGGCCAGGTGGGTTAAAGCGTTCGACTTATAATCCGAATGGTCGCGGGTTTGAGACCCCGTCGCATCAAACTTGCTCGCTTTTTCAGCCGTGGGGGCGTTATAATGTTACGGTCAATCCCACTATTCGTTGGCAAAAGAGTAGCCCAATAGTTGGCGGTGGGCGGTGATGAGTAGCTGCCTTCCCTTTAATCTTACGCTGCTAAATTACGGACGGCTAGAGCAGATAGTCTTCGTGTAGCTTTGAGCAAAATTTAAAAACAAAAAGAAAAGATTTTTATAATACAATCAAATAAAGTACGAAACACCGCTATTTATCACACAGTTGGGCACGTGCTACACCAGGCACAATGACGTCACATGGTAAATCACTTTGTTCAAAGGAAAGGCGCAATAAAACTTCTCTAAAATATTCAAATTAACATAAGATATACTGTTTATGGAACTCTATTTTATACATAAAACCTATTTCTATGTATTATGATAATAATGATACAAGATTAGTAAAAATGTTGTTAATTTAAAACGGAGAATAGGAGTCGTCAAAAAAATACAGAATCACGTTTCATCAAAGTGCAAAGATTTATATTTTCAAGCCCACAACGAGAATGGAAAACAGTGTTTATAGTATTATCGCAATCTCAGATTCCTATTTGGACTCAAGTTTATGGCACTTATCAGTTTTAGTGGTGGGAAAATAGAGATTTGTTACACAGATAGATTGAAGCCACGCCACATGGAACGGTTGTCTCTTCAAAGTCCTCCAGAAAATTTAGAAAATCGAAACGGACTCTGCACAACAGAGCATTGTTGTATTTCGCACCTTCTCGGTTATGCTTTTCATCTAGTAATAAGCCCAGGGTATGAATAAAAATATATATTTCACAAATGTAAATCTTCAGATACTTAACACAATTTCTAGCCATTTTTAGGAATGTCCCTCATACAGCAAAACCTGCCACCTTTCTCTTGTTGATTGGTAAATCACGACAAGTCTTCGCTTTTCTTCAGAAACTGAAAAAGCGTCAAGCAAAACTTGTGCCAGATGCTTATTTTTTAACATAGCTCTTTTCGAACCGAAACTGACAGCCAATTGAAGAGTGTTTGTTTTCTTATAGCAAAGCCACATCGGACTATCTGCTGAGCTCACCGAGGGGGAATGAAACCCTTAATTTTAGCGTTCTAAATCCGTAGACGTACCGCTGTACAAGCGCGGGGGGGGGCGAAGAAAATGAAAAGAGGCAAAGAAGACCTCAGTGACACAGCTGTATGTCCGCGAACTTGTTTGTTTGTTTATTTTGAATTTCGAGCAAAGCTACTCGAAAGCTATCTGCGCTAGCCGTTCCTAATTTAGCAGTGTAAAATTAGAAGAAAGAAGGGAACTAGTCATCGCCACCCACCGTCAACTCTTGGGCTACTCTTTTAACAACGAATAGTTGGATTGACCCTCACATTATAACGCCCCTACGACTGAAAGGGCGAGCATGTTTGGTGTAACGGGAATTCGAACCCGCGACACTCATATCACGAATCGTGTGCCTTAATCACCTAGCCATGCCGGGCCTCATCTGCTAACTTACAACGCTGGAATCCGATTTTTGATACCTTTGGTGGGCAGAGCACGAATAGCCCATTGTGTAGCCTTCTGTTTAATTTGTAACAAACGAACAAAGCGAAATGATTTAATTAAGCCTATCTTATTTTGTTTCGCAGAAGAAAACATTTTCCACATAATATTTCATAATTATGATTAATAATAATTATAATTTACCATGTAGAAAGAATACTGTTTTAAAAAAATTATATCGATTTTTCCGTCACCGTCAAGAAGAAGAAATATGAACTAAAGAGCATGTTCACTGGACAGAAATTATGTATATTTATGATTAATGGAAGCCACGAAAATCTGCTTCCATTATTCCTGATAGCTCAAAAAGCAAACAAACATTCAAAGTGCAAAACTGAAAGCATAAAACCTCAATTTTCCATGCATTCCTGCATGGACCCAATAAACAATCGTGCCAAATTTGGCGAAGATCTACTAACAGGGGGTGAATTAGTGGGAAAAACACACACACGCAAAAAACGCAAAATACAAAACTGAAAATTTGTATGTTTGCAATTATGGACCTAACGAAGCTCCGCACTACTTTAGTTGAAGATACATCCACACCCTAAAAAGTAGTTACATGGGTATGGAACAGACTGTACACTATTATATTATATATTTAAGAACAGGTCTGTTGAGATAATAAGAGTGCACGATTAAATATCGGCAGTGAACTATGGAAACGAGACTCTCAGATTAATCAAGTAAAAATAAAACATTCTATTTATTGTTATCTGTATGTATTGTGCATCCAAGAAGGCTTAAGTCAAAAGGTCAAGTAGCGCCCCTTGTATGATAGGTTCAATTCAAATATCGCTTCTATAACATTCGTCTTTCAGGTAAACCTAACATCACCATCTGTATCTTTTATATTATTATTTGTTCACGACATTTCTCCCAGCTGTGATTATATTATTTTGTTTCTTATGGAAAGCTACGGAAGCGTAGCCATCTTTTCACAGGGTCCGGCGTGGCCAAACGTGTTAGAGCGTGCGACCCGTAATCTGAGGGTCGCGGGTTCGCATCCCCGTCGCGCCAAACATGCTCGCCTTTTTAGCTGTGGGGGCGTTATAATGTGACGGTCAATCCCACTATTCGTTGGGTGAAAGAGTAGCCCAAGAGTTGGCGGTGGGTGGTGATGACTAGCTGCCTTCCCTCTAGTCTTACACTGCTAAATTAGGGACGGCTAGCACAGATAGCCCTCGTGTAGGTTTACGCGAAATTCAAAAACAAACAAAATCTTTTTACAAATTTACTAGAGTGTCTTGACAAACGAATATGAGCAACTCCGAATCCAATGGTATTTTCAGAAATACCCACAATACTTCTGTGCCTCTTAATACAAATAAGTGTATTAAAAACAAACAATATTTTCAATCTGAAAATCGAAGAGTTATCAGGTCTGTTTCTGCTCAGTTTTGTGCTTGCATTGAAGTGCAAATTGACATAATCAACTTTAACTCTGTGGTAATTTTAACATGCCAAAGAATCACTGTATATTCCGGATACTTTAATGTTATAAAAGTAACGTGTTTCTATCCATAACGCTTATTAAAATTTTGAATGTAATGCCATGCTAATACGTAACCAAATTCATATGGATAGCAACTGGGTTCTTCCTTTTCCAGAGTTACCACTGATTTGTTTTATGTCCATACGTTTTCCAGAAGCTAAACGTTTAATTGAAAGATATTGTGAAACAAACATCATTATCCATTGTCATTATATTACAATAGAGAAATGTTAAACCTAGAATAACAGTGTAATAAACACTTAGCTTTAATTATTCACCGAACAAGCTGTTTCAGATATTGTAATTTTTACCCTTTTCCCTTGTTTATCGATAAAGTTAATAAATTGACAGTTTTAATTCAGTAACCTTTTTGGTGACACAGCTGTACTTCTGCGGATTTACACCGCTAGAAAATGGGTTTCGATACGTGGTGGGAAGAGTACAGGTAGCCCATTTTGTGTCTCTGGGCTTAATTTCAGAAACAACAAAATTTGGCTCTGCAAATCCTTCTAGTACTTATAAAAACAACTTTGTCATGGTTGGTAAACGATAAATCCGACACCATACACTAAAAGTCCTGTTTCGTTTGTAATTCTGCGCTAGCTGTCTATAATTTATCAGTGTAAGACTAAAGGAAGGCAGCTAGTCATAACAACCCACCGCCAACTCTTGGGATACTTTTTTACTTACGAATAGTGAGATTGACTGCACATGATAATGCCTCCAGTGTTGGAAGGGTGAGATTTCTAACCATAAAGCTAGTCTAGGCTTTTCCAGGACAAAGTACAGAATAAGATGTCATGGACCATTCCCACTGTAGTTTTTCTTTTTTGCCCTGTGTTTACCTTATAAGCGAGATACGAAAGACTTGTATGTCCTAGCAGAATTACCCCTTTTTTATATTCAAATAAAAAATCTGAACGTGTCGTACACACAAATCACTGTAAAAATCAAAAACTTTTCAAACACTTTATCTCAGTTTTCTCGAACGTACATATTTTAAATGAAGTCTTTATATGTTTCGAAATTTTCAGGGAATCAAACAGGTCCGTCTATGAAAAATACACGAACTTGGGAAAATCACGTATGTAGGATTCACAGAGAAATAGACGGACGGGCAAAGAAAACAGTGGATAGATATATAGAAAAGGAAGAAAACACAATGCATTCATGAAAGTAAAGTTTTTGACCAAAAACATAAGCACTCTGAAGTGACAGAAAACTACTGACTTTTGGTTTTGTTTGTTTGTTATGAGTCGCAAGTTGTGTCGCTGTGCTACTAGGGGGCTGACTTTACGATACATTAAAATATTGTGACAAAATTGTATATCATGTAATAGTAGTCGTAATTCAAAAAAGTAAAATATATTGTAAATCTGTAACCTTTACTCAATACTGATAACAATACAACTGAAGATTAGGTACGAGCAGTATTATTTATAAACAGGGAAAATATAATATTGTAAACTGATTGAGAAAATTTACTGAACTGATCAGAATAGTTCTAACATCAACTAATTTTTACTGTCTGCGTTTACAGAGACATTTAAAGTAAAACCTCGTTACTCTAATCAGCTATTTATGGTTCGTCATTAATTTGCCGGATGTATTCATTTAAAGCATTTATCTTAGGAATTCTCAGTCTCCCAATTCTTTACCTGTAAAGAGTGATTTATAACTAAATATTTATTACCAGAAACATTATCAGTCCATTTTGTGACGTTCTAATAGCTATTAGCGTGAAATATTTCGTCATTCATGCGTTACGATGTATATGCTCGGAGCGACAGTTTGGGTAATTATCGGGTCTTGTTACCCTTCCTAAATGTGGATCCCATTGAAAAGTACTGAATAAAACAAAAGGAAATAGATGAGAAATATTCCTCGTAAGCTGTGCTTTAAAAAGGAAATATTTTAGCAGACCACAAGACTTGTAATACATGTACACGTAGACTCGTAATGGAATGTCATACTATTGTTTAGTTCAATGAATTCAACAAAATCGAGCAATAGGAACCGCGTTGCGATCTTTTCCGTGGAAGTCAGTTGTTGTTAAAATAAGTAGAGAGAATTAGATCTGTTACTTTATGTGCGGAATCATTTGATTTATTTGGATCTTTATCAGATGTGAAATTATTCACAGTATGTATAGAAATTAATGAAAATAAAATTTGTAAGACCTTTAAACGGCCGTGGAACAGCCAAAAGGTGTAGGGTGCGCCATTAGCAATTTGCAAGTCGCAAGTTTACATTCCCCCTCCCACAAACCATACGCGCACTTCTTGCTGGGGAATCGTTATAATATGACGGTCATTCTTTGATTAAAAGAGACGCCCAAGAGTTGATGGTTGGCAGCGATGACAAGTTGCCTTTTAGTCTTATAGCTTTGCGCGAAATTCAAAAACAAATAAACAAACAAAATTTCCCTCAAAGCTACGCGACGGCTGTCTGCGCTAGTCGTCCCTAATTTAGCAGTCTACGGCTAGAGGGAAGGCAACTAGTCATTATCACCCGCCGCCAGCTCTTGGGCTACTCTTTTACCAACGAACAGAGGGATTGACTGTTACGCAATAACGCTCTCACGAGCGTGTTTGGTGCAACGAGCATTCGAATCCGCTTTTTTTTTATTACGAGTCGAACGCCTTAACCAACCTAGCCATGCCGGGCCTAAACAAAGTTAGGAACAAGTAATGTAGACAGAAACTCTACTAGTTTAGCTTGAACCTTGTGACTTATCCATAATTCTAGTTATATTAGGTAGATACTTAATTCTAGTTATATTAGGTAGATACTTAATTCTAGTTATATTAGGTAGATACTTAATTCTAGTTATATTAGGTAGATACTTAATACCGAAATTTAAAATTTTATTTGAGCATTCCACACTGAAGATCCATTTTTTAACGAGTGTTGCATACAGCAAATCAGTTTTCTTAATGAGCATTGTAGATAAAAAAAAATGATTGTTATAAATTGTGAAATGCATCCGTGCAATGGGTCTTTAAGATAAAGAAAACATAGACGAAATAATGACTGATTTGGTAGTGCGCTCCCCCTTCAAGAAACAAAGATATACTGAGTTAAAGAGCAGACAGAAATAAAGCCAATCAATGCTGTCACATATTTTTGTACATTATCCACGTATTTTGTTTTGCAATCCAACATACGTGAGTAGCTTTGCGAAATACAAAATGTTAAACTGCTGTTTCTCTCTGTTGCGGTAATTTAATTAGGATTTTTTGTTATTACAGTTGTGTAGGAAAATATACTGTTAAGCCTAAAACAAAACACGCGTACCAAAGAAGTTTTATACATTAGGGTAATGACAGTTTATATTCACGGTTTACTATGTTTACATTTTCTACTAAAAGTACGGTAAACGGTAGAATTAGAATACAAACTAGCATCTCATTAACGTCACCAGTTTCTTTAATAAAATCTCTAAAATGTACCTGATATATCAACAAATAAAGTCATTTTTTGCTCTTATTCAAAAATATATATTTTGATGTTTGACGAAAATGTTTTCTTACATAGGTAAAACTTGTTCCTAATGGTACATACTTTGCAGAGTGCATTTATTTTTATAAGGTTCCCCGTTTTAAAATTTAAACTTAAGACCATCGTATGTGTTTAAGTGTGGCTTATGTTTACTGCTTAAGTGAAGCTACGAAAACTCCCAAATAGTTTAGTTTCCAGCCGTAGGTCAGGTTTAGAAAGATAAAAGAAAGTAGGAAAATAACATTAACATTTAAATCTACTTTTTATGTAAACACGCTTAGCTGAATCCCTAACGTTGTCTTCCATATTTATTAACTATTTAAACACTGAAAGAATTTCGGGACAAACATTTCGTAGTTTATAGAATAATCATGAGGTTCTACTAAATATATATATTTTTTTCAAAATAACGCGATGCCATAAAAATATTTCCCTGCATTATCAGAGTGACAGTCAATCCCTTAACACGGATGATTGTAGCTATGATGTGAATGGTGTAATCAAGTTCAAGGCAAATAGCACTTGATGTAGCGCCATTCCTACCCAAACCTATAGCATTTTATGTAGCATTATTCCTATCCAACCCAATAACATTTCACGTAGCAGTATTTCTATCCAGCCCAAAAATATTTTATGTAGCATTATTCCTATCCAACCCAATAACATTTGATGTAGCAATATTCCTATCTAACCCAGTAACATTTGATGTAGCAATATTTCTATCTAGCCCAATAACATTTGATGTAGCAATATTCCTATCCAACCCAATAACATTTGATGTAGCAATATTCCTATCTAACCCAATAACATTTGATGTAGCAATATCCCTATCTAACCCAATAACATTTGATGTAGCAATATTTCTATCCAACCCAATAACATTTCACGTAGCAGTATTTCTATCCAGCCCAAAAATATTTGATGTAGCAATATTTCTATTCATTACAATAACATTTGATGTAGCAGTATTCCTATCTAACCCAATAACATTTGATGTACCAATATTCCTATCTAACCCAATAACATTTGATGTACCAATATCCCTGTCTAACCCAATAACATTTGATGTAGCAATATTTCTATCCAACCCAATAACATTTCACGTAGCAGTATTTCTATCCAGCCCAAAAATATTTGATGTAGCAATATTTCTATTCATTACAATAACATTTGATGTAGCAGTATTCCTATCTAACCCAATAACATTTGATGTACCAATATTCCTATCTGACCCAATAACATTTGATGTACCAATATCCCTGTCTAACCCAATAACATTTGATGTAGCAATATTCCTATCTAACCCAATAACATTTGATGTAGCATCTAACTCAATAACATTTGATGTAGCAATATTTCTATCCAACCCAATAACATTTGATGTAGCAGTATTCTTATCCAACCCAATAATATTTGATGTAGCAATATTCCTACCCAAGCCAATGATATTTGATGTAACAATATTCGTATCCAACCCAGTAACATTTGATGTAGCAGTTGTTCTATCCAACCCACTAATATTTGATGTAGCAGTGTTCCTATCTAAACCAATAACATTTCATGTAGCAATATTTCTATCCAACCCAGTATTATTTGATCCAGCAATATTCCTATCCAACCCAATAACATTTGATGTATCAATATTCCTATCTAATCCATCAATATTTAATGTAGCAACATCCCTATCTAACCCATCAATATTTAATATAGCAACATCCCCTATCTAACCCGTATGACTGAAGTGCTGTTCTTCAGTTTTTGTTCCTAAATATTCCCTGTTCATAACATCTTACGTTTGATTTATAGAAGTTGAAGATAGAGGAAAACGAAAAGGCGGAGAAATGCGGTAAATCATTCAGAATTATGAAAATAAACTGTTACACGGTATATTTCATAAACAATGAAAATTAGTGCTTTTCGTACAATAATTAATGTCTCGAATAATACTTTGGATAGTTATGCGAATCTCCATGCTATGGATACGTTGAAGATAGACTTTCTTTTCGGTATCAGACTAAAAGTCAAACTAAGAATTGTAGAAAATAGTGTTACATCAAAATGCATGTCTATAATGTTTTTGGTAAACTTTAATGTCTTTACATGTGAGCTTTGCTTCCTGGTATCTCCATATTCTCAGTGTGTACCAAAGGAAAAAAAATCTTTAGCGTATACAAGCTGATTAGCGATGTGTCTTAAACAATACACTCATAATTTCAGTGTTTACAGAATATTAGAAATGTTTATTTAACAATATATTCCTACCTTCAGTGTTAACTGAAGAACTACAATACGTTTACCAAATTCTGGACTACTTTATTTATACAGTATTGTTAAAATACTCAACATATCGAATTTTCTCTGAGTAAATGCACTCTATTTTTTTGAGCATATCAAAGATTAATATTTTTTTTTATCGATTTTATTATTATTTCATTGACTTTTAGAATTGAACTGTTTTAACTGTTGTTTCATTATTTTTGGAAATGAGCTCAACAATATTATTATTGTTTCATTATTTCAGTATTTGTTTGTGATTAAGCACAAACCTACACAATGGGCGAAACATGTTGTGCCAATCGCGGGTATCGAAATCTGGTTTCTATCGTTGTAAGTCCACAGACATACCACTGACATATCACTGCAAAGACAATATGGCGTGCGACTTGTAATCCGAGGGTCGCGGGTTCGAATCCCGGTCGCGCCGAACATGCTTGCCCTTTCAGCCGTGAGGGCGTTATAATGTGACGGTCAGTCTCACTATTCGTTGTTAAAAGAGTAGATCAAGAGTTGGCAGTGGATGGTGATGACTAGCTGCCTTCCCTCTAGTCTTACACTGCTAAATTAGGGATGGCTAGCGCAGATAGCCCTCGAGTAGCTTTGTGCGAAATTCAAAAACAAACAAACAATTCTCTCGACAGGTAGCGGAATTTAGAAAATAGCCTAGGAAAAATATAACATGGAAAAGTATTAATTAGAGAGATATTATACGACTGTGAAATTATTTTAGAATATTTTCGACTACGCACTAAAATAATCAGTGCTAATATCAATGCCAAGACGTGTTTTTCTTGTAGCAAAGCCACATCGGGCTATCTGCGAAGCGAACCCAGGGGAATCGAGCCTCTGATTTTAGCAATGTAAATCTATAGACTTACCGCTGTACTAGCGGGAGGCAATGTTAAGACATCAATAGAAAATTTGCAGTAACTTTGCTGTAGAATTATAATATTGTACTTTACATTTTGTAAAACAGGAAGAAAATACAGCGTGTTTCCGTGAAAGTTCTAAAGAATTTTTTTCTTCTCTAAAACAGGTTCGTAAACCTAAAAGTCCAGATAGAATGTAAAAAAAAAAGTGCGAGTTGTATGTATACTCTGTGTATCAGTTTAATAACTTGGAGGAACATTCATCTTGACTCGTAACCTTGGAGTTGTACCAACAGTAAAAAAAGAGTAAGAAACAACTGTGTGTATATCGGACAGTTCTCACGATTGGAGGATTTATTAAGCGAGCGAGGCTGCTTCTTAAATCATTGGTGGTCAGGTATAGCCTATTCCATCTGTTTGCTGCCTGCTGCACCTGACGTAATCTCATCGTATACTTTCTTCCCAGCAGTAGAGTCAGAGGTTTCTGATCGGGTTCAAGTCAGTGCAAACTCATCATGGAAAAACAATAGAGAAGACTGACAGAAAACAGTGGATACTGAAAGACATCCGTTTGTGTGTGCGCATGTTTAGTACAAACAGACGACATCAGTGAAGACAATGAGATTCATACCCATAGACAGATTTAACGGAAGAGAGTGAGAGAAGAGAAATATTTCATTCAGAGCCAAAAAAACAACAACAGATTAAACGAAAGAATAAGAGAGTGAGAGAAGAGAAATATTTCATTCAGAGCCAAAAAAATAGGTTGAACGAAAGAAGAAGAGGGCATCAAAGGACAATAGAAACGTTTCAGGCTGCTGAGAATCCAAATGGAAATAGGAGAATATAATAAAAGGGTTACGTGATTGCTCATTGTTTTGAAGCACAAGTGGGGCACTACTATGCATGCATTATTTTCGAAATAGTGCTTTACCATAACATGTTCCCCAGTGCACTTCTAAGAGTTTATAGACAATCTATTAGCGTGGATTGCCTGTGATAGGGTACCATTGGCTGAATGCTGTTTCGGTGATCAGTAGCTCAGAATTAGGAGTGCGACAGTTAATCTTATTACCTTTAACATCAATACAAATACTTATTTTTATTTTGTTAATGCCCCACGCTAGTACAGCTGTAAGTCTACGGATTTACAACGCTAAAATCAAGGGTTCGATTCCCCTCGGTGGGCTCAGCAGATAGCCCGATGTGGTTTTGCTAAAAGAAAAACAAACACAAACACATTATTTCGCTACACTATTTTAGTTCTACATATTGAATGTCAAATTTCGGGATGGTTAGAAAGATAAGATAAAATAAAGAAAACTTTAGAAACTACTAATAAGTTTGAAACTAAAACATTTTAAGACAGGCGAGACTTGATTTATGTGTTTCAATGATCGTTAGAAAAGCTTAAATTCGTCTCTGGAAGAAACTGCAATCAAAAACAATATTTTTGTGGTTTTAGCTCCATTTGCTATGAATCCCACAGACAAAGTGAGCATAAATGTGGTATTTTTATCACACGAATACCACGAACACAGTACAGAAAAAAATAACGTTAAAATAAGATTTTCGGTTAAGTAGTGTGTCACTTAACAAAAAAAACCACACATCTTTTCCCGCAGTTTTAAGGAAATTCATTAGTTCATTATTGGGCTAGGCATAGCCAGGTAGTTAGGGAGTTAGACTCACACTCTAAAGGTCGTGGTTTTGAATATCTGTCACACCAAACATGCTCGCCCTTTCAGCCGTGGAGGCGTTATAAAGTGATGGTCAATCCCACTATTCGTTTATAGAAGAGTAGCCCAAGATTTGGCGGTGGGTGGTGATAACTGTCTTTCTTCTAGTCTTACACTGAAAAATTAGAGACGGATCGCATAGTAGCCTCCGTGTAGCTTTGCGCGAAATTTGAAAAAATAAAAGACTGATTTTTTTTTCATCATGATTTTTTTTTCTTATTTTCAAGCGAAAAGCGATTACCCTTAATGATTAGTCGCATTTCTAAAGAAACGAGAAAAAACAAACAATTGCGTTGCAAGTGTTAAGTATTTAGGTAATAGAATTTTTAAATCACGCGTTTATTACTGATTACGAGGAAGTAGGAAAAGTGTTTGACGAAGGTCTTAATCCAGTAACTCGGGTATCTCTATAATAAATAATATTTTCTCAGACATCCCTTTTACCTAAAATATACGTTCAAATTTCCTTAGAGTCGTTTGGGTAAACAAAGTGTATATTTTTGGTGCGTTAAAAGTTTGAAAGAAGCGTTCCTGTAAAACGTTATTTTAGGTACGTCATCTTGACTGGTTTATCCAATTGCAGTTTTTAATTCGATGTTATCCGTTTGTTTCACATAACTTTCAACTACGTTTTATTTACTTTCAGTACTATCATGTACTTTTATATACAACTTTCAACTACGTTCTATTTACTTTCTGTACTGTTATGTCGTTTTATATACAATTTTCAACTACGTTCTATTTACTTTCTGTACTGTTATGTGATTTTATATACAACTTTCAACTACGTTTTATTTACTTTCTGTACTGTGATGTACTTTTATATACAACTTTCAACTACGTTCTATTTACTTTCTGTACTGTTATGTGATTTTACATACAACTTTCAAGTACGTTTTATTTACTTTCTGTACTATCATGTACTTTTATATAAAACTTTCAACTACGTTTTACTTACTTCCTGAACTGTGTTGTGATTTTATATACAATTTTCAACTACGTTTTATTTACTTTCTGTACTGTGATGTACTTTTATATACAACTTTCAACTACGTTCTATTTACTTTCTGTACTGTTATGTCATTTTATATACAATTTTCAACTACGTTCTATTTACTTTCTGTACTGTTATGTAATTTTATATACAACTTTCAACTACGTTTTACTTACTTCCTGAACTGTTATGTCATTTTATATACAACTTTCAACTACGTTCTATTTACTTTCTGTACTGTTATGTCATTTTATATACATCTTTCAACTACGTTTTACTTGCTTCCTGAACTGTTATGTGATTTTATATACAATTTTCAACTACGTTTTATTTACTTTCTGTACTGTGATGTACTTTTATATACAACTTTCAACTACGTTCTATTTACTTTCTGTACTGTTATGTCATTTTATATACAATTTTCAACTACGTTCTATTTACTTTCTGTACTGTTATGTAATTTTATATACAACTTTCAACTACGTTTTACTTACTTCCTGAACTGTTATGTCATTTTATATACAACTTTCAACTACGTTCTATTTACTTTCTGTACTGTTATGTCATTTTATATACATCTTTCAACTACGTTTTACTTGCTTCCTGAACTGTTATGTGATTTTATATACAATTTTCAACTACGTTTTATTTACTTTCTGTACTGTGATGTACTTTTATATACAACTTTCAACTACGTTCTATTTACTTTCTGTACTGTTATGTCATTTTATATACAATTTTCAACTACGTTTTATTTACTTTCTGTACTATCATGTACTTTTATATACAACTTTCAACTACGTTCTATTTACTTTCTGTACTGTTATGTCATTTTATATACAATTTTCAACTACGTTCTATTTACTTTCTGTACTGTTATGTGATTTTATATACAACTTTCAACTACGTTTTATTTACTTTCTGTACTGTGATGTACTTTTATATACAACTTTCAACTACGTTCTATTTACTTTCTGTACTGTTATGTGATTTTACATACAACTTTCAAGTACGTTTTATTTACTTTCTGTACTATCATGTACTTTTATATAAAACTTTCAACTACGTTTTACTTACTTCCTGAACTGTTATGTCCTTTTATATACAATTTTCAACTACGTTCTATTTACTTTCTGTACTGTTATGTGATTTTATATACAACTTTCAACTACGTTTTATTTACTTTCTGTACTGTGATGTACTTTTATATACAACTTTCAACTACGTTCTATTTACTTTCTGTACTGTTATGTCATTTTATATACAACTTTCAACTACGTTTTATTTACTTCCTGAACTGTTATGTCATTTTATTTACAACTTTCAACTGGTACTTGCATAAACGACTTATTTTTACCGTCTTTGTAAGTGGGTTAAATATACAAATATTTGCGTTACTAATACGCCTATCTAGTAACCATTTGCTTTATAGAAACACAAGATGATTTTCGAACAACTCCGATAAATATCTACTTCGAAGAAACTAAAGAAATGTGATAATACTCAATCTGTTTATGTTTATACGGTGTTTTAAATACATACGTTTGTGAGTGTGTATACGAAAACTAAAGTGTAATAATACGAACAGCGTGTGTAAGAGAAAAAAACGTATAAATTTCGATTGAGGTGAAACAAGACGTAATTATTTAAAAGTAAGTTATTACGAAATATACGGGTTAAAGTTGAAGCCACTCCTCCATTGTACCAGTTTTGAATACCATGGTAATACGGTAATGAGTTAAATATGCTTGGGATTGATGTACTTGAGTAAAGATAACATTTTACGACAGGTTATTAAATGTGGATTTGATACTGTCTACATTTTTTGATATAAACTATCAAACTGGTGATTCATTGTTGATGTACTCTTAGAGTGTTCTTATTAAAGTCTCTTATCATCGATTCTTCTCATTCTACTGTGGTAAAGAATGACAGACTTCATTCCATCTCGCTTGTCCGTTGTTTCAGAATATGTTAATAATGGTTTGCTGTATTCAACCATCTTCGAGACCAAAGCAGAATAAATGATGAAGTGCTATTAATCACAAGATTTGGACTTGAAACCGTATCGGACAGTTGGAATCTACTTGTTATTGACAGCCGGTTTCGCATATAATACTAACATCGACTGCTCTCCGTATTATGGCTTCATGATTTTACTGGATAAAAGCGATTTCGTGTGTGATGACAGATTGATGATTCTTCACTGTCTGTTCTCTACTCATCTCTAACTTTGTGTAAACCGTATCATACATTATGATCTTGTCAGTTTCGGAGTAAGAACAAAAGTTTCCTTTTGGAGTGAGTGATTAATTGTTTGGAAACGAACTAGGAATGTCCTTCCGGATATCTTTATGTAGCCTGAGGCTCTCATTGTACAATTATAAAAAAAACAACTCTGAGTATGTTATAAGAATGACACTGCTACAGATATCTTTATAAAGTATCTAGCTCGAGTTATATACAGGTTATGAAGTTTCAAGTGTCCGTAATATAAAAATATGTTCTAACTGGATAGGTATGTGTTACAGACGCACCGGATTGCTGCATAAAACGTTTGATTAATAATACCAATTTTATGTTGTACAATTACTTTTACTCTGTTATTTGGTAAATGTTGATCAGAGTGTAACGCAAATCTTAAGGTCAAAAGGTCAAAGCATACAAGAATACAAGTTTATCAGGATATCGAAATCAATTTGGTAATAAATGTCACATGGACTTTAAAATAATCAACTGAAATCGATAATACGGTAGGACTTTTATCGACGTAGACCGAATTGTACTTTGGTTCACCCACGTGATAAAAAGGGTTCCAGTCGTGTCTTCGCTGGAACAGCAGATACCTCCATTTGTTGCGATTAGCGTTCATTTTTTGTCGGCTGTTTAGAAATGCTCAAAGAAAAGGAATTTCGACTCACGTGCGTTTCTTAATAAACAATTAAATACATATTTGCCCCAAAGCGACACATTAGTATGTACGTAGACTCACACCGATAGAAACCGGATTTCGATACCCGTGGTGATCACAGAGCACAGTTCACTGTGTAGCTTCGTGCGTAATTGCAGACAAACAAAATAGTAATTACGGCCCACCAGAGCAACTGCACGTTACCTAACTCTGCCCTAAGTCTCCTCTTTACTTTTTTTTTTCAAAACAAAAAGACGGATGATATTTTAATGGCAAATACGAAAAGAAACTATGCAAAAGACAGGAAATGGCATTGTACTAGATTGCCCCGTACTAGATCAAATGATTCATTGCTTCTCGGAATTCTTTCTTGTTTTAAAGATCATTTCAAACATTCTTCTCTTGATTGTTCCTCGACATAAGAATTGTTGGAATTAAACGAAAACTAAAAGTTTGTTCTAAAACTGATTTTTTTTTTATACTTTGGGCTATTAAACAACTACAAAAAATTTAACATTTCTATCTTCTTTGTTCCATAGAAGCCTTCTAGTTGCTCAGTCTGTCGAGACTATAATGGTGAACGCTGCACATGAAGCCATTGGAGTAGCTTTGTGGTTAATCACAAACAAACGAACAAAAGACGTGACATGAATTATCGTAAAATACAAGACAATAAAATTCAAAAGTATTACTTTTTAATTGTTGCTTAAATTTGATAGGTACTGTGTATATCATATGAGGTTTGTTTCTCTTAATCTGAAGATAGAATTATCAGGATACTTTTAAGTATTTCACGTGTAGACATTATGTAATTATAAGGTTCAGACTATCCTGGTACAAGTCAAGTTAAAATGAATGTTTTAAACGTATGGCTGGTACTGTATTCTCAGAAAAACACTAAGAATGGCCAAATGGTTAGGGAGCTCGACTCGTAATCTGAGGGTCGCGGTTTGGACTTGATATTCGTCGATAAAACAGTAGTTCAAAAGTTGGAGGTGGGTGGTAATTACTAGTTGTTTTTTCTCTAGTATTACACTGCTAAATTAGAGATGACTACCTTAGATAACCCTCGTGTCACTCTGCGAGGGCCTGGCATGGCCGAGCACGTTAAGGCGTGCACTCGTAATCCGAGGGTCGCGGGTTCGCGCCCGCGTCGCGCTAAACATGCTCGCCCTCCCAGCCGTGGGGGTGTATAATGTGACGTTCAATCCCACTATTCGTTTGTAAAAGAGTAGCCCAAGAGTTGGCGGTGGGTGGTGATGACTAGCTGCCTTCCCTCTAGTCTTACACTGCTAAATTAGGGACGGCTAGCACAGATAGCCCTCGAGTAGCTTTGTGCGAAATTCCAAAACAAACAAACAAACAAAAAACACTCTGCGAGAAACTGAAAACAAAGATTCTTGGGAAAATTCTATCATATATGTCCAGAAAAAAGCTGTTATTACAGCAACAGAAAACTGACTTCTAGCTGGACTTAATAAGAATTAAATAGCTATTTGTGTCATGATCCCATGCAGGTGCACTCAGTTATTTCAAACCTTCATGCCCGGCGTGGCCAGGTGGTTAAGGCACTCGAGGATCGCGGGTCCGAGTCTTTATCGCACCAAATATACTTGTCCTCTTAGCCGTGAGGGCGTTATAATATAACGGTGAATCCCACTATTCGTTGGTAAAAGAGTAGCCCAAGAGTTGTCGGTGGGTAATGATGACTTGCTGCCTTCCGTCTAGTTTCACATTGCAAAAGTAGGGACGGCTATCACAGATAGACCTCGTGCAGCTTTGCGCGAAATTCAACAAACAAACATTCGTATTCTTTGCAAAATAATCTGGTTTGTCTTTACTTGCAAATGTCTAAATAGTTTTACTCTACTATTTACTAGTTATATAAGCTCACTAACCTGAGTAATTCGGAGTGAAACGTTGTTCTGGGTTCTAAATAGTGATACTCAACTATTTACTAGTTATATAAGATCACTAACCTGAGTAATTCGGGGTGAAACGTTGTTCTGGGTTCTAAATAGTGATACTCTACTATTTACTAGTTATATAAGATCACTAACCTGAGTAATTCGGGGTGAAACGTTGTTCTGGGTTCTAAATAGTGATACTCAACTATTTACTAGTTATATAAGATCACTAACCTGAGTAATTCGGGGTGAAACGTTGTTCTGGGTTCTAAATAGTGATACTCAACTATTTACTAGTTATATAAGATCACTAACCTGAGTAATTCGGGGTGAAACGTTGTTCTGGGTTCTAAATAGTGATACTCTACTATTTACTAGTTATATAAGATCACTAACCTGATTAATTCGGGGTGAAACGTTGTTCTGGGTTCTAAATAGTGATACTCTACTATTTACTGGTTATATAAGCTCACTAACCTGAGTAATTCGGGGTGAAACGTTGTTCTGGACGAACTTTAATCGGGTTTAACCCACTGGTAAAAACAAAGAACTGTCAGTCGTCTTGAGGTCAGAGAAATACAGGCCGTTCGTGAACTTTTCTTGAATGAACGGACGTAAAGCGAACCTGAAAGGACATTTTCAATCTTTGAAATGGAGTCTTGATACGGAAAATATATAAAAACGAATACAAGTTTTTCCTAAAGGAAAAACAGTCTAATTGGAAAGTAGAATATCATTTCTTTGATTCAAAGAACTTACAGAAAATAACGTTAATAAAATAACGGTACAAATCAAACACGTTAAAATCAGTGAAACAGAGCACGTGGTTACGTTCAACTGGGAACAGATAATAAGACTTGCTGAAGTGTCATAATAAGTGTCTCATTATTGTTGACTGATAAACGTTTTAACTTGTCAAAGTTCAGAAGTACTGAGTCGAAGTGTGTCACACGTTTAAATTAAATATATAACTCATGTTTTTTTTATTTACGAAAACGTGATGCTTTCTGTGTGGGGTGATACCGAGAGGGGTGTTATTTCAAAAATGTTAGAGTGTGTGTTTTTCGTATAGCAAAGCCACAAAGGGCTATCTGCTGAACCCACCGAGAGGAATCGAACCCCTAATTTTATCGTTGTAATTCCGGAGACATACCGCTGTACTAGCGGGTGACGGGGCAAAAATGTTGGAGAATCGAACTTTTTTAGTTGAATTATTAAAACATGACTAAAAATAAACACAACAGCAGGCTTTGTTATTTATTAACTTCAAAACCATTAATGTAATTCAATGTTTAAAATCAACAGACACTTGTGATAAATATGGAAGATATAACACATGATAGCATCAAATATATTGAATAAATAATATTTACAGATGATTGTGCCACTGGGGACATTTTCAGAGGACATTCCGTATGGGTTTTAAATTAAAATTGCAAATATTTGACTGTATACGGTTTGCAGATGTTTATATAAAAAGATACAGCCTGCAGATTTCAATTTTATAATTATTATTTGTCCCTAGTTATACGGATAATTGAGTACGTTATATCAAAAAGATTTCAATACAGGAATTAGCAAGTCATGCGAGAAACATATCTGATGTAAAGGATATGTAACGCCCGTTTCGGAAAAATAAAATACTCTTACACTTTGCCGATAAAATTTCACAACACGTTTCTTTCTAACTATCTCACAACATGTATTTATTCACTAGCTTGTTGAAGTTCGTGTCTTTAAACAACTTTCAAGAGAGGGGTTTTTGGTTTGAATTTCGAGCAAAGCTATACGAAGACTATCTGCGCTAGTCGTCCCTAACTTTGCAGCGTAAGACTAGAGGGAAGAAAGCTCGTTATCACCACCCACCGCCAAATGCTGGGCTACTCTTTTACCAACGAGTAGTGGTATTGACCGTCATTATAACATCCCCACGGCTGAAAGGGCAAGCATGTTGCAAGTTATGGGGATTCGAAGTCACGACCCTCAGATTACGAGTCGAGTGCTTTAACCACCTGGCCATGCCGGGCCATTTACCAATGCTACAACAATACAATCATATTAACTAAATTATTTTAAAAGAAAAAACAGAGTAAGATACTGCTACAAGACATATAAAATATTTGCTTTTTGCAAGATTCACACTTTTTTGTTCATAATTTAGTACAAAATCATGCAATGGGCTATCGGTGCTTTGCTTACCACTGGTATCGAAACTCCGTTTCTAACGTTATACCTCTGGGGGGCTCATGGTCCACACAGCTCACCAATATACAACAACTGAATATTCTTACAAACGTGTGTGTAACTGCAGCAGTACACACGTGAGAAAAAAACACTGATTGAACACAAATAAAAGCTAAAATTCACGGACAAACAAAAATATCGGGCTAGTCTACATTATATTAACGTTTTATTACCAATGACACCATAAGGAAATATCTGAATAATTTTCCCAAACAATGGCGAAAATATATTAAAAGAATTATTTTTTGAAACTCTGTGCGTGCTTCTAATTCTATGACATTAAAAGTAAAGAGCTTTCAATATCTGTTAATATTTAATTGTAGAGACGGCAGAGGGATGGTAAAGAAAGCAACGTAAAATGTGAATATTTAGATATATACAGGAAACTAAATGATAAAACCTGGTTCAATAAACGCTAAAACAGTAACCATATCATTAAATTAATCAACTTAATGCGATAGAGAGAAGATACAGAACTTTTCATGTGTAATATTCAGAAATTATTTAAGTGGATCTACTGTTACCTCACCCCATCGCTCAATACTGTGAAGTGAATTTTGTCGAGTACAAAGTTAGTAAAGATGGGTTTTCGAACCTTTATAACAATTGAAATATGTATTAAACTTAATAAATGATGACACTAACAAGGTGTACCAACTAAACAATGAGTCATCAACATTGATAAATAAATAATTATTGTTAGTTTTTTTGTTTCTTAATACAAAGGGCTTATGACAATGTAACGTTGCAAACTTTACAAATCAAATACAAGTGCTACAAAAGCACACCATATGCTAATCTACTGCTTAAATGTTATCTGTGAGGTCAGGTGGTTAAGGCGTTCGACTCCTACTCCGATGGTCGAGGGTTCGAATCCCTATCACACCAAACATGCTCCTTCTTTCAGCCGTGTGGATGTTATAATGTGACGGTCAATCCCACTATTCGTTGGTAAAAGAGTAGCCAAGAAATTAATTTACTCTCAAAACAGCGTATCGAATATCTGGTGTTGATGGACTATCTTAGTGATAGTGTATGACAAAGGCTGTATCCTGAGACACCTTTTAGCCAAGGTTCTGCTATATTGGTCATTGTTACAAATGACTGTAGATCAATGGTCTAATGCATGTTCTTAGAATGCAATACATGGCTAGGTGGTTAGAGAGCTCGACCTGTAATCCGAGGGTCACGGCTCGAATCCTCGTCACACCAGAGATACTCGCCTTTTCATTGTGGGGGCGCTATAATGCCACGGTCAATTCCACTATTCGTTGGTAAAAGAGTAGCCCAAGAGTTGTTGGTGGGCGATGATGACTAGCTGCCTTCCCTCTAGTCTTACACTGCTACATTAGGGACGGCTAGCGTAGATAGCTTTGCGCGAATTTCAGAATGGAAACAAACAAACAAAGCGCTAACAAAGGTTTTTGCTTTTAAACATATACGGTGTTGTGTTATATTTCAGAATTTAATACAGTAGTAGGGTATAGAAGGTACATGTTTTTTTTATTTTTTCTAGCTTATTCAATTACATGATTGTTATATAAATGTGTAAATATTTTGTAAACGACGGCATGTCGTGTTGTGTTTGGATTTTCATTTCTATTATTCATTTTCCCATATTTATATTATTGTTTCGAAGTTTAAACTAATATGTTGTTATTCATTTAGGGTAACATTTAGAATTTTCTTGAATTAAGTAGACCAATCATATGTTTGTAAATGAAGTGCTGGTGACTTCGTGTCTAGACGTGTAGTCTCGTGCTAGAACGGACATGCGCGGATTGCTCTGGAGATCTGTAGAAATTTCGCGGTCTTTCGAGGAGTTTAGGCCATACAATATATAAACAGACGAAGACGCGAGAAGAGGATTCATCAGTATTTATTCGAAGAAAGGAAGAGATTCAGACATCAGTTTTTATTCGAAGAAAGAGAGAGATTCAGACATCAGTTTTATTCGAACAAGAAAGAAAAGGAGAGTCAGACATAAGTTTTATTTCAAAAGAAGAGAGTCAGTTATTTGAGAAAGATTAAGTGTTTGCTGTGATTATTCAACTTGGATTTGTGACTGAAGTTAGATCTACGGAAGCTGTGATTTTATTTCGTCAATCTCTACAATTCATCTGAATTACTGCTTGTGCTGAGAGTCGGGGAATTTATTGAACTGTGAACTGTTTCTGAACTTCTTTATTTAAGCTTCGGAATTTCTTCGTGGGACCAAATTCACACCCTATACTGGAATTTGAGACTTTCATTTTAGATCATTATATTAGATACAGGCCAGTACCATTTTGTATTGTGATTAATTTTGAAGTTTGAAACTAGTATTATTTTGTTTTGTAATTAATTTCGAATGTTATAACTTAATATCTGTCACTGTTATTATATAATTTATGTTATATCTGTTATATTTGTTAATAGTTTAGTGTAATAAATTATACAAGCTGTTATCTGTGTTTTTCTGTTGTGTTTAGTCTACGAAGAACATAAAACATAAAAAAATACGTAACAATGGTACTGACAATATTCATTGTAATTTATACTTCAAAACGGAGTAGATAAGAATTAGGTAGAGCACAAAGGGCGATTTTCTTTGGTTGTATCTTTTATTACAACTTTTCAGTGCATTGTTATGTTTGTTAACTCTGGTTACGGATCAGTGTGATTGGTGAAGTCGAGTCGCCTGTCAGTGGTTACAACCAGAATATTCAGTGTTCATCATCATGCATGACAATGTCCACAAAAGATGATAGTTTGTCCACATCAACGTGTTTCTTCCTGGTTCAGAGATAAATGATGACCATTCTTGAGTCAGTACACTATTTGGTTACCCTGTACTGTACACCAGTATGTCCTAAGAAACAATTTGCACAAATCATCTGATTGAATTGTAAAGCAAAGCTAGATTGATGTGTAGGTGGTAATTTGGACTGGTGAGAGTGGTGGTCCTCAGGACAGACCAGTATTGTTCATTATTCAGTTTCTTGCTGGCTTAGCTGTTTCAAGATGCATCTTCTGGTAATTTGTGAAGCAAAGACTTATGATATATTTTACAACGATGCATTACATAAGCAACAATCGATAACCGTACTGTACTGTAAATATACCACTGATGTAAAGTTACTTTTCAATTTGTTTTGATTGGTTTCAATGATTTTTGTGTTGAATTTGTCAGTTAAACAGATTATCTTTTAACTGGAGTAATCATTTAACGATTATAGCAGAATAACTCTGAAATCTTGCGAATGATGGTTGGTAAAGTCACAGTTCAATGGTTTTTGAGATGAGAGTGGTCCATCGTGAGATTAAGTAAATATCCTACACGTAGTTCAGTTACGTTGACACTCTAACAACAGCTTTAACAGGTAGGCTCCTGTGGCCTTCTTAAAGGTGAAACATTTTGGACTGGGAACTCCATCTTTAGATGTACTCACAGCTCTGTGCATGTCATTATAGAGGAAAAAGATAGCTTCCATGCCAGTTTGTGGTTCTAGTTCAGAGGGAAATGCTGGGGATTGAGCTTGTCATCCTCGTATTGGTCATATTGATTAATGGACGTGTACATCACGTCTTCACATGCACGAGGTAGAGTACTATCATGAATGTAAGTGACTGACATCAGCATACTCGTGCTTCCTATGTCAGCTTGTGGAAGTGTCAAGATGAAGTACTTGAGAAATTCCAATTTAATAATCCAAACTTTGGCATAAGGTTGGTAGCAACACCGTGGAGGATAGAACTTAAACCTTTGCCGTTTGATACCAATGTTCTCACTTGCATTTCAGGTGAAGTGTTTGGCATTTCAGTTTCCTACCACTAGGTGCATAGAGGTGTTTTACATAAATTATTCTTTATTGGCTTAATTCATTTTAACTGACAGAATTTAAATTATTTAAGCTTAGAATAAGTTAATTTGGCGAAGAAAATATAAAGAAGTGCTTATCAAAGAAACACTGTTTTGCTAAACCCATGCAACAAAAATTAAGAGGTTTATTTATAAACACAAGAGTATTAGAAAATTATGAAATTGAAAATGAAATAGGAAACCGGGTATAAAATGTAATGAACTTTATAAGTTTAATCCTTGTTTTTGTCTGCAGATAAGTTTACTATCCTGCCAAAGTGGGAATTAAATTGTATACGTTTTTGAACAAGGTTTTAATTTTTTAATTCATTTTTGTACAAATTTAATTATTTTTGACACTATTATTTATTTGCTTTTTATGTTATACCTGTTCAAAGTATATAATTTACCTTTAGAAACTGTCGCGTGTCTATCTATCGATAAGTGGCGCCATCATTGGGTTGAATTTGCTCGAAAAGATATTTAAGTAGGTGCATAATATATTTACTATTTATATTGAAGGTACATACCAAAAAGCAGGGCAAAATAAAAAATAAAAATGCTCCACCAAATGAAAGAATCCCAGGATACAATCTATAATGTGGGATATAAAATGTATCGTAGGTTTTGGAGGTGATGCGGAAGCAGGACTTAAATTGCGGTGGGGATACACCGTCTATTAGTCTTAACCTTCATATAAATTAAAATTTAAATAATAGGAGTATATATTATAAATAGGATAGTGATATGTGAGCGCCTTCATACTTGTTAGATGCTTCTTTTTCAAAGGGTTTCTTCATCGAGGTCGATTCCCCGTGAGGAAATCTCGCCCACCATCTAGGGTCACCCTCAAACTAGGGGGATGAGTACCCTCACATTTCATCTTGTGGTTCTTTATTGAAAAGCGACGAATGTCATCTCGCTCTCGTATTTCTAATTTATATTAATTTAACTCTAATTTATTTTATTTCTTTATGTGATAATAGCGAATGTAGGTTGAAACTGATTGACTGACGGTGTATCTCCATCACAATTTGAGTCCTACTTCCGCAGTTACCTCTAAAACTTAGAATACATTTTATATCCCACATTGTACCATCATATCATTTCGTTTCGTGGAGCGTTTTCTATTTTTGTTTCGGCTTGTTTTTGGTTATACCAAACTAACATTAGTCAGAGGTTTGAATTTGCTGTTTGTAACGCAGTCTTTTCTTTTGGTTTTGATTTGGTTTTCTTAACCAATTTCTGTATTAGTATTCTCTTTATTTACATATAAATCGGAATATTGAATGTAGATACCTACATACAGGTTAAGTGAGCTGGAGAAATTTTATAACAATAGTCCGAGCCGTCTAGGCGCTTGCCTCGCTGACGTGATCATGTAAGTATGTAGTACATTCAAATGTTTCTCTTTCAGACATTTTTGAATTGTTAAATATTAGCGAGCTTTTTCGCGTATTATCAGTATATGTGCGCGCAATGTATACTAGTAACTAATACCGTGAATTGTCGGTTTTTCTCTTAGGAAGTCGATAGGGTGTTTATTCGGCCCGTGAACTATTTGGAATCCTTGCCAAGCTCCATTATGTATTTAAGATATATATAGAAAAAAATGTCGTAATTCTATTATTATACTTGATTGTGTCCACAACTTTTAATTTTGTTCAAGCTAATTCATCTTATTAAATAACCAAAATAATTTATCTTCTTCACACGACTTTATATCATGCTTTCCAACTGATTACTTGGGAAGATGTATAGTAATAATAAGCTGGTAAGACAACAAACGCATATTGGATTAATAAAGTAAGTGAAAAAAAAATTAAGTTCATAATTCTGTTGAATGCACAGTTTAAAATAATGCAGGAGGAAAGAAAAAAAAACGAATATTAATTGGTAGAAGAATATACGTTGTTGTTTTAGAATTAAGCACAAAGCTACACAATGGGGTATCGGAGCCCGGATACCACGGGTATCGACACCCGGATTTTTGCGTGGAAGTCCGCTATACGTTGTTGTTTTAGAATTAAGCACAAAGCTACACAATGGGGTATCGACACCCGGATTTTTGCGTGGAAGTCCGCTATACGTTGTTGTTTTAGAATTAAGCACAAAGCTACACAATGGGGTATCGCAGCCCGGATACCACGGGTATCGACACCCGGATTTTTGCGTGTAAGTCCGCTATACGTTGTTGTTTTAGAATTAAGCACAAAGCTACACAATGGGGTATCGGAGCCCGGATACCACGGGTATCGACACCCGGATTTTTGCGTGGAAGTCCGCAGACATACCGCTGAGCCACTGGTGGGGCAGAAGAATATATTCTCCTAACATTCTTCCATATTTTTTTGTTCCTGAAGATTTAAGTTTCAAATACTTTCCTCTTAAACTTTATTTTTATTATAATTGCTTTCCTTTATCAAACAGCTAACATTACCGCCTGTTATCGCAAACAGCTTTCTCTGTTAATGTTTAAAGATCTGTGTGTGTCTCACGTAGACACATAGACGCCAAGACCCACAGTTTCCTGGAAACTATTAATAAAACATTTTATGAGTGTTACAAAAAAAAATATATATATATATATTCTCAGTAATGGAAAATAAAAGAGTACAACAGTGATTATTGGACGTCATGTACTTGCATGCTTTTCCCGCTCGAAATTTACAAAAGTTAAAGAAAATGAGCAACGCACCTCGACACCGTGACTACAAACATTGCTTTATCCGCGGCAAAATGTGCGTGGCGAAAATTCGCGCTTGCAAATTAGTTCTCCGAACCCACTGAACCGATTACATTTTGAAAAGCAGATATAAACGGAATGTGTGGAATAATGGAACGTTATGTAACATGTAATTAAAACGAATAATGACCTGGTTATCACTGAAGCCGTGTTATCATCATTCAACGCTTCCCTAGTTATTGAATAACTGTGAAATCAATACGACTTGACAAAAGTCTGCTATTAAATGCTCAATCAAAGCATAATTAAAACAACAAACGGAAAGGGAGATTGGCAGAGAGAATGAGCTCGTGCGTTAACCTAGTCTCTATAATTAATGAGACTGCGTTAACCGAGAAAATTCATATTCCTATCTATTCCATCACTACAGAATCTACCAGCCTTTGTTGTTTTTTTTTTATTAAAGATTAAATAAAATTTTCTTTGGTATCTCGTAAGACAAAAGAAAAAAAAATAGATTTGTTGCTGGCTCGTAGCTTCGTTTATATGATTGAGAGAATACAAATTTGAAATGGATAGAACTTAAATATTCATACGATTTTAAACTTCTCGTCCAGAGCCACGTTAGCAGGCCGATAAAGAATGACATTGTTTGTGCCGTTATTTTCTGGAGTATTATACATTCAAATACAGTATTAATACACTGTATTGAACTCAAAATAAGTGAAAGTAGGGGACGTGAATATTGTGGCTGATAACCATACTCGCAGATTTAGGAAGGTTTTTTTTTTTGCGTAAATCGACACGAGGGCTGTATGCGCTATTGTCCCTAATTTAGCAGTGTAAAACTAGTGGGAAGGCAGCTAGTCATCACCACCCATCGCCAACTCTTGGGCTACACTTTTACCAACGAATAGTAGGATTGACCATAACATTATAACGACTCTACGGCTGAAAGGGCGAGCATATTTGGTGCGACCGGGATTCGAACCAGCGACCCTCGGATTACGACTCGAACGGCCATATAGGCCGGTTTAGAAAGAATATTTTCTTGTGTTTGTTTGTTTTTTTTAATCAGACTTTTCTCTCTTGCTTTCCTCACTTATATCTTATTGGAGTTTTTTTGTCTCTATGATAACTGTAACTTTTTATTTTTTTTTACTGACACTAATGTGGCAGTTATAGAATGATTCTTCCTGTATGATTCTATGACATAAATTATTATGAACTGCGTTGAAAACGAAAATTATTAAAACAGTATGGAAGCTCTAAAACACGTGAGCTATTTACGGTACATGGGAGTATACCGAGCAGAGTTACTTACTAGTCCAATGAGAAATACACTGCCTAAGCCCAAGCCACTTGAAATAACAGAAACAAAATAATAATGTACAATCTTTTTTTATTGTTCATAAAGTACGTCTTTGCTATTTATATTAAAAGGTAACGTAGTTGATATACAAAATATGAGAACATTTTTACTGGGGCCACGAGTATCATAATCTGTATTGTGCAACAGTTTCATTTACGCTGTTCTACCAATACTGATCACTTTCATTCTGCTACCTGATATGTAAACTTGTTCTCGCTGTTTTCTTGACGCCAGACCTCACGCAAAACTTCGATCATATTCCAATTTATGTTAAACACCTGCTACCTAAGTTGCAGAATGCTAGTAGTTGTGTGTTTTTTTTCAGCCTTAAACGAAAAACGATAGGTGTACACCACCAAGCACGTGCGGAGGGAACGAAATGGATTGCACCGCGATGGGGGAACGGAAGTGTCTCGTATTATGTTGGCGTTCAGGAAATTTCCAGAATTTGATTAACTGTTAATGTTACGTGAACAGCTTCGTTGAGGTGTGTTGTGTGTGTTTGTGTACGGTGTTTTAAAATTGCTAACGACACTGTGGAAAAATGGAAGAAAAGAGATTTGAAAGTAAACGAGGCTTCGTTTGTAAAATTAAAAAGCGGTAAACACCAGAAAGGATAAAAGAAATTACAGAGAAAAAGAAAATAATACTTAAAATTATATTTAAACAGAAAAATGCTGCCAGTATGGATACTTAATTATATTTCAAACCAAAGAAATTAAAAAAAAAACCCGAAGGAACGAAAACCCCTTAATTAAGTTTCAGAATGGATCTTTCTAAAATATATTATTGTATACACACACGTGAGAATCACGCGTTTAGTATACTAATATATAATTTTTTAAAAAAGTGGTTTTATTAAATTCTTGCTTAATATTTAATTTAATCAAATTAGTAATGTACATTTAATATATTACTCGCCACGTGTAGCTGATTTAATACGTATATCAACAAACTTGCTAATTGATTCACGTGTATTAAAACACTTAATTTGTCAAAAAAAAAAACTTTTTTGTTGTCATTTGTAACTTTTCGTGGCTTGCTCTCAAATAGAGAATTACCATTATAAATGGTCCCAGAAGTTCAGAGGTAAGCTTGTTGTTTTATAACACTTAAAATTGAGATTCGATTCTTATGGAGGCAGATTGCACGTGGTCCATTGTATAACTTTGTGCTTACAACAAATGGTATATTTTAACATCATATCTCAACGCATCATACTGAAATTATTTATTACACAAATTTTATTACAAACTTCGTATTTATTTTTTTTCCTGCAGTTATTAGATTTTTTTTCACTTCTAGCTATTGAGAAGAAAGTAAACTGTTAAAAATGCCCCTAGCATGTGAATTAAAATAAATTTGTTATTTCCACTAGAGGTCCAGCATGACTAGGTTTGTTAGGCCGATAGACTCGCAATATGATGATTGTGGGGGCGTTGTAATGAAACGGCTAATCCCACTCTTCAATTGTAAAAGAGTAGCCCAAGAGTTGGCGATGGGTGTTGATGACTAGCTGCCTTTCCTCTAGTCTTAAACTGCTAAATTAGGGACGGCTACCGTAGAGAGCCCTCGTGTAGCTTTGCGCGAAATTATAAAACAAGCATACAAATTTCCGCTAACCGAATAGACTTCAACTAGCTCCTCGCTAGTACAGCGGTATGTCTCCGGATTTACAACGTTAAAATCAGGGATTCGATTCCCCTCGGTGGGCTTAGCAGATAGCCTGATGTGGCTTTGCTGTAAGAAAACGCATTTTACAAAGTAAAAACACAAACACACATACTTTAAATATAATATGGAATCATTTTTATGAGGAACAAAAAATAATGGGTTTGATTTCAGTTGTATGTATACAACTTTCGTAACTGATTTCTCAGAATTACGTGAAATAGATAAAATTTTACATAACTGAGAATATTCATAATTATTCTTCGCTTATGTGTTAGAACAGTAAAAGCGTATTAAATCCTAAGCGTATCTTAAGATCTTCATCGTGATTGAGTAAGATATTAGGAAAACTCGAAATGGAACATTGATGATTCGCATATATTATCCTGAACACACACCCAGACGAAGATTATTTTTCACCAGAGGGCGGAACTTATACATTCGATATTTCGTCCTTGAGGTTTTCTTACAGAAAGGAATTTATTTGATATTCTGCTGACTCATATGTCCAGCAACATCTTATAAGTACAAGTAAAACAATTATATTATCACATGACCAGCAACACCTTATAAGTACAAGTAAAACAATTATATTATCACATGTCCAGCAACAACTTATAAGCACAAGTAAAACAATTATATTATCATGTGTCCAGCAACATCTTATAAGTACAAGTAAAACAATTATATTATCATGTGTCCAGCAACATCTTATAAGTTCAAGTAAAACAATTATATTATCATGTGTCCAGCAACATCTTATAAGTACAAGTAAAACAATTATGTTATCACATGTCCAGCAACATCTTATAAGCACAAGTAAAACAATTATATTATCATGTGTCCAGCAACATCTTATAAGCACAAGTAAAACAATTATATTATCATGTGTCCAGCAACATCTTATAAGCACAAGTAGAACAATTATATTATCATGTGTCCAGCAACTTCTTATAAGTTCAAGTAAAACAATTATATTATCATGTGTCCAGCAACATCTTATAAGCACAAGTAAAACAATTATATTATCATGTGTCCAGCAACATCTTATAAGTTCAAGTAAAACAATTATATTATCACATGTCCAGCAACATCTTATAAGCACAAGTAAAACAATTATATTATCACATGTCCAGCAACATCTTATAAGCACAAGTAAAACAATTATATTATCACATGTCCAGCAACATCTTATAAGCACAAGTAAAACAATTATATTATCATGTGTCCAGCAACATCTTATAAGTACAAGTAAAACAATTATGTTATCACATGTCCAGCAACATCTTATAAGCACAAGTAAAACAATTATATTATCGTGTGTCCAGCAACATCTTATAAGTACAAGTAAAACAATTATGTTATCACATGTCCAGCAACATCTTATAAGCACAAGTAAAACAATTATATTATCGTGTGTCCAGCAACATCTTATAAGTACAAGTAAAACAATTATGTTATCACATGTCCAGCAACATCTTATAAGCACAAGTAAAACAATTATATTATCACATGTCCAGCAACATCTTATAAGTACAAGTAAAACAATTATATTATCATGTGTCCAGCAACATCTTATAAGTACAAGTAAAACAATTATGTTATCACATGTCCAGCAACATCTTATAAGCACAAGTTAAACAATTATATTATCACATGTCCAGCAACATCTTATAAGTACAAGTAAAACAATTATATTATCATGTGTCCAGCAACATCTTATAAGTACAAGTAAAACAATTATATTATCATTACTTGAATGTTTTTCAGAATATTTTAACATCACTTGCGATACTTACAAACTGGTTTAAAATACGACATTTAACAACCAGACACTGAGATTAGTCCCCCGTGGTACAGTGGTGTATCTGCGGCCTCATACTGCTACAAATCGGCTTTCGATACCTGTGGTGGGCAGAGCACAAGTAGCCCTTTGTGCTTAATACCACAACAAACAATGAGATAAGTTTTAATATGTAGTTGTGAAAAACAGAAATCGCTTTTCGTTTTGCTTACGAGAAAAAAAAAATGTGTTGTTTAAGCTAATTCATAACAATACGCTTATAAACCCGTGTAAACAGAGCAAAAGTTGACAATAAAATTCTAACACTGTAACTACTGAATAAAATGTATGTGTTGATCATTACATTAGTGGATTTTCTGAAGGAGTTCCTGAGTGACAAAATTAATAAGAACCGAAACTATCGTCAACACAGTTTCTGATGTCTCGAGCTTCTGACGTCGGTGCAATTATTATAATTGTTCTCGTGTTCTCATTTGTAGTTAACAGTAGCCAATCACTCTCGGCCACACAGGCGGCTTTCGTGCATGGATTGGGAGGCTTATTCACTTGTTAGAAACCGAACTCCAGCTACGAAACTGGAGGAAATTAAACCATTTAGAGGAAACGGGAACTATATTTCCTACAAGATGTCAGAACTGAGAATATCTGTCGGCTTTTCGCAACCATATTTCCATACACATACACACATGTAGAAATTGATTGAACAAAAGCCAAAGGGAGTGTTTTGTCTTCTTTCTACTTGTTATCTAATTGCGTGGTTTGAACTTTTCGGAAACGAGTGATTTAACTGAAGGAAAACCCATTAGGAAACACAGGCTACAGAAAGTACATCTCAAACTAAATTTGATTTACATATCTATTATCTTAAAAGGCGCACACCTGACACTGTTTGAAACTATAATGTATGAAACTATAACGTACACAGTAGAACACGTGACAGCTTTATATATCTTTTCAATCATACGATGAAACACTTAAAAGAAAGCTTAAACGTTATATCATATATGCAAAAGTCAAGTCATATAATACATATTTGTAAGTTTTTTTTATTAATTTAAGTCAATGATATATCAAACGGAAAAACTAAACTAAATTTAATGAAAAATATTTAATTTGAAAACAGATATTAACATAGCTCAAGTTAATTATTTCAGATATTTGTCAATCGTGTTAAACAAACCAAATATTTTCGAAATGATGTGATAAAACTCAGTAAATACATGGCTTGGCATGACCAGGTGGTTAAGGCGTGCGACTCGTAATCCGAGGGTCGCGAGTTAGAATCCCCATCACAACAAACATGCTCGCCCTTTCAGTCGTGGGTGCGTTATAAAGTGTGGGTCAATCCCACTATTCGTTGGTCAAAGAGTAGTCCAAGAGTTGGCGGTGGGTGGTGATGACCAGCTGCCTTCCCTCTAGTCTTACATCGCAGATTACCCTCGTGTTGGTTTGCTCGAAATTCAAAACAAAACAAACCAGTAAATGCATACGTGAGATAACACCAAACCAAAGCCAGATCAGCTGAATAATTTCTGAGTTCATAGCCTAAGATAAATTAAGTTTTAATGTTTATGCAGCCTAAATGCCAATTAGAAAACGAATATGATAGTGAATGCTAGAGTAGTTGGTATACTGCATTTGGCCTTAGATGTTTTTAATTACGGAAGGGCTTTGCCCAGCTCTTTGAACTAAATACTGGGATTATTTGTTACTTATGTCCCTAGATGGAACAATGGTAAGTCTCCGGATTTACAATGCTAAAATTAGAGTTTCGATTCCACTCGGTCGCCATAGCAGATAGCCTGACGTGGCTTTGCTATAATAAAAAAAAAAACACTTTTACTTGTAATCCGGTCAATAAATAGGGTTTTCTGATTGGATCTTGCAAAGCGGGCAATTGTTTTTTTTTCCACTGGTATAATATCTGTATAACACATATTTGATGAAACGTTATGACGATACAATGTCATCATTGGCATTTTGATGAAACCAGATGGCGTCCAAAATAGCCGCAAAAATTAATTATAAAATTGATGATATTTTACAGCTGAATTTGATAAAAGTATTCTAAGACCTCTCTGAAACTTGAAGTGGCAAACAGTGTTTATTATAGATGAATTTACATCCCTGTGAGAAAATATGATTTTCTTTAGTTTTACTTCGAAGTATACTTTACCAGTGGTTAAGTGCCTGATCACGTTTGTCTTTCGTTTTGAATTTCCCACAAAGCTACTCGAGGGCTATCTGCGCTAGCCGTCCCTCATTTAGCAGTGTAAGACTAGAAGGAAGGCAGCTAGTCATCACCACCCACTGCCAACTCTTGGTCTACTCTTTTAACAACGAAGAGTGAGATTGACCGTCACATTATAACGCCCTCACGGCTGAAAGGGCAAGCATGTTCGGGGCGACGGGGATGCGAACCCGCGAACCTCAGATGACGAGTCGCACGCCTTAACACGCTTGGCCATGCCAGGCCCATGTTTCACGTAGATAGATAAAAGTGTACTAAGTTAATACATACATACAGTGAAATTCAAATGATGTGTTGTAGTGTTAAGGTGATGAGTAAAGAGTTGTAACACCTCTTTTTATTTGGTCCCCACAGAAACCGGGTTTCGATACCAGTTGTGGGCAGAGCACATTCTGTAGCTTTGTGCTTAATCCCAAACAAAGAAAATATTTCATTTTGGATATTACAGATTATCAGGTACGTCGCCAAGAATAAATGAGGTGGTTTATAACTTAATTATCATTTAAAATCAGTTATAAGGGGGTTTTTAATAAATGTATTTGTCATACGTATTGTTCATAGATGATAAATTTATGATACTATTAATACCTCAACTTTACCAATAACGTCCAGTATATAAGTCTTTTCGCACGTGTACATCACATCACCATTGATTAAGTTTTTGTTTGTTCATTGAAATGGTTTTCACTATCCTGGCATGCATAAACTGTGGTGCAGAAAAGTTACATCTTATGGAAGCACACAGCATGACAATTTCACCAGTATGTTATATTCTTCCATGCAAATGGAACCGTACTTGGGATTGGAACTGGAACAAGGGATCTCCCGGCGTCACCTCTCAGAGATCCTCAGTGGCACAGCGGTATGTCTGAGGACACACATCGCTAAAACGGGTTTCGATACCCGTGGTGGGTAGAGCACATATAGTCCATTGTGTAGCTTTGTGCTTTATTCAAACAAACCAATCCAAAAACAGCCAAAATCCAAAGGATCCACTTTTTTGCGAATCTCATTCCAGAGCTCATCTGGCGACACAAGCCCGAAGATGGAGTTTCAATGAACTAACTGCTACGTTGTTTGAAGTAAAAATTAACTTTAAAGCGTCTGTAGGAATACTGCTTACTTCTGCTACCCATACCTTTTGTGAAACTTTGGACGCGATTATATGCAAACAGTCGTCTATGATACTGGTATGAAAGGCTATCGCTCAAAAGGTTGATGTAAAAGTGATTTGTGTTTTCGTTCTGATATAACGTTTTACAGACCCGTTATTATTCCACAAGTTCGAAACTTTATTTACGTGTACTGATGCTAGAATTATATCTCCTGCTTATTGCAACCAGAACTTAAGTTCTCAGCTGTAAATCAGAACAGTACTGAACTTACTAGGTTTGTTTGTTTTTTTGAGTTTCGCACAAAGCTACTCGAGGGCTATCTGTGCTCGCCATCCCTAATTTAGCAGTTTAAGACTATAGGGAAGGCAGCTAGTCATCAACATCCACCGCCAACTCTTGGGATACTCTTTTACCAACGAATAGTGGGATTGACCGTCACTTTATAACGCCATCACGACTGAAAGGGCGAGCATGTTTGGCGCGACGGGGATGCGAACTCGCGACCCTCAGATTACGAGTCGCACGCCTTAACACGCTTGGCCATGCCGAGCCCAAAAAATGGAGGGGCGCCCGGGAATGAACTTACTGGAAAAGAGTAGAGTTTGAACTCGTATTTCACTATTGTATGTTAAAGTAAATCTCAACAACTATTTTGTTCAAAAGATGTGTGTAGTTTACCACCACATAGATTACTTGTTCGTAATCAAAGCACTTCAGTTGAAGATTTGTAATAACACATTGAGAGCAATTAGCCCAAATTAGCCCACAAATTTAATTGTAAAGATTATGATTTGCTCTTTGATACTTCTTATCATGTTAAGTCACCTGTGGTAAGACATTGCTTATCATGCAATTTTTTAACGATTTTCTAAAGTATATATACGATTCCTAATGAAATAAACAAATTAAGGTGAGTGTTATGTTTTTTGCATGTTTTAAATTCGAACCTGAAAAGTAACTTGTAATTCAGTTAGCAAGAAGTTGGATTCATCATTTGAAGTCTGATTTGAATTTCATAACAAAGTTTTCGAAACACAAATATTCGGTTTATCAGCCAACGCCACAGATCTCTGAGGTATTTAATTAACCACCTTATATGGTGTGGAGTTTGTGTGATATCAGTATGTTTTCTCACGTGTTAAAATATGTTCATTGGTTTAAAGAGTTACTGCGCAAACTATTCGTATTTTTGTTTGAACAATGTAAAAGTACCAAATTAAAAGAAAGCAAGCAAAGATAAATAACATGGGAAGAAAACACCACGCAGTGTTTACCAACCGTTCCAAGTCATCATTCCTGTAAGCTACACGTGAGAACGCGGTTCAATTTCAGCTGTCGTAATCTTATGATCCAGAACCTTGGATATTTCACTTATTATGTCACTAGAAAAAGAGAATCTCTGGAAGAATGAGTTCCATGGTTAATTTGTGCGCAAATGATTTGTTTGTTTTTCTTTTATTTCGCGCAAAGCTACTCGATGACCCTAATTTAGCATTGTAAGACTAGAGGAAAGGCAGCTAGTCATCACCCCCCACCGCCAACTCTTGAGCTACTCTTTTACCTACGAATAGTAGGATTGATCATAACATTATAACGCCCACACGGCTGAAAGGGCAAGCATGTTTGGTGCGACGGGGATTCAAACTCGCGATCCTCGGATTACGAGTCAAACGCCTTAACTCACCTGGCCATGCCGGGCACCGCACGTAAAAACTATAAAGTTTGTGTTTGTCTAATAAAGGGAGAGGCGTAGAAGAGCTTGGATTGGAAACAGAAAATTTTGTAAGCTACAAGGTACATAAAACAAGTGTTAAAACTTAATAATATCTTAAAGACAGCTAGTGGAATATATATTAGTGAAATATCAACTTGAAATGATTGTGGAAACACAAAAGCGTTGCACATACAGGAGTTACAAACAACGGGTAATGAGAACTGGGTTTTCAATATATTAATGGTACAAGACACCATCACGGAAAATGTGGATTCTAACAAACGAATGAACTGGACATTACATTAGTATTTCTATGTAGGTTATTCGCTTTACATGGATAATTTTATGTTGTTTTCTTGCTGCTGTGCAAATTATTTAATATTTTCTAATATTCTCCCATTTTTTCTGTATTAATCTCAACTCGACCAAGGTTTCTAAATCCATTTCATACGCACAAGGCAAAACACCCTCAAAAATATTCAAATATAGACATTGTGAGTATTTCATTGCTTCAACACATTTGCTGTATAATTGAGACTATTATCTTGGTGGGAGTCGAATTCTTGTCTGGTAAATCGTGTTCCTAATGGGACAGTATGATGGACCAGGATAGGTCTGTACCGATCAACAGTTAGGTTACCATCAATTTTATCCAAATCATCATCAACATTGCTAGCCAAAACTTATACTGATTATTCACAATATTTTATTGTAGATGCATGTTGGCGATACATTTCGTTCGTTACAGAACAGTTTGATATGGGTTAATGTAAAGAGAGCACCTTCTCCAGTGTTGTTATTTCCATTCTTTGTAATCTGAGAGTACTTAAAAGGATTTCTCTCAAAGATATTAGAAAACAATTTTTAAGGTATTCTATATTCGGTTTTCTATCACGAGAATATCTATTAACAATAGTTTCCCAAATCATCTTCCAGGACTTTCCAGTTTATCCAGTGTTAGCTTTATTTTTTGTCATATCGTATTTTACGTTTGAGTATAGCATGCAAATTTACAGGCCCTATACTGTTTACTAGATGACAACCAATGACTGTAGTCTGGAAAAAATTCCGTTTCGCATGATAAAGTTTTTAACATGTCACTAGCATTTGATTTTTATATCATTTTTCTTGCCGTTTCCATAATTATTTCCTGAGAATCTCGGGTTCGAATCCTCGTCACACCAAAGATGCTCGCTTTTTCAGCCCTGGAAGTGTTATAATATAATAGTCAATCTCACTATTCGTTGGTAAAAGAGTAGCCCAAGAGTTGGCGGCGAGTGGTGATGACTAGCTGCCTACCCTTTTGTCTTACATTGCTAAATTAGGGACGGCTAGCACAGATAGCTCTCGTGTAGCTTTGCGCGAAATACAAACAAACGCTATGAATTTCCAATACAGTGCACATGAACGATGTTAGAAGGAAATTTAAAAACAAAATGGTTGTTACCCATTGAATTCCACGTTATATAAAATATATCTCACCCAGCACTAGTTTTTTTTTTTCGCTAGCCCCTCCCCCTGGGTGGCCCAATAGTAAGTCTCAAAGCTTAAGACGCTAAACTTCGGGTTTCAACACCCGCAATGGACAGATGACAGAAAGCTAGTCCATTGTGTTGGTATTTGCTTTACAACAAAAAAACCAACAAATTTCCTATTCAGAGAAACAAATAAAATCATAACAGATTTTCCTTATATCATGGTTTTAAAACAAAATAAGGTTACAATTATTATCTGGCGAGTGATCGGAAACTTTGCGGAATTACAACGGTAAAAAAATAGGGTTCGCCTCTAGGTATCCTATCGTGTAACTTTGCAAAGGAATAATACCAATTAATTTTGTATTAATTAGTGAAAACCACACATTGCTCTTCATAACTGTTATGTCCCCCGCTATATAGCGGCAAGTCTACGGATTTACAACGCTAAAATCAGGGGTTCGATTACCCTCAGTGGACTCAACAGATAGCTCGACATGGCTTTATTATAAAAACACACAAAAACCCACTTAACTCTCACAGTTACAATAATTTATCACAAGCATACAATTAGCGTTGACTCGGCATGGCCAGGTGGTTAAGGCACTCGTCTCGTTATCCGAGGGTCGAGAATTCGAATCCCCGTCGCACCAAACATGCTCGCCCTTTTAGCCGTGGGGGTGTTATAATGTAACGCTGAATCCCACTACTCGTCGGTAAAAAGAGTAGCTCAAGAGTTGACGGTGGGTAGTGATGACGAGCTGCTTTCCCTCTAGTCCTACACTGCTAAATTAGGGACGGCTGGCGCAGATAGACCTCGTGTAGGTTTGTGCGAAATTCAAACCAAACCGAAACCACAATTAGTGTTATCAAGTGAGAATAAAGGGAGAGAAGACGTGAATTATTACAATTTCATTTAAACTACACACAGATGTGTCTATACCTTCGAAACGTTTTAATCTGGTACAGATAGTTCTGCATTCTGATGGAGTGTGTGATTAATTAAATACTGTAAATTTAAGTTTTTTTCTTTTTCTTTGTAACCAGTGCTGGCTGAAATGTTTCGCACGTAGTTCATATTTTGTCCCTTGGCTGAAATGTTTTACACATATTTCATATTTTGTCCCTTGGCTGAAATGTTTTACACATATTTCATATTTTGTCCCTTGGCTGAAATGTTTTACACATATTTTATATTTTGTCCCTTGGCTGAAATGTTTTACACGAATTTCATATTTTGTCCCTTGGCTGAAATATTTAACCCGAATATTATATTTTGTCCCTTGGCTGAAATGTTTTACACAAATTTTATATTTTGTCCCTTGGCTGAAATGTTTTACACATATTTCATATTTTGTTCCTTGGCTAAAATGTTTTACACAAATTTTATATTTTGTCCCTTGGCTGAAATGTTTTACATGTATTTCATATTTTGTCCCTTGGCTGAAATATTTTACATGTACTTCATATTTTGTTCCTTGGCTGGAATGTTTTACACGTATTTCATATTTTGTCCCTTGGCTGAAATGTTTTACACGTATTTCATATTTTGTTCCTTGGCTGGAATGTTTTACACGTATCTCATATTTTGTCCCTTGGCTGAAATGTTTTACATGTATTTCATATTGTGTCCCTGTTGATCTAAATGAATCTTTCTCTGTCATATTTATCTTGATCGCTATGGAAATTGGAAGCTCCATGGACACCGATTGTTAGGTGAGGTTTGTCCGTTTGAGTTAAACGATATATTACGTTTGAAAAGGTCTGAACATTTATTCAAATAATGTTTCCGTTCGCCATTCAGGCTTAAGAAGAAACACACCAGTTTCATAATAATGATGATTGATCGTTAGCAAAGTATGGAAGAAATTTGCTCTTGGTCTTTCATCTTAAGTCTCAAAACCAGTAGAGAGTGATAGAAGTTGATTTATCCGTCACCAAAAGATTCCAAGTTATGCATTTTCTTTAAATTCTAATCTTTTCTGTCTTGGGATTGACAGGTGATGTGGCGCTTTCAATGCCTACGATGAAAATGAAAGAAAAATATCTATGGAGGACAATGTCAGTGTTATCAGCGGGAACTTTTTCATCGTATCAATTTTGTTTTTCTACTTTTAAAGTAGTTTTTTTTTCTCGTTTTTGTTTAATGTAACTCTATCCTCGCAAAAGGACATTCATGAAAAAGTTTTCCAAAGGTTTTAAGAATAGAGAAAATAAGATAACTGTTTTGTTCTTCTTAAATTATCGATATGTTTTTAATGTGTGAAAATTACCAAATTGAAATAAGATATATCAATAAATATCATTTCTAAATAGTGCGAACGTTTGAACTTTTATCGCCTCAAAATTACACCAGGTGTTAAGAAATTTTGCCCTTGCTTGTAACTTAGATTCATAGAACAATAATTGTTTATCAAGATTTTATCTCCCCGAAAGATGGCCGAAGATCGATTAGATAACCGAAGGTAACCTGTTTTAGTCATTTCTACCAAGATACAGTTGTGTGTTGTCTGATAGTGAATCAGTAAACTCTAAAATGACGACACTTAAAGGACGCTTAATATTGTAATTTGTACTGTCATGACGTCAATAAAACGTGCGCATGTCGTGAATCGTGAGAAGAATTGTACATTCTCAAGGTTAGAAAACTACATGACATATGAATTTGAAAAGTAAAAAAATAATAATAATATTTTATTGACAAATAAAGCATTATAATTGCAGTAAAATATATATGCGCAAAATGGATAAAGTGATTATTAAAACAAGATGTTCACCAGCAGGATCCCTGAAATTGTTCTGTTTCAAGAGTAAATAAAACTATTTCACATTCAACATGTGCACTGAACTTGTATACTTTAACTTGTAAACTAAGCTTGTATTTGCTTCTCAAGGTTTACAATATTGGCAGCTAACAAAGACAGTCTCAAGAATATATTACTGACTCTTTTAAAAGAAGTCACCTGTGGCAACATATTGCACAAAGAATGCTTTTCAACAGTTTATTAGAACAGTCTATTAAGTTAACTTTTACTAAACAAGAACCAATAAATATTTTTAACATATTCGTGTATTATTTTTGTGTTCCACTTCAGTTGTGTTACATTTCACTATTTAAGAAAAACCACCATAAGTCAATCTCATCAAACGTGAAATAAGAATGAACTTGAAGTATTCCATCCCACATTATGATTTGTCATTATTTTGAACAGACAAAATAATCGTTTTCTGTTTGTTTTTGAATTTCGCGCAAAGCTACACCAGGGCTATCTGCACTAGCCGTCTGTAATTTGGCGGTGTAAAACTAGAGGGAAGGCATTTAGTCATCACCATCCACCACCAACTCTTGGGCTACTCTTTTACGAACGAACAGTGGGATTGACCGTCACATTATAAAACTCCTACGACTGAAAGTACGAGTATTTTTTGTGTGACGGGGATTCGAACCAGCGATTTTCATATTACGAGTCGAGCTTCCTAACCACCTGACCATGCCGGACTTCAGACAAGAGAAACAGATAAGAAAAGCAAATTATTGGAGCTGCTGAAAATATTTTCCTGTATTTTCTTAAAATATCGACTTGTTAATATAGCGGAAACGTTATGACGTCATTCATTCTTTTCTTTCTGCTGCGAGTAAGTAATTTTGACAAATGCTCATATTATTGACATTTCTAGGTACAAAAATAATAAAGTTATGTCTGTTTTTAAATTTAATAAAATCTTCCGGGTATGTTTTTCTTGCAGCAAAGCCACATCGGACAATCTGCTGTGTTCGCCTAGGAGAATCACGCCCCTCATTGTAGTGTTATAAATTTGTAGAATTATCCCTCTAGATCCTGGGAAGGGGGCGGCGGCGGCATGGCCAAGCGCGTTAAGGAGCGCAACTCGTAATCCGAGGGTCGCAGGTTCGCATCCCCGTCGCGCCAAACACGCTCGCCCTTTCAGCCGTGGGGGCGTTATGTGACGGTCAATCCCACTATTCGTTGGTAAAAGTGTGACCCAAGAGTTGGCGGTGGATGGTGATGACTAGCTGTCTTCCCTCTAGTCTTACATTGCTAAATTAGGGACGGCTAGCACAGATAGCCCTGGAGTAGCTTTGTGCGAAATTCAAAATCAAACAAACAAACAAACAGATCCTGGGAGGGGTCAAAATTTTCTGAGAAATCACAATGATTTCTAAACATTGAAGAAGACAATGTTTTATTTCGTAAATGTTCTCAATATTGTCTCCAAGTTTTAGTGAGCTGTATGCTAAAATAACAATTTTATTTTTTTGCAAGGAATAATCATGATGAGTAGAAAATTACCTGAAAGATTGTATCAACACCTGAATCTTTACAAATTACTCGATAGAGGGCAAGAATTACGATAATTGAAATTGCTATATTGATAGCCTTATTAAAGTACATAAATCCCTGAATCATACTTTGATAAAGTTACTATTCAAACTTAATTATCTGGTAAGTAACAAAATAGTACAATCAGACTGAATATGTTTATTTTCATAATTGTGTTTCAAATGTTATTAGACAGCTAAAAGTCGTACTGCATATGTATATATATCATGCATTACGCACTGTTGGCGAGAGTAGCACGCGGCACGAGCGAGAGAATCACAATTTCTTTTTTACTGATAAAATACTCCCTTCCTTTGTTTTTTGTTTGTTCTTGAATTTCGCACAAAGCTACTCCAGGGCTATCTGTGCTAGCCGTCCCTACTTTAGCAGTGCAAGACTAGAGGGAAGGCAGCTAGTCATCACCACCCACCGCCAACTCTTGGGACTCTCTTTCACCAACGAATAGTGGGATTGACCGTGTCATTATAACTTCCATACGGCTGAAAGGGCGAGCATGTTTGGCACGAACCTGCGACCCTCAGATTACGAATCACACGCTTTAACACCTCTGGCCATGCCGGGCCTACTCCCTTCCTTTATAGTTTTTGTGACTAAATGAAAGATGTTCCTAAAAACGCTTTTAATTTTGATTACAGTTAAAAATATCGTAAATTGAGTTTTGCCAAGTTTTTTGAAGTTATTTTTAAAGTTTTAACTTCATATGATATTTTTTTTTGTTTCTATTTGACTGCTTTCACAGAAAAAAGACCGAAAAATATAAATTCCATGATTGATCATGAGAAGAAATTTTGTGAGCTATAAAGTGTTACAAATGTGACAGTTAATCCTGTTGTTTAACTAATGCTAGTTGTATGGGCTTATTGACGAAGAGCCCTCTTACTGTCAAGGGAACAGTTCTAAACCAGGGCGACTATCTTTGAAATGAATTCGTTGTTTTCTCTTTTCGCTTATATTTTTGTTTTTTTAAGTTTCTAAGACCCACACTCGAACAAAACATAGGCGTGAAAGATATTAATCAAAGCCTATTTTCCTTTTCTTTTCTATAACTTATCTATTTTGTAACTGCTAAACTAGCTTATTTGCTTGTAGAGAAAACTCGTAACCGAAGAATTGACACTTTAAAGAATGAACTTTTAAAACATTTTGTGGGTAGACATCTAGTTATTCTGCATAATAAAGTGCATCTTTAAAATGTACAAATTTGACTAGAGGAAACAAAGTTTAACACACGATCTCTAAGGATTGTGGATATTACTCCAAAGACAATAGGTCCGGCATGGCCAAGTGGTTAAGACACTCGACTCGTAGTTCGAGAGTCGCGGATTCTAATCCCCCTCACACCAAACATGCTCACCCTTTCAGTTGTGGAGGCGTTATAATGTGACGGTCAATCCCACTATTCGTTGGTAAAAGAGTACCCCTAGAGTTTGCGATGGGTAGTAATGACTATCTCCCTTCCTTCTAGTTTTACGCTGCTAAATTAGGGAGGGCTGGCAAAGCTCGCCTTCGTGTAGTTTTGCGCGAAATTGAAAACAAAAAAGCAAAGACAATAAAATGGTAGTCAAAGGGAAATAACAGTGAAAGTTAGGAACAACTGGCTGAAAGAAGAATCTCAATGGTCTATTGACGAGGTACTTCAATTGTCTGTCCAATAGAAAGGAGTCTGCAGACTAGAAACAGTAAATGGAATGTTGCCCAGTTAATGACCTTCGATTAAAAGTGGACTTTATTTTCTTCTTACACACAGCTGGGCAACCGTTACGGTATTTAATTAGAACTGTCACTCATGAGAGAGTAAAAAAAACAAAACCAAAAACTTCTGGCTAGAGTGGAAAATTTGTTAGGCCTTCCATACCTCAATTATTCGATGATGGTTGGCGTAAGGGAAAAAAAAAATAAGAACTTTCTCAATTGAAATCAAACGTTTGCACTTTTAAAGTTCTTGAACGTTTTAAGTCCTTGAAAACTAAGTGAGATTTATTCTACATTTATTTAACCCAATGAAATCGGTAATAAATTACATCCAAATGCTATTCACATCCCAACTTTTCTTACTCATAAAATCTGGAGGATTGGTAGTCGTGAAAGAAATTTTCTACGTCTTCAGATTTTCAGTAAATGGGATTCATTTTGATAAATTTAATGAAGTTGAATAATACCAAATAAGAAAGTAAAATTAATTACATTTTGATTTGGAATAACTTCTCATATTGTCTGATGACATGGAAAAGACTGGTTAGACTCCTTTTGTTAAAAATTTTGTTCCTTGATTTAACTAGGCTAAAGGTTTTCTCTAATAATGGGGGTACACGAGTGTTAATAGCTCTGTGTGTTTCCAACGCAAGATGAATCCATAATGTGTATATCTTATGTTGTAATATTAATCTCGTTAACAGTTGCAATATTAACTTCATGGCACTTGGTAACGATCGACAACAATCACTTAAAAAACTGTTACAAATGGAAAATTCTAAGGTCTAAAATATTTTATCCTTTTTGATGTTTGAAGATAGAAACGTGTGCGTGATACCATTCTGTGCACTTCATAGAAAATGATATAATCTATATTACAACATGATAAAGACAAAATACAGATAAAAGACACCAGTATTCACAGCATTATAATATCAATCAAATAATCAAACCAAATCATCGTAATAATACCAAATGTATTCCATGAAGATATTTTAAATACAAAATGCATTTATAATATGACTATTAATAATACTGTAAACACCTTAGAAATGAATGTACGAGCGGTTAATACAGAGGTAAGTCAAACCGATATAGCACAATTTTACACTAATCATCATAATAACAAAAGCCAAGTGTCTATTAGTCAGTCAGTCGATCATACTTGCTTTCTTCGAATTTCGTGAATTACACGAGTCCAATTCCACCGTTTCTCTTATAATACTTACTGTCTTCATTTTCCGTTTCCATTAGTTGAATTCAGTCCCTAACGTAAGCTTAAATAACTCCTAAATTTTGGTAGATTTTCTACCATATAAAGTCCTATGAAGGAAGTAGTTATTGTAACAAGGATTTATTTATCACCAAGCGCAACTAATTCACTGTCTGTTATGAAGACAAGTTTTTGAATGATAACTGAGTATTTGCAAGATATGTGGTTTAAAGAGGACCTATTGCAATGATGAAATTAGTAAATAACTGTAAGAACAGAATTCTGGGAAGAGGCACTTAAGATAAAACTGGTGTTAGGTTTTGGTTTCCCTAAGTAGGAAAGATCTTTATTTTTATTACGTCTGTTTATTGGCGGCAGAGCTGCAAATGAATATTGAATGATTCATATTTGGTAGATTTTGGTTTCTCTCCATTTTGGAAGGCCGTTATACGTGTTGCTAATAAACATTGTTACGAGGATAGTGGTGACACTGTCGTAGGTAACGTGAAATTTCTTAGTTTGTGTTGTCATGTGCGAATTTAAGTATCATAAAAATTAGAAATGTTTCACAATAAAATATCTTTAAGAACTCTTGGGAGCTCAAGGCTCTCTTTCACATCGGGATACTTTGTTCTGTAAACTTGGGTGAAACTGTCATGTACAGTGAAGTAAATCTCTGAAAAAGCATTCGTAAGAAAACGACTATATATGAGGCCATTGTGCTCCTGAGGGGGGGGGGAGACAAATGAGTTCGATATGAGGTAAGAATCAAGCAGGTTACTAGCCTGATGTGTTGACGTTTCATAACTGACAAATTGGTTTGTCGGTATCGTGCACACGTTAAGTACCTAACTATATATTGATACTCAATTACAATTCATGTAGCTGATATTATTGGATATCTGCCCTATGAAATAACGTTATTATATCTGATTTAATACTTTCAATATTGCTTTTGAACAGTTTTGTCCTCCCATCATTCTGAAGTCAGTTCATCGATTCTAAGTTGAAAAGATATTAAAACCATGCATACAGTTGTCAACATTGGCCAAGGATCATTGTTCATTTTGAGTATGTGTCAAACGCCTACCACGGTGGTACGTATAGATTGGACATTTTAGGAAGAAAATCACCTGGATAAGTCAAGTTTGCACCTTAATAAATTCTGTAACATTTAACTTGGATAACAGAGCCTGAAGGATTGATTCACATTGTGGTACAGTGTTAACAAGAATAATTTAAAAATTAACAGTCATTTGAAAAAAAAACATCCAATTTAGAGTCAAAATGATTTCAATAGACATTATTAGCTGATGTACAGCATTTGCGCATGCTCGTAAGCTAATTGTTGATGTTATTCTTCAATAAGAGAACCTTTCAGGTCTTGGAATGTTCTTGGTGAGGCATGTTGGACTTGTAGCCTTATTTGTAGCTGTTCTCAGATATGTTCTATTGGGCTGAGGTCAGGAGATCCAGCTGGCTACTCTACCCAGGGAGTTTATTCAGCTTTTAGGAAGGCAGTCGTTGCTTTTGTACGGTGTGCACGCGCGTTCACATCCACAAAAAGGAAGTCTGGCCACGTTAAAACTGCATATGGATGAACAATAGGTGAAAGGTATATATGTAAAAAACGACTGGTGTAGATTGAGAAAATTCTATGTTGAGAAGCGAACAACGTTTCGACCTTCTTCGCTCATCGTCAGGTTCACAAAGAAAGAAAGAAGTAACTGACCGATAGCTGAGCACATCTTTGAAGGGGGTTATTAAATGAGTGTAGAATATAGAGGGCGTGCTTAGATGTTTGATTATATTTATTAATATCGGTATAAAGGTGTTCCTTTGTATTGGTTTTATTTGGGCTTAAGTTGTTGTATAAATAAGTAAGGCTTCTTTAATTTTGCGTTTATGTTTGTTTCCTTATTTTATTTACACAACCCCCTTCAAACATGTGGTCAGCTATCAGTCAGTTACTTCTTTCTTTCTTTGTGAACTTGACAATGAGCGAAGAATGTCGAAACGTTGTTCGCTCCTCTACATAGAATTTTTTTCAACTCATACTAGCCGTTTTTACATAAATATTTTTCTCTACAACTGAGTTTTCCCGTCATCACGGATTAATAGTTGAAAGGATCTAATCTCTGTATCTCAGGCCAGTGAGGTTTCTATTTTGGATGATTACAAAGTCAATAAGGCCTGCAATTGAGAAGCCTCTCCATAGCATGACTCAACCTCCTCCACAACTGTCATGTTCGATCACATCCTGAGGCAAATTTCATTCACCAAGGCATCTCCTAAAGTTTTGTTTTTATTAAGAAAGTCCACATTGTAATGGGACTCAATGAAGAGTACGGCTCTCCACTGATGCGCAGCCCACCATCTGTGTTCTCTTGTCCACTGCAGACGTACCTTTCTGTGCTGTCGGTTTAAAGGAACACAAACAGAAAGACGCCTAGCCCTCAAACAAGCTTTGTGAAGGCATTTGCACAACGTCTGTGTAGACATCTGGACTTCTGTGGCATCTTGGAGGAAGATGTGGAGATTAACAGCTGGAGCAAAGTGATTGCTTTGAGTTGTTAGTCATCCTCTTCCTTCACCATGTCTTCTATTGACTCTGCCAAACTATCTGAACCTGTTACAGGCCGTGGATACCACGCTTTGGGATGTGCCAAGAGGAACAGCAACCATCTGTTAAGTCATGTCTTCCTGCATCATCCCAACAGTTCTGTCAAGTTCTGCAGGAGAAGATGTTACATTTGACCTAAACGAAGGATTTCTTTGCATCACATAATCTCAACCGGACCGATTTTAGCAATCAATGGTTTCAAATTAACAGGCCCAGCATGGCCAGGTGGGTTAAGGCATTCGACTCGTATTCTGAGGGTCGTATTCTGACACACCAAACATGCTCGACCTTTCAGTCGTGAAGGCGTTATAATGTGACCGCCACTTCCACTATTCGTTGGTAAAAAGAGTAGCCCAACAGTTGGCGTTGGGTGGTGATGACTAGCTGCCTTCCATCTAGTCTTACACTGCTAAATTAGGGACGGCTAGCGCAGATAGCCCTTGAGTAGCTTTGCGCGAAATTCAAAAGCTCAAAAAATAAAGTACATCAAAAATTTACTGTCTTAACTTTTAGTGTGGAGACATGATCAGAAAACAAAGCCAAGATCCAGTCAATGTCGTCCAAGCAGCAATTTTGCACTTGAAAGATAATGTACAGATAATGAGCTTTCAAGGTATCTCTCTTTTTTTTTATAGAACTGATCTTTATTAATGTTATTAATAAAGTTATTAATGTCTTTACATAGTAGGATTATTGAAACAACTGCTAAAACTAAACGGTTTTCATTTTGTTTTTTTGTAAGTCATTAAAATCAGCCAGTTTGTAAAATGGAACATATAAGCAGTATTTGAGAAGCCTTATATTGGATTATAAACAGAATATAACGTATAGTATTTCAATTTATGGAAGTACTTTACAAAGACGTCCAGAGAGATAGAATATATACTCGTTTTTCTTCATTAACAGAATAAATTATAGCATTTTAAAATTATTTTTAAAAGATAAACAAATTCATAATATGACTGGAACACTGATGACGAACCTATAGCACGCAAAACAATATTTGCTGTCACGCGGCATAGAATGCTGCCTCTTGATTCTTTAAATCCTAATTCTAACTCATAATAAATAAACATATACATAACGAATATCATTATTACCAAATGCAGCAGGTGATTATTTTTTCCAACCCGGAAGCAGTGAGAAATGTTCATAGGAGACGTTTCGCGCCCTTTTGGCGCCAGCTTTACGGTTGCGGGAGCATGTGATCGAATGACACGTTTTAAATTCCTCACAGACCCAGGGTACACATCAGTATTTAAGTTACAAACAGAAGTAAGCTGTTGGCATTGGCTTCACTATGCTTATATTTTACTTCAGTTGTTTGTGAGTAAATACTGAATATTTAGTGATGATAACAGTAAATATGCATTTATTTTTTCGCAGTAAATAAATGTATGTGTGAATTTTTCTTATTGCAAAGACATATGAGGCTACATGCTGATTCCTTATTTTACCGCTGTAAATCCGTAGACTTACTGCTGTACTAGTGTGTTGCATCAGGAAACAAATTTGTTTGTTTTTTAATTTCGCACAAAGCTACTCGAGACTATCTGAGCTAGCCGTCCCTAATTTAGCAGTGTAAGACAAGAGGGAAGGCAGCTAGTGATCACCATCCACCGCCAACTCTTGGGCCATTCTTTTACCAACGAATAGTGGGATTGAACGTCACATAATAACGCCCGCACGGTTAAAAGGGGCGAGCATGTTTGGCGCGACAAGGATGCGAACCCGTGACCCTCAGATTACGAGTCGCACGCCTTAACACGCTTGGCCATGCCGGGCCCAGGAAACATACTTCTTAAAATTATGTTATTCGGCGTGGCACGTGCATATTTTTGATCAGTTAGTTAATTAAAGATTTATTTTTATATCAATGGCATGACTTTCACCTGTTATGTTACGGTAAGTTAAATTATTGTATTTAAGTTAATTGCAGATATATTTTAAATTGTATTTACCTTTCCAGCTTGTCATAATGCCCGCTCAACAAGAATAAAAACAAAAATGCTCAGCTGGAAGGTTTTTCGTTTTGATATGAATTAAGCACAAGGCTTCAGTTTGGGCTCTCTGTGCTTTGCCCACCTCGGGTATCGAAACCCGGATTTTAGCGGTGTGAGTCCGCAGACATACCGCTGTGGTGCTGGGGGGCTTAAATGGACGGATAAACAGCAGCGGATTTTCAGGAATCGTGGACGGAAACATTTGGTGTGATGAAACATTATGCATCTTATATTATGAAACAGTGGTATGGAGGACTTCTTCTGTAAGGCAGCATTATGAAACTGTTCATAAAAAGCTTTGCGATAAGAGTGAGAAAATAACACCTTTCTCAAGAAGTCAGCAGCAACAAGGAGTCAAATTGTTTGAAGAACTTTGTTTCAGGTAGTTTAAACTTAGTTGTTGCTAGATTTGAGATTTTAAAGATTATTGTTTAACATGGAAAACCACTTAGTGATGGTGAGTATGTTAAAGAATCATGGCTAGAATGTGATCCTTTCCTTTTTAACAGTTTTCCAGAAAAAGGAAAAAAATCATTCGGCGTGTAAAGGAAATACCAGTGAGTAGAAACGCAGTAAGGATAGAATATCACAAATGGAAACAAACATAGCAGAAGAGATAACAAAAGATATTGGTTCATGTAAATTCCCTTCCATTTGTCTTGATGAGAGCACTGATGTTACATCATCAGCTGGGGTAGCCATCATTACTCGATTTTGTAGGGGTGATAAAATCTGTGAAGAACTGGCTGACTTGGTGACGTTACTCAAGTATACTACAGGGACTGAAGTGTGTAAGGCAGTAGTAAACGAATTATCCAATAGACAGGCTGACTTTCAAAACTAGTTTCCTTAGAAAACACTAAAATAGTAAATAAAGAAACAAACATAAACAAACGCAAAATTAAAGAAGCCTTACTTATACAACAACTTAAACCCAAAATAAGCCAATATAAAGAAACGCCATTATACCTATATTAATATTATAGATAAAATTATATATTTAAACATCTAACCCCGCCCTCTACATTGCGACACTCAGTTACACAACCCCTTCCAAACATGTGGTCAGCTTCCGGTCAGTTACCTCTTTCTTTGTGAACCTGACGATGACCGAAGAAGGTCGAAACGTTGTTCGCTCTTCTATTTAAAATATTTTCTCAACCCAAACGAGCCGTTTTTGCATATAAAATGGCACACCTTGTGTGATTGGTAAAGAAGTAGGTTTTGTAAATCTGTTTGCAAAATATGTAGGAAATCCACTGATAGGCTTTCATTGTATTATACACAAGGAGGTTAGGTGTAAAAGCTAGTCTCAAGAAGCTTGAAAGGGTTGGAATTTGTAATCAAGCTAATTAACTTCATTTCTTCGCATGCTTTGAAAAAAACAAAACAATTTAATAATTTACTGAGAGAAGGAATTCAGTGTACAGAGAACTACTAATGTACGACAACATTCGTTAGCTAAGTGGAGGTTCTGTCCTTAAACGGTTTGTGGAGTGTTTGGATGAAATTCGTCTGTTTTTCATAAATGAAAAATTTCTTGTCAGGAATTACCTAATGTGTAGATTTAGAGGCTGATATTTGTTTTACATGATTTGAACAACAAATTGAGGAAATCTGGCAAAATATTTGATGTTATGTTTGATGACATAAAATCTTTTGAAATCAAACTGAAAAAAAATTTTAAATGCGACGTTTACTATGGCACCTTTAAATATTTACCAAACCTAAACAAAACAAAACAGAAAAACACGTGACAGATCTTGAAATTCATGAGAAAATATACATGCGGAGTTTTCAAATGCAATTTTCAAGCATCATTATTTCAAATTCTGAACAATTTTCTTTAATATTTAACAAAGCTCAGATTATTTGAAGAAATTGCAAAATTCATACAGTATGCAGACAGTCTAACGTCAGACAAGTTTAATTTGAAAATGTTGCAGAGGACTTGGATAAGTTTGGGATGTAACCGATTGATTTACAGTTTAATTCGGAGGTTTGTTTGTTTTTGAATTTAGCATAGAGTCACACGAGAGCTATCTACGCTAGCCGTCCCTAATTTAGGGGTGTAAGACTAGCGGGAAGGCAGCTAGTCATCATTATCCACGCCCAACTCTTGAGGTACTCTTTTACCGACGAATAGTGGGATTGACCGTGAAGTTATAACGCCCCCACGGCTGAGAGGGCAAGTATGTTTGGTGTGACGGAGATTCGAACCCACGACCCTCATTTTACGAGTCGAATAAATCAATAAGTGTCACCTAAAAATAATAAATAGTGTAGTAGTTCTCCTCTAGTATAGCGGGAAGTCTATGGATTTTACAACGATAAAATCAGGGGTTCGATTTCATCGGTGGACTCAGCAGATAGCACGATGTGGCTTTGTTGTAAGAAAATTCACACATAGTATTTTAGCAAAAGAGCTCAGACGATCACTCGACGTGTCCTTTATAACGCCCCCACGGTTTAAATGGCGAGTACGTGTGGTGCGACAGGGATTCGAAACTGCGACCCTCTGATTAGGAGACGAACGCCTTTACCCACTTGGCCATGCTGGGCTTTTTGTGGACTGTCTTGGATAATTTTTATATGCAACTGACTTATTTACAAAGCAGCTCAATTTGGAGGCAAAAATTTGTCGACTTAAGAGCTGAACTGGAAAATGTTGAAAGATCGGGCAGCGACTGCAGTAACGCAGAGAATTGCAGGAAATAAGGTCCTGAAACTGGAATTTCTGAAAGTTTTGACTGTCTGAAAAATGTCTGATATAAAATATGTGATCGTTGGTGCAGTAACAAAAGTCTTACTGAGAGTAAAATATCCTTACTTTCCTTTCCTCGGTTTATGTTTTATGTTACATAATATGAACCAAAGCTTATCATTTCACGAAATTCTTTTTGTTAATAGAAGAACAACGAATAAAATGTAAATAAACAAGAGGACTCCTTCTTTTTCTTTTTTAAAAAAGTCCATCATTATTGTTACTAATTAGTTAATTATATCTCTTGTGAATAACTGTAGTTGTTAGTAAAACGCAACTCCTAAAGCTCTCTCACCTAAAATAATCCAGAATAATAATAAATGAGGGGATTTTTTAAAAGATTATCCTCAATTTGGGCACAACACTCTCGAAAAGGTTTGCGATCCCTGGACTAAAAAAAGTCCTGTAATCTGTAAGGTTTTACACATTACAAAAATTAAAATCAATCTCTCGTAGCCGGTTGTGTTATTGATTCACGTTCTCAAGTCTGACTTCATAAATACTAGAGGATTTGAATCGAAACGTCATTAAATCCGAAGTATTAGGTGAAGTTCCTGGAACTACTGAAGAAGTTTCGCGAATTCTTTCGACAATAATTGTCATTTTGCGGAAGCGAAAACACATAACTTTTCTATTCGTAGCCAGTAAAAATATCTCATCCTTTTTCATGCAAGTTAAAACTAAATCTTTAGATATATATATATATATTTATATATATCTTTATAGATTTGTATAAAATACGATTGAGTAATGACATAAAAGTGAGAAAGATGGAACATATGACACATACACTTGTTCGTTTGACAGAGACTAGATCCCCCAGTGACTTGTTTTTGTTTGTTTGTTTTCGAATTTCGCACAAACCTACTGGCTATCTGTGCCAGCCGTCCCTAATTTAGCAATGTAAGACTAGAGGGAAGGCAGCTAGTCATCACCGCCCACCGCCAACACTTAGGCTACTCTTTTACCAACGAAAAGTGGGATTGACGGTCACATTATACGCCCCCACGGCTGGGAAGGCGAGTATGTTTAGCGCGACGCGGGTTCGAACCCGCGACCCTCGGATTACGAGTTGCACGCCTTACGCGCTTGACCATGCCAGGCCCCCTTCAGTGGCACAGCCATATGTCTGCAGACTTACAATGATAGAAACCGTGTTTAGATACCCGTGGTGGGCAGAGATCAGGTAGCCCATTGTGTATTTTTGTGCTTAACTTCAGACACACAAAGGCTAGAATGTCTAGTGAAGATGTTTCTAAAATTTCAGTTTTTGTATTTGTAGAATTTCTTAAAGGAATATTTACGAAACTGCGTTAAATAAAAACATATAAATTTCAGGCTCTGTATGACCAAGCGCGTTAAGTCGTGCGACTCGTAATCCGAGGGGCACGGGTTTGCATCCCCGTTGCGCCAAACATGCTTGCCCTTTCAGCCGTGGGGGTGTTTAAATGTAACGGTCAATCCCATTATTCGTTGGTAAAAGAGTAGTCCAAGAGTTGGCGGTGGGTGGTAATGACTAGCTGCCTTCCCTCTAGTCTTTCGAATACTCTACAAAATTAGGAACGGCTAGCAGTGTAAGACTAGAGGGAAGGCAGCTAGTCATCACCACCCACCGCCACCTCTTGGGCTACTATTTTTACCAACTAACAGTGAGAGTGGCCGTCACCTTATAGTGCATCGCGGCTGAAAAGGCGAGCATGTTTTATGTGACATGTATTCCAACCTGCGACCCTCAGATTACAAATCGAACACCTTAACCTACCTGGCTGTGCCGTGCCAATTAATCAGAGGTTGATATAAGATTACGAATCGAACACCTTAACCTTCCTGGCTGTGCCGTACCAATTAATCAGAGGTTGGGATTTACTGTTTCTAATGCAGTCATTCCTCATGATTTCGTTTACTCATTTAACTTCATTTAAATGTGATTATACAAAATCTTGGATACATTTTATAATCCCACGTTGTAGCTTGTATCCTAGGATCGTTAAAAAAATGGAGGGTATTTTGTTTAATTTTAATGTGTTTTGTTTTGGCTTGAAAATGTATTGTTATAATACATATATATGTGTGTATATATATGTATGTATCAAGCAGTGAAATAAATACATTATAAGTTTTTCCCTGGTGATTTAAAATTTGTTGAAATATTCCATTTTTTTTGTAAAATTCAAGTTCCTGAACCTGAACACAGGAGGCATTTTGTTAGTATTTGAAAATGTATAGCGAAAAAAGAATTAAAGGTGAAAATACTAGAGTTGTTTAAGACATAGCAAGTGACAAATTTTGAAGTAACTATGTCTGATGAGTGATAAATACTTCGCCATATTTTGCATCAAAAGTTGAAGTAACTACGTCTGATGAATGACAAATATTTCGCCAGATTTTGCATCAAAAGTTGAAGTAACTACGTCTGATGAATGACAAATACTTCGCCAGATTTTGCATCAAAAGTTGAAATAACTACGTCTGATGAATGACAAATACTTCGCCAAATTTTGCATCTTCTAAAATAAAACATTTTCATTAACTTTCTTAGAAGTCCCTTGGATAATGAAATGTGTCTATAAAGGTATTAGTGAATTGGAAAAATATCCACGTTTAATTATGGAAATAGTTTTAGCTTTCCTCAGTTTTGTTTTGTAGCGATCTCTTTAAGAAATATGGATTTCAGAGCGAATGAAATGGGTTCTAAACATTTTGAGTCTTCCTACTTTAAGCTGTGTGTACGTTATAAGAATGCCAATCAATACACTGCTGCGGATGGTGGATGCTTGGGTGCCATCTCTTCAGGAGTACAGTATTAGAGATGCCGGAAATATAGTCTTGATTATTCTATCATAACAGATAGATATCTTAGAATAGTATGTGTACAGAGTAGCATGTATGGATGTGCAGAATTAAGATTTGTTTGGCATATTAAACTGCATTTCTAACATATTTACAGATTAGTCTCATAAATCCAACATTCAGTGTGTTGATAGGAGAACAGCGAGAATCCATAATAGTCGTTTTACGTGCTTTTCCAAAAATTCCGTTAAAGACATTTGCAGTTTGTTCAGAAGTTTTAATACACAAAAAAATCAATTTATTGTTAAATTGAACTTACAAAGTACCACATACATGTTGTTAAATTGAATTTACAAAGTACCACACACATGTATGTTTGTAGCATTTTGTTTGAATAATTTATAAAGGGAAAACAAAGAAAAGCAACAGGTTTTACTTATTACCTTTTAAACTATTAAACCATATTTTATTATAGCTTTATTTTTTCAGCATATTGACGAATGGGATGAAGTTAGTTTAATGTTGAAACAGGAAAGCGAGTTTGCTTGGTGATTACTAGAGTGTTTAATTTATTCAAGAACAGAATATTGATCTATTAAGGTATCTTGCGTGGTTCTTAATCTTTTATTTGGTTCTGGATCCATTTGTGAACATTAAAGACCAATAGCTACCAAATAATGAACTTTGCTGCAAAAAAATCTGAAACGTTACTAAGTAAATAAATAATACAATATTAATGTATTTTCTAGACTACTCGGCATCCTGAAGCCTCAATTTTGGGTAGATACCCATGGGCTGAGTAACACTAACCGAGTTATCACTGAAGTATAACATTTGATTATTGCAATTCCAAATTACCCGCTGTAAAAAGAATAACACATATTTACCAAAATTTGATTTCATCTTTCCGTCTATGTTGATGCTAACTGTAAAGCCATGTAGAAAAATGCGTTGTGTCTTTAAGTTTAGTTTGTTCGAGTTATGTATGACTGCTGTTAGTTTCCTTCATGCTAACATCACAAGTTAAGTTGGAAAGTTATAATTTGTAACTATTTGCTTTTTATTGAAATTTAATAACAACACATTAATTCTTCTACGTTACTTTATATTTTTGTTCCAGTAACTGCTCACAAAAGTTTGGTGAATGGTAAATCGTTTTTTAAACAGAAAAAAAACGAGTCTGATTTTGTTTTCAAAACGCACTTTTAACATGCTTCGTTAACTGTTTTCTGAAGAAATGCATCAGTGTAAAACAGAACACAGTGACGTTATGTTATTCACTCACATTTAATTCACTCATAGATGTAGCCTCACCAAAATAAAACTACTACGCTTTGAAAACTTCTTAGAGAAAAAAATATAGACCCTCTGAGAAACAGATTAATAAAAATTTATTTTGAAGTCAAGGAAAGGCTATAATAATTCGTTTCCAATGAAAGTGTGTTAGTAATTTCCTTTTAACGAAATAAAGTTTGGTAAATATTTACTGCATAATATTTTAAATATATAAAAATTTTTTTTCAGAAAAGGGTAATTAATATGATGTCAGTTGGAAGTACGGATAGTGGTTCACGTGTCACCTGTTATATTTCGCTGTCACTCTGATATTTCAATGTTTTTTTTTTATACTACAGTCAGGTTCTAATCTAAAAACAAAATTTTTAAACAGCTGTTGTTTAAATATACTGGGGCCTGGCATGGCCTAGCGCGTTAAGGCGTGCGTCTCGTAATCTGAGGGTCGCGGGTTCGCGCCCGAGTCGCGCCAAACATGTTCGACCTTTCATCCGTGGGGTCGTTACAATGTGACGGTCAATCCCACTATTCGTTGGTAAAAGAGAAGCCTAAGAGTTGGCCTTTTCTATAGTCTTACACTGCTAAATTAGGGACGGCTAGCACAGATAGCCCTCGAGTAGCTTTGTGCGAATTTCAAAAACAAATATATTGTTTGTTTTTTTAATTGTGATAATATAAAAATGTTTTTTGAATGTTGATGTTCATTGTAAACAGTGACAATCCAGTTAGGGTATTTTGGGTTTCAGACAAAATTGGAGAAAACGTTAGGGAAGTGAGAACAGATATACTGACTAATACAATTTTTATAATTTCAACCCAAAATTTATCGCTGTTCGTGAAACTGAAGTGATAGATTGCACTTCTTATTTGGCGCGATATGTTTGTAATTAAGCACAAGGCAAAACAATGGGGTCTCAGTGGTCTGCCTACTAGGGGAATCGAAAACTCAATTTCTAGTGTTGTAAGCCCGCCGACATATTGCAATGTTAGTGGGAGTGGGGCTAACTTAATAAGATATATTAAAATTTAATGTTATAGTGTCGTGTTATTCTATATTACGCCCTATGAGAAGTAAATAGAAATCATTAAAAAAAATTATAAATTTCTTAATCTGTGATACAGAAACAAGAATGAATTGGTTTGTT